>JANAVB010001399.1:12302814-12902814 GCA_029216955.1 Iris pallida
CAAGATCCAGGTATTGATATTATGTTTATTATCCGTTCGTGCTTTCATTCCTTATACGCTGCTTGTTAGCTTACTTTATTGACTCATGTCATTTCTTGGACTCTAATCAGACATGTATGCTAGTGGGCAGCAGACCATGACCCATAGTGTTGATTTATGTTTTATATTCTTATTGTGGATTGAGATATAGATTAGCCTTGCCATGAATAGGCGTGATACCATAGTCTAGACAGCGTTTACGTATTCAAGATGGGCTGGAGTCCGCTCGATACGTAGATGGCTTGCTCACGAGCTCGCGTCCGAAAAGCGGGTGCGGGTCGTGACAAGTCTCCCAGATCTGGTACTGGTCATGGCTTTCTCTTCTGGAGCCGGTGAGAAGGAAACCATATTGCAGTTCTTCATCCGAAGCTTGTTTTTCAAGGACTTCTTCTGAAGCGACAAAGAATTTGTCCAGATTCCTATGCCAACACGGGACTGATTATACTGAAGACGTAGAGAGAGAGAGAGAGGTATAGGGGACCCCTTCCTATCATTCAAGTCGGAGGCTTTTTGCAGATCATATCCCATCTTTGTCATCAGTTCGCGGGACTGTTGACTGTATAGATGGAATGTTGGCTGGTAATTAGCTTCTGGTTTTGGTAGTATTATCCCAGAAGAAGAACATAAATCAGCCGTCGGGATGAAGGTATCATCCAGAGGTAGAAAATGATGACTGCCTAGTAAAGTCATGTAACATGACTTGTATTTGGTTGTCTTTCTGGATTTTATAGACGAAGCAGACGTCTCAAAATCAGCAACCAAATCAGGATGGATCCACATGATTTTCCTTTTGTCGGTTGACAGAGGGACAAGACCGTTACTTCGTGCTGGTAGAAGGTTGACGATCTCTAGAGTGTCTTTCGGGATAGGGACGACTCCATCATGCACAAGTTAAACAGGAAAGTCGTCGAACTGCAGAGAGACAATATTGGTAGTCACAGTCTTCTTATCCTGCTGGAGAGTGATTGTGCCGGCATTAATCAGCTCCTGGATCTTTCCTTTGAGCACGTAACATGCCCTAGTCAGGTGTCCTATGAATATGTGATACACACAGTATTTAGGATTGTCAGTTTTACCTACTTCATCTGGCCGTTTTGCTTCAGGAAGTTGAAGCTTGTCGCTTTTGATCAGACAATCAAATATGCTCATGATATCGTCCTCGTCAAAGGAATATTCCTCCTTAGGTTGTTGTGCTCTTTGTGGAGGTGTCGTCATAGTAGGTATTGACTGACCCATATTAATAACCAAAGCTTCTTTACCTTTAATACTGATGTCTAAAGATTCCTTCTTCTTGCGGTTGTTCTGATGACTACCACTATTGGGATGTTCATCTTTATCAAGATTAGGCATCTGGGTGCCAAGTGTTTTCCATTGATTATCAAAAGAACAGAACAGTTTTATGGGACGACTGGACTTTGATTCACAATACAAACTCGCTCGTACAAAGAGAGCCTAGGAATAAAACCTAGAAAAGCAATCTAAGTACAATTGTTTAGTTTTTCTGGGAGGGTGACGGTAAAGGCTCGGGAAAGTGATATCAACTCTGCCTTACTCCTTGGACGATCAGATGTAGCTTCTGCTCTGGCAAAGAAATGCTCTTTGTGTGTGTGGGGGTTGCTAATCTCTCTGCTCGGGCTCTGTGCGTATATCTCTGTGTCCTTTTTGCAAAGAAATAATCCCATGCTATTTATAGGGCTTGTGATAAGTAGGGTGTGCAGTAATTGCTCCTTGAAAAGCGAGCAGTTGGGGATTGGTTAAGATTAGCCTTGATCTTATTTGTTAGAAATCAATCTGGGCTGTTTATGTTGATTGCAACAAATCTGCATTGTTTGTTGGAAATCGATCTGGGCAGTTATGATGATTGCAATAAATCTGCATTATTTGTTGGAAATCGATCTGGGCAGTTATGATGATTGCAATAAATCTGTATTGTTATGATTTATTGGTTGCTAAATCCGAGTGGATAAGTCTTAGTCAATCTTCTGCCACATGTCCCAATTTGTTATTTATGCTGCGAGCCGCATGAACGGGGCGTCCTGGCAGAGCCGTATGAGTGTGGTCTGCTAATTGAGCCGCATAAGGGTGTCCTCCAACTGAACCGCGTAAGGATGGCCTTCAACTGAGCTGCATGAGGGTGGCCCCCAACTGAACCGCATGAGGGTGGCCCCCATAACCGAGTCGCGTGAGGATGGCCTCATAAACTAAGCCACATAAGGGTGGCCCCCAACTGAACCGTATGAGGGTGGCCTCCACAACCGAGCCGTATGAGGATGGCCTCATAATCTGAGCCGCATAAGGGTGGCCCCCCATCTGAACCGCATAAGGATGGCCCACACAACTGAGCCGCATGAGGGTGGCCTCATGTCAGAGCCGCATGGAAGTCCTTGAAGCGATCTGTATAAAGAGCTTTGGAATTGGTGGATCGTGCCAGCTATAAAGATTTTTTTCGTCTCTCTAGGAGCACATCATTATGTCAGAGTCATCATTTTACCTTTATGTCAGAGCTGTCAATCTTTTGTGTCAGAGCTGCTGCATTGCGTCAGAGCATTTAATGAGCCAGCTGCACAGAGCAGTTATGGCCAGCTATAGAGGCCTATTTTTGAACTGCATAGAGCCACGTGGCTTTTTCCGAGCCGCATGGAGCTATCGGGGACTTTCCAGCCGTATGAAGTTCTAAAGGATTTTTGAGCCGCATGAAGCTCTAAGGGACTTTTGAGCCGCATGAGGCTATAAGGGACTTTTGAGCCGCATGAAGCTCTAAAGGATTTTTGAGCCACATGAAGCTCTAAAGGACTTTTGAGCCGCATGAGACTCCCTTCTGTTTTGAGCCGCATGGACTTTTCTATTCTTTTCCATGCTTCTACAAGACCCCTTCAAAGGTTTTAATTTGTAAAATTGAAATACTTTGAATAAGAAGCATGGCTATGTCCGCATAAGCTCTTCTTACCGCATAGACTCCTCTGGCTGTATAGGATATTCTGGCCGCATGGACTGCTCCGGCCGCATGGCTTTGCTCTGGCCGCATGCTGTCCTTTATGCCACGTAGGCGTCTTTTTGATTTCTCTTGATTTGTTTTGATTTAAAGTCGTCTTTTGGTAGGATCCCAAGAGTCGGCATTAAATATTTTAGATTGCCTTGATGATTCTGAGCACTCTTTTTTTCATGAGAGGGGATAAAATTCCAAGAGTCGATTTTGTCTTCTAGGCAGTATGTGGTTCGAATCGTCCATCGGTCTATGAGCCCCCTGTCCGCCTATAAATATGAATAATTTTTAGAGATAGACTCTTTACTTTCTTCTCTTGTTCAAGCCTTTCTTGTCCTAGTTGCCGTCATCTTCTCCTTCGATCACCGATGGCTCCCAAAGCTTCCTCTAGCGCCGTAGCGAAGGGTAAAGGAGCGGCTTCCTCGTCGACTGAGGCGCCCACACTTCATCCCGACGTCCACCCCGCCATTGATGGTAAGGATATTGGGAGAAGTTGTATAAACTTAAAGCCCTAACCATCATGGCTATGCCGCATATTTTATGCACGAGCCTTCTTCGTCTTCATTGAACTGTTCAAGTTCATTGTGATGAATTCGTATACTGTGCTGTATGTGCCGTTTGTACATCTCATGTCCGAGCCGCATGGGGGTATACCCCATGTCCGAGCCGTATGACAGTCGTCTTGTGGCCGCATAAGCACTTTACAAACTGGGCCGCATAAGCTCCCTTTGAACAGCGCCGCATAAGCTCCCATCAAATCGGAGCTGCATAAGCGCTCTTAAACTGGACCTCATAAACTCCCTCGAAGTAGAGCCGCATAAGCTCACTTGAACTGGACCGCATGAGACCCCGCTAAACAGAGCCGCATAAACTCATCTGAACTTGGCCGCATGAGACCCCGCTAAATCAGAGCCGCATAAGCGCTCTTAAACTGGACCGCATAAGCTCCCTCGAAGTAGAGCCGCATAAGCTCATCTGAACTCGGCCGTATGAGACCCCGCTAAACAGAGCCGCATAAACTCATCTGAACTCGGCCGCATGAGACCCCACTAAACAGAGCCGCATAAGCTCATCTGAACTCGGCCGCATGAGTTCCCGCTAAACAGAGCCGCATAAGCTCATCTGAACTCGACCGTATGAGGTCCCGTTTAAATAGAGCCTTATAAGCCCCATTAAATTAAGCCGCATAAGGACCCGCCTGATCAGAGCCGCATAAGCTCGAAAACACTAAGCAGTTCTCTATGGCCATCTTCTAACTTGTTTCTTTTGTCCTTTTTTTAGTGAATTTGCCAGTCAATCCTGCGGGAGAACCTTTGGTGGGTCGCGCCCAATCTGCCGTGGGCTATAGGTTCGACCACATAGTCGAGTATGTGGTGAACCAGCTTCCAAGATACGAACCTGTGGAGAGGCTGGAAGACATTAAAAAGAAGTCCTTCTTCTTTATCTCGGGGATGATGAACTCAGGGCAGCTGGGGGGCAAACACTTGAAGCCTGCGTTCCTCTTCGGGGATGCCTTAACTGTAAAGAAGTCCCAAGTTATAGACATATCTGAGAGTTAGAGTTTTACTTCTGACGGGATGGCGATCCATATTCCTCTGATGGAGCGTCACTTCCTACTATCGTGGTTCAACATGTTGCCCATGGACAGGAAGATGGAGGATTCTTTGACTCCGATCCGGAACGAGATAATTGTGGGCAAAATTCACTATAACAATAACCTACGGTCAGTGTACGCGGGCAGGGTACCGGTCAGCCGCTACGTGATGGGGTTGGCCCCGGGCAGTTTCTTGAATGTGCAGGGTCCCAACTTCAAGTTCTCTCAAGCTGACACTTTCCTGAACCAGCTTGCTCGGAAGGGGTCCTATCCCCTTGGCCAGTTGTCGCTACCGAGTTGGATACTCCCCCTCCCTTCGTGGACCAACCTGTCCACGTGGATCGCACAAAAATACGAGACTCTCCTGCACGAGATTGGACTCTACCATGCTATTCGGGGCACCAGCTATGGCTTGCCCATAAACAAGAAATTGTTTATAGCTCTGCTGCAAATGTACAACTATCGTACGGGGACCTTTCTTACACCCGTAGGGGAGATGGGGCTTGCTCTGTACGAGATGCATGATGTCTCCAAGCTGTCTTGGGGAGATGAAGTCTTTGAGGTGTATACTCCGACGAACGAAGAGTTCGAAGATTTGGAGGAGAAGTTCCCGGGCTTTGTTGCCGTCTACCGGGAATTGTTGTGTTATCACAGCACATGCCAGCAGCTGTTGAAGAAAAAAAATGACAGCTCGGAAGGGAACCTTCCGCATACAAAGGCCTGGCTCACTTATCTTTTTAAGCTCGGTGCCTCAGGTCGGGTTTCTCCTCGAAGTCTTCGAACTCGGGAGGAGGTACAGGACCAAGTGTCAACTGCCAAGAGGGTAAGAACCACCGGTGACATGTTCGGGAGTAAATCTGATTCTTTTGCTTATTTTTATCAAGACACTCAGCCATTGTCCGAGAAGGCTCTTCTGGCCGGATTTCTGATGGTGTGGCTACAGAATTGCGTAGTTTCAAGAGGGGCTGGTTCTATTGAGAGGATCAGCCACAACTTTATCCTTCCTGCTGTGAAGCTAGTCTTCAGGGTCAGACTAGCTCTTCTCTCGGCCATGGTGTGCAGCATACATCGTGGCCTTCGCACTTTCATGTCCAAGGTCATCGCTCGTGACACGACGAAGGACTTTGAACGCATTGAGCTACCCTGTCATTATCTGATGGGGTGGCTATTGATGCATTGCCGATCCTTGATGAGGCCTGGCCCTGAAGATGGCGTAACTGCTGACGATGCTTTTATCTTCCAGTATCGCCGCATGCCTTGGGACTGCGAGGCTATGCCTGTCTGTCGGATGGCACTGGCGAGAGTGGATAGATACATTTTTTTCGTGTCTGTTCCTTAATTTAATGCTGAAGAAGTGAGGGCCGTACATCTTGATGGTATTGGACCTCCCCACTTCTTATCCGACAAGATGCTCCTTTGGCTACATAACATTCATACTTCCAACCTGGTATACCGTAACCGCAACACTGTCTACTTGGAGCCTTACTTGCCCAGTAGGTTCTTCTGACAGTTTGGGTATAGCTAGCTATTCATGGACAGTCCCAGCTCTTGCCTGGGCTTTGAAGGTAGAGTCCTTGACGGTATCAGAGCCTGGCACTATTATAACACGGTTCACACCCGTACCAGCTTCTCAGTTCCTAATACTGGAAAATCCAGGGAAATCTTGTATTTGGCGGCTCTATACCACGTTATGGCGAACAAGCCTCATATTGGTTTTGACCCGAGTACCAGCTTTATTGTTGGTACTGGCTTGGAGGAGAAGCCCAAGGGGTCTAAGGCGAGGAAGAAGAGGGAGAACACGGTTGCTGCATCGGACTCGGAGTCTGCCAACGCGGACGAAGAGGATGACGAGCATGACCCCGATAACTCTCTTTCTCTCGCAGAAAATATGGTGGCGGATTAGCCGCCTATCGTACCTGGCCCTTCGTGCAAGCGAAGCAGGCATGAGCCCGCCGTAGGTGGTAGAACTTACTCCGTAAAATGGGCTGTGTTTAAGCCTCGCAGGCTGCTCATAAAGGAGAGAGGCGAGGATGACGCTGTTTCGGAGGTGAATCATTTTTTTCTCTGTAGGTGTCAGGAGAAGGGGACTTTCCAGAGCCGGATGCTGCTTCTGAGGTCGACCCGGCTCTAACTACTCTAGTTAGAGATATGAGTGTCAGGATTATTGCCATCGAGATTCTCCCAGCGATGGCTGGGGTTCCTCCAGTTGTTGACGTCCCATCCCAGGGCGACGTGGGCTCTGCTGAACCCGTCCCCGAGACCGCTGAACTTCAACCGGGTGACGTTGACCTAGTTGTATCTTCTTCCGGGGCGGCTGGGGCAGATGAACCAGCTACCTTTGGGTCGGATGTTACTGGTGAAGAGACTACGGTGGCTGAGAGCGAACCTCAGTCCCAGCAACTCTTCCCTGGTAAGCTAAGTCAAATTTTGACCAGTGAGAAGATTCATTTGCTCTATCATCACATCCTTCGGGTTAAGCTGATTGATAGTTGCTCTGGACATATAGGTCCTGCTCTTTTACTGCCAACCACGGACATTATCGAGGGAGAGCTCGCCAGAGGGGATATGGCGGAAGAGAATATGCCTCCTCCTCCTCCAGCTTACATTGAGGGGCCTCCTTCTGGATCGAATTCAGGAGAGCAAGCGGTAGAACGGTAGGAGCGGGGAGAACTGGTCCCTGCACCCTCCTCTGTTCATGTGGCTTCGGAGATCGACCTTTCCGCCCTGCCGAGTCTCCAGATCCTTCGGGCTGCGGAGGAGGAATTGGCCGCTATTCAAGCGTCTTTTCGGTCGGAACTTGTTTCCCTTGTGGCAGGGGCATCAAGTTCCGGTGCCTCTTCTTCGACACTGCCAGCTACTCTTCCTTTGACGCCGTCTTCTTCAGAAATCCTGGATGAATCGTCAAAGGATGTGGTTGACAGTTTCTATCGCCACCTGAGGCGAGAGGTTGAGGCCGCCGTGGAGAGGGGGACTTCTTTTGCCTTGTCCCATCAATACGCCCGTGGCCAAATTGAACTCCTTAGAACCCTTCCCGGTGGGGCAGGGATAGTTGAGCTTCTGGAGCCCAAATTGCTATAGGTGGATCAGCTTGTGGCCCAGTTTCAAGTACTGCGGCAAGTTGATCTATCTTCAGCAATAGATCAGGAGCGGGCCTTCCTCATCACTGCCATGGAGAATGTAAGGGCTGCACGAGAAGCATCCAAGCCGACTATAATTGTAACACCCAGTTTTCCAGATGAGGGTATTTTTGAAATTTTGTAATTATAATAATTATTATTGATATTTATTTTATATTATGATTTTTAGTGATTTTTAATAATTTTTAAACTATTTAAAAACTGGTTTAAGTCATGACTTGTGATTTTAATGTGCTGCTAGTGAAACCTGAGAGACTGCATGACCTAGAACCTAACCATGTCATTAGGATGATTTAATTATCATTTTTAGCCTAGGAGTATTTTGATCATCTTGGCTTATTTGAATTTTTTTAATTAATTTAATAAATTGGTGAATTCTAGTTTGACTTTGACTTGTTGAGACCTAGTGGACTAGCCTAGAACCTAACCCTAGCTATGGTAACCCTAGTCTAACTTAGGTTAACCTACTTTTAGTCTTTAGAGACTAATTTTGGAATAAGAGGATTAGTTTGAGTGAAATCATTTCATGATTTATGGTTTAATGAAATGACTTATGATTTCATGACTCAATGACTTATGACTTGGCCCATGGCCCATAACTAGAAGCCCTAACCCTAACCAAACCCTAAATGACCAGCCACATAGGGATCCCCACCCTATTTAAACACTTATTCATTAGGGCTTGCCTCTTTTTATTATTCCATCACTTGGAGAAAAGAAAAGGTATTGTCCCCCTTCCAAAAATCCCCATAAATCCATTTTAATTCCTTTTTAATCCTAGGCTTTTGCAATAGGTTCTAATTTTTGTATATTTTATAATTCTGGGGGTTAATCTCAGCTTTGGGCTCATTTGGAGCATTTGGCCATCAAGAAGAACACCCCCCATTTGAAGCCTTTTCTTGCAATTTGTACTAATAGGTAAAACCCTTTAAATTTCATTATTATTTTGATTTCTTTGCATATTAGGCTAGGTTTAGGTGTCCCCTAGCTGTACCTCGAATTTGGGTAGATTTCACGTCCGTTTGGTGTCCGTATCGGACACGTGTCATAGTGTATGTTAGGTGTTCGATAGAATGCCCCTGAGGAAATTATTTTCGATTTTTGAAAATGTAATTACATGAATTGGTAGATCTTAGTATGTACATTAAATTTTGTGTAGGGTGTTAGGTGTTTTTGTGTCGTTTTGTGTCAGTTTTTGCTGTTGGACACGCGTTTACGACACGAGTGCACTGTCCTGCTCACTGACACCTCATGTGCACTGTACACTACACTTGGACACGTGCCACTTGACACAGACCTAGGGGCAATGTCTGACAAGACACCCCCAGAGTCTCGTATCGAGTCGTGTCGTGTCGAGTGAGAAAACTCACTCGCACTGGTCGAGCACAGCCTGTGCACGAGTGCACAGACCTCACTGACATGACCTTGTAACTCGGACACAAAACGACTTGAAGTATGTGCAGACACCTAGACCTAGTCCCCCTCTACCCCTATACACGACCACGACATGTCACGTGTCGTGTGTCACACACACGAGACTGTGACACGCCTGCACGAGGCACTGCATCGTGCCTGTGTTCTCCCCTGCTACTCGGGCCCTCTGTAGGACACGACACGGACTCTTCTGACACAAGTTTTGGTGGACACGAGGGGGCATGCACTGACATCATGCCCCCAAAGTTTCGTTGGATTTTGTGGAGTGGTTAGGCAGAAATCGACCGCGTACCGACATTGCACTGTCTGTGCATGGTTGAGTTTTTGTCTCTGATACGGCCTTGGACACGAGACACAACGCGACTTGGACTCGACCTAGTGGACTCAGTAGACACGTGGACACCTAGTCTACAGGTTGACACACTTACACTACCTTAGTGTTGGACACAACGTGTCCTATGGACCCCTACACACTCGCACGAGGACCTGTCTGTGCACAAATTGATACCCCTACTGACACTTGGATTTTGGACACTGTTTGGACACATGGTGGACACGTATGTGTGGACACACCTAGGTGGCACCTCTGTACACATGTTTCTACATAATTTCGAGATTCTTTTGTGTTGTTAATTAGGTTTTCATTTGAGTATTCATATGAACTGTACAGTTCATGAAAACTGAAATGAGATTTTGAGACAATCTGGGAATAGGTTTTTGATCCTGAATGTTTTTCTGAGTTAAATTCCTATTTTTACTATCTAGCTAATGGATTTTGATCATGGGAATGGGACTGTTCTGAATGTTGACTGATACCCTGTCCTTGAATCGAAATCCTGAACTTCTTCCCTTTTAAACTGTTTTTGTGGATGTTCAATTTTCTTGTTAGAATCATAATTCAGTGTGTTAGTGATGTCAGGAAATGGTTGTGAGTTGGTGTTAGAATTTGGTTTCAAAATTGATTTTTGATGTTGAAATTGATGCATGTGTGATTACTGCCATGTTAACCTGTGAACACGATATCAAATCTGAGAATTTATACACACAAAACACACTGATTATACACACACAGATCCTATTACACTAGCTACTATTTCTCGAGAACACGACTACCTACTGTTCTTCATACACATCACATTCCCACACACAACAAAAATCTGAAACTTGCCAACTGAATTGCCTTTCACTAAGCTACACAATTATGAAAACTGAGAACACATTGGTTCACCTGTTACACACATTGCAACTTGAGAATTCTGAACCATGTTGACCCATTTTACACTAACTGTCATGTGGAGCTAATTCCTGAGAACAGCTCTACTTCACACACATGGATTATGGATATCCAGATTGTATATGTATGTTCAGCCCCATCCTTTTGTACTGTCCATTAGAGGTTGTCACTGAATGCACTGATTTCCATATGTGACACTCTTGCACTTAGCATTTCACTACATGTATCAGTCTAAGGATGCATGTTTTTCCATGTTCAACACACAATTTCCTGAGATTGTTTATTGTCAACTAATACCACTCTACCCACACACACCCTCACATGTATATGACACACACATGACCCTACCTATTGACACACCATACCATACACACACATTACTGTATTACACTGTTTCACACACATAACTTCCCCTAACTGTCACACACAAACACACACACACACATGCCTACATACCCTATTACCTCTCTTGACACACATACACTTGAACATTGTGAGTTTCCCTCTCTCTATACATAGGTATATATATATGTATTGAGAGGTATATATATATAGGTATCCTATATAATTTATTAATGTGTTGTATTTTTATATATTAGATAATATATGTATGGTTATATGGTATGCATATAGTAACCCATAGGCTAATGTGTATTTCTATGCTATATTGTATAATACATCAATATGTGTATTCTATATTAGAGTGTATTATATTTTGATGAATGATTTGACTTGTATAGATGTGATTATGGTATGGTTAGGGCATGGTATTGCCTAATAGCTAGTCTAGGGCTCTTAGCCTATGGAAGTGTCAGTGTGTCAGTGTAGAGTCTAGATTAGACTTGTTTAGTCTTATTAGACCTAGACTGGACTAGTTAGACTAGTATAGACTAGTTTGACCTAGGTTTGACTTGGTTGACCTAGTTTGACTTCTAGGTTTGACCCAGAGTTGACCAAGTTTGACTTGGACCTAGTTTAACCTAGACAGTTGACCAGGTTTGACTTAGAGTTGACTTTGACCTAGATTTGACTTAGAATCATGTAGATTGCATCATAGACTTCATTTGTCTTATTTTAAGCATATTATAACCTGTATTATTCTATTTAGGACATTGTGACTCCGGTGCAGACATCTGATATTATACTACTCTTTTCAGAGTAGCAGGCGAGTACATTCTCTGATAGTTCTTTCATTTACTTGTCAATTACTGTACTTCAGTTCTAGTTAGTTGTATGCGATTCTTAGTTACAACACGTGAGGATATTTCTGGATTCATGTATACGACACACTTTTATTTTCTGGCCTCTATTACTGGTATCATCTCTATTACTGGAATCACCTACTGGAATTATTTAACTGGAATCATTTTACTGGAATCATTTACTGGAATCATTTACTGGTATCATTATATTTTGGCTGGACTCATCTTGAATCATTGTGTCAAAATTCTGGATTCACTTGCTGGGAGGGGAAATACTAGAGTAAGACATGTAGACATACCCCAATCTGGAATCTCCCAACTGGAATCTACTGAAATGATAGCCATCTCACACCCGGCCAGGTGTGTGATGTGCCATATTACCTACAGCCGTTTACATATCGAACTCGGTATTTTAAAACACACTGCTAGAGTATAGGCTGGACTCACCCTGGAATCATTGATCACAATAACTGGAATCGTCCCTTACTGGATTCATCTTGTATTAGATTCATCTTGTACTGGACTTACATTGGAGTTACACTGGTCTATATTGCTGTCTGGACTTTATATCATTTTACCCTGGTTCAGCTAGTTCTATTTTTACAGTCTTCATTGCTATGATTCTTCTCTTGTTTAGTATTTACTTTTCTTGCACTTTATCTCTCTTTCTTACCATCACCTGAATATAAACTGCCATTTTCATCAATATAACTGTCTATAACTGCTGTATAGTTCTCTGTCATTTACTTGGGTTTTCTAGATGAGATGTGCTCGTTCCTGTCCTGACTGGACCTGTTGAAAATTTTACAGATGACTGCCCTGAGGACACATGCCCTACATGTTACAGACCAGGAGATAGCTTAGCTACCTATGGCCCCGACACTCAGGAGTGATCGGGAGTTTAGTTAGTCTGTCTTGTTTTAGTTTTCCAGTTTAGATCTGGAGTTGTATATAGAGATTTGAGACTTGAGATATATTTGAGATTGTTTGAGTTTGTTGTTATTTTTATTAGTAGTTTTGTTGTCTTCAATTTCTTAGTTATATTCGGTGTTATCTTATCGTGCTTAGACTGTGATTGAGTTACACCATATCTTATACTTGTCCTCCGTTCGGAGTTGATCATGATGAATACACTATATCCTGCATGAGTTGATGGTTAGTTAGAGACCAAGAACAGCGTTCTACCGCCGACACTGCGGCGTAGGCTAGGCGTTGTTACGTACTCGTACCCTCACAGTGGGTACGGGTCGTGATACGTTTTTAGTGGTGGCCCATGCAGGTCGAGAGTCGCATTAGTGCGATATCGTAGTACGGCGACTTAGTTGTACTGCTGCGAGCCTGCGATAGGATTGAGAGATAGGCTTTAACGGAGAGGTACTCAATCACAGTTAGGACTACCTGAGAGATTCCTGAACGACCCTTGAGAATCTCATTATGAACTTCAAATTGAAAATCCTTTTCCTCTTGTTTTGATTCACCCTCAATCCTGATGATTAAGAAATCTTGGACTATTAACTTCCTTCATCATTATCCTTACTTATATTTTGTCTATCTTATGTTGCTAATGTAGCACCAGTTTTGCAAGCTGATCTTTTCGAGCTTGATCATGACATATTTTATTGGGGGCCGGCACCCACTAACATATTGTCTAATCAGAACCGGTGCATGATGGTCTGATCAACCTATTGCACTTTGGTTCGCTTCTCATATATTATTCGACATGGAGGGAGACATAGTTAAATTTGCCCTAGAGTCTCATCCACGACAGCTTTGGCAATTCTCTTTTGGAATTATTTTCATCGCCTATAAACCACGTATTGTACTTAATAACATCGCCTTTGAACTCCTTATTGTTTTGCCTTTCACATATTTCAGATAGAAAAGGCACTGTACTTGATAGGTCAACCCAAGGTGTTTCCCTATCCAAGGAAAAAATTGCCTTATTTCTATATCCTTGCATCATCCTTTAAATTCCAAGTCTTGATCGTGAGCAGTTGACCGGGTCATCCTCCTTATCATCCAGTGTTTGGGGTCTTATTCAATTGAATTAATTCAATTGTGACATGGATATCAAATCTTGGATACTCGTGCTCAGACTTTAATGGCCTCGTTCTCCATCTTGCCCAAACTTTGATATATCCTGAAATTGATCAACTTAGATCGTGCCAGGACTAAATCCTCTGTTATATACTGTGTTATTGGATTTTAATGCTATTGACACTCGTGCCTTAACCCTTCGATTTTGATCATCTTTGGAAGGGTAATCCTTCATAATAAATTTCTAGTTGTCTTTACCAGTTTTATATAGGATGGTAGACTGTCCCTTTGTACCTCCTTTTGAGGGAGCTAGGCCACCTGTAGCTCAGCACCAGAGGGGTGGAGCTTTTGCGATGGCGGTCGAGGAGACCGACGCTGTGGGTGATGGATTAGCAGGTTGTCCTTCTTATTCTTCCTCCCCACTTTCATGTGTGATTTCCCTTAGTACCTGCCAGGATATTACTTGTGATTGCTAGATAGTGTAGCTACCCTGTTTGAGACTGTGGAATCACGACCAGTAGGACAGTGTTGCATGTTATCTTGACTTTGATTGTTGGGGGTTGACCTAGTGGGGATACGGTCATCTTAATTTCGAGGACGAAATTTTTCTAAGGTGGGTAGGATTGTAACACCCAATTTTTCAGATGAGGGTATTTTTGAAATTTTGTAATTATAATAATTATTATTGATATTTATTTTATATTATGATTTTTAGTAATTTTTAATCATTTTTAAACAATTTAAAAACTGGTTTAAGTCATGACTTGTGATTTTGATGTGCTACTAGTGAAACCTGAGAGACTGCATGACCTAGAACCTAACCATGTCATTAGGATGATTTAATTATCATTTTTAGCCTAGGAGTATTTTGATCATCTTGGCTTATTTAAATTTTTTAATTAATTTAATGAATTGGTGAATTCTAGTTTGACTTTGACTTGTTGAGACCTAGTAGACTAGCCTAGAACCTAACCCTAGCTATGGTAACCCTTGTCTAACTTAGGTTAACCCTTTTAGTCTTTAGAGACTAATTTTGGAATAGGAGGATTAGTTTTAGTGAAAATATTTGATGATTTATGGTTTAATGAAATGACTTATGATTTCATGACTCAA
Source organism: Iris pallida (assembly GCA_029216955.1). Classification (NCBI taxonomy): domain Eukaryota; kingdom Viridiplantae; phylum Streptophyta; class Magnoliopsida; order Asparagales; family Iridaceae; genus Iris; species Iris pallida. Next base: position 12,317,588 of record JANAVB010001399.1, read on the forward strand.
TGACTTATGACTTGGCCCATGGCCCATAACTAGAAGCCCTAGCCCTAACCAAACCCTAAATGACCAGCCACATAGGGATCCCCACCCTATTTAAACACTTATTCATTACGGCTTGCCTCTTTTTATCATTCCAACACTTGGAGAAAAGAAAAGGTATTGTCCCCCTTCCAAAAATCCCCATAAATCCATTTTAATTCCTTTTTAATCCTAGTCTTTTGCAATAGGTTCTAATTTCTGTATATTTTATAATTCTGGAGGTTAATCTCAGCTTTGGGCTCATTTGGAGCATTTGGCCATCAAGAAGAACACCCCCCATTGAAGCCTTTTCTTGCAATTTGCACTAATAGGTAAAACCCTTTAAATTTCATTATTATTTTGATTTCTTTGCATATTAGGCTAGGTTTAGGTGTCCCCTAGCTGTACCTCGAATTTGGGTGGATTTTGCGTCCGTTTGGTGTCTGTATCGGACACGTGTCATAGTGTATGTTAGGTGTTCGATAGAATGCCCCTTAGGAAATTATTTTTGATTTTTGAAAATATAATTACATGAATTGGTATATCTTAGTATGTACATTAAATTTTATGAAGGGTGTTAGGTGTTTTTGTGTCATTTTGTGTCAGTTTTTGCTGTTGGACACGCGTGCACGACACGAGTGCACTGTCCTGCTCACTGACACCTCGTGTGCACTGTACACGACACTTGGACACGTGCCACTTGACACAGACCTAGGGGCAATGTCTGACAAGACACCCCCATAGTCTCGTGTCGAGTCGTGTCGTATCGAGTGAGAAAACTCACTCGTACTGGTCGAGCACAGCCTGTGCACGAGTGCACAGACCTCACTGACACGACCTTGTAACTCGGACACGACACGACTTGAAGTATGTGCAGACACCTAGACACCTAGCCCTAGTCCCCCTCTACCCCTATACACGACCACGACATGTCACGTATCGTGTGTCACGCACACGAGACTGTGACACGCCTGCACGAGGCACTGCATCGTGCCTGTGTTCTCCCCTGCTACTCGGGCCCTCTGTAGGACACGACACGGACTCTTCTGACACAAGTTTTGGTGGACACGAGGGGGCATGCACTGACATCATGCCCCCAAAGTTTCGTTGGATTTTGTGGAGTGGTTAGGCAGAAATCGACCGCGCACCGACATTGCACTGTCTGTGCATGGTTGAGTTTTTGTCTCTGATACGGCCTTGGACACGAGACACGACGCGACTTGGACTCGACCTAGTGGACTCAGTAGACACGTGGACACCTAGTCTATAGGTTGACACACTTACACTACCTTAGTGTTGGACACAACGTGTCCTATGGACCCCTACACACTTGCACGAGGACCTGTCTGTGCACAAATTGATACCCCTACTGACACTTGGAATTTGGACACTATTTGGACACATAGTGGACACGTATGTGTGGACACACCTAGGTGGCACCTCTGTACACATGTTTCTACATAATTTCGAGATTCTTTTGTGTTGTTAATTAGGTTTTCATTTGAGTATTCATATGAACTGTACAGTTCATGAAAACTGAAATGAGATTTCGAGACAATCTGGGAATGGGTTTTTGATCTTGAATGTTTTTCTGAGTTAAATTCTTATTTTTACTATCTAGCTAATGGATTTTGATCATGGGAATGGGACTGTTCTGAATGTTGACTGATACCCTGTCCTTGAATCGAAATCCTGAACTTCTTTCCTTTTAAACTGTTTTTGTGGATGTTGAATTTTCTTGTTAGAATCATAATTCAGTATGTTAGTGATGTCAAGAAATGGTTGTGAGTTGGTGTTAGAATTTGGTTTCAAAATTGATTTTTGATGTTGAAATTGATGCATGTGTGATTACTGCCATGTTAACCTGTGAACCCGATATCAAATCTGAGAATTTATACACACAAAACACACTGATTATACACACACAGATCCTATTACACTAGCTACTATTTCCCGAGAACACGACTACTTACTGTTCTTCATACACATCACATTCCCACACACAACAAAAATCTGAAACTTGCCAACTGAATTGCCTTTCACTAAGCCACACAATTATGAAAACTGAGAACACATTGGTTCACCTGTTACACACATTGCAACCTAAGAATTCTGAACCATGTTGACCCATGTTACACTAACTGTCATGTGGAGCTAATTCCTGAGAACAGCTCTACTTCACACACATGGATTATGGATATCCAGATTGTATATGTATGTTCAGCCCCATCCTTTTGTACTGTCCATTAGAGGTTGTCACTGAATGCACTGATTTCCATATGTGACACTCTTGCACTTAGCATTTCACTACATGTATCAGTCTAAGGATGCATGTTTTTCCATGTTCAATACACAATTTCCTGAGATTGTTTATTGTCAACTAATACCACTCTACCCACACACACCCTCACATGTATATGACACACACATGACCCTACCCATTGACACTGTTAGTCTATTTGCAAACAATCGATGGAAAAACTCAGTTGCAATCCCTAAGAAGAGATGCAAAGAATGCAGTTGCAATCCCTAAAAAAGAGATGCAAATAATGCTGTTGCAATCCCTAAAAAAGAGATGCAAATAATGCTGATTGCGTAGCCTAAACGATTAAAAAATCGAATCGCGTTTGCAATAGCGGTTTCTCGAAGGCAACAAGAGATGATCAACAACAGTTGAGTCTCAGATTCTCGAAGGCAACAGAAAGAGGAAGGAAGAAGAAGAGCGGATCTCGCTGGGGTGTTGAACACCGGCGCTCAAAGCTATACCCGCAGTACGGATAAGCTCCCAGGAACCAGCAAGTTCAGGAGAACTTCTGGAACGCTCGTAAGTCAATATTTGAGACTTGAACGGGCTTCCTAGACTTAACAGACTCCCTCAACTCTCTTCTTGGTGCATCTTTCAAAGGAGGCCAAGGGGCTCTATTTATAGAGTGGAGTTGAGACTTCACCTCTTCTCCTATCCGATGTGGGACTAAAATACCAATACTCAAAAATAGAGTTTGATATTTTAGATCATCCCACAATCAGCATAGAAGTGTGCCAGTCCACGCCTACCCCCCGAACCCTCCCGTGCATGCACGAGACATCTTGGAGTCCGCGTCCGAGTCCGAGTCCGCACAACAAAAATTAACTTGCATCCTTGTTGGATTTAATCCTTTTTCCTTCTAGGAAAATACTTCCATATGGCACAAACTTGTGCCCCACTACACCTCATGTGCACACCTCAACACAAGCAATACATTATATTGAGATACTCACCATTTGGTGTAGCCGATGTGGGACTATCTTTTCTAGTCCAAAGGCAAAACACCAACAATCCCCCACATATCTCAATATATGGGTTGAGCGTTCCCCACAGTGATTGTCCATCATACATTAGGAGAGATGTCGCTACGACTTGAATCTTCCCGCATAGGTTAAATAACAGCATGATACAAGAATGGACTAAGCCTTGAATTCTGCACCATAACTGCAATTCTTCCTACTCACATAGTGACATCAACTGTGCTTCTGGCTGCACATTGAAGGCCTTGTGCCAGCCTGGTTTCAGTGTATAATTTTTAGGCGTCTACAAGTTTACCCTCAAGAGACGGCCTGATATCTCTGTCCATACACTATAGGTGAGTTCTATATAAAGAGTCATTGGCATGAAGCATTGTGCTTCTTTGCGGTGCTACGCCGCTATGACATAGCTGACAAAGCCGAGGCTTTTCTCCACCTGGGTACCTCATCGTAGTGTCATACTACTGTAGCATGAGGTCACAAGCCCCTTTGTAGTGCCAAACTACCCAGCATGAAGCCTTGCGCTTCCGTGTGGTGTTACGCCACTATGACATGGCTTGCAAAGCCGAGGCTTTACCCCTACCTGGGTACCTCATCGTGGTGTCATGCCACTGTAACATGAGGACACCGGCCTCTTTGTAGTGCTGCCTACATCTCTTTATTACGATTATGCAACATTAGGCTACCTGCCTATATGCGGTGCTACGCCGCCTGTAACTTGGCTAACAAAGCCGAGGCATTACCCCTACCTGGGAACCTCATGGTGGAGTCACCCCACTGTAGCATGGAGTTGTAACACTCCTTTGTGGTTGTTGCGCCACCATGCTTCCTGTAAAGCATAACAGACCTTCACTCAGTCTGAGAACTCATTAAGGCATTATGCCATCCTTCTCACAGGATCAATTTTTCGTAGAAAATTCATAGTAGACAACAGTGGTTCTGGGTCCGAAACCCTTACATGTTCTGCAGAACAAGTGCCCACTGTTAACTAATATTTTTCCAGTCAATAGTCCTCCCTTGAATCAAAAAATTAGATATCTGGTAGATTTCTCTTTGAACCAATAACATAAAATTTATTGATAGGATTATAATGACACAATATTAGAATGCCTTCAAGCCCATCTTTCTTGCTGTGTCCTCGACCAGCTGACGCTTGAGACCCTTCGTGAACGGATCCGCCAGGTTTTCCTGACTCCGAACATCGATCACTGCAATGACGCCCCTTTTTATGAGATCGTTCACTGCTCTGTGCTTCAACCGCACAGTCCTCTTCTTCCCGTTGAAGAGTTCATTTGATGCCACTGCTGCTGCCGCCTGGTTGTCACAGTATATCGAAATCGTCGGTATCTGAGCCCCAACCATTGGAAGGTCATACATGAGCTCCCGAAGCCACTCTGCTTCATCTGCTGCAGCGTCCAATGCAAAGAATTCAGATTCCATGGAGGAGCGAGATAACATAGTCTGCTTCTTCGACTTCCACGATATAGCAGCTCCACCTATGGCGAACACATATCCACCTGTGGAATATTCGCTCTCCACCTCTGAACACCAGCTAGCATCACTGAAGCCTTCCACTACTGACGGATCTCCGCTGTAGTATAGTGCATATGTCTGAGTCTTCTTGAGATATCTCATAACACGCTTCACAGCTTTCCAATGCTTTATGCCTGGATTGCTCGTAAATCGACTCAACATTCCCACTGCAAAGGCTATGTCAGGCCTTGTGGCAGTAGTAGCGTACATCAAACTTCCGATGACGCTAGCGTACTCCAACTGCCTGACGCTCTCCTTCGAATTTGGCTCCAGTTTCAGATCACTCCTGTACGGTGTATCAATAATAGGAAGATCTTGATACCCGTAGCGAGAGAGCATCTTCTCAATGTAATGAGACTGTGACAGCGCTATTCCAGTGCCTGTCCGGATGATCTTGAGCCCCAAGATTACGTCGGCATCCCCCAAGTCCTTCATACTGAACTTGGTCGAGAGGAATTTCTTTGTCTCTGTGACGCAGCTTAAATCCGTACCTAGGATTAGCATGTCGTCCACGTATAGACAAACGATTACTCCTCTTCCGTCAGCAAACTTCGTATAGACACACTTGTCTGTTTCACTGACCCTGTAGCCATTTGACCTTATCACCTTGTCAAACTTCTCATGCCACATTTTGGGAGCTTGCTTCAAACCATACAGAGACTTCATCAACTTGCAGACTTTGTCTTCCAGACCTCTGACGACAAAACCTTCTGGTTGTTGCATGTAGATCTCTTCGGTCAGCTCGCCATTAAGGAATGCCGTTTTCACATCCATCTGATGTATCACCAGCTTGTGTATTGCTGCTAAAGCAATTAACAATCTGATAGTTGTCATCCGAGCTACTGGAGCATAAGTGTCAAAGTAGTCGATCCCCTGCTTCTGAGCAAACCCCTTGGCCACTAGCCTGGCCTTGAACTTGTCAATGGTTCCATCTGCTTTCATCTTCTTCTTGAAGATCCATTTGCATCCGATGGGTCTTGCTCCTTCTGGTAGGTCGACCAATACCCATGTGTTATTGGAGGTGATTGAGTCAATCTCGTTGTCAATCGCCTCCTTCCAGAATATAGCATCTCTGGTCTTCATCGCCTCATCATAGGTAAGCAGATCTGCTTCCATATGATATGTGACGAAGTCATCTCCGAAGTCTTTCGGCCTCCTCGCTCGCTTAGTTGACGGCTCAGCGAGTTCTGGTTCAGCTGGTGTCTCCTCGACAACAACTCCATCTTGGACTACTGGTTCGATAAAGATCTCTGTCTGCTCCGCACCCTTATTATTCTCCGGAATGTCCGCGAGAACAATGTTCTTGTGCCTTGCAAACTTTTCTTCAAAATATTCAGCATCGCGAGATTCGATGATATGATTTGACTCGATATCAAGGAATCTCCGAGCATCACTCTTCTCGGCATACCCCAGGAAGATCGCCTTAGTAGTCCTTGTCCCCAGCTTCTGAATCTTTAGATCCGGGAGCTTCACATAAGCCAGGCACCCCCACACTCGAATGACATTCAGGTTGGGTCTGACTTTGAACCAGAGTTCATGAGGAGTTATGTCGGAAGTTGCATATGGCACTCTGTTCAGAATGAAAGTGGCCGTTAATGCAGCTTCTCCCCAATAGTACTTTGGGAGACCCGCAGTCAACAGCATAGAATTCATCATCTCTGTCAACGTTCTGTTCTTCCTTTCTGCTACTCCATTGTATTGTGGAGAATACGGAGCCGTCGTCTCGTTGATGATTCCATGTTCTTTGCAGAATGATGAGAATTCATGAGACCTATATTCCCCACCTCGATCACTCCTCAGCCTCTTGAGTTGTTGTCCAGTTTGCCGATCAGCCTCAGCCCTGAACTCCTTGAACTTCTCGAATGCTTCGTCTTTAGATTTGAGTAAATAGACGAAGGCATACTTGGAGAAGTCATCGATGAAAGTAATAAAATACTTCATCCCGGCCTTTGTAGAGAATTGTTTGAAGTCACAGATATCTGAGTGAACCAACTCCAGAAGATCTGTGCTTCGATGGACCCTGTGGAAGGGTTTCCTAGTGATCTTCGTCTGAGCACATATCTCACATTTCTCTACCTTACCCCCACACTTGGAGATAAGTCCTAGACTAGACATTTTGTTTATTCGCTTACAATGAACATGTCCTAGTCTATTATGCCACAACTCAAGAGAGTAATTCAAACTAGTGATAGTATTGACATTATTATGCTGGGTTACAACAAGCTGAATTTTGTACATTCCTTCAGTCTGAAAAGCTTTCCCGAAGAAAGTACCCTTCTTGGACATCACCATTTGGCCAGCATTGATGTCCATCCTCAAGCCTGCGTTGCAGAGCAGGCTCCCAGAGATCAGGTTCTTTGCGATTGCAGGAACATGCTTCACACCTTGAAGCGTCAGAATGTTCCCCGATGTAAGCTTCAGCTCCACCGTCCCGATCCCCAGTACTTCAGCTTGTGCCTGGTTCGCCATCATGACTTTCTCGGAAGTAGGCTCATAGAAGACGAACCAGTCCTTGTCTGAACAGACATGACATGTCGCGCCAGTGTCTATCCACCAGTCCAAGTCTGCCCCCACAGTTGCAACCTGTGCTATCATGGCAACCTGATTAGTAACCAAAGAAACCTTGTTAGGCTTACCTTGCTCTTTGGGCTTGGACTTGCATTCGCTTTTATAGTGACCCTTCTTGCCACAGTTGAAGCAAGTCACATGGGACTTGGACTTCTGTTGCTTGAATCCTGGACCCTTCACTTTCAGATTCGAGAAGTCCTTCTTCTTGTGGTGAGAAGCCGCCTGCTTTCCTTTGTTCTCTCTGGTGGCTTGAACCAGATTCGCCGTTGCTAGTTGCTTGGACAGGGTGTCCAACTTCTGTTGAGAGCGCATCTCGTCCTCAACATGAATCTCGCTGAGGAGATTATCCAGGCTAATCTCCATCTTCTTCCTATGCATCCTTGCATAGATGTTGCTCCATCCTGGAGGAAGTTTTGCCACGATCCCTCCAACGACGAACTTGTCGACGAGGGGCATGCTATCGTCCTCCAGTTTCTGGCGCAGCTTCAGAAACTCTTTCACTTGGGGCAGCATGGTCTTCTCGTCTTCAAAGACCCATTTGTGGTATTTTTCAACCATGAACATCTTCGACCGGGCCTCGTCGTCGTCATACAGCTTCCCCACGGACTCCCAGATCTCTTTGGCAGAAGTCCTTTTTGTGTAGGACTCGGCCAGAGAGTCTTCTATAGAATTCAGGATCAGCAGCCTGCATATGCTGTTATCCTTTTTCCACTTCGTCTGCTTGCTCGTAGCAGCGGCCAGAACAGCAGCAGATCCTGTTGCTGGAACGATTGGTTCTTCCTCATCCAATACGTGATCAACATCCACGAGTTGAAGGTTCAGAGTCACCTTTCGCTTCCAGATCTGGAAGTGTTCGCCGTCGAATTTCTCCAACTTGTTAAAGCCGGTATCGACAAGCGAAGCACGAGTGTTTTCCATCGAATCGTATAGCTTTGAGATTGTTAGTCTATTTGCAAACAATCGATGGAAAAACTCAGTTGCAATCCCTAAGAAGAGATGCAAAGAATACAGTTGCAATCCCTAAAAAAGAGATGCAAATAATGCAGTTGCAATCCCTAAAAAAGAGATACAAATAATGCTGATTGCGTAGCCTAAACGATTAAAAAATCGAATCGCGTTTGCAATTGCGGTTTCTCGAAGGCAACAAGAGATGATCAACAACAGTTGAGTCTCAGATTCTCGAAGGCAACAGAAAGAGGAAGGAAGAAGAAGAGCGGATCTCGCTGGGGTGTTGAACACCGGCGCTCAAAGCTATACCCGCAGTACGGATAAGCTCCCAGGAACCAGCAAGTTCAGGAGAACTTCTGGAATGCTCGTAAGTCAATATTTGAGACTTGAACGGGCTTCCTGGACTTAACAGACTCCCTCAACTCTCTTCTTGGTGCATCTTTCAAAGGAGGCCAAGGGGCTCTATTTATAGAGTGGAGTTGAGACTTCACCTCTTCTCCTATCCGATGTGGGACTAAAATACCAATACTCAAAAATAGAGTTTGATATTTTAGATCATACCACAATCAGCATAGAAGTGTGCCAGTCCACGCCTACCCCCCGAACCCTCCCGTGCATGCACGAGACATCTTGGAGTCCGCGTCCGAGTCCGAGTCCGCACAACAAAAATTAACTTGCATCCTTGTTGGATTTAATCCTTTTTCCTTCTAGGAAAATACTTCCACATGGCACAAACTTGTGCCCCACTACACCTCATGTGCATACCTCAACACAAGCAATGCATTATATTGAGATACTCACCATTTGGTGTAGCCGATGTGGGACTATCTTTTCTAGTCCAAAGGCAAAACACCAACAGACACACCATACCATACACACACATTACTGTATTACACTATTTCACACACACAACTTCCCCTAACTGTCACACACAAACACACGCACACATGCCTACATACCCTATTGCCTCTCTTGACACACATACACTTGAACATTATGAGTTTCCCTCTCTCTTTACATAGGTATATATATATGTATTGAGAGGTATATATATAGGTATCCTATATAATTTATTAATGTGTTGTATTTTTATATATTAGATAATATATGTATGGTTGTATGGTATGCATATAGTAACCCATAGGCTAATGTGTATTTCTATGCTATATTGTATAATACATCAATATGTGTATTCTATATTAGAGTGTATTACATTTTGATGAATGATTTGACTTGTGTAGATGTGATTATGGTATGGTTAGGGCATGGTATTGCCTAATAGCTAGTCTAGGGCTCTTAGCCTATGGAAGTGTCTGTGTGTCAGTGTAGAGTCTAGATTAGACTTATTTAGTCTTATTAGACCTAGAATGGACTAGTTAGACTAGTATAGACTAGTTTGACTTAGGTTTGACTTGGTTGACCTAGTTTGACTTCTAGGTTTGACCCAGAGTTGACCAAGTTTGACTTGGACCTAGTTTAACCTAGACAGTTGACCAGGTTTGACTTAGAGTTGACTTTAACCTTGATTTGACTTAGAATCATGTAGATTGCATCATAGACTTCATTTGTCTTATTTTAAGCATATTATAACCTGTATTGTTCTATTTAGGATATTGTGACTCCGGTGCAGACATCTGATATTATACTACTCTTTTCAGAGTAGCAAGCGAGTACATTCTATGATAGTTCTCTCATTTACTTGTCAATTACTGTACTTCAGTTCTAGTTAGTTGTATGTGATTCTCTGTTACAACACGTGAGGATATTTCTGGATTCATGTATACGACACACTTTTATTTTCTGGCCTCTATTACTGGTATCATCTCTATTACTGGAATCACCTACTGGAATCATTTAACTGGAATTATTTTATTGGAATCATTTACTGGAATCATTTAATGGTATCATTATATTTTGGCTGGACTCATCTTGAATCATTGTGTCAAAATTCTGGATTCACTTGCTAGGAGGAGAAATACTAGAGTAAGACATGTAGACATACCCCAATCTGGAATCTTCCAACTGGAATCTACTGGAATGATAGCCATCTCACATCCGGCCAGGTGTGTGATCTACCGTATTACCTACAGCCGTTTACATGTCGAACTCGGTATTTTAAAATATACTGCTAGAGTATAGGCTGGACTCACCCTGGAATCATTGATCACTATAACTGGAATCGTCCCTTACTGGATTCATCTTGTATTAGATTCATCTTGTACTGGACTTACATTGGAGTTACACTAGTCTACATTGCTGTTTGGATTTTATATCATTTTACCCTGGTTCAGTTAGTTCTATTTTTACAGTCTTCATTGTTATGATTCTTCTCTTGTTTAGTATTTACTTTCCTTGCACTTTATCTCTCTTTCTTACCATCACCTGAATATAAACTGCCATTTTCATCAATATAACTGTCTATAACTGCTGTATAGTTCTCTGTTATTTACTTGGGTTTTCTAGATGAGATGTGCTCGTTCCTGTCCTGACTGGACCTGTTGAAAATTTTACAGATTACTGCCCTGAGGATACATGCCCTACATGTTACAGACCAGGAGATGGCTTAGCTACCTATGGCCCCGACACTCAGGAGTGATCGGGAGTTTAGTTAGTCTGTCTTGTTTTAGTTTTCTTGTTTAGATCTGGAGTTGTATATAGAGATTTGAGACTTGAGATGTATTTGAGATTGTTTGAGTTTGTTGTTATTTTTATTAGTAGTTTTGTTGTCTTCAATTTCTTAGTTATATTCGGTGTTATCTTATCGTGCTTAGACTGTGATTGAGTTACACCATATCTTATACTTGTCCTCCGTTCGGAGTTGATCATGATGAGTACACTATATACTGCATGAGTTGATGGCTAGTTAGAGACTTAGAACAGCGTTCTACCGCCGATACTGCGGCGTAGGCTGGGCGCTGTTACGTACTCGTACCCTCACAGTGGGTGCGGGTCGTAACAATAATGAAGGACCTCCGCGATCTCTCTCTGCAGTATGATCAGCTGAGCCGTCGGGGAGAGGATTGCATGGCTCGGGAAGCGGCAGCCTCTCGCGGGATAATCGACACGAAGGAGATGATCCTCGAGCTCCAGACGAAATTGGCTTTCTTAGAATCTGAGCTCGAGGCCTCCCGCACGGATAAGGAGGTAATTATTCAGGAGGCCAACAAAGTCACCCGAACCTCTGCCGTCTTGGAGCGTGCTCTGAAGAAGCTTGAGATGGCTGGCAGGCTCACGCGCATCTGGAGGATGTGGAGCGGTTGACTTAGGAGGCCGAGCGCCGAGCCAAGCAACGGTTTGAGCGATCGACGGCCGTACTGAGGGACCGTCTCAGAGAATTATGTATCGCCAAACAATAGTTGGCTTTTTCTTTTCTCTCTCTTTATGTTCCTTCATCTTTTTGGCAGGGACGTGGTCCCAAAGAATACAGTACTTTTGATTTGATTTGAATAAATGACTTTGCTTGCATCATCCTTTATCTGTCGTGCTTATACTGTATTTATGTGTTTGCCCTGCTAGGGACTTTTCTGTGGACCTATTACTCATGGCATACCTTGGTTTTAGGTACGGATAATAAGTTTGATAGGGATACCTAGAACAACTCTGCGGTAAGGTGGATATGAAAGTTCTTGGTATCGGGCGAAGGAATGCCATAGAACAGCTGGGTTCCAGAGGCATGAGATAATGAGAAAAGAGGCGCATGTAGTAGGGGACCTAGTACAGCATTTGTGGTCAACTGTAGACATTTGTGGTCAACTGTAGACATTTGTGGTCAACTGTGGACATTTGTGGGCCAATTATCCTTGGCGTACCCTAGTTTTGGGTACAGATAATAAGTCGAGAGAAAACCAATATACTTACTCAGTGGTAATGAGGACGTGGTAAATATGAGGGTTTCTTCAATGGAGTCTTCCTACTCAGAGATAATGAGGACGTGGCAGGAGTGGACACCATGAAGGGTACATAGAACAACTCAGAGGTAATATGGACGTAGAAGTTCTACGTGAGGGGTGGTTTAATTTTGATGGAAGTAAAACAACTCAGAGGTGACATCGACGTGGTTATTTTGGGAAATTTGTGGATCTGTTACCCTGTTTATGCATTAAAAATGTGGGCACTAGATCATGAGGAAGATGCTCTTTTGGGAAGAAAGTTCAGAGGTATGATCATACATGACTTACTACCCAAAAGATGCGATATAGATTTATTTGGGATGACCAGAGTATAAGTTCAGCGGTACCTAAGGGCACATAACTTAACAGTCCGGTAGATTTGGAGGATGTCGTTTAGACATAATACTTCTTCAGGAACTTGTCGTTGACGGGCAACATGAACAAGTCTCCATTTTGTTTTGCGAGGCGGTAAGCACCATCCTGAGTTTAACCTTCTTGTTGAAGGCTTCCAAGATGCGTGCTTGATACAGCTCGATTCTTTGTTGAGCTAGCAGGTGCTTCTCATCTAAGGCCTCCAACTCTTGTAGCCGACGACGCTAATTATTATCCGTCGTCAATCGATAGGTGAGGGCGACACGGAGCGAGGGGATTTGGGTCTCTAGTGGGAGAACTGCCTCACTCTCATACACCAGAGAGAATGGTGTGTTCCCGATGGTCGTCCGGACTGTAGTACGGTACGCCCATAAGCATTCGCCAAGCTTTTCATTCCAGTCATGTTTGTTGGAAGACACGAACTTCTTGAGCAGCTTGATTATAGTTTTGTTGAATGTTTCCGCCAAACCATTCGCCGCTGGATTGTACGGTGTTGAGGCAACATTCTGGATCTGATGTTTGTCGCAAAATCGATAGAAGGTGTGGCTTGTGAACTGCGGACCGTTGTCGTGGATGATCCTTCGAGGCAATCCAAAGCGATAGATGACGTGATGTTTGAGGAAGCTGATCACATTTGAAGTCTTTACCTCTGCCAGCGGGACAGCTTTTGCCCATTTAGAGAAGTAATATGTAATTGCCAGTATGAAGTGGTGTCCTCGGGACCAAGGCAGAGTGATCGGACCGATGATGTCCATTCCCCATGCTTCGAATGGCCAGGATGCCACTGTCGGATGTAAGAACTCGGATGGTTGGTGGATGAAATCTGCATGGACCTGACCGGCTTTATGCTTTCTTGCATAGTCTATCGCATTCGCTACCATCGTGGGCCAGTAATAGCCCATCCGGCGAAGGCGGTCTTGTAATTTTGGGCCAGGCTGATGGGCCCCGTAGACGCCGTCATATGCTTCCCGTACAGCTTCTTTGGCTTCTGTATTGGACAGACACCGAAGCAGTAATCCATCGTATGACCGTCGATACAGCATCTTTGTTTCTATATCGTAGAAGAATCTGAGAGAACGTCTTCTAATAGAGGTGGCTTCTTTCGGGTTCTCCGGCAAGATGCCATAAACTGTGAAGTCGATAAATAGGAGCCTCCAATCCTGTGTCTCGTCGACCGTCAGGGCAGAATAGCTCTCGGCAAATTGGACATTGTTCTTGGGACAGACCAGCTCATGGCCTATTACGTCCACCAAATGATGAGTATATTTTGGGAAAGCCAGGGATGCATCCAGTCCTGCTAAGGCGTCGGCTTCAATGTTTCGGAGTCTCGAAACATGTTCTATGAAGAACCCTTTCAGAGACGTAATGATGGCGATCGCTACCTGATGATAGGGGATAATGTCTTCACGACGAAGTTCATATGAACCCCGGATCTGATTGACGATTAACTGTGAATCGCCATATGCCTCAAGGTACTCTACCCCCAGTTCTTTTGCAAGTCGAAGTCCGATAACCAAGGCGTTGTACTCGACCATGTTGTTCGAGCAGGGTTCCGTAAGGGAATACGCTCGGTTGATCACCAAGGCAGAGGAAGAAATCAGTACCACTCCGACCCCAACGACAATATTGCCCTTGGGCCGGGTTCTTAAAGCACCGTCGAAGAACATTCACCAGACGGAATCATCGGAAGCCATATTTGAATTGGCGACCTCGTCTGGAATCTCTTCATATATTCTGGTTGACTCCGAACTTGGATGGGCTGCTAAAAAGTTCGCCAGAGCTTAACCTTTAACAGCCTTTTGCGGAACAAAGATTATGTCGTAGGAAGACAATAATATCGCCCAGGTAGCGAGGCGAGAGCTGAGTGCACCCGGCTTGGTCATGAGGACCCTGAGGGGGTTAACTCTTGATATGACATGGATGGTTTGTCCTGTAACATAGTGTCGTACCTTCTGGATAGCGAACACCAGAGCAAGACATTCCTTCTCCACGACGGTGTATCTATGCTCAGGCCCAATCATCATTCGGCTGAGGTAATAGATAGCTTGTTTGTGCCCTGTATTATTGTTCTGTGCTAGTAGAGCACCGAGGGAATGCTCCATCGCTCGCACATAAAGTAAGAACGGCTTTCCAGCAACCGGGGCCACCAAAACTGGATATTTTGACAGATATTCTTTGATGTTATCGAACGCACGTTGGCACTTTTTATCCCATATGAATGAGACTCCCTTCTTCATGAGGTGGGTGAATGGTTGACAACGCCCGAAGAGGTTAGAGATGAACCTCCTGATGTAAGCTAGCCTCCCTTGAAGGCCTCGGAGTTCACGGAGATTTTTCGGAGGACCCATCTCCATGATTGCCTTCGTCTTCTCCAGATCTATATAAATTCCCTGGGCAGTAATGATAAAACCTAGGAATTTTCCACTAGATACGCCCAAGAAAGATTTGGTAGGATTCATCTTTAAGTTGTGCACTCGCATCAGGTCGAATATCGTCCTCAGATCCTGCAGATGGTCTCCCTTAGAGCGGCTTTTGATAGCGATGTTATCAACATAACACTCTACGGTCTTACGCAGGTGATCTCTAAAGATGACACTCATGGATCTTTGGTATGTGGCGTCGGTATTCTTTAAACCGAAAGGCATAACTGTGTAACAGTACACGTCGATCGGTGTTCGGAATGATGTATGCTTTTCGTCGTCAAGAAACATCTTGATTTGGTTGTATCCTGAAAAGCCATCAATGAATGACATGCGCTCAAAGCCACATGTGTTGTCGATCATGATATCCTTGATGGGAAGAGGGAACTCATCTTTAGGACATGCTTCGTTTAGATTTCGAAAGTCGATACAAATTCGAATCTTTCCATTCTTCTTGAGGACTGGTACTATGTTGGCGACCCAGTCTGGATGTTGTTCTTTCCGGATGAAGTCGCTGGCTATCAGTTTATTGACCTCAGCTTCGATGGAGTTCATGATGTCTAGACGGAACCGTCGTTGTTGTTGCTTGACCGACTTTGTGTCCGGATGAATGTTGAGTTTTTGAAGTGCAATCTCAGGGTTTAGCCCTGGCATGTCTTCATAGCTCCAGGCGAACACGTCAATGTACTCTCTGATGAGTTGTAAAAGCGCCTCCCGCTCTTCGTCTGTCAGGCTTTTGCTGACGAATATTGGCTTTGGAGAGGACTCATCGCCGAGATCAACATGCATCACCTCATCTTCAGTGGAAGATTCACGAAGTTTGAAGCATTTCTCCTATTGTGTATCTAGTTGCTGGACCCAAGGTTCTAACTCGAGAAATTCGGGTACATCTTCATCTTCTTCATAGGCATCAGCAAATGCCATATTGACAGACAGAGCTTGCCTGAATACGTCTCCAATGCAGACATCCGAATCAGAAATTGGTGATGCGGTTGAATGTGAATGCCAGTCACATTCCTCATTTGAGCTTTCAGGAGTTGTTGCAGGTGTAACATAACCTAGCCCACATCTGGTCTTGTTGTAATAATCTCGTAGTTTCCCAGCCGGAACTGGCAACTGCAAAGGTAATCGCCGACCAGTGCCGTAGTTTAAGCCCGGCATAGTCTCCAGATCATACCCCTGTTTTTGCATGAGGTACTTGGATCAAAAGCTATACAGATAAAGGGGCAGTCTCCCGGTGTCGGGTTCGAGATCAACTTCTTCTATCCTGAAGGGCTGTGGATTATTCTTCTGGCCAAAGATGATTGGATAATCTTCTCCCTCGACTATGAAGCAAGCATCTTCCACGGGAGTAAGTTGGTTTGCGATATAGACATTTGTCACTTGTGTGTAGGCGGGTGCCTATACCGTATTCTATAGCATACATTGTACAAAGCTTATTAAGCTCGAGGTAGTTCAAAGATAGCCCTTTATTGATGAAGTAAGGTATCTTTTCTGGTGGAATTACATCATCTGCGGACGGAACATCAGTATGAGCAGCCACATACTTGGCCAGCTCTAAATCTTCTTCGGCCACCCCTTGTGTCAATGAAGACTGGAAGGACGACCTGGGCAGCTTAATCATCAGGGGCTCCACTGGTGGAGCAGAACGTGGAGTCGTTGGCGCACTAGCGACCCCCAGTTTGGTGTTCGGTACTGGGCGAGAAGTTGTTGGCTCGCTAGCAGTCTTCGGCTTAGTGCTCGGCTGTCGACTCATTCTGGAAAGACGAATCGTCATCGGCTTGACAGAGGGATTGAGCTTTTCTGTTTGTTGCTGGCCAGCTCTCGGCAACCTGATTGTCAGTGGCTCCGTAGTGGGTCTCGGTGCTTGGCCAGACCTTGGCAGTCGGATTATCATCTGCTCCTTTTGTGCAGTGAGCACCGGAAGACTCGTTGTTTCTCTACGCAGAGTGGCTGTGAGAGGTGCCGTCTTTTCTGGTTTACGGGGTTGGAGATAGATTCTCAAGGGTTCCTCCGGCCCTGCAATTGCCTTTGTCTGCTCTTGAGCATCCTCCTTGATCAGGTGCCTCCTCGAGTTCTCATACAAGCAGGAATCCGAATAGTAGGATTCGACCCCTTTGAAGGGATCGACGTACTTGAAGTACTGGTGCAATATGGAGGGCACGATCATGTAATCGTGTATCCACGGATGCCCCAGAAGAATATTGTAGGAGGTGTCTGCGTCGATGACATAGCAGGTTACTTCCGACTGAAGGTCGCCGATTTGGAACTTCAGGCGAATCTTTCCGATGGGATAGCTTCTCCCGGAATTGAAGCCGCTGATGGCAGTGCTTGTAGAAGTCAGCCGATACATAGAGATGCGCAGATGGTGAAGCAAGCTCTTCAGAATAATGCTTATCGAAGAGCCGGGATCAATGTGCATCCGATCCACCTTGACGTCGCCGACGTATCCAGTGTAATACAGAGGGCGATCGTGCAAGTTGGTCTTGATAAGCATGTCCTGCAGAGTGAACATAATATTAGGCATTGCACCGGTACAAGCACTGTCCTGGGCATCTGCTGGTGAGATCTCCCCTGGGAGCTTGACTTGAGCCAGATAAGCATCAGCATTTTAAAGTACATCACTTAAGGCGATGCGAACGACCTTGGAGAGCCTCAAGAGCTCGTATAACGAGAACTTGGCCGGTGTGTTGGCCAATTATGCCAAGATGTCAAAGTTATAGGGCCTCACCATCCCATGAGGTGCCTCTTTTCGGAGCGTCTTGTCAAAGCGAGTCTCCTTCGGCCTAGGCTTGTCGGTCGTCGGAGGCTAAGAAGGTCCTGTAGCATCAGCAGTCGCCGGCTGATGATCTTCAGCCGAGTTACCCGGTGTAGATGGGGATTGTGCACCAGACCGGGTGACGACGGCCGTAGCTTCTTCAACATCTGTCGAGATTGTGCGACAGGACTTGACTTTCCCACCTTTTTTCTTGCCAGTAGAGGGTGATTCTGGCTGGGTTACTTCAGATACTAAGTCCTGGTGGGCCCACATGACCTTCCCTCATGATGTGGTAAGGGATACCAGCCCAGCAACCTGGTCTCGGGGAGGTAGAAGATTAGCGACCTCTATCTTTGCCCGGGGAACGGGTACTACTCCATCTTAAGTTTTTATCGGAGGGAAGCTGCCGAATTGGACAGACACCATATTGGCCGCCACAATTACCTCCTCGAAGTCAATGGCCAGAGCCTTAGAGTCGATCAGGTTCTGAATGTATCGCTTCAATTGGAAGCAGTCTTGAGTAGCATGATGGACGTAGCGGTGGTAGTGGCAGTAATTTGGGATTTCCATCTCTGTGGGCCGAGGCTCACGTCTCGGCGGAGTGAGCTGAATCATGTCTCCTTGTATGAGCATGTCAAGGATGGGCTTGACATGGTTGTCTTCAAAGGAGTAAGTCTTCTGGGGCTACTGCTTCTCTGCCGACTTCGGTTCAGGCTTCGGGGCTGTGTCAGCCACCATAGCCTGTTTGCCCTTGTTGTCACGGTTGTTGGAGGGATTACCACCATTGTTGTTGTTGGCATTAGGACGTTTGCCCTTGTCGTCTCCCTCCGTGATGTGCAATCCCAGTTAGCGAGCTTTCTTCAACTTGTCTTCTGTGCTAGTGGCGCTGATGATGAAAGTCTTCCAGTCCTTGAATTGACTTTCGCCCATCCAGAGGCTGATTGTGGGAAGCAGCCTCTTTTGGCGAATTTCAATCAAGGAAGAATCTGGATTTCCAGAGGGCAATTTCATCACGGTTTGACAAAACCGCTCAATGTAGTTCTTTGTTAGCTCATTCTTATCTTTAACAACGTCCATGAGGGTGGACAATGTCACATCTTGTCCTACCTCATAGAACCTTTCAAGGAATATATTTTTGAAGCCGGCGAAGGAATGGATGCAGTTATCCGGCAGATTGCGGTACCAATCAAATGCTACCCCCTCCAATGCCCCGATGAACAACCGCGTGAGGATAGCGTCGTCATGAGGCAGATGGTCGGTCGTGACTTTAAAGTAGGTGATGTACTGGCTTGCAGATGTCTTTCCATCATATGGATTGATGTTAAATGGCTTATATCTTGGTGTAAAGGGGACATCTCTCCATGCAGCAGGATACGGTTGTCATATCCTGAGGTCTTGGGAGGTTTCTCGGACGTGAAATATGGCCCGGAGCTCTTAGACCTCTCGTCTCGCCTCCCTGGCCTCGTCTGCAGTGGTGGGAGCCGATATTGTAGGAGGATTATTGCCCGGGTTTGGTGCAGTTGAGTTTGAGTCCCCATTGACCGCGGGACCCAAGCTTGTTTGGCCAGGCGTCTTTCCTTGCAGAGCCGGTAGGGCCGCTTTGATCTCGTCCATGGACTTGACCAAGGTATGAAGTATGGCCTCCAGAGTGTCAATGCGTTGACGATCACTGGGACCGTCTTGGTCATTATTCGTCATGAACACCGTCCTCACATGAGGAGAGATAGAAGGAACGGTGGAGGATGTGCCCTCTGAATCATACCCTTGTACCGAGAAATCATCGGGGTATGTAGGGATGTTCTCCTCTGGTTTGAATTCAGAGGAAGTGCTACCCCCTACATAGGAGGCTGTCTCGTCTTGGGACCCGTGGACGTCCTCAGGGATGTCCGGATCCACTACATCTGTGGGGGGGATTGTTTCTCCTGGTGTATCTTCTTGGGACACCGGATTGTTGTGGACGTTCAGAGGGGTGCTACCCCCAGCTTCGGCTACCCCCTGAGGTGGAGTCGACGAATCCCCAAGTGTTGAAGATTTCGTTTTAGAGCGGGTGCCTTTAAAAACTCCTCCTGTGGTGGTTGTGGACAACCGCTTGGATGAGAGTTTCTTGGCCATACTGGTTGAGATCGTCGGGCTGGAAACATTTATCTTCTTTCCCGCCTTGCCGGTAGGAATCTTCTGAGTAGAATTACAGGAGGCGACATGAAGCACCTCGTCTTCCGAGCTTTGTTGCAGGATCGGTCCTGGATGCTGCAGTCGTTGGAAGACGGACTGCCGGTTCTCTTGTACTGCCGCCTTACTGCAGCAGCAGTTGACGATGATTTGAGTGCAGTGATGTCCATAAAAGGACTCTCTGCACACCAAGCTCTTTTCTCTTTTCTTGTGCTTGTGAAGAATCACGTCACGTAAGTCACTCGTTTTATGGGCCCGGGAGTCCCGAGCACACGAGTGTGTTGGCACCATGTTTGCTCCCTGATTGGGAGACTTTTGGGAACCACTCTGTCCGTTTGTCGCCGGGGGCTGGACACGGTCGGTTCTGTACAACTTTCTATCAGAGGCCCGCTTAATAGTAAGCGGAGCTCTCTGATGGTCGGAGGTTGGAGCAGCTGACTGAGCTCGACGAGCCCGTACTGCCCTAGACTTCTTCCCTCTAGCACCCAAGGGCACATAGTAGGAAGAGTCCAAATTGTGCCGCACAGAGTCTGACACATTCTCATTGGAGCATCCAAGATCTGGACCGTATGAGAGGCGGTCAAAGACAGAACCCGAGCCACATGGAGCAGATGGTCTACGGCGGGGATTGGTGGCCGTATGAGCATACATGCGGCTGGCATTTGTGGTCGCATCAGCATTCATGCGGCTAGCATTTGTAACCGCATAAGAATTTATACGGTTGGTATTTATAGCCGCATAAGAATTCATGCGGTTGGATTTGGCTGCCGCATGGGCATTCATACGGCTGGCATTTGTGGCCAAATCAGCATTCATACGGCTGGCATTTGTGGCCACATCAGCATTCATGCGGCTGGATTTGGCTACGGCAGAAACATTCATGCGGCTGGATTTAGTGGCCGCATGAGCCTTCATGCAGCTGGAATTGTTGGCCGTATGAGCCTTCTTCATGCGGCTGGCACCCTTATGCGGCTTCTTTCTTGACCGCATAGAGTCCCAATTTGCTTTCTCAAGTCCAGCATCGTAGTACTTTCCTCTGCCGGACTTGAGAACAGCAGGGGTCTCTGTGGCCTGAAGTGGGGCTGCATGGGAGTCTTCTCCACCGTCTTGGGCAGTAGAGAATGCCTCTTCCAGAGCTTAGAGAGGAGCTAAAGTCTTGGACCTCCACTCCTTACGGGCCTTCTTCGTGCGGGCTCGCTTCTGGACCGGGCCAGCGCTCCCGTCGGAGAGCATTTTTTCAAATGCCTGCTGGTCGAAGCGGACGACCAGCATCTGTTGCGTGGAGCCAAGCTTGGCTGCGTCCGATTGCGTCACCAACTTCTCAACAGTGGAGAAGTTAGTCCCCAGCAGAGTCGCCATCGTGTTTGCTATTGATTATCAAAAGAATAGAACAGTTTTATGGGAGGATTGGACTTTGATTCACAATATAAACTCGCTCGTACAAAGAGAACCTAGGAATAAAACCTAGGAAAAGCAATCAAAGTACAATTGTTTAGTTTTTCTAGGGGATGATGGTAGATGCTCGGGAAAGTGATATCAACTCTGTCTTACTCCTTGGACGATCGGACGTAGCTTCTGCTCTGGCGAAGAAATACTCTTTGTGTGTACGGGGGTTGCTAATCTCTCTGCTCGGGCTCTGTGTGTATATCTCTGTGTCCTTTTTGTAAAGGAATAATCCCCTGCTATTTATAGGGCTTTGTGATAAGTAGGGTGTGCAGTAATTGCTCCTTGAAAAGCGGACGGTTGGGGATTGGTTAAGATTAGCCTTGATCTTATTTGTTGGAAATCAATCTGGGTTGTTTATGTTGATTACAACAAATCTGTATTGTTTTTTGGAAATCAATCTGGGCAGTTATGATGATTGCAATAAATCTGCATTATTTGTTGGAAATCGATCTGGGCAGTTATGATGACTGCAATAAATCTGCATTGTTATGATTTGTTGGTTGCTAAATCCGAGTGGATAAGTCTTAGTCAATCTTCTGCCACGTGTCCTAATTGTTATTTATGCTGCGAGCCGCATGAACGGGGTGTTCTGGCAGAGTCGCATGAGTGTGGTCTACTAATTGAGCCGCATAAGGGTGTCCTCCAACTGAACTACGTAAGGATGGCCTTCAATTGAGCCGCATGAGGGTGGCCCCCAACTGAATCGCATGAGGGTGGCCCCCACAACCGAGCTGCATAAGGATGGCCTCACAATCTGAGCCGTATAAGGGTGGCCCCCAACTGAACCGCATGAGGGTGGCCCCCATAACCGAGCCGCATGAGGATGGCCTCACAATCTGAGCCGTGTAAGGGTGGCCCCCCATCTGAACCGCATAAGGGTGGCCCCCACAACTGAGCCGTATAAGGGTGGCCTCATGTCAGAGCCGTATGGAAGTCCTTGAAGCGATCCGCATAAAGTGCTTTGGAATTGGTGGATCGTGCCAGCTATAAAGATTTTTCTCGTCTCTCTCGGAGCACGTCATTATGTCAGAGTCATCATTTTACCTTTATGTCAGAGCTGTCAATCTTTTGTGTCATAGCTGCCGCATTGCATCAGAGCATTTAATGAGCCAGCTACACAGAGCAGTTATGGCCAGCTGTAGAGGCCTATTTTTGAACCGCATAGAGCCACGTAGGTTTTTCCGAGCCGCATGGAGCTATCGGAGACTTTCCAGCCGCATGAAGTTCTAAAGGATTTTTAGCCGCATGAAGCTCTAAGGGACTTTTGAGCCGCATGAGGCTCTAAGGGACTTTTAAGCCGCATGAAGCTCTAAAGGATTTTTGAGCCGCATGAAGCTCTAAGGGACTTTTGAGCCGCATGAGACTCCTTTCTGTTTTTAGCCGCATGGACTTTCCTGTTCTTTTTCATGCTTCTACACCAAGTTGTTTGAACTTGTCAGCACTGTCTTCGGTTGCTCTGGCACTTACTATGAAGGAGGCCCAGTCTTGAAATTGTGTGGGTCCAGTCTACATGCTGACTATAGGTAACAAGTTTGATTTACAAGTATCTATAGTCAGTCCATCTAGAGTACCCAGAGGCATTTTGAGTGCCTCTCGATGGAAGCGCTCAATGAAACGTTCAGCAATTTCATTAGGCCGTTGCTTGATTTTGATGAGGGCCGACATAGTCATGTCGTTTGTTCCCTCATAGAATTGTTCCAGGAATATCTGCTTGAATCATGTAAGAAATATTATAAAAAAAATCTGGCAAGCTACGATACCAGTCATAGGCTGCATCCGCTAAGCACCCAACGAATACTCTAGTGAGTAGAGCATCATTCGGCTGGAGCTGATTAATCATCACCTCAAAATGATTGAGGTACTAACTTGAAGATGAACTGTCGTCAAACATCATGATGGTTGATGGCTTATATTTAGATGGAAATTGAACTTCCTTCCACTCTATAGGATAGGGTTGTTTAATTCCATGCTTCTGCAGACCGTACTTCTATTTGAAAGCTTCGAATTAATTATACAGAAGCTTTACTACCTTAATAGTGTCCCCTGATGCTTGGGGAGCGGTAGACTGATTCGATGTATTAGGAGACGGGACTGCATGATAAGTACCACACCCAGCACCAGAATAACTTGGAGCTGGCATGGTAGCATTATGAAGAGGCTGTACCCCCAGACCAGTATTAGTAGGGGCAGATGCTGCTATGTGTTCTTGGGTTGGAATCGGATTTGCAACCGACGAAATAATATGTTATGCCACGATCGCAGCATGCATACTTGCCATTATTTCAACCATGTTCTTCAAGTTGGCCTCTAAAGCGGCAATCTTCTGCTCCTGATTGACGGTGCTGGATGCATCTTGTTCTTCGTTAGTGACATAGGCAGTCACTTCTCTGGCCACCGAAGAAGAACTAGTAGATAAGATGGTCCATTCAGAGCCTTCACTATCGGCATCGAAGTCATGCAATAAACCTCCCCCAGGATGGAGAGTGGAAAGATTCCCTTGATCAAAGAAATCCTGATCTGAATCAGAAAGATTCCTTTGACCGATTGTTTCTTGGTCGGAAGGAAGATTTCTTTGACCAATTGTTTCTTGGTTATAAGGAAGATTCCTTTGACCGATTATTTCTTGGTCGGAAGGAAGATTCTATTGACCGATTGATTTTCGGTTTCTTGATCTAGTATTTTGGTACACTCATTCACCGGAGTCCCGGATCCGATCAAGGTATTGTTGATAGGGTTGCAGGCTGCATTACGTCTTGGACGTTTTCTACCCCAGTGCATCGAGATGTCATGTTGACTGAAGCATACAACAGTTCATCTTTGTCCACCATCACAAGTTCAGGAGTCCGAGTGTAGTTTAAACGTTCGAAGACAGACCGTTTAACTGATTGGCAGCAACATTTGATCACTACTTTATGGTGGTAATTACAGTGATGTTCCTGATACGAAGTTACAGATGGACGAGATGGTCCTGCAATCTTTTATTTTTGTATAAGAAGTTCACGGAGATCTGTTACAGTGACAGGATAAGGAGAAGTCGAAGGTACATATTCTTTAATGATGTTAGGAACATGATTCTGGTTCTTGGGGTACCCTGTTTCCTATGTGTACAGAGAAGTACCGACTTCATTGGCATAGGTGAGAGGATTCTTGATTTGAGGAACTCTTCCTGTGCGCAATTTGGCAGGTAATGCAGATTGTTCTTGATATGCACTTGATATTGTTTTATGCTATTTAAGGTAGGTGAGCATGTCAGGGTTTTGCGCCACCTGACTGTCTGTCTGAGACACCCTTAATTTATCCTGCTTTGTTCTTAAAATGTGTAGGGTAGAAAGATCCTGGATCTGATTTGATTGGCGCTGACCATGAGGAGTGGGCAAGATTCCCTGTTATTTTGTGCCACCTGTTCCAGCACGTTTGGCGCAGCGTAGATGAGCAGTAGAAAATTGACCTCAAGCAGAGTCTAGTTTTTTGGCATTGATTTGATTATCTTTGCCAAGAGAAATAGACCTTCTACTCAGGAGCGTTCTTGCATTGACTGGCACGGAGGCACAATCAGATGCATTTTCCACCGATTCCAGGACTGGAGAATGATAAGGAGAGGCCATAGGGCGCTTTCCTTTGTTCTGCATAGGGGCAGTGGTGATTAACTTCTCACCAAGTTTAGAACTGGGAAGGAAGAGTGATTGGCCATGTGACATTGTCCCCTGATTGGCGCCTGGGCAGTGACTGGCCCACCCTCTACCAATTTTAGAATTTATGAGGAAGAAAAAGTGGCCATGTGGCACTGTCCTTTAGTTGGCGCCAGGGCAGTAATTGTCGTACCCTCCACCGAGTTTAGAATTGGGGAGAAAGAAGAAGTGGTCATGTGGCGTTGTCCCATGGTAGGCGCCAGGGCAGTGGCTTGAGCATTCTCTACCAATTTCAGAATTGGTGAGGAAGAGGAAGTAGCTACAAAGTTTTTCTCCAAGCTTGACGTAAGAGTCACGATTTGTGCACTGGAGGACTTCGGAGTCCAGATAGTGTGCGCCCTATTTTTGGCAGCAACAGTGGTGCACTTGGCACTCCCTGCGCCAATCATGGCTTTGTAGGCAGTTTGTCGACTTGCATGACCAAAGTCTTCTGCGTTGTGGCAACCGACGCAACATCATATTGAGTTCTCACTTTCTCATCGGAGGAGAAAGTCGTTCCCAGTAGAGTCGCCATTTTGTTTGCAAAAAACAAAAGCTTTGATTACAAACTAAGAAAATAGTACAAGAGTACAATTAATTTTTGGAGAAGTACTACTATAGAAATCTGATCAGAAGATGATCACTTTATCACTTGGATGATATAATGTCGAAGAAGATAGCCCTTGGAGAGTGCTGCAGCAAGTGCTCAAGAGATTATGATCATTAGTGGTTCTTTAAAAGTAATTTGAAACTCTATTTATAGAGTTCTAGAGATAATTGTTAATTAGTTATCCTGATTGGCGCCCGCTGCTGGGTGGCACCATTCATCCCTTGGCACGAATGGTTGGTTTAACTGCTTGGACGTATGGCATACTGTGATTGATATGCGCTTGGTCATGGGCAGTGTCACAGACACGTTCTTCGAGATTAGTGGCATGTGTGGCACGTTATCTAATTGCTTCAGGATGATTTGATCAAATGGTACCCGCAGCTGGGTGGCATTAGGTACTACTTGCTGAGTGGTGCTATTGACTGATATGATACTAATGATCATCTTGCACCAACTGCAAATGGTGCGAGACAGCTGTTTGGTCATTTATCGCAGATCTGACATGTCTGACCAAATCTCCTCGAGCACCACGCACTGGGGATTCGAACAAATTTTTCTTGACTAACGTGCTATCATTCATGATGATAACTATTTAGCTTCTCCGAGAAGATGGTCACGTGGCGGGTAGCGCCACTTGATGAATAATGCATATTTATGTCTGGCGCCATCTGATGGCTGGTGCCAATTGATGATCTGAATGTTGGCACTTCTTATGTGTAGCACATGGTTCTGAGTGTACTTTTTAGGCTTCTACACCAATACGACGTTCGTGTTTTGAAGCTTCGACTGCGCGTCGAAGACTCTCGCTACTCCACTTTTTGAAGACTCTCTGTATCTGTCCAAGAAGCGTGTCTCATATTCCCTCCATTCCAGGTGGCTGGAATACCTTTGTTGTAAATTGAGGGATGTATGTATGGAACGACTATCTCATCGGCGTTTATTTTGTATTCGAGTCATTTTGTAAAGCCCGTGCAGCATGATTGTAATAGAGTCTTGTAAATGATGTCTATTTTCAATAAAATGAAAAAGTTTCTCTGCCTCAATATATTGTTCAATTTCTCTACGTACTCTCTTAGTTGTTGTGTTTCGGATAACCTTATGACTATGCCTTGTGCGATCGTAACCTAGGTTCGCACGGCATCATGCCCGGGGGACGACTATCGATTCTTCGGAATCGGGGCGTGACAGTATGCAGTACTAAAATTTAGTTTGGTCTCCATCGCCGCTTGCAGGCTCGTCCAGAAATGTGATAGGAATCGCATGTCTCTGACCAAAATTATTGTGGCTGGTACCCCATACAGTCGAACAATCTCGTCGACATAGATTTGTGCTAACCGATCGACGCTCCATCCTACTTTAATCACAATGAAGTGAGCCGACTAGGTCAATCTATCAACAATGACCCAAAATGCATCATTCCCCCGCCACGTCTTCAAAAATCCTACAATAAAATCCATCGACATGTTGTCCCACTTCCACTCAGAAATGGCGAGGTTCTGCAGCTCTCCGTCTGGCCTTTGGTGTTCTGCCTTTACTTGTTGATACGCCATTCACTGCGACACGAAAGTAGCTACGTCCTTCTTCATATCGTGCTACCAAAAGTTTGTGCGCAAGTCTTTATACATCTTAGTGCTTCCAGGATGTAATGAGTACTTCGCATAATGCACCTTCGTCAGAATTTATTTTCTGAGTTCAACAGTTTCAGGAATGCAGAGCCTTTCTTTTAGTCGCATCGTCCCATCTCCGTCTTTCGCACAGTCAGTCTTCCTTTATGTTGAAATCAGCTCACGCATCTTCTTCAGGAATGAATCATCTTTCTGTGCGATCTTTATTTTACTTAGCAGGCTCGACCCAAGCTTCAACTGATCTAGATGCAGGTGTCGATACTCAATTTCGAGTTCGATACCCATCGCTTCAAGGTCTCGCCTTATCTCATTATTTAGGGCCAGTGGTCCCATAAACATTCTGCTCAGCACATCATCTACGACGTTTCCCTTGCCCAACATATACTTGATCGTTAGCTCGTAATCTTTTATGAGTTCGAACCAACATCGCTGCCGTAAGTTGAGTTCTCGTTGTGTAAACAAGTATTTGAGGCTTTTGTGTTCTGTATAGATTCTGCAAGCCACATCATAGAGGTAGTGCCGCCAGAGTTTTAATGCAAACACGTTCATCGCTAATTCTAGGTCATGCATCGGATAGTTTTTCTCGTTCTGCTTCAATTGTCGTAAAGCATACGAGATAACTTTGTCTTTCTACATGAGTACGCACCCAAGGCCAGTTCCTGATACATCGCTGAATATCTGAAAGCCTTCTAGACCATCTGAAAGTACAAGGATTGGACCTGAGATGAGTCGTTGCTTCAACTCTTGAAAGCTGGAATCACAGTCGTCACTCTATTAGAATACAACTTTCTTCTGGGTGAGGCGAGTCATAGGCGATGCTAGTTTTGAAAAGCTACGCACGAATATTCGGTAGTAGCCTGCTAAGCCCAGGAAACTCCAAATGTCGCTAGCCAAGGTAGGTCGTTTCCAATCTACCACTGCTTCAATTTTCTTTGGGTCCACCACGATGCCTTAGGCAGAGATTACGTGTACGAGGAATGTCACGCTACTCATCCAAAACTCATATTTACTCCGGTTGGCGTATAATTTATTTCACGCAGAGTCTGCAGTACCGTCTTCAAGTGCTCTGCGTGCTCTTCTTGATTCTTCGAGTAGATAAGAATATCGTTGATGAACACGACTAAAAATTTATCGATTTGGGGTCGAAAGACTCGGTTCATCAGATCCATGAAAGCGGCTAGGGCATTCGTCAAACCGAACGGCATGACTAGGAATTCATAATGAACATATCGAGTGCAGAAGGCATACTTTGACACGTCAGCGGACTTGATCTTCAACTGATGGTAGCCTAAAAGAAGATCGATTTTTGAAAATATTGATGTGCCTTGCAGTTGGTCAAACAAGTCATCAATTCGTGGCAATGGATACATGTTTCGCACGGTCGTCTTATTGAGTTTGCGATAAACGATGCATAGTTGTATCGATCCATCCTTAGTTTTCATAAATAGCATGGGAGCTCCCCACGGAGAGACGCTAGGGCGAATAAATCTGCGGTCTAGCAACTCTTGTAATTGCACCTTCAGCTCCTTCAGTTGTGCTAGAGCCATTCGGTAAGGCACTTTTGATATCGGTCGTGTATCCGGGAAGGTGTCGATGCTGAATTCAATTTCTCGATCCGACAACATCCCAGGCATCTCGTCGGGAAATACGTCAGAAAAATCTGTCATATCAGTCTTTACTGTATTTGTATTATTCTTTCTCGTATCTCGAACTGATGCCAAGTATCCCGCACAGCCGTAACGCAGCATACGCCTCGCCGAAATTGTCGATACCACCATGGCCGTCTTCGAAACCGTACCGCACGAATATGAGAACACTATCTCGCCAGGAAGACAAAATATAACTCTTTTCTCCACGCACTCGATTGTTGCATGACAAGTGCCCAACCAATCCATGCCCGGGATTATGTCATGCTTTTTGATGTCTAGTACGACGGCTTCCAAGGATAGATTTCTTCCCCTAATACAAATGTGGCCATTCCTATAAATAAAGTTCACAGGCATATCGACTCCCGATGGAGTGCTAACACTAATGTTCATATCTAGCGATTGCATAGCTATTTTTTTTTTTTACATAATCAGCCGATATAAAACTATACGTCGCAGCCGAATTAAATAGTGCTCGAGCAAATATATTTTTATAGAGTAGTATACCTGTTACAATAGTATCAGACTCAAACGCCTCATCTCGAGTCAATGCACAGACTCGGCTTTGAGCTCCATAGCGTTGATTCTGCGGGTTCATGGGCACTGCATTTGCGTCTTATAGTGTAGGCGCTTTATACTGATTTGGAACGTTCCTCGGAGGGTTCAAAACATTCCTTTGAGGGTATTGATTTACCCTCCCCATCTGGTGTTGCTGAGTCTTATGGTCCAGCCGACCACATTGATATCATTCTACTCGGCAATCGACTGTCCTATGTCCACTTTTGCCGTATCGAAAGCACTGCATTCCGGGGTAGGGACCCCTGTTTGTATTGCTATTTGGACGCTTTACTACTCTCGAGCCTCCTGCATTGTTAGGACGTTTGTTAAAATTATTACGAACAATCGGTACGGCTCGTTGTGACATACGGCCAAAGATCCGCTTGCTATCAAGTGCGGCTTCATAGGATTTACGATAAGTTTGGCATTGCTGATTCATGACGTCCTACGCAGTTCGTCGTTCAGGCCTTGTTGAAAATGTTCGCATCATTCTTCTTTGTTGGGCTGGAAGGCGCCAGCAAATTTTGCAAGCTTTGAGAAGCTTGTGTCAGAATCTTCAACGAACATATTCCCTTGCCTCAACATCATAAACTCATCCCCTTTCTATCGACGGATGGTGCGGGGAACATACTGTTCAAGAAAAGCTTCCTTGAATATTTTCCAAGAAATCTGGGCATCGGTATCGGCTTCATAGATTTTATGTTTCTTAGTTACCCACCAGTCGTAAGCCCTTAGTTGCAGTTGTACTGTCATACATGCTACCCTCTGGGACCCTTCGATGCCGAGAAGGTTAAATAAGCCCTCAATCTCCGTGAGCCATCCCACAATCACATCAGGGTCTGCTCAACCACTGAACTTAGGCAGGTTCATCTTGCGGAACTCCCTTTCTTTAAACAAGGAAGAAGAGTTCATCTTTTGTGGTTGAACTTCTTCTTTGACTTCCTCATGAACGTCTTTTCTCTCTTCGGATGCAATGACCGTTGCTTTGGTGTTGTCCACTATATTGCTTACGATCTGCGTTAGGTCGTCCATTTGTTTCTGATGCACACCGAATTGGGCTTTGATTTGCATCTGAAACTGTTGCTGTTGTAGCTTCATCAATTGCAGCTTTTTCTCTATAGTAGTCTCGCTAGGGCTAGCGTCCTTTGAACTCGACGAACTATCCGCAACGTTGGTTGTTGTGCCGAGATTATTTTTATTTTTCTTAGTCATTCCTACAAAACCAAGTAAACCCCTTAGTATTTTTAAAAATATCTACGGACTTACCTGTATGGAACTTTTATTTCACGCACCATTTTGACAAGTATTCAATCGAGTGATTGCAACCAACATTCCAAATAAAACATTTTTTGAAAATCCGAGGAAACATAATTGTGCTCTGATACCAATTTGTCACATTCTGATTCGACAAACCGTTCGTCCCCATTCCCATTATGCCGAATTGATCGTCCTCGCTAAGGCGTGATGCCGTACGAGTCTGGAGTTGCACTCGTACAAGGCAAGAACATTATATTTGATCATTTTATTGAAATACCAAGTTGAAACTTTACAAATCACGTCAAAATTAAATACATAATTTAGGAAGATAGAAACATACTTTTCATTGATAGCTTGCAACAAAGTGCAAGTCATATTACATTGGATATGTCGTTGCGGCTATATTTCTTTTGTTTCAATCAATGTAGCCGTAATGGCATATCCAATGTAATATGACTTACACTTCGTTGCAAGCTATCAATGAAAAGCATATTTCTATCTTCCTAAATTGCGTGTTCAATTCTGATGTGATTTGCAAAGTATCAACTTGGTGTTTCAATAAAATGATCAAATATAACGTTCTTGCCTTGTACGAGTGCAACTCCAGACTCGTACGGCATCACGCCTTAGCGAGGACCACTTCCAAAAATAGGCTTTTAGCGACGGCGGTATCCGTCGCTAAAAGTCATTTTTTCGTCGCTAAAGCCAAATAGCGACATATCAACGACGGAAACGGTTTGTCGGGAAATCACGTGTCGCTAATTTCAATCAGTCGCTAATTTGTCGGAAATAGCGACTGATTAGTGACGGATTTAGCGACATGCTATTTATTACAAAATGTGACGTATTAGCGACGGAAATTCTGTCGCTACTTTTACCGACGGGTCCGCGACGTATTCCAGGATTAATGTTGTGACGGTATAGTGACGGAAAAGTACGTCACTAAAGTGTTTTCGATATGCTATTGGTATTGGACAGGCTTGTAGTGACTAACTGATTATGTCGCTATTCTGTCGCTATACTTTAAATCTATATTTTCCAGAACCTTAGCGACGGAATGTTCCAGATTTTTCGTCGCTCTTTCGTCGCTATACTGTAATTTTCCAGATATTCTATCGCTGTTCCATCGTTGTCCCGTCGCTAAATACAATTTTGTGTGTCTATATTTGTGTTTCCTGCACTCCACATCCATGTTGACAGTTACATACACAATATACAGTCATATAAACAGTTTCCAATACAGATATATAAACAGTTACACACAAACCAAAAAGTTCACAAACAGTTTCCAAATACAAACAGTTTCCAAATACACGCGTACCAAAAAGTTTATAAACAGTTTCCAAATACAAACAGTATCCAAATACACACATACCAAAAATATTCCAAATTGTTCCCAAATACAAAAAGTTTCCAAACAATATCTACGTCGACGGCGGCGGAGGAGGCGGCGGGTGGGTGTAGCGATATCGATACTCGTAGTCCGATCATCTACAATTATAAAAATGTAATACATATAAAGAATAAAAAAACATGCATAAGCTTTGGCGGCCCGCTCATCTACGAGCTTCCCATCGCTCTTGCGCTTGTGGGTATGCGCAAAGACTGTAGGGAAGTTGACGGTGTCCGGATCTCCGCCTTTTTCGGCGACCTCCTCGCGCTTGTACAATTAAATATAAATTAATACTCATTTTGTAGAGTTTAAGACTTAAAAATTTGACAATTTAATAGAATACTCACCAATCGGCGCATGTGCTCCGAAGACGGGATCGAACCACCCGTGTGCTGACCAGCCTTAGTACGGACAGCCTTCGCCATCTCAGACTTGGCCAGATAGGCCGGGGTCTCTATTTTCTTCTTCATCTCCGCCCAGAAATCCGCTCTGAGCCACTCCTTGCACCCATGTTCTGATCCACTATCTCTCAGGCTCTCCAGCGCCTTCTGGTCGTAGATCATGTCACGTATCCGTTTTGCTGGATATGGTCTTGTAGCACCTCGGGATGTTGCCGAAGTTCAGGTACGGCCCATGGAAATTACGGCAAATCAAGTCGCCTAGATCTCGCCCGGCACGGATCGAAAAAAACCTGAGATAAGAAAACAATGTACGACATTAGCTACTATGAAGAATATATGAATAAATATATAAATTTACAATAAACTAAAATACATATACTTACGTCTGCCCATCGGCCCACAGCTCCGGAAGATGGACGTCGGCTGGGCGCTCCGGTAACGTCAGAGGATCTCCTACGCGTCGTCTGTAGACTCCGCGCTCAACCACCAAGTCCGGGTAGGGATTAGCCACAATGGGAGCGGCCGTAGGGGTAGAAGCGGCAGAAGTGGTCGTAGGAGTAGTCGTCGGAGTATTGGCCGAAGGAGTAGATCCCCCGACCGATGAACAGACCGCGCCCGGAGATAACCCATCATGAACATCTAGGAACTCGTCCTCATCGACAGGTGGATGGCCTGGATGCTCCAAAGAAGCTGGACGTGAACCAGACCCATGCTGCAAACGTCCACGTCTGCCTCCCGCCATAGGCAAATCTGAATTACGTACAATTCCACGTCCACGTCCGCCTCCCGCCATAGGCAAATCTAAAAATGCATATGTAATACACATATTTTCAATTCTGTATACTTCACACTTGCTATATGTAACCGAGATATGCATATGTTTTCGATACATAAAACCTAACTACTAATACATACACATTCCCTTCCTGTCTGAGACTCAACCATTATTAAACTATGTGAATTTCCAATCCTATACTTACACCCCTATCCAAACTTAACATAAAAGTGTACCTAAAACACAGCATGCAAGTTTTCTGATGCTGCTACATCTATACTCGTATAGGTCCTATGAAGGGGGGTCGCCGGAGGGCGAGTCGACATCCTATGTTACTAAAACTCTGTCCCTGGATAAGCCCCCATACGTATACTTCCCCCTGAGCCTGATACTCATTCCTAACTCGACTCCTAGACACACACACACCCTGACACATGATACTATCTAATTTTTTACACTTTTTTAACCTATAGGCTGTCAACCCGATCGCATATGTGACTTCAAAGGGAGGGAATCCTAGAGTGTTAGTCCGATAGCGAGACCCTTAAACAACTATGGAGCAAACATACTCCATTTTGCTTTACAATCATCGTCACTTTATTCTTGGAGAAGCTATATATACCTAGAAGAATCCGGCACACTACCAATTTGAATTAAATGAACAATTAATTAAATATTACAAATGGTTGTTAACCTTACATGTCGGATAATCAACCTTGTTAAATCCATTCATTGATGTCGATGCGGATGAAAAGAAAGAAAGAAAACTCCCAGCTAGCTATGACATGATGATTTTTTAAATATATAAATATATGTTTTCTTGTGCTATCCAATTTTGTATTAAAATTTACATTCAAATCCACTAACTATGTTTTCCTAGAAGCATATTAGCGCTACCCAGTTTTGCATTAAAATTTTCTATGGTACATGGTAGGGATAAACTCCTAATTTATTATCAATGTCCATATTGTCACAACCGCTCCTCGGCGCCGATCTGGAGAGTGTTCTGAGATTAGAGGAGATGTTGATCACAGTAAGATGGGAGCGGCACGACCGTTCAGGAAACTGCCACTTCGTCCAAGTCGGCTGCCAAAGGATTCCTTGCAGAGATAGCCAACGTCGAATATATACACCCGGAGGAGGAAGGAAGATCTAGTACCAACGAGTTAAAACGTGACATGGAACAACATCGATCCTGAAGTACTTCGAGAACTATGAAACATAGAATGAGAAGTAGGCGGCGGAGGAGCAAGCAAAGAAAAACGAAGAACTCATCCCCTATGTTTCTGAGATCGGCAGAGAAGCAACCGGTCGACCCCCTCTCCCTTTCTATGCTCCTTACGTTGGATGAATTGAAAGGCGTGACTTGGGATCTTAGCAAGGATAGTGTGGCGAGCCCGCTTAGATTTACGGGCTCTTTCTATAGGTGTCGTTGGGACATTATTCAGCATGACCTATTGGATGCCGTAGTAGCTTTCTTCCAAGGACTCAGCTACCCTAAGACGATTTCTTTTGCTAATCTGATTCTCATCCCAAAATTGGATCACCCTTCCACCTTTCATGACTTCAGACCATTGAGCATGTGAACATTCCTGAACAAAATTATATCGAAGACTATCGCCAACTGGATGGTGGGGCTTCTTCCGAAGATAATATCCATAGAGCAGAGTGGCTTTCTTAGAGGTAGAACCATTACGGATAGCATCATGGTTGCGTACGAGATGGTTAATTGCATCAAACACCCGGGTAGGAGACGTAACATTGTAATTAAACTAGATATGTAGAAGGTGTATCGCCACTTTGGGCCTTTCCCTTAAGGAGCCTTGAAATGATAAATAGGAAACCCCTCGCCCCTAATCGAAACCTAGTAGAAACCTAATCGAAACCCAGTCGAAACCTAATCGAAACCTAGTCGAAACCCCTCGCCCATAATCGAAACCCTAATAAGCAAAAAAATGCAAAAATCCAAAAATTAGGGGGAAATGAGAGGGAGAGGAGGAAAAAGGAGTACCTGAAGGGGAGGGTCGACGGAGGGGGGGTCACCGGAGGGCGGGACGCCGGAGGGGTCGGGTGATCAGGGAAGAGAGGGGGGAAGAGAGTAGAATTTTTTAAAAAATTTCAGAATGAAAATAAAACCCTCTCTTTCGATTTTTACTGAAACATAGCGACGGATTCTGCCATCGCTACTACGTCGTTAGACATTATCCGTCGCTACTATGTCGCTAGTTAGTCACTAAAGTTATGATATATTTTAATAAACTACGTCGTCGCCTATCAGTCGCCTTTCAGTTGCTAATAGGCGACTGAGTTGTCCGTCGCTAATAATTCAGTCGATATTTGCCTATATTTTGGTAGTGGACGATCGATTCGGCATAATGGAAACGGGGACGAACAGTTTGTCGAATCGGGGCATGACAATATGTATATATCAGTGATGGGTTATAAAAATAGTAATGGGCTTTTAAATGTTATTTAAGATTTATATTTTGGTTAAGTATTAATTTTGGCTAATATATATGTTC
Organism: Iris pallida; assembly: GCA_029216955.1. Classification (NCBI taxonomy): domain Eukaryota; kingdom Viridiplantae; phylum Streptophyta; class Magnoliopsida; order Asparagales; family Iridaceae; genus Iris; species Iris pallida. The sequence continues at coordinate 12,353,444 of JANAVB010001399.1, forward strand.
TATGGGCTTATAATTATATTGAGTTATAATTGTTTGGATTTTGGCTAATAATATAAATATATTTTCTTATAATGATTTTCATAATAATTATATTTTTAATAGTTTTAAGGATAGGTTGCTATAATCTTGCATGGGCTTAATATTTTTATGTATGAGGGATTAAAAATAATTTCTATATAGCTATAAATATTTCTTAAATTACAATTTTATTGCCAAATGTTATAACTAGATGTAAGTTCTATAGAGTTATAAATATTTCTTAATATAAACATATGGTTATATTGTACATATGCTTTTTACCTAAAAAGGTGTGTTTGGCAAATTAGGGTTTAGCCTAAAAATATAGTTGTATATTTTCAAAATGTTTGTCTATACTTATTTTAACAAATCAAATATAGTTTTGTATATAATAAATATTTTTCTAAATAGTTATGTATTAATTACGTAAAATTTCTCGATTATAAATCTTTAGTATTGTCTTTTCTTGATCTTCTGTTGATTCTCGACACCCTGGTTACACGATGTAGTATGTATAGATTCCTTTCATGTTATATTTCGTGATTACTATGTTTGTGTTCATGACCTGTTTGGATCTATTAGTACTAGTCGGATGGAGAAATATATTAGTAGACATGTAAATATATCCTGAAACATCTCATTGGTCTATTCGTGTCTGATAGCAGTAGAACACTTCACGTGCTGGGTGCTGAATTTACTCCTTAGCTGTTTACATGTCGAAAGTGTATTTCAACTCACTAGTTAGATGCAGTCTTGCTATATTACTGTTTCTGTTTCATTCATTTATTATTGTTACTTCCTTATCTTTATTAACATGCTCTCTTGCTTTTATCCACATATTTTATACCATGATTCTCTGTTTATCCACCCATTATGTATTTCCGTATTATTTACTATTTTATAGATTTTGTCAATTATTGGAACTGTTGTTGGAATGTACTCGTTCCATTTCTAACTGAAAACTAACATTTTTTCAGATAATCGCCTGCTACATTACGCTTTGGACCGTTGGAGAAGACATGGGTATGTTAGAAGGCCAACATAGAAGACTAGTTAGATAGATTAGTTATTTTATTTTATTTTGTGAGAATTGTAAATTTTTCAAATATAAATCTTGTAAATGTTGTAATTAATTTAGCAATGTGAATGAGCAATAAAGTCATATTTTATGTAATTTTTAGCATTGTGGCTAGACAGCATAATACCGTCGATAACGCGGCATAGGTTGGACTTGCGCACGCACTTGCATCCAAAAAAGGGTGCGGGTTGTGAGTGACACGACTATGACATGACTGTGACACGATAGGCTTGATTGTATCATTGCTCGTTTATTGACTATTTAGTGAGTCGGAAGGAGAAATACTTGGTAGGTATGTGAACAAATCCAAATATTATTACTGAATAATAGCTAAGTCATGCCCCTCATATATGGGCTAGTCGAACCAATACTGAATGATAGCTATCGTATGATGTGCCGTATTAGCATAGTCGTTCACATGTCGAAAAGTATTTCAAACACACCGTCTGTTTATTGTATATGTTCATTGCTAGTTGTCTTATCATCCCTATTCTTGTTAGTAGTTTCTTGTAATCGATTCTAAGCATGCAACAGTTCATATTATAGCAATTCTATAGGAGGTGATTGCGAGAAATCGTGCAACAATTCACTGATTTAATTATGTAAAGACAAGCATAATTTACTTGGTGTCAACTTTATCTACTTCTAACATTTCAATTATGTTGTGTCATCGATTAATTTAGAAAACAAGAAGGTCAAGGGAGAGGACTCTTGGCCACTCACCATGATTTATTCGAGGTGAGAGAAAAGTTCGTTGTGCTAGACAGCACCTACGCGATCACCTAAAATCGCATAAACAACGAATTAGCACTCTACCCTTCTATTCTGAGTTCGATATAAAATACGAATTTAAAAGGGCATAAGTAATGAAATTCATCAAAAACATTCACAAAAATGCATTCATAAAACCAAAGCCAAAGAAGCAAGTGCGACATAAAAACAGTGCAATGGGAGGTCTCTCTCGACTCAGCCGCAAAGTCCATCCTCGAGGGGCAACCCGCTGAATATGGGACTTTATTTCAAAGAAGCCATTCCATAATGAAAAAATTATCTTAATTTAACCAGTCCCGATCAACGGGTAGGGCGATCGACTTTGCGGAAGATGAAACCGGCGTGCTACGATTGAAGAGTCTACTATATCTTTCGGATGACTCGAAATTTCGAAAGAAAATAATATCAGAGGCACATTATACGAAGTTTTTCTTGCATCCTGACAGTACAAAGATTTATAAGGATCTCCATACAACCTTCGAATGGCACATGATGAAAAAAGATGTGACACTCTTCATGTCTCATTGTATAGCCTGTCAGTAGGTGAAAGCTGAGCATCCAAGGCCGCGCGAGGAGATGTAGAACCTTGCCACCCCAGAGTGGAAGTGGGAGCGTATCTGCATGGACTTTATTGTTAGTTTACTGAAGAAGCCACGGAAGAACGATGTCGTATGGGTCATCATCGACCGACTAACCAAGTCAACATATTTCATTGACATCAAAGTTACTTGGAGCGTCGATCGCTTGGCTCGGATTTACCTTGACAAGATTATGCAACTGCACGGAGTTCCAGTATCCATCGTTCCAGATGGGAATAAGCAATTTCTTTCGCACTTCAAGAGTAGCTTTTAGTCGACTATAGAGACTAAGTTAATGTTTAGCAATGCTTACCATCCTCAGATCGACGGCCAAACAGAACGTATGAATCAAATTCTCGAAGATATGCTACGGCTTTGTGCGATAGACTTGAAGTCAATCTGGGACGTTCATCTACTGCAGGCGGAATTTGTATACAATAATAGCTATCAGTCCAATATTCAGATGGTGTCGTACGACGCCTTGTACGAAAGAAAGTACAGATCATCCATTTATGGGGATGATGTCGGAGAGTGGTAGATTCTTGGATCGGAGCTGGTAGAGCAGACCGTACAGAAGGTCAGGCTAATACGAGAAAGACCGAAGATTGCACAGAGTCGACAGAAGAGCTATGTCGACACCTATCGATAGCCACTAGAATTTATGGTAGAAGATCACGTATTTCTGAAGGTGACACCCATGCGAGGAGTCACCCAATTCGGAGCTAAAGGCAAGTTGAGTCCAAAATGTGTTGGTCCTTTCGAGATACTGAAGTGAGTCACCCGAGTAGCTTACCAGATTGCAGTGTCACCAGCACTGTCGGATGTGTACGATGTTTTCCATGTCTCTCAGTTGTGGAAGTACATGCACGATCTGGGTCATGTGGTAGATTTTAGTTAGCTAGAACAGAAGGCACTTGTCGTACATGGAAGAATATGTGCAGATCTTGGAGCGTAAGGATAAGTTGCTTAATAATCATACGAATCCGCTCATTTGTGTGCTCTAGAGGAACCACTCGGTCGAGGAGTCGACCTGGAAACTCGAATCAGAGATGAAGGAGAAGTTTCCTTCATTGTTCTGTTAGAGGTAGGTTTTATTCTTAAGTTTCAAAGACAAAACTTTTTCTTAATTGATTAAGATGTAGTGCCCCGTTCTAACACCGTGCCCCGCTCCTCGTTTGTGGGGGCACGATTAAGAAACACTATCGCTATCGATTGATTGGGACCGATTGAATTAAGATCCTTTCCTCGTTATGGAATGGCTTCTTCGGAATCAAATCCCATATTCAGTAGGTTGCGCCTCGAGGATAGACTATAAGGCTGAGTCGGAAGAGATCTCTCGTTGCTCTATTTTTCATTTTGCACTTGCTTCTTTAGCTTTGGTTTTATGAATGTATTTTAGTAAATATTTTTTTGGATTTTAGTGCTTGCGTTCTTCAAACTTCGTATTTCATATGGAACTCAGAATAGAAGGGTAGAGTGCTAATCCGTTGCTTGTACGATTTTCGGTAATGGCGTAGGCACCGTCTAGCGCGAAAAACCTTTTCTCTCGCCTCAAATAAATTAAGGTGAGTGGCTGACCCTTCTCTCCCTTGACCCTCTTGTTTTCTAAATCAATCGATGATAACATAAATAAAATGTAGAAGTAGATACAGTTGACACCAAGTAGATTATGCTTGTATTTACAAATTTTAATCAACGAATTGTTGCACGATTTCTCACGAGCATCTGCTATATAACTGTTATAATATAAAATATTGCATGCTTAGAGTCGATTAACAAGTGTTGCAACGATACGATAAAACATCATAAAATTGGCGCCTAAGTTTCTAAAGAACTCATAGATTATGTCGAACAACTGAGTTAGTAGTACGATCATTAGACAACTTATGCACAAAGGATTTAATTCCTCGAACGGTAGCCTGGGACAAGGAACTGATTCAACCTAGGAGGAACAAGGATAGGTGATAGCTTAACTTGCATGGGTGATTAAAATACTTTCAAATAGGACTCGCTATCCGTCTTGAAAGGATCATCGTCTAACCCAACTATAGTCTAAGATGGCTTGACATTACCAATGACCTTCACATATATACAATGCCTTCATCTATTGATATCAGTTGACACGAGATGAATATGGTTTGTTTGTTTTCAAGCACGTAGACTATGCCACAGGTGTAAAAATAATATAGTTTTCACATGCTACATCTTGTTAAATGTTCATATATAATCAACTAGGATGGTTAGTAGATCACCAATTATACATGCATGCTTTACAAATTTCTTGAACCGAATGAGAGCGTGGTACTTAATTAGCTACCCACCAGTATACAACAATATACTGATCCTCGATCTCCATAGGTACTACAAATCAGGAGAAGCGTGCCACCTAACAAGGCGACGCTCGAGTATTATTTAAGCCTTACTCATGTGCTTGAAGGCTTGAATCTGCTTTTTTGAAGACTCTACATTAGTCTAAGAAATATGGGGTCTATTGCGAGTGACATCATTCGAGGAGGCGGCCGGGCAGGGATGGCGATATGTGACGACAGGGCACACAAGAAGGAGCTCGCTAGAGAATGAAGGGGTTCACAGTGGCGGTGATGCCTAGCACGACAGAGCTTCGGCATAGATCAGCGGGATTCAGCAACTCCATCCAGTAGAGATTAGGGTCATGGTTAATTCAGTCTCGTATCCTGTGGACACAAGAAAACATGACCCCTAATTTTTGGGTCAGGTTCTTGATGTATTGTACGTGTCTGTGTCCTCGGGGTCGAACCCAGGGACACGAGAGAGAGAGAGAGGGGTTTGTAGAGTCGAGTTTTGGAAGTGTCGTGTCAGATACGAAAAAAATAGGTGTAGTTGTAACAGCTTGAATCTAATAAAATGGGATGGACATGCCGACACGACAAGTCACGATCATTAGGACTATATGCTTAATTTGGAAATGATTAAGCTATTGAAGTTTAGGTAGTATTTATAGTGCAGTTAAGCACATGGCCTCTAAGGAATATTTTTAGAATATTCCAGGGAATATTTCAAAGAGTATGCTAGATTTCAAGAAATATTCACTAGGATTAACACTAATACATAATTAATTAAGGAATGCCTAGAAGGTCCTACTCTAATATCTGATTACTAATCATGTCACTCTTAACTATAGGCTTCTAGCTAATTACCAAATATTGCCACTCCACCTTAAATGATTATGACGTTGCCACTCATCTAAATGAAGAATTGCTTGATGCTAACTAATTACGAAATTGCCCCTAAAATATGAACAACATATTATAGAAAAGGAAAAACAAGCTTTATTTGGGAAATTCGGGAATAAAGGTTACATACTTTACTCATTGATGTTCATTATGTATATTTTGTTTATTTGCATTTTCTGACACAATAGGCTACACGAGATTGGACTCGTACTTTTTTTTGTGATTTCCATGCTGTGTCGTGACTCCGTGAGTACGTGCCCGGTGGGGAAGTACTTTAGATATGTAGAATACTCTGATTTATCACATGGTCTTATGTGAGTGATAGTGGTCGCGCACTGCATGTGCGATGCAGTGACATTACCCCTGGACTTCTACATGTCGTAATAGGTATTTCATACACTTAACTACTTGTTGCATATTCAGTTACAGAATTTGTGCATCTTTTTCTAGTTTATTTTCATATTATACTCATCATTTTTTAATTTACTACATGTTATGCACTTGTGTATTGTATGTATTTTGTTCAAATCCTGACTTGATAGTTGACATATTAGATTTGGCATGAAGGATGGCTCTAGAGGATATTAGAAGACTAGATTATATACCTTTGATGTAACAAAAGTATTTTATATGGTAGATGCATATTGATGATGATGATATTTTATCGGACTTGTCATCGGAGACTAGACATGTATGATGTACTAAAAAAGATAGTGGACTTTGGTAATCGTATGCGTGAGTCTAGAAACTATTCTTACTAGTAGTCGACTGTGATTAAGTAGATTGATACTCGTTGAGCATTATGACGATTATTAAGGTCTAGAACAACATACTACAGTCGATGTTGTGATGTAGGCTGGACGTGCTCACGCACTCGTATCCAAACAATCAGGCGTAGGTCATGACACTTTTTTATGGTGGTCCATGCAGGTCATCGAATAGTACTTAGGAATAGAGTGTTATTGGGATCCTGAACTATAGGAATGCTCAATCATAGGGTAGGGAATCCTTAACCTGATTCTTGGATATCTATTTTTAGATTATAGGCATCTCATAGGCCTCTTATATTAGTTTGCTTTCATTATCATGACTGACCTCCTGCGATATTGGAATATTATTTGAATTGTTTATCTGATATTATTTTAAAAACTTTTATGGATAAAGTTGAAATAATATTCGATAACATATTGCGTGACAGATGCACACAGCGGCCATTTATCTGAATTATGGAAATTTGAGTTCACTGTAGCTAGATGTGCACTAGCGAGGCATGAACTTTAAAGTAAAATGATTTCGAATATACAGGATTTTTCGAATATTAGTGAGACGGTATCCTATATGCATCTTATAGGATCCTAATTGTCTTTCAAAAATATTGTAAATTTGTGGTTTTGCTTGAATTTATCCTTAACGACGTGATCTACTCTTTGTAGTCATCTTTCTCTATACCTAGTGATAGATCGTGCCATTCTTAAATTTCGAGAACGAAAATTTTCTAAAGTTTGTAGATTTGTAACCCCCCCTTTCCAATTTCTGAATTAGTATATATATATTTATATCAAAGGAATGTTAATTTTGGGAGTGGCATGATTAATAAATACTTAGTCATAATTAAGGTGGTAACCTTCTAGATTATTAATTAGCATGTGATTTACTTATGAATGTAATTAGTCACATGTTTACAAACTAACTTCTTCTAGTAAATTCTAAAGGCATAATTATCACATGCTCTTGGCCAAGCCCACACCTATAAATACCCTTATCTGTTTAAATGAATCATCCCCATTCAGCCTATTATAACCCAAAGCCTATTCTTTCCAACCCAAACCCAACTTTTAATTCTTCCTTTCCAATATAGTTTCAAAAATTCCAGCTGAATTCTTTTTATTCATATTTCTAATTCTTAGTCATGTGTCGCACACATCACCTGTGTCTAACAACTCCTTTACCCTATGCATCCAGATTTACCCTAAAGTTTGTTTCTAGTGTCTGGGGGTATCCAACAACCAAATACTATGACCACTCTGGGTCCGACCCCTGAGTGTCGTATTTCCACAAAATTCCAATGTCCTATACAATAGTTCCAACCCACACCCCCGTATCCCCGGTCTGACCCTGAGGACACAGTTACAACAGACAATACTCAACCTACTTCGATGGCAACTGAGGTCCAGCTGAATGCTTTGACCTCCATCGCCCTTCCTCCAGCGCTACCCGCCAAAGTCTTATGCCGATCGAGCACCTACGGATAGTCGATCCATACCTCCTTGAACGATTGAAGCACCTCTGATAGCCTCATTTCCATCTACCGTCATTCATGAAATCTCCGACTATGCTTTGGATCCTTGTCGACTCCCTTCCAGCGTCGGCTTCACCGTGAACCTCCTCTTTCTTCCTACATCCGGACACCATAACTATGCCTCTGCCTCGTCTCCGTCGATCAAGCTGAACCGCCACCGAAGTCATCGATCTGTCCCCATATCTGATGTTGAACCTCCTTCTGAGCGCTGCTCCCCGCCCTCGTCTCCAGTCACCACCAGGTTGAGCGGATCTCCTTTCACTCAAGCAGTCCAACCGATTGACCATTCTACTTCCAACGTCTTCAGTGTCACATGACTTGACACTATGGCTTCTTCTGGTTGTGCGCCTCTGACCCGCCGCCACCTTCGAACCTTCTTCAATCTCCTCGAAGTGCAGACCTCGTCGACCATCGCCTCGGGCTAAGGGTCTCACGTAGGTTTTTCTGGATCTAGTAGACTTAGTGCAACTACCACTTTTGGACCGGAGGCAAGTACTTTACTCATTTGTAGTTCAATATATACTTTTTGATTATTTGCATATTCTTGACATGATAGGCTACACGAGATTGGACTCATACTTGTTTCATGATTTCTCATGTCGTAACTCCGTGAGTACATATCAGATGAGGAAGTACTGGAGTAGATATTTGGAGTACCCCGATCTATCACATGGTCTTACGTGACTGATAGCGGTTGCACACTGCACGTGCAATGCGCTTGACACTGCCCCTATCCATCCACATATCAAAACATGTATTTTCTACACTTAGCTACTTGTTGCATATTTAGTTACACAATTTGTGCATATTGTTTCTAGTTTATTTTCAGATTATATTCAGCAATGTTTATGTTACGATCCGCTTCCGGATAACCGGGTACGAGTTCGTATCCAAGCCCAGCTTACGCTACGATATCGACGGTAGAACGCTGTCTAGTACACACAATAAAATCCTCCACAGATACAAGTGACCACAGATACAAATCATATTCAAACCAAGGAAATAAGAGTATGATAGATAATGAAAATAATGATATCCAAATCCAATAACAAAGAGACTAAAATCCAGAATATAATATGGTCCATCCGGGAACAAATCTGGTCCAATTAAGAAAGTAAACTAAAGCATGAAAAAAAAGGTAAATCTAGATCCCTCCAGAGATCGGTCATGGCTCCTGAGTTTCTATACCAACAATTCAGCACTACCCTCTGATTGTCCATAATAGGATGTATAGAGATACTCATCCTCACCTATAACAACGATCCAGTCAGAAAAGGAGCAAAGTACAACCATATTGTATTTAATATCGTTAGCACAAAATAAGCTAGAAACAATGAGAAATGATAATGGTAAAGAACATGTAAAGAACTAGAAAGATATGAACTAAATAAGAGAAGAAATAATCATGAACGAGTAAGCTAATAGAAAAGAAGCATGAAGATAAAGAAATGAACTAAGATCATGAGCAATGGAAACGACTATGTGTGTGAAATACCTTTTAATACGTGAACGGCTGGGATAATACAGCACATCATACGATGGCTATCCACAATAATAGGGTACGGCTAACTCATATATGCAGTGTATGACTTAGCTATCCATAATAACAATATTTGAGTTTGTTCACGTACCTACCGAGTATTTCCCCTTCTGACCCACTAACAATCAATAATGGTCGATGATACACTAAGAAGGATACAATAAGCTACTGTGTCACCATCGTGTCTCAACAGAATATCAAATAATGTCTCAATGGAATATCTAACAATATCTCAACAAAATATCAAACAAAGAAATAATAAAGAAAGCATTATAATGTACTAAAACATAATGCAATAATGTACTTTCCTAAACCCTTGGACAAACCGTAGTCACAAGTAGAGGATGAGGGGAATGTCGATCTAGAAGCTGTCAACCCATAATGCACATCGTAACACGAACCATACACGAAAACCATAAGTTAATTCTAATATTCTAACTCTAAAATAATAGAATATGTGGCTAAGGGGTTAACTTATCTAATAATAATTAATTCTAGAATAAATTATTTAAAACCTAATTTGACCTAATAATAATCGGAATATAATCTAAACAAGGAAGTTTGGCTATAAAAAGTCATGTTTCTAATTATGGAAACCATGACACACAAATCAAGACGTGCCATTGACTATCTAGTCAAACATCATGAACTCGAGATTTTGAAAGTGCAGCACTTTGGTAAATTTATGTGCCACAAGTGCACCGGAATCAAACGTGCCGTAAAATCATGTTTTGGTCAAAAGATATCGCCGTTATGGCTAACCGTGACCAAATCGGTGATTTACCGATCAAATATGAGTTTAACTTAATAAATTAAATAGTAAACAAATCTCTTAAATTTTGAAAAAATTATATGTAAAAAATTGTCATATTAGCTTCCCAAAACATCAAACGGATCGCGAATCGGAGTTTGGGATCTTCCGAGATCTCAAAAATCGTGTACATGTCGAGTTTTGGACAACCAACACTAAAATAATTCTCCAGAAATTCAAAAGCAAAATATTCATAAATAAATTATAAATTCTGAAAGCTTACCTTAATACGAATCCAAAAAATGGTGCACGAAATCGAGGTCGAGGCTGCCCACAAATGCTTCGGGAAGTCGGGGATCTCCAAGGAATCACAAACTCAAAAGCAGCCAAAAGAATAATAGGTTTTCGAGTTCAACATTATATATATATATATATATATATATATATATATATATATATATATATATATATATATATATATATATATATATATATATATAACCGTGGGCAGCTAAGGGAGTCGATGGGCCGGCTCAATCCGTGGCTATGCTACGTGTCCTAAATCGGACGATCCCACTCAAAGTTTGAGCGGTCGGATTTTGATCCGACTTGGGGGGAAGTTGGCTTAAGGAGCCGTTCCTAATTAGGAGCTTCACAATCAGCTCTCCAGAGTTGATAGTTGGGCCCCCTGGTCAGTGTTGTGCGGCTGACATGTGGACCCGCAGCGCTGACTGGGTAGTTGACTGGGTAATTAATTTACAAAAATTGTTTTAAAATTCATTTTGAAGCCAAATAAAGCCAAATAAATTCCTAAAAATCCTGGAAAAATCTTAGAAAATTACAGAAATTATCTCTAACCTCTTAGAGCCAAAAGAAAAATATTAAGTCCCAAAATAACCCTGAATGGCCATAGGGTAAATCATGAAAGCCTTAAAAATATATAAATCTTTATAAAAAATTATTTAAAAATATCTTTAAATATATAAAAATCATAGTAGAATATATAATAGTTAAATAATACTTACAGAAGCCATTTAAAGGCCAAATGACCATAGGACGGTCCTAACTCACCTATGGGCTTAGACATGACTCCCTATGATCATAGAAATTAATCTGAATCTAATCAAATAAAATTGAAAAAAAAAATCCCTGAATTTCTAATCGGGAGGGGGGGGGCATATGCCACATACTATCACCCTTAAAAAGATTTTTGTCCTCGAAAATCAACATATCAAAATAAATAACTTCTACATGCAATATAAAATAATTCCTAGTCTATAACATGGAAAGGATTAAGAAATCTAATAAAAATAATCTAGCATTAACTAAACATGCACGCAAACTATAACTATGGAAGGCTTTTAATGGACCCTATTTTATTTATCTATACCTTCCGGTCGAGTCACAGCTACAAATGATTGCCCTTGTACTTGCTATTGCGGTCCTATTCGTCCTCTATGAGTTGATGCTGAGCCTCGAAGGGGAGGTTCCGTAGGACAATCTCTCACCCGGTGCGTAGTCGATCCACATGAACAGCATTATCCTAATCTTTAGCGATATACCTCGAAATGATGTCCATGTCTCCGACAGTAGGAGCATGTAATAATCGCCTTAGTATGATTTTGCTACTGTGGAGCTGGGGCTCTACCAGAAGGTTGAAACTGCTACTGCTGGGAATGAGGCTGCAAATAATACTGCTACGGTAAAGTCTTCCCTGAAATATTGGAACATTTTGTTGATCCCGTTTAGCTGGTACCTCCTTCGTATGCATCTCAATCTCTCTTTGTCCTACGATCCAGTTCTTTCTCTACTGCTTGTGCGATCTTCAAGATTCTCTCATAGGTAGTGGCTTGACTGGTGGCGACGGCTAGGCAAATCTCATAAGATAATCCTTTCTTGAATCTTCAAGCTTTGCTTTCAGGGGTGTTGACTATGCTCTCTGCGAAGCGGCTGAGACGAGAAAACTCTGAGGTGTACTCGTTGATGGTGAGATGTCCCTGCTCCAGACTCTCGAACTGACTCTCTAATGCCTCTCAAGCAACATCGGGGTAGAACTTCTTTTGAACAGCTCCTTGAACTCTACCCATGTCACATCTCACTACCAAAATAACCAACTTTAGCGACGGCCACATCCGTCGCTCGTCCGTCGGTAACATGAATTACCGACGGCATAGCGACGGATATTTGATGAAAATGGCCGTCGGGAAATACGTCGTCGCTACAATTTGTCCGTCGCTAAGCCGTCGGACAAATGATTAACCGACGGACTAGCGACTGATTACCGACGGTTGCCTTTCAACGGATTTAGCGACGGATTAGCGACTTGTTCCCGTCGGTTTACATGCCATATAATATTAAAATATTCGTCGCTAAGCCGTCGTAAATAGGTCGGTAAAAGCGTATCAGAGAGGTTCCTGATACGCAAAATCAGTCGCTATTCCGTCGCCATTCCGTCGTTAACCTCGACGTTATAGTGACGGATTAGCGACGGGTAGGGCGTCGGCCTAGTTCTGGAAAGCTTCCATATTTCCAGAACCATGTCGACGGATAATGGGTCGCTAAGCCGTCGCTAGTCCGTCGTCATCCTCGACAGATTAGCGACGGAGTAGCGACACACTATCCGTCGCTAAGTCTCTGGAAACCTACCATATTTCCAGAACCATGTCGACGGATTTGCCGTCGCTAGGTAGTCGACATTCCGTCGCTAATATTAATTGTACCCAGTTAGCGACGGAAGTTCCGTCGCTAGTTAGTCGCTAGTTCGTCGCTACCTGCAAATTTATTTCAAACAGTTAGCGACGGACTCGCCGTCGCTAGGTAGTCGCTAGGGTGTCGCTAACTGCAAAATATTTATATCACCCAGTTAGCGACGGATATCCCGTCGCTAGTCCGTCGGTAACTGTAAATATTTATATGACCTAGCTAGTTAGTCGCTAGTCCGTCGCTAGTTAGTCGCTAGTCCCGTCGCTCGTCCGTCGGTAACTGCAAATATCCGTCGCTAGTTAGTCGCTAGTCCGTCGCTAAATGCAACATTAATAAAAAAAAATTACAGAAACATTCTATTTCCTTTTCGTAAATATTACACATATTCATAATATCCAATATCCAATATCCAAACATCCATGTACGATCAACAAATATCCAAATTCATAATATCCAATATTAAACAGAAATATCCAAACACAAATACACAAATTCATAATATCCAAACATTCATGTACGCTTCCAAAATATCCAAAATTCAAAATCCAAAAACAGTACAAATATCCAAAAACAGTACAAATATCATTGAGATGGATCGCGTCGTCGTTCGGCCCTGCGGATGTACTCTTCCACCATGTACGCCGGCACCTGGGACAACACATGCTCTGGAAGGTTGCGGAGCTGCTCTGGCGACATCATGTCCATGAGCCCAATGAGCGCAGTATCCGGTACCAGGCGGACCTCGGCAGAACGGTCAAATGAATAACGTCCAGGGTCGGAAGGACCGGCAACCGCACTAGACGGACCGGGAGCAGACGGATCTGGACCGGGAGCAGAAGAAGGACGCGGAAGGCGCTCCAGCACATCCGACATTAGACTCCGCATTTCCGATATATCGGAGGTGAGAGTCGCAAGCTGCGTCCTCATATCGTCCGACGGGGGCGCGGGAGGAGGCGGGGGCGGTGGATATCTCGGAGTCGCGCCCTGCAACGACGCCGCCAGGGAACCTACGCCGTAGACGCGCCCTTTATTAAAGCCGCCGACAGACTCTACGAACACGTCGTCGTAGCGAGCGGCCATAGAAGAGGGCGTCTGGGTGGGCGTCGTTTCGCCGACAACCTCGGCAGGGGGCTCAATCTGACTAAGGGCCTCACGATATGCAGCCTATCCAATGAATGTGTTTATACTATAAGTTTTCCTAAGTTATAATCTAAATCCTATGTTTCCCTAAGTTATAATTTGAATCCTACGTTCACCTAATTAAGTTAACAATAATTATATTTCTAATATAAATCTCATAAACGTAATTACTTACATCAGTCGCCTGGGCCCTCGCGTCGACGAAGCTCCCGTCTGCCCGCCTCTTGTGTGTATGCAGGAATACATCGTAGGCGGTGACCGACTCCGGCTCTCTCTCCTCCTTTACCGCCCGTTTTGCCTGCATACAAAATATACGTCGAATTTAATTAACTACGTATATTAATAGTACCGAATTTAATAGTGAAATGAATTTGCGGTATCTCACCAAATCTGCACGCGTCGCTGCGTGGGGCTTTGAACCTCCCGTATGCAGACCAGCGGCCTGTCTGCTCGCCTTCGCTTTCTCTGATTTCTCCCTGTACTGAGCAGTATTCATCTTATCCAACATCTGCTCGTAGTACTCCTCCCGGAGCTACTTCTTCCTCGAATGCGCCGTACGAACGTCGTACACCGCATCCCGTATCTTCTTTCCGGCGGCGGCTTTGTAGGCCTTGCGAATCAACTCATCGCGATGGGGGGGCCACCAGAACGTCGTCTGACATACAAATTAAATTATCACATAATTAAAAAATTAGTGGATTAAAGAATAATTAATAATTAACCAAAAGATATATATATACCTTCATCTCCTCGAGCCAGACATACTGCATGTTCTGAGGCACCTCAGAAAAATTGAGGTAGGGGCCATGGTAGTTTTCCCGGATAATTTGCCCGAGTATCCGGGCAGCATCATACGGGAAAAACCTACAAAGAAGCAAAGACTGGATTATTAACTTGAATAAATGAAACAAATTTAATAAATTAACTTAAATTTACTTACGTATCACCCGCGGGCCATAGCTCTCGTCGGTTCTCGCCTATCGGCCTCTCTGGAGGCGTCGGAGGATCCGCGGGTCCGCGGATGTACTCACCGGTAGCAGGATAAAGCTGAATCCGGGGGTACTCTGGAGCCCACCCTGCAGTAACTGATGGTGTACCCGCTGGTGCATCCGGGGGCGGAACGGATCCGCTAGCGGATGGAGTCTCAGGCCTCGATGAAGATGAAGGATGGGTCGCAGAGATAGATCGACGGCGGGAAGAGTCTGTGGCCGGGCTCTCCAGGTCGGGATCGGAGGACTCTATATCCGGGGTATGTGGAAGGCGACCACGACCGCTACCACCACGACCGCTACCATCACGTCCACGGCCGCTACCATCACGTCCACGGCCACCGCTACCACCACGCCCACCACGGCCAGTACCGCCACCACCAGCACCACCACGGCTACCAGCAGCACGAGTGGTAGTGACCATGACCTGTAAATAGAACACATAAATATAATTAACAATATAGAAGTATAAATGAATATAAAACTGAACTAAAATATATATACCAGCAGCAGGGCGGCGAGTGCCGTCAAGACAATGAGAACTAAGAGTGCCATCTGTAAAAAGAAAATCATACAATAAGTAGATGATCGAACGACAAAAACATAAACTGAAATAAGAATGTGTCCGTCTAAACTGAATTCACTAAGTTAGTTGTAAGTGCTTCTAATATATACCGATATTTAATCTAATCATCGTTATCGTCCTCGTCCTCATCGTCATCGTCATCGTTCTCATCCTCATTCTCATCGTCGACTTCATCTATATCATCATCCTCATCGTCGACTTCATCTGTATCATCATCCTCATCCTCATCCTCATCCTCTTCTTCTTCTTCTTCTTCTTCTTCTTCTTCTTCTTCAGGCTCAATACTTGGGACAAGACGCCTCTTTCTCCCCTGGTTGACAGCTAAGTCTTGTATATCAACCTCTTCCTCCCCTCTATTTTTCTCAGCATGAGGTATATCGACATCTTCCACGTCCATGGTATCCGACTGTTGTCCCATGTATTGGGGCTTCTCGATCTGGTCCTCTTGGTATGCTGGGTCTCCAACGTTAAATGTATTTCTAGATTTAATCTTGCATACTGCCCACCAGTCAAATCGATCTCTACGACGCCTTGGGTAGCTTGTATAGTAGACTTGAACAGCCTGACTTGCTATCGCAAACGTGTCGGACCCTCTATACCTCCTGCGATGATTTATATCGACGAATCCAAATTGTTTATCGATTCTCCAACCGATATTTGGTCTCGTATCGAACCACTCACATTTGAACATCACAATATGCATATCATATGGGCCACTATATTGTAAATCTACAATCTCCCGAAGCACTCCATAATAGTCAAAGTCCGGCTCGTCGTCATAGATGGTGCCTCTTATGCAAACACCAGAATTCTTGGTATCGAAGCCGTCATTGAGAAATTCGGCATTTATAGCATGCTGAGTTGACTTAAACTTGAAGCCATTAACGACATAGCCTGACAAAGTCTTTGCATGCTTCTTCGGTCCCAATGCCAAATAACGAATGCTCTCATTTATGAGTGTTGTTTCAGGCAATAAAACCTGTAAACATGTATTGATAATTTAAATATTTTAGCTGCATATATTTTAATGGTAGCGGCATAACATATTATCTCAGTTACTTACGTATTTACGAAACCAGGACGGAAAGGTACAATCAACCTCTCTTTGAAGTCCCTCATCTGTAATATATGGTGTCCTCATTTTGACTTCACCTCTAAATACACTGTTAGAGAGAATAAAAATAAGTGCAGTCACTTAATTCACCAAATTAGAGATTATAACGAGGCGTAATCACTTACTTCTCCAAATCTCTCACTTCTTGTATGTCACAATTTAACAAGACATATCGGTGAGCGGTATCATACTCATCGTCGGTCAACCACCGTTTCTTACTAGCCCCAATAGGCTTGCCCCTTAAATTGAATATACCTCCATCCTCAACGTCTTCTTCATTCCTTTGAGGTCTATTTCGATTTGTCTCGACATGAGTATCGAAATAAATGGAGCAGAAATTTGACACCTCCTCGATAAGATATGATTCGCATATCGAAGCCTCTATATGAGCCTTGTTGCCAACTTTCTTCTTTAGATGGTGTAGGTACCTAAAGAGACAAATTATCTTGAGAATTAACAATGAATTGTAAAATCCACTTAAATTTCACTTAAATTATATCGATTTTTATTTACCTTTCAAAGGGGTACATCCATCGATAATGAACAGATACACCGACACGGGCTTCGTATGCTAGATGAATCGGTAGATGCTCCATGCTGTCGAAAAAGCCCGGTGGAAATATTTTCTCTAACTTGCAGATTGTTAAGACAATCTTCTCCTCAAGTTGTACCATATGTTGCACCGTCAGCTTAGTTGAACAGATATCCCTGAAGAATGTAGACAGCTCGGCCAACGGAACCCATACAGCAGAAGGCAACAACTCTCTCAAAGCAATGGGCAGTAATCTTTCCATAAACATGTGGCAGTCGTGACTCTTCATTCCCGTTAGCTTGCGTTCATTGAGATCAACGCATCTAGACAAATTCGAAACATAGCCGTCGGGAAATCTTAAATTAGATATCCACTTGCAGATTATTAATCTATCTTCCTTGCTCAATGTGTATGGCGCTATAGGCTTACTTAATTGTCCACCAGCACCCCTTTGTATCAAGTTCAGATGAGGACGCTTGCATATCTCGGCTATGTCTTGTCTTGCTTTTGGATTGTCCTTCGTCTTTCCTTTAATATCCATGACGGTATTGAAGACATTATCGAACACGTTCTTTTCGATATGCATGACATCAAGATTATGCCTTATAAGATTATCTTTCCAATAAGGCAAGTCCCAGAAGATACTCCGTTTGGTCCAGTTATGGCTTTGTTCGAACCCCTCGACACGATGGTTCGATGGATCTTCCATTGCGGTGGGCAATTCCTTTACAGCTTCCCAAATATCGTATCCCGAAAATCTGGCAGGAGGTTGAGAAAATTCTTGTTTTCCATATCTGAACGCGTCCTTATTCTTTCTCCAAGGATGGGTCGCGGGCAGAAATTGACGGTGACAGTCAAAGAAAGAAGTTTTTCCTCCATGCCTAAGACGGAACGCCTTACTATTTTCCATGCATATCGGACAAGACATGTTGCCGTGCGTACTCCATCCCGACAGCATACCGTATGCTGGAAAATCATTGATTGTCCACATGAGTGAAGCTCTCATCTGAAAGTTCTGTTTCCTGGAAATATCATAAGTCGTGACGCCGATCTCCCACAGCTGTTTCAGCTCATCCACCAACGGCTGTAAATATATATCGATGTTCTTCGTCGGATTTTTAGGACCGGGTATGATAGCTGTCAGAAACATATAAGGAGTCTTCATACACATCCATGGTGGCAGATTGTAAGGGGTAAGAATGACCGGCCAGCATGAGTACTGAGATCCCGACTGTCCGAAAGGGGCGAAGCCATCAGCACATAGCGCCAGGCGTACATTTTTAGGCTCTGCAGCAAAATCTGGATGACACAAATCAAAATGTTTCCACGCCTCTCCATCCGAAGGATGTGACAATTCTCCTTCGTCCTTTATGCGTTCTTCGCTGGGCCACGTCATGTGTTCTGCTGTATTTAGAGACATATACATCCTCTGCAAGTGCTTCGTGATCGACAAGTAATGCATATACTTGTAAGGACGTCGTTTTCTAGTCGACTTTCCTTTTCCCTGTACTGGCTTGTAACGATCCGCATTACAGAAGCTGCAACTTTCTGATACGCAATTCTCTTTGTAGTACAACATGCACCCGTTGCGACAACAATCTATCTTCTCGTACCCCAGTCCCAGTTGTCGGACCATCATCTTTGACTTGTAGAAGTTTTTTGGTAGCTCTTTTGATTCCTTCGGTAACACCTCCTTGATTACTTCTGTGATCCGATTATAGCAAGCTTGTGGCAAGTTAAAATCAGACTTTATGTTCAACAACCGCATCGTCACTAACAGTGCGGAATGAGTCTCACAACCAGGATATAGAGAAGTATCTGCGTCCTGAAACATGTCATAGAACTCCTTCGCCTCGGGATTAGGATCCTCCGGATCAAAATTAGGCCCTGCCGCATCATACACCATATCTCGTGCAAGGTTCTGCAGATCTCCATAATCAACAGAGCATCCGTGGTCTTCGATGACATCCGTTGCAGCATTATCATCAAAAGCATAAGTAGCAGCTTCCGCAGCCTGTCTTTTCGAATATAGTTCACCTTGCGATGACCACAGGCCGTAATTACGTACGAAACCCTTACGGGTCAAATGATCTCTCACAGTCACCACTTCTTCGTAACGTCTATTGTGACATTTAACACATGGACACTTAATTTTGTTACCGTCCATGTACTGAGCTTTGCTCATTGCATAATTAAGAAATACTTCCACGCCTGCCTGAAAATCGTCACTCACACCAATTCTACTCTCGTGTTGCCGTTTGTACATCCATGTACGATCAACAAAATAACGACTCATCCTCAATTTGGATGTAAAAATCTGTATCGTAAGACAAATTAAACATAAGAATAGCCCGATACCGATACTCATAAATTTGGATTAGGGTTAGGATGTTAGATATAAGTGAACTAGGTGATGTAGAGTACAATATAGGGAACTGTGAATGGACTGAAAGTTGCACATGAGAAGGTTCAATGAAGGGCCCATAAATGGGTTCACATGATAAGTTAGTAAGAATCCACATCACTATACATACTCCCCCGTCTCAGGAGTGTGTCTGGCTCCTATTTAGAACAGCACAGGTCACAACATGTCCAGAATAGCAAAACAGAGCTCTACAATGTATATCGGTATCGGACTATTCCTACGAGTATTGGTATCGGCGATATCAATACTCGTGTGAATAGGAGATTGCAATATAAGTCTAAGCTATCTAGCTAACATGTATACTTGCATTTACATTGTATCATAACTTGTATCTAGTTACCTTGCTAATCATGTATATACTCTTAACATATATGTGAAGACACTATACTAACATGTATTTAAATCAAGGTTCAAAGTATCGGTATCGGAATCGGTATCGGACTATATATTCCTACGAGTATTGGCATCGGTGATATCAATACTCGTGTGAACCAAACTCTGTGTGTGTATTCCAGGTGACAGTGAACCATAAAACAGGTGTATGTGTGAGCTATGAGCTTATGAGTGTTTCAGGAATTACATTCTCAGTTCGACCCAAGACAGTGATTAAGAATTTCTCAGGATTTAACAAACAGTAAACATTAAATAGGAAACTCAGATTTCAGGAACCAACTTACAGTGGGCATGTGTTCATGTGGGCTCAGACATTGGAAAATATTGACAAGAATATTAAATCAAAATCAATTTGAACGAAAAAATTACAGGAACTCAATGCCAGTGGACTAACATCGAAAATCAAATAACTAATTAACCCAACACATTTAATCAATATGGATCAATCTTCAAATCAGTTTAAAAGGGATGAATCAATATCAAGTATTAAGGAAATGAATCTAACATGTTGAATTCTAACTAATCAGTGAACTAACTAATCAGTGAACTAACTAACAGGAATCTAAATGGTGTAATGACAGTTTAACATTAACCAAGTTCGAATTGTAATCGCCAAATTGAATTCTAACTAATCAGTGAACTAACTAACAGGAATCTAATCTAACATGTTGTTTAAACATGGAAAAGAACTTGCAAAAATCAGTATAGAACTGGAATTAAAATCGGTTTCAAACAGGAATGTATCCAGGACTGTATCAGTCCACATTCCAATCCAAACTCAATGTCAAATCCTCATTCAAAATCCCAATTAATTCTCCACATGAACCCAACATCCCAACACATAAACTCTAACATAATAACTAGCTATTCAGAAATAAAATTCTAGATAACACATATTATTAATCGTTAAGAAAAATAGGAAACAGTGGTTACATTGATATATGAAGTATCAGAAATGTAAAACCAGCCTCGACCATACAGGAGAGTTAAGATAAAGCTTCAGGTTAAGTGTCAACGAGAGAGCACGCATGAGATAATAATTCAAAGAGAAAATTTGCATAGGCATGAAAGCTCGAGCGAGTAAGTATCAAATAAATGAATAATACAGTCAACCCAGGAAAATCAGTATTCGGTAGCTTCTAAATCATAGTTTGCGATATCGGCCGATACCGATACTGGTATTGAAGTCGAAAGAGAAAATGTTTGGGAA
Organism: Iris pallida; assembly: GCA_029216955.1. NCBI lineage: Eukaryota > Viridiplantae > Streptophyta > Magnoliopsida > Asparagales > Iridaceae > Iris > Iris pallida. The sequence goes on from JANAVB010001399.1 coordinate 12,374,783, forward strand.
TTGTTCGTCCCCCGTAATGGTTTATGGATCTATCTGAGTGTTGGGTAGTTTAAGAAACTGTCGAAGATGGATGAGCTAGTTTTCTTTTCTTTTCTTTATTTCTTCCTTCCTTCGAACAAGTGCAATGGATAAAAGCAATTGCCAGACAGTCACTGCATATATGGGGCAATTCAACAAACACCCTGGTTGCGTCTGCACCTCACGGCGAGACCATGCCACCGCTCGCCAGTGAATGAAAATACTATCGGGTCACTAACTAAAGGAGCAATTAAGTAGTACTGAGTAGTAGTAGTAGTATAGCAAATACTATTTGTTAATATACTTCCGTGGATTCGTCTTCGTTGCTGATGATTATTAACAAGTTCTTCTCACATTATGTAAACCCTAGAATGCAACACTGATTAAAAAAATATGAATGGAAAAAGTCATAATCCCCACCCCCTCCCCCAAAAGAAGATTAAGAAACAACAATAATAATAAAGAATTTAGAATAGAAAAATGAATGGGTTACTAAAAAAAGGAATGGGTGTTTTGACCGGAGTCGGGATTGTTGGCGTCGCAGTGGAGATTGAAGGAAGCCTTGGCGAATCTGAGGTATATGTAGACCGGGAGAGAAGAGGGGCATGCTGTTGGCAACCCGAAGCAACCCTTTCGACCCCCTGACCCCATTCACCACCCCCCCCCCCCGCCCTCTCCACCCCCCGCGAAGCCGACCCCCCCCCCACTCCCCCCCCCCCGGCCCCAAAACCCAAAATTAGAGAAAGAGAGAGAGAGAGAGAGAGAGAGAGAGATACCTGGTAGAGAGAGAGAGAGCCGCGAGAGAGAGAGAGAGCCGCGCGCGAGAGAGAGAGAGCCGCGAGAGAGAGAGAGAGTTTTGGGGGGAATGAAAAATTCCCCCCCGTCGGTTCAATTTAAGTTAGGGCACAGAACCTAGCGACGGAATAGCGACGGAATAAATTAGTCGCTAAACCGTCGCCAATCAAAAGCTGTTTTCCGACGGATATACCGTCGCCAGTTAGTCGCTAAAGTTCCCGCCAATGTTTTAAAGATTTTGCCGCCAATATTTGCGACGAATAAGCGACGAAAAAGAATCCGTCGCTAACGTTCGTCGACTTAGCGACGAAAACCCGACAAATTTTTACATTTAAAATTGGAAAAAATTATGTTATGTTGTCTGTCGCTAATCCGTCGCTAAGATGTCGAAAACTGGTCGCTATTAGCGACAGAATCCGTCCGTCGCTAAACTTCCGTCGGTAAAGTGGGGTATTTTAGTAGTGTCTGGTGCAGAAAGTTGGGGCTCATCTCGATACCACTTCTGGGTGATGTCGAAAAGCTGCATGCTGGCTGACTCCATCTTCAGGATCTTCAGAAACTCGAGCCATCCGAAGAAATCACTCCACGTTCTCTAAACACTCATTCGCATAGACAATCTCCTCTGTCCCATAGAATTCCATGGACCTGAGGTTCATGAAGTCCTTGGAAGTTCCAGGATGCGATCGGGGAGCATCTCTAGCCTGAAGAACCTCTTTCAAATTATCACAAAAGATGTTAGCTTGCTCTGTCTGAGAATTAATGAGTTGCTGGAAGATCCCAAGAAGCTGAGCATTTGTCCAGTGCAGGTGCAGGTGCTGGAGGCAGTGTAGGTGCTGGAGGTGGAGTCCGCGGAGGAAACTGTGGGGGTGGTGGAATATCATCTCTGCAGAACCTCGGGGTGTGTAGAAGTGACTGGTTGCTGTGATGAGTAAGCTGTCCTCCATGTGATGGTGGGGTCCCATCTATATAAACTTTACCTGCAGCTGGTGGGGTGTCCATGGGAGCAGTGTTCATGTCTTGAGAATCCATTAACTGCAATAAAGAGAACTATTAAACGGTGGGAAGATTTAAGTAAGATGCAAATCAAGGAATAGTTGAAGTCAATTATGGAGATCAATAATGTATCAAGGCATATGGAGAAGGTCCTTAAAATCCAATCTTATTCGCAACCCTGCAGTAGTACGACTATCTGAAGTACTACCACGAGTTCGCAATCTTTGCGAAAACTGACCTGCATGGGCCACCCTAAAAACTTGTCACGACCTGCTCCCGGATAACCGAGTACGAGTTCGTATCTAAGCACAACCTACGTCACGGTATCGGCGGTAGAACATTGTCTACATACAATAAAATCCTCCACAGATACAAGTGATCACAAATACAAATTGTCATGACCCGTACCCGGTATAAGGGCATGAGATCGTAGGTATGTCCAGCCTACGCCGCAGTATCGGTGGTAGAATGATGTCCTAGGTCTCAATAACAACTAAACACAGTATAATGTACATGTCAAATATAATCTCCATACGGAGGACAATCTTAGAAAGATGCAACTCAATCACAAATAGCTAAGGAGGAAATACAGCACGACATGGAAATAGATAGATGTCAAAAATATGATACAATCCAAATAGAAATAAGTCTAAATATTATCAACACATCCCAAAAAGTATATGAAATAATATAACATCTCAGAATATAAATAGAGACAATTCCAGATAAATGTCCTAGCAGTCTAATCTAGGCACTACTGGTGTCTCCTCTAGGCTAGCTAGATCCTTCTGATAATCCAGGTCGCAAGTGTCGTCTAAGTCTGCACCATAATAAGTAGTGTATAAATCCTCTAAATTCTCTGTAAAAAAATTTAATATATCCAGTCAGGATTGGATTGAAGTACATAACTCTGAAAGCAGATTCATTGCATGGTAGAAAATATAGAACTATCAATAAAAGAATATACATGACATGTTGTAATGGAAATACAGAAATATATGAAATACGGATAAGGAAACTGAGTACATAGAATAGAGAATATGTAAACTATAATAAATATAAGGGATTTAGAACACAAGATAGTTATGTTATTGGTTTAGGTTGTACATGATTGTTCTACGGTAATTAGATTATAGGTGACGGGTATAATCGACATATACATGATTATACTAGAGGGATTTCATCACATAACTACTTCTACTCTTCCGTCCCAATCAATACACAAGAATCCGATCACGGCATATTACGTACATGATTGTTATTTATACATAAAGCATATGTGAGAACATGAGAGTACATGCGAGAACATGAAAATAAATAAATAATAAGAATACAAGGAGTACACGATGTACATGATAAAGTACATGAACATAAAATACCCAATGTATCCGATAAGGGGATAACATCTCATGACAAGATCTATATAGTACCAATCTGTATAATAATGTGTCAACATCAAGTAAAGTAGTCTAGAGCAGGTAATATAGATACTATCATGATAAAAATAATCAGAGAATGTACTCGCCTGATATCCTGAGCAACGACTGTGTGTCAGTATCTGAACTGGTGCCACAAAGACCTATTATGAAATTACAGGATTACAAAGTGTTCTAGAGTAAACAATTGATTTAAATGTGTTATTTATATGATGTTAGGCCACTTCTAGGTTAGAGAAGTCAAACTTGGTCAACTGGTCAAATCTGGGTTAGTTCATTTGATCTAAATCTAGGGTATTGGGAATAAAATTTTATGTTTCTAGGTCATAAGAGTTAGGTGGGGTATCACGGTATCAATACCATTTCCCAACTCTCATCATCAAGCCACTAGGATATCCCATACATATATATATATATATATATATATATATATATATATATATATATATATTTTTATATATAAAATATATATATATATAACTTATATGTACATACAAATATATATACTCTATGTGCTACTATAGCTTATACCCTACAAGTTTTTCCCCAGCCCCCATACTCATCTACATGAGGACTGACATGTAAGGAAGTAAAGGGACTGTACAGTGTGAAAATAAGAACTGTACAAGTAACGTGGACTAAACATCTAGTGTAGCAATGTCTAAATGGATTGGATAGTTAGCACAACAAGGACTGAAATCTAAAAGATATGACTGATACATTAAGTAAGAAAGTATGCAATAATAAGGAAACTAATACATTAAGTAATAGGGCTGAACAATCAACATGAACTGTTAATAGATGGGTCAAGACTGAACTAAAGGGGGAAAATTAAAGACTGAACTCGGGATGCAGAACAAAACTCAAAGGGACCTGAACAATTTGCTTAGTAGGGGACTGAACTCTAAATGATGTGGACTGAATTAGAGTTCAGTGACTAAACTATAAAGCAACTGTAGACAGAACACAAAGCTAAGGGACTGGACATCTAAGACAGTACAAGGACTGAACATAGTGTTCAAAGGGACTGAAATATAGATGACATTGGACTAAACTAATAGGTGAACACAATGCACATTAGGACAAAACAATTAACCTTCCTGCATGATATATGGACTAAACCAAAGTCCAATACTCGAGCCCCCAATTATTGCTTGATAGAAGGTGATACAAGGACTGACATATTATAAATAGGAACTGAAACCATCAATGCAACAAAGAACTAAACAGAGGATAATTGGACTGAACATGAAGTTAATGCAAGACTTTACATGACACAATGAAATGAAACATATGGATATAATATGGATACGATAATTTAGGATAGGAACTGAACCTATGAACTTACAGTGGACTGATCATGGCAAATACAGTAGACTGAACAATATATATAGGTAAAGGGGACTGAGCAATTACCTACTACTAGAACAAGTTGGGACTGGACACAAATGTCCTAACTGATACTAACAAAGGGGTTTTGTTCAGTCTAAACTAGAACTAAAGGATAGGGACTGATACTTACATATCAGTATGGACTGAACTTAATACAATTCCAGCCCAAATAAATAACAGTCCACACACACAGAGTCCACACTATACTCCAACAGCCCATATACTTCCTAAGCCCCCAAATCAGTTTAAACACACCAATTCCATTCCTAAACATTAGATAGGCTTACCAATTACTAACCTATATCAATACACAATAAAACAAAGACTGAAACTGAGATTTAGAGAATTGGTGCTCTTTTGGTCGTTTTGTCAAATACTTAGCATACGTATTCGATACGTTGTGATACGCACTCCAAATGGATCCAAACTTGATCCAAAATATACCCACATGTTCTAAATCCCTAGCATGACCTAATTTACCAATTTCATAAATCCTAGAATCCTATTCTCGAATTTTCTCCAATTTGAATCAAAATATAATGGGAAAATCCCTCAAATAGGAAGATGAGAACCTAAACTACTCTCTAATGGCAACCATAATGCACGGGCATCCCTAGTCAATGTACCTATACTATTTTAATGGAAATTAGAGGGTTAGAAAGCTCATACCAATTGGGAGATGGATTCCTAATGCAAATGCCAAGATCTAGAATTCTGTCAAGCACCAAATGCTCCAATCCTTCCAAGCTAGTCAATAGAGCCTTCTCTTCTCCACGGGAAGAGAATGAGACTAATTTAAGAGAATATGGATGAGAAATGGATGTAGAAGGAATTGGGGAAGAACTTTCTAATATAGGGTTAGGGCTCCAAATGGAAAGAAGAGGAAAAAGAAGTTATGCTTCTTATAGCAAGGGGGCTAGTGGCCAGCCACATTAGTTGGGCTAGGGTTTGGGTTAAGGTCAAATGTCTAAGAAGCCCTTATAATTTGTCATGACAAGTTCTAAAGGAAAAAGGTTTTCTTCTAAGTGAGTGTTTAGTCTAAAAGTTCTAAATGACTTTCTAGTTAGATTAGAGACTAACTAACTAAATTAAAAGGGTTTAAAGTTTGTCTAATCTTACTAATTAAGTCTACCTTGGTTATGACTACTCATCTAATAAAGATGGTTTTAAAGTTTACCAATTTATACTACTAACACAAATCAATTAATTAAATGGTATAAATAATCATAAATCTCAAAAGTCTAAAATACCCCTATTCTAGAATGTGGTAGTGACGAATTTACCCTTCTTAAAATAATTTTGTCCTCGAAATTAAAAGACAAAACTAGGATAGGAATGAAAAGGATAGAAGAATCATATCTCAAGGCTCAAAAGATATGGATATCGCTCGCGCATCTCATCCTCCCTATCCCAGGTTGACTCACCTGGAGAGGGATGCCTCCACGCGATGCAAACCAAGAGAATGGTCTAGTTTTGTAATACCTTTTCTAGACGATCCAGAATCTCTACTGGCTGCTCTAGATAGCTGAGAGTAGGGCCCATCTCGATCTCGGAGTAATCTAGTACGTGACTGTGATCTACCACATATCGTCTCAATTATAACATGTATGAACTCCCTCTAATACAGGTATCAAGTCTAGCCTACAATCTGCGGCACTGACTCTCTCGCGAATAAAGAAAGGTCCAATGAAACGCTGGTTAAGCTTCCCACCTCCATCAAAGCAAATAGTGCCCCGTGTCGGAGATATCCTCAGGAATACCAGATCTCCAACCTAGCACAAATAAGGTCTCATACTTAATCTATAACAATCAATCATAAATAAACAAGATCAAAAAATCAAACTAACCTAAATCTAAAATCTAAAGTATATCTCAAGCTCTAAGGGTCTCCGGTGGCTATCGGCCCAATGTCGTTGTCTGTCCTGTACTACCCGAAGTTAATTCCTGATGATTTTCACCTTCTCAGCTGCATCCAAAACTATCTCAGGCCCCAATAAGCTCTCTCTCTAACGTCATCCCAAGACAAAGGAGTACAACACCTCTGCCTGTACAATGCCTCGAATGGTGACATCTCAATGCTGGCCTGAAAGCTGTTGTTGTTGGCAAACTCAACCAAGTACAAATGATCCTTCCAAGATCCTCAAAAATCTAAAACACATGTGTGTAGCATATCCTCGAGAGTCTGAATAGTCCTCTCCGACTGTCCGTCTGTCTGATGGTAGTAAGCGGTACTGAACTTGAGCTGAGTGCCCAAGCTAGTATGCAGACTCCGCAAAAAAGTAGAAAGTGAAGTGACTATCCCGATTTGCGACTATGCTCACGGAAACTCCATGCAGTCTGACTATCTGTCTCATGTACATATCTGCTAGCTCTTTGTAGACAAACCCATCTTAAATGGCAAGAAGTGGGCAGATTTGGTCAACTTGTCTATGATAACCCAAATCACATCTTTTTTACCTGGTGTATGTGGCAATCCTGACACATCCATAGCGATCCTATTTCTACTCCAGAATGGACAATGACTGCAATAATCCTCCAGGCCTCTGCCTTTTTGTCTTTATCTACTGGCATACCAAGCATCTGGCTACAAAGCATGCAACCGCTTCATACCATACAACCAAACATGCTCCTTCAGGTCTCTATACATCTTGTTGGCACCTGGATGCATATAATACTGAGAGGAATGCACCTCCTGTATAACCTGCTCTTAAAGCTCTCCACTAGCACACACAGTCTAGAACCGTGCCTCAATGCTCCATCCTCTGCAATAATAAACTCATCCAGAAGTCCTGCCCGAACTTGCATTCTGATACTCTGCAGAGCTACATCATCAAACTGAGTCAACTTAATTTTATCCATCAAGTCTGATTGAATCTGCAGTCCCCACATCTGTATCTCTACTCTAGTTACTATTACCTTGATCCCCGAGCTCACAAGATCTTCTAGTAAATGACGGTACATAACTATCGGATACCTGCTCAAGGCAACGGCAACCACATTGGCCTTCCCTGGATGGTACTATGATGAGATGTCGAAGTCCTTTATCAATTCCAACCATCTCTTCTGCCTCATATTCAACTCTTTTTGGGTAAACACATACTTCAAGCTTTTATGGTCCGTGAAGATCACCACACGCTTTTCGTATATATAATGTTTCTATAACTTAAAAGCAAAGATGACCATTGCCAACTCCAAGTCATGGGTAGGGTAGTTCTTCTCATGTGGATGTAATTGCCTTGAATCATAGGCAATCACCTTCCCATTCTGCTGCAAGATACAACCCAAACCCTTCCCTAAGGCGTCACTATAGATAGTGAAACCACATGTTCGCGATGGCAACGTCAACATTGGAGCTGTCGTCAACCTCTTTTTCAACTCATCAATGACGACCTGACACTCCTCTGACCTGATGAACTCTATGTCCTTCTGGGTCAGCCTAGTCAATATAGAAGCATAAAAAGTACTTCATAGGCCAAGTCAAAGAAGTTAAAGACTTTACGCAAAGACAGACTCTACGTAAGACTCATTAAAAGACTCTATTGAGCCAGATTCAAAATTCTATGCGAGCTCTTTTATGCGAGAGCCATTCTCAGCTTTTACGCGAGAGACAGGTTGTCAGACTGCATTTAATGCGCGTGATATTGATCTGACAGTATAATTTTCTGACAGAACAGTGCACAGAAGCCGAGAAATTTTTTTTACCAAACCCAACGCTTGTCGTTTAGTGTGCAGATGGGCTACTTTACGCTCAAGAGATCATTTCCTTAACGCATGAAAGTTGTTCGAGTTTTTATGCTAGGCTTTTGTGTGCGTAGAGTTTATTTGAGCTAAATTATACGCTCAAGGCTACTTTTCAGCCACTTTACGCAGGAAGTCTATTTTGGGTTATTTTACGCCCAGTCGGCTACTTTACACAGGAAGTCTATTTTGGGTTATTTTTATGCCCAATCTTTTCTGGCTATGTGAGAACGTGGTCTGTATACGTGGCTTTCATGCCACACTTATCGAGGAACGTGTGTACGTGCTCTCCTCATATTGTTGAAGTTGTGGGACACGTGTCACCATGCGTAGAGACCAAAACTCTACATGGGACACGTGTCATCACGCGTAGAGGTTGATTTTCATCGTAGGTGACTATTACTTGCATAGAGACCCAATTATGTTGCTTTTTACGCATAGAAGATCTAGTCTATAAATAGACTTATTTTTAATACAAGACATCATATCAAGAGAGATATACAGAAGAGGAGATTCTGAGAAAACTCATACTTTCAGAGTGATATTCCCAGAAGCATTTCTTCAACTTTTTCTCAAGAACAGGGTGAAGCAAAGCAGAAAACCATTCGACTGTGCCATCAGTGTCGTTGTTCGATACCTTTTTGGTGACTTAGTTCTTCCGATTGTTCATCTTTCTCAAGCAGTTTTCTTCATCATCATCGTGTGGTCCAAGGAACAAAGTGATCGCTTTTCAGATCAGACTTCCATAGCAATACTTTCTAGAAATAATTTGTACTTTTGTACTTTTTCTCGTTTTCTTTCAAAAGCCAATTTTAGGCATTTTGTTAAGTGAAACAAAATGGCGACTCTGTTGGGGATGACTTTCTCCTCTGACGAAAATGCAATTGCTCAATATGATGATGTGTCGGTCAGATCGACAAAGAAGACTCTGGTTGTTCACTTCGACCAGACTGCTTACGAAGAAATGCTCCGAACTGGGGGTAGTACTCGCTACTCCAATGTTCAAAAATCTCGAAAGATACAAAAAGTTTGGAATCCTAAGTCCAAAGCATCCTCTGATCTCTCTGTTGTCTTCGAAGGCAAGGGAATTCTTCCCACTCCTGTTGTGGAGGCTCCCGTCTGTGACGAGGCAGTCTCTACTTCAGTGTTGTGTCCTGCGCATAAAAATCAGTCTCCCGTCTGTGACGTGGTAGACACTCAAGTCTTGTGCTCTACGCGTAAGGGTAAATTTCCCGTCTGTGACGTGGCAGATATTCATGTTTTGTGCTCTACGCGTAAGGGTAAATCTCCTGTCGGTGACATGATAGATAAAGTCCACAATGATGCCTTTGCATCTAAAGTGAATTTGCCTACACATATGCAGCATAAAAACATAAATTCTATTGTTGGTAAAACTTCAGTTTTTCACCAACAACCTTCTTACACTGCTTTACGTAAGGTACCAAACCTTTAAATTATGCGTAATGCTGATGGAGTTTTTTGTGCACAAAAATCTCAGAATTTACCCATGCAACTCCAGGCGCATAAAAATACACAGTTTGGTTCTGCTAATGCAGCCAGTAATCTTCTTTATACGCAAGGGACTAAACGTTTCTCTATCCCAAATATAATAAAGAAGACAACTCCTTCTACTCCTTTTGATTTATGCGAGTTGCTTATACAAAAGCGTAAAAACAGAAAATCTTCTGTGATACTCCCCAAAAAAAATCATCATTTTGAGTGTCATCAGATTGTAATCAAATGTTGTTGTTTGGCTTCTAAACGATCATTTTTTGACCGATTAAGCTACAATATGCCTTAGCAACAAGTTGATGATCAACAACATGAGTTGTCACATACATCAGTTAATATGGTATCTCATATCAATAGAGGACGACGTCCAAGACACAATTCGTCCCGCACTCTAAGCTAACAATAATTCAACCGACTCCTTGACACTTTTGAAGGAGTATATCAGCATACTCGTTCAAGAAGTCAAAGATCGTTGTAATCTTCAGATTCAAAAGCTGGGGGTACCCAGTCCTTGGAGTCAGAAACTGATAGCGTTGATTCATACCTCTATACCAATCCCTCTGTATGTTCAGGGGAGGTTGAATCCTATGCTATCGGAGATGAATCGAAGACGTCAACTGCTAATACAGAACAATGTCTCTCTGCAGTTGAGCAATCACTGAAGGACATGCTTGCCAAGATGCAAAGTATGCATCAAATAATGATGACTCAGTAAACTGTTCAGCCGACAGTAGTAACACCGGTGCAGGTAGCAGCACAAACTCAAGATAGTCAAGGGGTTGATGTACCTTTAAATAATCTTAGTCAAGAGCCTGCTGTCAATCAAAATTCTGCATCTCCAGATCCTCTCATTTCAGAAGATGTACCACCTCCGGTGGAAGTTACGGTACATCCAACAACTATTCAATCGAATGTGCTTCCTCAAACTAGTGAAGCTATTCAAGTAGTACGTGAGCTAAAAGCACAGTTTGAAGTTCTGAAGCACAAGGATCAGCTCCAGAGGTTAGGGATTAAGCAACCTTATCCTCCTTATTGGAATGATATACCCTTTCCTCCAAAATTCAAGCCACAATCGATGGTGTTATTTGATGGAAAGGCCTCTCCTAGTCAATATATCAATTATTTTGATATTATGACTGTACATTTGCAAAAGAATGATGCCCTTCTCACCCGAGTTTTTATTGGGTGTTTGACGGGTTCAGCATATGACTGGTATCGCAGTCTACCCGACAATTGCATATCGTCTTTTGACGAGTTTAAAGCAATATTTCTCTTCCATTTCTATGAAGGAGGCATGGACATGAATATATCCTCCTTAATAGAGATCAAACAAAAAGAGAAGGAAGATACCCGGATATTTATCGAACGTTTCTGACAGGTAACTTTGAAAATGCCTTCTGGTATGCCAGATTCAGCATTGATTGATACATGCAAAATAAATCTGCGACCAACTATTGCTGTCTTTACAGGCTCTCAATTCACAGATTGGGCCTCGTTCATTATAGCAACAGTTTCAGCCGAAACCAATAGTAGGTTGGCTCGTGAACATGGAATGATCTTTGCCTCAGAAGACAAAGAAAAGAAAGCCTCTTCAGGTAATAATTATGGCAATCGCAATGGAAAAGGAAAGAAAACCCTAGTGGTTAATCTTTCAAAACCCAAAATAATGCCAAATAATCCGGAGTCTTCTAAACTAAAAGAAGAGTACTCTTTTGATGACAGTGATATCCCAGGGATATTTTAATATCTTATAAAAAGTGGCAAACTCCAGATTCCAGAGCCAAAAAGACCTAATGAGGTGAATCTGACTGACAATCCTAAGTATTGTATCTATCATAGATACATAAATCATCCTACCAAGGCTTGCTATGTCTTAAAGAAGAAAATCCAAGAGTTGATAAATGATAATGCCATCGCCTTAACCAATGATGAGCATTCAGTAACAACTAACATGATTTCTCTTCAATTTGGAGGTTTTCCTCCATAGCAAGTTCCAGGTAGGATTGTCCCAATTCCTAAGGCAACAATAAAGATTGTGAATCTCCCGTCTGCTAGAGAGCAAAGTGAAGGACTATTGCCTCTCACATTAAAAAACGGTAAAATCATGTGGGTACACCCTACCTTAGTACCTGAAATAGAAGATGAAAGTAAAACTTCAAAATCCAAGAAAGGTCGAAAAGTCAAAACCTGCAATATGACTTCTCATGTTGTTACTCCAGATCATGATGATTTGGATCATCTTTGGGACGGCATTCATTTGGAGGATAAGCTGAGGGGTTTGAATATATGCCCTCCAAGTTTGGCTCCTCCTACCAAACTCAAACTTACTTATCGGCAATGGCTAGAAATGAATAGTGTTCCCTTATACAGGGCACAATAAGTCTTTGCTGCTTATGAGAAAGCTCCTGTAGGGATTTTTCCTCCTGTCTTGAATACCCCTACTCCTGTAGCTACAGAGGTCTCTGTTCCTCCTTCCTCTGTTGAACCATCTGTTGAAAGTTCGCAACCTACTCACATGTACAATCAACAATCAGTCCATCTCATGAAAAAGATGGACTATGACTTTCAAAAGACAGAAGGCTTGAACTATGATAAAGGAATGCGACTTCCGTTACAAATTCAAGGTTAAAAATCTACTGTTGGATTAGGATTTGAGGTCCCTCATAAAAATCTTCGCAAAAAAAAAGACTAAGGAAAAGAAGACTAAAACCTATAATATGGTACTTAATTCTTCTGAGTCTAAAGAAGAAACCTTTGCTGGTACGAGATCTGGTAAAGAATACCACAAAGATTATGAAGGAACTTCAAAAGAAGCGGAGGACATTGCTGAAACACTACCAGCTCAACCATCTCATGTTCCTGCTGAGACCAGACCTTCTAAACCATCTGTGGTTGAGAAAAGGAAGCAGAAATCAGTACGCTTTGACGTTCCGCTGAAGTCTGCTTCAAATCAAGGGGTGGTGATGAAACCTTACAAGTTCGATATTCTAGCCCAATTAGCTAATACTCCGGATAGACTCTCTATCTTTGAGTTGCTTCGTCTTTCTAAAGAAAGTAGAGAAACTTTGAGCTAAGCTTTGCTACAAGCAGATTCATGTTTGGCTCAACTCAAAAGTCCTGACAATATATCGATCTTGTGTCCTCAATGTCATAGTATGATGGAATCGATTCCTAACATTACCTTCACACAAGAAGATATACTGTTGAAGCATAATAGACACGACAGACCTCTGTGTTATACAGGGTATATTGACTCTACTGAAATTGACAGGATTTACATTGATCCTGGTTCTTCTATTAGCATTATTCTTCAGAGTATGCTATGACCCTTAAGGATTTCTACTAGTGATTTGACTTACACTAGTACAACAATAGTTGGTTTCAACTCTGGAAAGAGTAAACCATTGGAGAAGATCCGTCTGAAGATTCAAATAGGTGATCTTCGAACTATGGCGACCTTTTATGTTATCAACTCAGATGTATCTTACAACATCCTTCTTGGAAGACCGTGGATACATGAGCATAACATTGTGCCTTCAACTCTCCACTAATGCTTCAAGTATATAGATTCTCAAGGGATTGTGAAGACTGAATTCGCAGATATCAATCATTTTAAGGGTGTTGAAACATATTTCTCTGATTCAATACTTTACAAACAGGAGCAGGTGAAAGAAATATCTGATATGGCTGAAGATCGATCGTCTGCAGAAGATTAACCTGTCAATGAAGATCCTCCAGAAGATCAACCTTTAAAGATTAAAGTCAAAGGTCGAATCCAACCCCAACCTGTCAATGACGAACCTCTGATGATCAAGGTTAAAGGAAGAACTCGAGCTTCGTCTTAGGAATTTATGAGAATTCCAGTCAAGAGCCAAGTTCAACCTCTCATGATCAAGGTCAAAGGACGTACTTCTCGTACAATTGACCCGGAACCACTGATTATTAACCTTGGCAAGTCTATGCTGAAGGCAGATGACGGTCCGTTAATGATCAATCCAAAGCATAGTAGTCAGTTTGTAAATGATATAAATATTGATCATTCTGTACTTTCTTATATTAATGAAGATTTCCTTTTGGAGTATATGGCTATCAAATTTATTGAAAGAATGACTTTATCTGCTGATGATCAAAGTCATCAACATAAAAATGACATAAATACAGAGAAAACCTTATATATTAATCATAAAAAAAATTATTTTCCTTCTCATGTCGATGTTGGACCCTATGCTCAAAGGTTCCTAACATCTTCTCCTTATCTTCTACCTGTAGCCTCTTCAACACAAGCTTGTGTAACTTATAGATGTCACAAAGAATCTTATTTTGTGATCCCGTCTAATAAGAAAAATAAGCGTCAAATTGTGTTTGGCTTGGCTAGAAATATCCCTGTTACTCAGACAGATGATCTCATAGAAAAAGATAAAGGAAAAATTAGAATTGACAAATATAGTCAACAATCTCTTAAGATTATCCAGAATATGGGATATGATTTAAAAACTATGCTGGGTCTCAATCAAGACAAAGGTAGACGGTTACCATTATGTGGTGATACATTTTACCAGAAAACTCATCATGGGTTGGGATACGATCCATCCCACATGTTTAATAAAGATATACAAGAAGAATTTTCTTCCAGTTCTTCACAATCCTCAGATTCTGAAGAAATCTAGTTCATCGAATCTGATACATCCCACATGTATAAAGAAGATATGGAAGAAGAATTTTTCCAATCCTCAGATTCTGGAGAAAACTATTATGTTGAGTCTGAGTGCGTCTTCTCAGTCAACATGGTTCAAACCAATGGTGAATCTGAGCCATTTGAAAATGACCCTTGGGCACAACAAATGGACACTCAATGGGAGCTTCATTTTGAACAGCGACAGCCACCTACAGAAGATAAAATTGTCCAGATTGATGTTGGAGACGGAACTACGTCTAAGCCGATATTCATCAGTAAAAACCTTTCTGAAGATGAAAAGAAAGAGTTGATAAAGCTGATTAAAGAATATATTGATATCTTTGCATGGAGTTATGAGGATATGCCGGGTTTAGATCCTAAAGTAGCTACTCATAAACTCAATATTCTTCCTAATGCTAAACCTGTAAAACAACAGCAGCGGCATTTTTGACCAGATATGATGGATGCAATTAAAACAGAAGTCAAAAAGCTGATCACATGTGGCTTTGTTCATGAAGAACAACACCCAACATTGTACCTGTCATGAAGAAGAATGGAAAAGTTCGAGTTTGCATAAATTTTCGAGATCTTAATGCAGCTTGTCCAAAAGACAAATTTCTACTTCCAATTATCGATGTCATGATAGACAATACATGTGGTTTTGAACGCATGTCTTTCATGGACAGATTTTCAGGATACAACCAATTTAAGATGCATCCAAAAGATAAAAAACATACCGCTTTTCGTACCCTCCTTGGAGTTTATTGCTATACGGTTACGCCATTTGGTCTAAAAAATGCCGGTACTACGTATCAATGGGCCATGAGCAATATCTTTCAAGAACATCTACGAAAAATAGTTGAATGTTATGTGGATGATATTGCTGTCAAAAGTCGATTAAAATATGATTACATTCAAGACTTGAAGACAGTATTTGAGTTGATGCGTCAACATCAACTGAAGATGAATCCAACTAAGTCTTTCTTAGGGGTTTCTAGTGGCAAATTTTTGGGATTTGTCATCACTTCTCAAGGTATCCATGTTGATCCTGATAAAATCAAAGCAATTCTTAAAATGCGTCCTCCACGTAATCTGAAAGAACTCCGTGGATTCCAAGGTCGCATTGCTTATATCAGGAAATTTATATCCAATCTTTCTGGGAGATGTCAACCTTTCTCTCATCTATTAAAGAAAAGTGTATCATTTGTTTGGGATAAAGCATGTCAAAAAGCCTTCAATGACATCAAGCAATACCTTATAAATCCACCTGTTCTGGTACCTCCAGTAGTAGGAAGACCATTTTTGCTATATGTTCGAGCCTTATATTATTCTCTTGGTGCTCTTTGCACAGAAAAGTGATAAGGATCATGAACAGCCAATTTATTATCTTAGCCGAATGATGGTTGGAGCTGAACACAGGTATACTCCTGTAGAGAAAGAATGTCTGGCCTTGGTTTTTGTTGTTCAAAAGACACGACATTATGTGTCAGGACAAACTATTCATGTCATATCCAGAATAAATCCTATTCGTGTATTGATGAGAAAATCGAGCATTCTTAACTCCAGGTTAGCCACCTGGACAATGTTGCTTACTCCTTATGATATGATCTATGTACCTCAAAAATCAGTGAAGGGTCAAGCATTAGCTGATTTCTTAGCAGCTCACCCTATACCTGAAACCTCTAAGCTATATGAGGATATTTCAGATGAAGTCGTGGATTGCAATATAACCTTGAGGGATGATATTTGGCAACTATATTTTGATGGAGCCTCGCGGGTTTGACCTAAAGGCAATATTGTCTCTGGAGTAGGCATCGTCTTGGTCTCTCCTGATAAAATGGTCATATATCGTGCTTATTCTCTTAATAAACCATGTTCCAATGATGTGGCAGAATATAATGCACTACTAATTGGTTTTCAAGTAGCAAAACAATTAGACATTGAGTTCCTAGAAGTTTATGGAGATTTTCAACTGATTGTTAATCAGGTCAGAGGGACATATGAAGTCAAAAATCCTAACCTTATTCCCTATCATCAAGTGGTGATCGAATTGGTCCTTTCATTCAAAGGATTCTTCATTGAATTCATACCATGTTCTCAAAATTTGGAAGCTGATGCTCTTACTAGTTTAGCTGCAGACTTAGCTGTTCCAATCAGAAGACAAAATACCATTACTTTGTTGGATAGAGATCTATTCTGTGTCAAGAATAATTTGCATATCGAACAAAGTTATACTACATAATCAAATTCCCAGCAAAGAGATTGGAGAAGTCCATTTATTGATTATGCGGTTCATGAGATTTTACCTGAAGATCCAAAATAAGCTGTATCAATCAAAAGACAATTATTTCGATTCTATTATGATTCTTCTTTGTATATGTTATATCGTCGTTCTTATGACGGACTTTTGCTGTGTTGTCTCTCTGAGAGTGAACCTAAGAAAACACTCCGTGAAGCTCATAATGGTGTCTGTGGTGCTCATCAACCAAGTCCGAAATTACAGGACCGTATTCGAAGAATGGGGTATTATTGGCCTTCCATGATAGCAGATGCTGTAGATTATGCCAGACGGTGTAAAGCATGTCAGATTCATGCTGATTTTAGTCACCAACCTTCTGAATTCTTACATCCCATAGCAGCTTCTTGGCCCTTCGAAGCTTGGGGCATGGATATTATTGGTCCGATTAATCCTCCTTCTATTAAAGGATATCGGTTTATTCTGGCCATAACGGATTATTTCTCTAAATGGGCGGAAGCGGTTCCCCTTATTGAAGTGAAAACATCTAATGTGGTTAGCTTCATTAAACACCATGTCATTTATCGTTTTGGGATTCCCTGAAGGATAATTCATGATAATGGACCCCAATTTGCCAGTCAGGCATTTTATCGATTCTGTGATAAGAATCAGATCCAAAATCTGGCTTCTACAGCTTATAATCCAGCTGCTAATGGTTTGGCCGAAGCTTTCAACAAATTATTAAACTTCTCAAAAAGTTTGTCTCTTCTAATAAACGTGATTAGAATGAGAAACTTGGAGAATGTTTATGGGCTTACCGAATGACAGTTCGAACTCCTACTGGTTTTACACCATTCTTACTGGTTTACGGATGTGAAGTTGTTCTTCCACTGGAAATCCAGATTCCATCTCTTAGAATAGCTATTGCTAATGAGCTAACCTCAGAGAATAATGATCGCTTAAGGCTCCAAGAACTTGAAGGATTGGACGAGAAGCGTCTTCAAGCACAACAGCACATTGAGCTATATCAAGCCCGCATATCTTGAGCTTTCAATCGTAAAGTTAAAGAGAGGGTATTCAAAGTTGGTGAGCTAGTTCTAGCTGTCCGGAGACCGATGGTGATGACTCATAAGAGCAAAGGAAAATTCTAGGCAAAATGGGAAGGTCCATATGTAGTCGAGACAGTATTCTCTAATGGTGTCTATAGGTTATCTAAACCTAATGGAGATTTGCTTATGATGCCAATTAATGGCAAATTCTTGAAGAAATATTATGTCCGAATTTCTTCTTTATTCTCCAGCTACCAAGGTTTGGTTAAGCTAATTATTTGTTCACCTAAAAGAGAATTTTTGATCTTCTGTCTTACCAGCTGATTAAAAAAAAAGAGTTATTATTTATCATGTTCTCATGACCTCTGAATAAATATTAAGTCTATTTCTTTTTCTTATCTATCATGTCCATATGGCCTCTGAATAGATATTAATCTATTTTTCTTTGAGTTATTACAATCTGTCACGTTTATATTACCTCTGATAGTATTGTATACTCTAAAAAGAAAACAATATTCATTATCTATCATGTCCACATTACCTCTGGATAGATATAAATTATTGAGTTTAGAAAACTTGTCATGTCCATACCTCTGATAAGTGTTTTCTATCTCATACCTATTGTTTAAATTCAAAATAAATGATAGGGTCACAAAACAAATATTTTATTCATTTCTTGTAATATTATAGAAAGAAAAAGACAGAAGATTAAAAAATTCTTTATTGATGATATAAAAAGAAAAATACAAAATTCTTTATTTCCTAAGGTGGAGCAGATACATCTTCGAGTAGTTTCTGCAGCTCCGCCAAACGCTTTTTACAAGAGTTTACTACAGTTTTAGTAGCTATGGATCGTCGAGCTTCAGGAGTACAAAGATGAGAAAGTTCAGCAAAAGTAACTATCATCTTATCCTTGGCTTCATCAAGGGTTTTTATGGTAGCTTCAGTACCGAAGACTTGCACCTCCAAAATTGAGATCTTTGTCAAGTGTTTGTCTCGAGCTACGACCAACTGCTCCCTCTCCGCCTTCAGGCGAGCCAATTCTGCCTCAACTTCACGAATTCTATCATTCTGTTGATGAATTCTCATGTTTGAAGTTTCATAGGCTTCTCTGTGTGTATCCAGCTGAGGTTTAGCTTCACCCAAAAAAGCTCTTTCTTTGGCGACTTAGTTACTGTATTCCTGGAGAGATTCTTTAAAGGTAGTCTCCCGAGTGATGTATTCAGCAGATAAAGCATCATACTCGGTTTGGATAAGACTTTTAAGGGTTTCACTTGACAGACTTAGATATTCTTTGATAGGCTGTTCAAGTCCCTCTACTACCTTCTTCAGCGCCGCTGCTCTCTCAGCATCATTAAACATAGCGACGTTCCCAATGGTGGGAGCAATCGCACCCTTCAAGCTTTCATAATTCAGGCCCTTCTTCAGGACCATCTTTATCAGAGCCTCCAGGGTTTTGTAGAAAGCTTCGGTATGAATCTCAACTAAGAGATTCATTTCTGCGTTAGAGCTTGGTGTGGCAGCGAGCTCTACTAAATCCCTCTTCTGAAGGCTGGGAGCAGATGTTGTTGTGGCCTTGGTAGCAAGTTGAGTTGAAGCCATTGTTGATGTTGCTACCATAGCTAATTGATTCATAGGAGCTTCAGAGATAATGTCTTCAGTACTTTTATGGATTATTTCTCCAGCCGTTTCTGGAGCTGAAACTACTTGAGTTTCGGTGGCGGTGATTGTTACGGGAGGAATGGTGACTGTTGTAAATGATTCAGGTTCAGACACTATCTTCTCAGGAACTTGTGCTGGATCAGTAGCAATAACGGAGGATGCTATTACAACGTCTCCAGCTTCAGTTGATGAGTTGACCATATCTTCATCACCTTCATTGGCTACCGGCTCTTCAAGCTCTAGGAGTACTTCAGTTACATTTGGTTCTTCTACAATTGTTTCTTCATTGAAGGTTATTTCTTCTGCAGCAGCTGCTTCTTCATCTGCAGTTGATTCTTCTGCAGTTTGTTCTTTTTCTCCGTCTTCAGCAAGAGAAGGTAATTCTTGCTGGGCCTCTACTTTAGGCTCTTATTGTACTTCCTTGGATAGAGAGTCTTCTTTTGAAGAAGAACTCTCTTTTTCAGACTCTATGTTCTCTTCTTGGATAATCTCTCGATGAGGAGGAGTAGCAACAGGCTTTGCTGCAACGATGACGCCTACAAAAATTAAGCAAAATAAGTTAACATACAAAATCAAAATACATAATTTTGTATAGATTTTGTATAAATTATATTTACCTAGAGTAGGTGCAGGACGTGCCAAGAGCGAGTCATAATCCTGATCCCAGTCATCATCATCGAAGTCAAGAGCCGGTTCATCTGATGGGATGGGCTCTGGATCACTAGCACGAGTCGTGGCAGTGTCCTCAATAGCTTGCACTTTCTGGGGAGAAATCAGATGTGCAGAGGTGCTGAGACGTCCAGGAGATAGGAGCCCCATAACTTCGGTTGATGCTGCGGGCTGAGATGCTGAGGACCCTTCTCCAGGATGAGCTGAAGAAGATACAATGTGTTGAGGCTCCTCGACAGGAGTTTCGCCCTCTGGAGTAGCGGTTCTCTGTCTAGAAGGCCCTTTAACAGTGATCGACTTCTTCTTCCCCTGGAGGGTAACAGCTGTGTTTGACTTTCGCTTCCGGGTTTTAGAGATGATAATTGGTCCCGCAGCTGGTTCCCCAACTCCCGTAGGGATCACTTCCAGATACTCGTCTGGAACAGCAACGTTATCGGGTATGTCTGAAGGAACCCTGACTGGTTCTTCGATATTTCCTTCTTTAGCCTATCGGAGACTCCCCTTCATATTATAATCATTCACGAAGGATCGAATGGATGCATAAAAGCGAGAATCATTCGTAGCTCGGTTGTACTTGTAGCAGTTGATACCCGGAATTTAGCACCGGTACATGCAGTGCTAAAATACCTCCATGCTCTTGCACCATCGATTAACTTCCTATAATAGTGGAAGTTGGTGGAGGGATTACCAACGTGAAGTTGGTCATATCCAAACTGACGAGCGAACCGACTGGGTAGGTACGGTTCGAACGCACAGTTGTCTTCATTCCTATACATCAGATGGGAGAGTCTGATGCACATTAGCCATTTAAAAACTGGCGCAGGTAGTGAAGTCCTCCCTTCACCTATATCTTTAAATTGTATCCCGATACAGTCAGTTGGGACTAGTGGTCTTGTACAGAAAAAGTTTCATCCGTGGGAATAGTTGAGTGTTGCCCGGGTGTCTGCCACTGAAGTTGCAGTCCATGTGGCTTTATTAAACTTTTGGAGGAATACCTTCATATCATCCCTAGGGCCAGGTGGCAACAAACTGCAGTTGTGATACAACAACCAGCCCATCAGATAAGTATAGGGCATCTCCACCTTAGAAAAATCTCTTCGGTGAGGAGCATTGTTGATCAGTTCATCACCAAATGCTCGTAAACCTGCATTTATTCGGCACACCATTGCTGATAACATGTTGATCCTGACTTTGAATACCAAACATACTACTGGCCATAGTACGTTTCGATGAATCCTATCAGCTGTGCCAATCCCTGGCACGACCCATCTCCGCAGCCATAGAGAAAGAAAGCCCGCCAGCAAGGCTTCTTTGGAGAGATTTCGGCTGCCGTGTCTCAGGAAGCTCAATGTTTCGATCCCAGCAGGGAATTCTCCAGCCTTGGTGGCCAAATATTTATCTGGAGACTTATAGATGGCCATCCAAGTGTTTATTGAATCAGCAGGGATGATCGAATAAGGGTTGATAGGCTGAGCCTTGTTATCTTAAAATTTCTCTTTATCATCCTTGGATATTCTATTCTTATGGTAGAATAGATATGTTGTCCATTTGTTGATGTAGGCCAAATACGATCCACTTTTGTATATAGTGGTGCAAGTCAGATAGTAGCACATCAATTCTTGGTAGACCTCAACCAACTGAAGATTTTTCTCCCTAATTTTTGCTAGTTCCCGGTTGGAGGGAACATATTCTTCATACGGAGCTTCACCCATTGGCAGCTTGGAGATAAACTGTATCTCATGCAGTGCAAAGCCCATCTCACCTATCGGAGTTGCAAAAGTCCCTGTTAAACTGATATACAACTCCATTAAATCCAAGAACAGGCTGTTGTTCATTGGTATACCCTGGCTCGTAGAGGCTACTGCTTTATATAATCCAATAGCCTGCAGTTCTGTTTTAAAATTCTTCAGGATCCAGGCATTAAGCTGAATCCAGTTCTGATTATGAGGTGCCATCCATCCTTGCAGCCTCGGGTTAGCCTGGAGATATAATACTGAGGCCTTCATGAGCTTGTTTACGAACATGGGGATCTGCACTGGTTGAATTAAAGCTGAATCCTCACTCGGTGTGAATCCAGACAGTAGACCAGCGAAAGGAATGATACCACCACTAGGAGTACTAGTATGGTAGCCCAGTTGGTTGGCCCCGTCCCTCTTGAAAATAATTCTGCCTGGCCTACCATGACTGCTGGGAGTCAGGTTCCATAGCATCTGTCGTCGATGGGTGGCATGTATAAATAAGGATAAGGGATAATCCCTTGCCATATCTGGGAGATACATTGCCCTATCTCCAAATTTAAATACCCAAGACTCCCTCTTGAGGTTGGTTTGTGATTGGAAATCTATAGCATCCCTGAACATGAAGGCTGGCTTCAAAAATTGCTGGCCATCTAGCGACACCAGCAGTTCCCCATTCATCAATGACAACAGCATCCTGTCTCCTTGAGCAGCTATTAGCTGTTGTCTCTCTTCAGGGTACTTTGTATCTGATTAAGGGAATTCCACATGGGATAAATTCTCCAAGTAGTTTGAGCCCACCATACCAGCTGGTGAGCCAAATACTTCTGCAAGAGGATGAATTTGCAAGTCCACTACCAAAAGAAAAAGATGAATCAAGTTAGTAAAAATCTAATTTGAATTTTACTCATATGACTTATTCTGAATTTTACGCATAAAAATTAAAGACTCTGTATTAGAGAGTTTGACTATGTAAGACTTTACGCTTACGCGTAGAAGTTAAGTTGATTAAAATAAAGTGCAAAAGTTCTCTGTTTTCAGAATTGACTATTTGTACGCAAAGTCTTATCACTTGCGTATTTTACGCTGGCACATATATAGATGTGAACGTATTTTATACTTTATGCTGGCTCGTATAGACGTGAGCGTATGTTGTTTTTACGTCGGCACATATAAATGTGAGCGTATTTAATGTTTTACGCTGGCACTTATAGACATGAGCGTATGTTGTTTTTATGCTGGCACATATAGATGTGGGCATATTTTTATTTTACGCGGGCACGTATTGACGTGAGCGTACTTTGTTGTTAACATTTTTACGCTGGCACGTATTGACGTGAGCGTATTTTGTTATTTATGCTGGCACGAATAGACGTGAGCGTATTTTGTTTCTACGCTGGCACGTATAAACGTGGGCGTACTTGGTGATTCGAGTTTTTACATTGGCACGTATGGACGTGGGCGTATTTGGTAAGTTTTACGCTGACACATATAAACGTGGGCGTAAATTTTAGGGTTCAAATTCTTCTTCTTCTTCGACGAACCCACGGCCGAACTAGGTAGAGTTGTACCTATTATGGCCGGAGCCATAGTGGGATTAGGTCTCGGAGTCGCCACTGATGATGGGATGATGGTCTCTGCTCGATTAACCACCGACGAAGCAGAGACGGCGGGCTTCTTGCCCTTAGCGCCGGCGGAGGTCTTGCTCTTTGGTGCCATCGGGGAGTTTGAAGATTGGGATTTCGCAGAAGAGAAGGGTATTCAAAGATTGAAAATTCACGAGAATGAGTAAAGTTCTCTCTCTAGCAGTTGAACTCTATTTATAAGAAATTTTGAAATCGGTTCAAATTTCTAAAAAATACGCGGATGACTGTTGGGTATCCCGAACTTTAAGCAGATGACCGTTGGGTATCCCGAATTCTACGCGGACTGTTGGATATCCCGAATTTTATACTTCTGTTCAAAGTATTTCAAATTTTAGAAAAATTTGAAAACATTGAAGAGGGTCTTGTAGAAGCATAAAAAGTACTTCATAGGCCAAGTCAAAGAAGTTAAGGACTTTATGCAAAGACAGACTCTACGCAAGACTCATTAAAAGACTCTATTGAGCCAGATTCAAAATTCTACGCGAGCTCTTTTACGCGAGAGCCATTCTCAGCTTTTACGCGAGAGACAGGTTGTCAGATTGCATTTAATGCGCGTGATATTGATCTGACAGTATGATTTTCTGACAGAACAGTGCACAGAAGCCGAGAAGATTTTCTCACCAAATCCAACGCTTGTCGTTTAGTGTGCAGATGGGCTACTTTACGCTCAAGAGATTATTTCCTTTACGCATGAAAGTTGTTCGAGTTTTTACGCTCAAGGCTTTTGTGTGCGTAGAGTTTATTTGAGCTAAATTATACGCTCAAGGCTACTTTTCAGCCACTTTATGCAGAAAGTCTATTTTGGGTTATTTTATGCCCAGTCTGCTACTTTACACAGGAAGTCTATTTTGGGTTATTTTTACGCCTAATCTTTTCTGGCTATGTGAGAATGTGGTCTGCATACGTGGCTTTCATGCCACACTTATCGAGGAATGTGTGTACGTGCTCTCCCCATATTGCTGAAGTTGTGGGACACGTGTCACCATGTATAGAGACCAAAACTCTACATAGGACACGTGTCATCACGCGTAGAGGTTGATTTTCATCGTAGGTGACTATTACTTGCGTAGAGACCCAATTATGTTGCTTTTTATGCACAGAGGGTCTAGTCTATAAATAGACTTATTTTTAATACAAGACATCATATCAAGAGAGATATACAGAAGAGGAGATTCTGAGAAAACTCATACTTTCAGAGTGATATTCCCAGAAGCATTTCTTTAACTTTTTCTCAAGAACAGGGTGAAGCAAAGAAGGAAAGCATTCGACTGTGCCATCAGTGCCGTTGTTCGATACCTTTCTGGTGACTTAGTTCTTCCAATTGTTCATCTTTCTCAAGTAGTTTTTTTTCATCATCATCGTGTGGTCCAAGGAACAAAGTGATCGCTTTTCATATCAGACTTCCATAGCAATACTTCTCAGAAACAATTTGTAATTTTGTACTTTTTCTCGTTTTCTTTCAAAAGCCAATTTTAGGCATTTTGTTAAGTAAAACAGTCAACGGTTCTGCAATCCAGGAAAAATCCTGAACAAACCTCTTGTAGTAGCCTGCTAATTCCAGGAAGCTCCTGATCTCTACAACTGAACTCGGAGCAGTCCATGCCACAACTGCCATAATCTTCTTCAGGTCGACTGAGATTCCCTTTCCGGTCACAACATGACCCAGGAACTCAAGCCGATCAAGAAAGAACTCACACTTAGAGAGCTTGTCGTATAGCTTCTCCTTTATGAGAGTCTCTAGAACTACTCTCAAATGCTCCTTATGCTCCTCTGGGGTCTTCGAATACACCAAGATATCATCAATGAATACCACCACAAAATTGTCCAAATAGTGGTAGAACACCTTGTTCATCAGGTTCATGAAACTGTTGAGGCGTTGGTCAACCCAAACGGCATTACCATGAACTCAATTGGCCATACCGAGTCTGAAATGATGTCTTTGGAATATCTTCATTCTTCACATTCACCTGGTGATAGCCTGACCTCAGATAAATCTTGGAAAATACCCTCGCTCTGCTCAACTGATCAAACAGATCATCGATCTTCAGAAGCGGGTATTTGTTCTTGATGGTGAAGCTGTTAAGAGCCCTGTAGTCGATACACATGTGTACCGACCCATCCTTCTTCGATACAAAAAGTACCGAAGCACCCCATGGTGAAGAACTAGATATGATGAAGTCTTTGTCCTGTAACTCATCCACCTGCTTCTTCAATTCTACCATCTCGCTATTGTTAACTCTATACACGTACCGAGAAATCGGCTCTGTGCTTGGCACCAAATCTATACAGAACTCAACATCTCTGTCCGAAGGCAACCCTGGCAACTCCTCCAAAAAAATATCCATAAACTCAGCTATCAATTGATGTGGCAAACTTTGCTCCTCTACTGAAGTTCCATAAAAAACTTTGTTGCTCTGCTCAGCCTCTTTTTGGGCAAACTCGAACTCTAGCTTTCCTGGCGATCTGAAAAGTACTATGCCTCCTAGACAATCTATACTGGCATGGTGTCTACTCAACCAATCCATCTCGAGTATAATATCGTAAATCGGTAGTAGAATTATGAACAAACACACATCCAGCTCTCGACATCCCAAAATAACTCTTCGATCCTTGCAAACATCACTGATTAGGATGATTCTACCCCCGGTCATGATCTTGCAAGTTCTAGGTAAAGGTTTAAATACAAGATGGTATTTAATAGCAAAAGATACAGACACAAAGCTATGGGAAGCCCAGAATCAAATAAAGCAAATACTGGAATAGAATCAAGAAGGACGGAACCTGCTATTAGAATACTGACCGGCTCGGTCTCCTCAGCTGCCATGGCAAAAGCTCGTCCCTGCTGGCCTACTGCTAATCATGTATAAATCTCTGCTTATGGATCTGTTGTGGCAGTCCTTTCTGCTGGTCCGCCGGTGCTCTAGCTTCTCCTCCCTGGCCTACTGCTCTATCATGAGCCATACAAGTGGAAATCATGTGGTAGTCCTTCAACTGATGCCTTGCTAAATCGCACAGCAGCTACTTGGCCAATCTTATCCTGTAGTCGTTCCATCAATGCCATGTATTCTTGCAAAAGGGGCAAGTAATAGCATGTTGCTGCCTCGGTGCCTGCTGATGCCCCCGTCTCTACTGCTGGTGCACCTGCTGGAAAGGTGCACGACCCTGACCCTGATGCTGCTGGTGCTAAAATGGTCTCTGTTGTTGCTGATAGAAATGGGGCCTCTTGGTCGGGCCTGTACTGCTACCAGCTTCAAAGGTATCTCGACCCCACTTGGTCTTCAGCTCCAAGTCATCCTCTGCTGCCAGAGTGCCCGCCAAAATCTGCTCAAATGTAGCATCGCGATCACTCTTGGTCAATGACTTGACCTCCTTGATCAAGCCTTTACGAAACTTCCTCGCCTTTACTACTTCACTCATCCCTTCTACCAGTCTGTCCAAACGACAGAACTCTCCACAATACTCCTCTATTGTCAAGTTCCTCTGGACTAGGCCCTCAAATTGGCTCTCTAAGACACTAAGAGCCACGTCTGAGAAAAACTTTTCCTTGAAAAGCTTCTTGAAAGCCTTCCAAGTCTGCCCTTCGAGTTCGACCCTCGGATCGGTACGATACCGTATCAAGGCAAGATTAAACATCTGACTAGCTGTCGCCTTAATCTGTAAACTGTTCGAAATTTGTACCAGACGATAGATCCCCTCAATATGCTCAATCCAGTCGTCTGTATACAGGATACCCTATATGCCGTCGAAGTCCTTAGGGCGTATCTTTTGGAAGTCGATGATATTTCCTGGCCTTCGATGCTGAACTTGTCCTCCGTGTCTTCCCTATGGCAGGACAACCACTCTCTCTCCACTGCTGCTATGGCCACCTGGTGGTCATTTTTAATACCATGCCTCATATTAGTCGACTGATGGTGCTGTACGTCCATCATTCTCGAAAATATACGAACAGTTGTACTGCATCCACTGGTGTTGGAGGTGATGGTGGCTGAAGAACATCTGGGATAACCGGGGCAGTCCTCGTATCAGGTAGAGGAGCACCCCCAAAAGCGACAGATACTCCTACGTGAGTAGAAGTAAGAGGTGTTATAGTTCCAGCGGCCTGCTGAACCGGACAAGAGGTGGCAGACCTCTCGAAGGTATCCGCTGGACCAGAGCGATATGACCTAGTCTTCGCCATCCTGAAGACAGATCAAACAAAGATGTCAATACTGAGCAGAAAATGATATTTTCAAAGAAAGACAATATTATCTTCAAAGAAGGCAGTTATCTGAAGAATTAAAGATGGCAAATATTAGATTGGAGTTTTTTCTAATTGTGATTGAGTACCTTATAACTTATATCCTATATCCTACTATAGGTTATAGCAATACTCTTGTCTGAGTACTACTATAGAACTGAGACAAAACTCAGAACCCGACATGCATGGGCCACCACTAAAAATGTGTCACGACCCGTACCCGATATAAGGGCACGAAACTGTGGGTACGTCCAGCCTACGCTGCAGTATCGACGTTAGAACGCTGTCCTAGGTCTCAATAACAACTAAACATATTATAATGTACCTGTCAAATATACTCTCCCTACAGAGGACAATCTCAGAAAGATACAACTCAATCACAAATAGTTAAGGAGGAAATACAGCACGACATGGAAATAGAAAGATATCGAAAATATGATACAATCAAAATAGAAATAAGTCTAAATGTTATCAACACATCCCAAAAAGTATATAAAATAATATAATATCTCAGAATATAACTGGAGACAAATCCAAATAAATGTCCTGACAGTCTAATCTAAGCACTAATGGTATCTTCTCTATGCTAGCTGGATCCTCTTGGTGATCCAGGTCGCAAGAATATTCTAAGTCAGCACCATAATAAGTAGTACAGAAATCCTTCAAATTCTCTATAAAATTTGTCAACATATCCAGTCAGGATTGGTGCAAAGTACATAACTCTGAACGCAATTTTTGTCATTCCCCGTTCCCGAAATATGTAAAAAAATAATTTTTCTGTATGTGGTATCTGGCATCTGTATCTTGATTGCTTGTATCCTGTATTTGCAACTGGACATGGCATGGAACAGTATCTCATCGCGGAGTAGTGTGCCACCCTTTGTCCTTGTCTAGTAGTAGGCGTGGCTCACTACTTCGATGACAAGATTTTTGGACCGTGTTGTGGTTAGGATTTTATTTAATTAATTTAATTAGTTGTATCATACACCATTTAATGTCATTAGTCATATGGTTAGGTCATGTTAGGGTTAGGGTTTAGTTGAACCAACCCATCCTACTATATATATTCTCTTTCTCTCTCTCTCTCTCTCTCTCTCTCTCTCACTCTCTTCTCATTAATTCTTATTTTTATTTCCTCCCACCAATCCACCTAGGCAAGTACATCTTGTACAAATAAGAGACCACTTGCATTTTTCATTTCTTGTTATTTATTTGAAATTATTAGTCTAGATTGTTCATCTCTTCATTCTCTACAAGTTTAGTTCTTGGAGTTTTTTATTTTAATGGCTAGTTTTGTGTAGATATAAGTTTCTAAAACTAGGGTTTTATGAATTTTTGTAGTTTTGACCTATCAAACTTGGTTGTTTTTGAAAACTAGTTATTCCATATTTTAGAAAATTTGATTCTACCCAATTTTGGCTTTTGAACCGCCTGATTTCGACTTTCTACGAGGAAGTTACGAGCGTTCTTGTGTTCATGGGTTCCTACACACCTTCGGTGCTGTCGGGATGATGAACAGTGCCGCGTGCCTATGCTTCGTGCACCTGCACCCTGCGCGTCGTGCACCCGCATGCTGCATAATTTTTTGTCGTGCACCTGCACGATTTTTTGTCCGGTGCCTGCGCGTCGCCACCCGCGCCCTACGCGTCATGCACCCGCACGCTGCGTGATTCTTCGCTACGTGCCTATGAGACTTCCTATCGTGTGCCTGCGCACCGTCCCTCTGTGTCTTGCGCACTGTGCACCCGTATGCTGTACAATTTTCTGTCGTACGCTTGCACGATTTTCTGCCACGTACCTGCGTGCCGTGCCTCTGCGCCCTGCACGTCGTGCACCCGTTCTCTGCACATCATGGGCCAGTTTTGTGCCCGCACGCCCGTGCTCGTTCCCCGCGTGATGTGCGCTCGCGCTCGTACCGTGCCCGTGGCATGTGCGTCATTCACCAGATTATCCCGACACATGGTTTTCTTTGTGCCCATGCGCTTCTTTACTTAGCCTGACCCGCTGTGCTTATGGCACATGAAACTACGTAACCTAAGCATCTATTTGTTAGACCCTGCACTTTTAGATTTCTCTACTATGCATATGACTTGTCCCATGTGTCTAATTTTATGAGTTGATATTTTATCTAGTTTTGTTGAGTTTATTAATTTGGCTTTGATTTTCTGTCCCGACTATGTGTCATATGTGACTTCTGTATCACGAGGGGTCCATATGACTTTCTGACTTGACCTTGTTCCTGACTTGGCCGTGTTCTTGACTTGATTACCTGTATACATGCTGGTACCTTTTCTAAGTGTGTATTGAGATACAATATTAGTGTGCACTATAGTGCTATTAATGAGTGCACTGAGGTATGACTCTTCGTGCTAAGTGATCCTTCGTGTTATATGTTCATACATGTATCTTCTCCAGCACAGTCATGGTAATTGGTCAGTAATATTGACATGGTATATTGATTATTTATTTAATGCATTACACTAAGCATGGATCTAGATTTGGGACTCTTTGAGCCGGATGTGGATTCATACTTAGGGTACACGTACTATGGTACGACATTTAGGAGGATGACCATGTGACCACGGCATGTGATTCTAAAGATCAACATAGGGTTAATCTAAGCAACATAAATTGGTAGAAGCATTGGAAGGGAACAAAATCTCGAGATCATATGTTACCAGCTATCCGAGGTCCTGTCCTGACATGTCGGGTTGGTCGCCACGGTTACGGCTTCATCCGCCTATAGTGGATGACTATATTCGACTCCTACGTGCTATGTGTTATACGTTTTAGCATGGTAACCTTACAGGGGAACGATGCATAATCAATGTGCTACGTGTATATCTATATATATAATGGATTGGATAGCCCTTCTTGGATACGATACGATCTGAGGATTCCTATATATATGCATCACTGGGATAACCCAAGCAAATCATAGAAAGTCGTAGGATTGATTGGCCGCTTGTAAATCGACTTATTTATGATATTTTTTCTTCTGTTAGCAACTGAGGAACATGGACTATCGTGGTGCGTGGTCCAACCCATGTCCTTATTTGGTTGTTGGGTTGGACTATTGTGCTGCGATAGGCTATTGATCGAAGTTGCGGCCAGAAGCTCTTTCACTCCCGTTTTCCATTATACATATTTTCAGTATACGTATACGGATTCCGATCCATATTTTGACTTGTCTAGCATGGCTTGGCTTGGTCTTGGTTTAGCTCGGCTTGGTTTATTTTGGCTTGGTTTGGGCCAAGTGGTTCATCATGTTAAACCCCCCTTTATAACCCAACTCCACTCTCTCTCTCCTCATTACTCTTTCATTTATTTCTCTTCTTCATTTATTTCTCCCAAACCCTTAGGCAAGTGCAACTTGCTTCATGGAGGAACTCAATTTTATTTGTTCCATTGTCTTCCCTATAAGCTTCAAAGACTTTTTAGTACTTAGCATTTTTTGTTTTGGAGGATTAATTCTTGTAGATCTAAGTTTTCTTAAATCTTGCTTTTCTTAGGTTTTGATCTATCAAACTTCATTATTTTCATGTTTTGATTGTTTTATGTTGTAGAGAATTTGATTTTACCCAAAATAGACCTTTGAAAACCCAGATTTTGAGTTATTTTGAGTGATTTTTGGACTTGGGAAAAATCATGGGTTCTATGGTTCTTCTTCTTGGGTTGGAGAAGAAGAACAGTGTGGGCGCATGGCATTTTATGCGCCCACAGTAGCTTCAGCCTTAGGCGTATAGCCCTTTATATGCGCCCAAGCTTCATGCCTTCTTCAGTGTGGGCGTATAGCTTTATATGCGTCCATAGCTTTTACTTGCTATGCACATAACTTCAGATATGTGTTAAGTCATGGTGTTCCTTTGCAGTGGGCGTATAGCCCTTATTATACGCCTACATAGCTAGTATAGATGGTTCCAGACTTAGCTTTCCATGCACCCTGCCTCACTCATGTAGGCGTATGCATGTGGGCGCATGCATGTAGGCGCATGCCTATGGGCACATAGCTCTTGGCGCATGCCCTCCCTAAACACTTGACTCTCCATAAAACGACTAGCCATAGGCCCATGACCCTAGGCGCATAGCCTCATGCGCATAGCAGTGGGCGCATAGCCTTGGGCGCATAGCTCTAGGCGCATGCTCTCCATGTCACCCCATTGACCCTTGTGCCTTCTCTTACAATTATCCATGTTTTCCTCCATGGTCCTTAGTGTGAGTTGTGACTTTGCTTGTACTCTTTACTTGGCTAGTCCTTTAATGTTATTTTCTATGTTGCATATGTACTATGAGCTTTAAATACGATCTTGGTATGGCACATACACTCTCTAGTAACTCCTTGATAGTGGCCCACCGTGGTGCACTTACAGGATCACGATATGACAATGTTATTTTACATGATAACTCTTGATAGTGACCTGTCATGGTATACTCTTGACAAGAAACATGACATAGATAGACTTGATAGTGGCCCGTTGAAGAGCACTCTTGACAAGTAATCTTGATAAGTAACCTAACATGATAATTTTGATATGCTGTTGCGACGGCTATCTTCACTTGCTAAGTAACTCTTGTCTTGACACCGTGGATAGTTGTGCTTGTATAAGCTACATGTCTTATCTTACATCATGTCTAGGATATAGATTCCTGGTTACCACGGTCAGGGATTCATACTGAATCTGACTAGGTTAATGACTAGATTGATCGAGTAGTCCATGAAGAAATTTCCCAGCTACAGGCAGTCCCGTTATTTGGGCGCTTTAATTGGACCTGTAGCCTGCCGTTGAGTAGGGCACATTTTCAGCACACTGTCATGTGTTGCACCCCCAAGTCACCTAATCCAACTCTCTCAACTTGCAACTGGATAACCTGGATTAAGTCTGTAGGGCTTGTGGCTGTTGGAACATCTCATTGTATCTTATAGTAACTAGGCTTGTGATAACCCTAGTTAGTTAAAGTATCAAGTTGTACTCCTTGCTTGGCCGTGATTAATGGATGAATTAGTCTAGTCTTGTCTAGGTAGTGCCAGTCTATGATTACTTCAGTACATTACTACTTGTGCTTTACTCTTGTTGATAAATGATTGGAGCCTAAGCTCTGTTCAGGTAAAGGGTTACAACCCCGGTCTTTGTTTGGTTTACGGGTTGTAACTTGGTTAACGGAATAGTCCCTTAGTTACCTTATCGTTTATCACCTTGTTTTCTCTAACTCTTGTCTTATGTTATCATATATATCTCATATGCTAATATGCTGGTTTTAGTTCTTAAGTGAAGCCTCCCTTATGGCACTTGCTCTTTTTGGGGTCTGACCCAGCTGGTTTTGTATGGCCAGATTTTGGAGTAGCTTCCGAGGATCTTCCAGCCTTTCAGCCAAATGGTGAACACTAGACGCAACCCTGGCAACGAGTGGGTTTTATTTTACTCTCCCACTCTATTGTAAATTATTCTTTTGAGGCATTTAGCCGCCGAACAAGTGTTAGCCCGTGTTGAAAGCTTATATTTTATGTCTGCCTAAGGGCTGTAACGTGATTGATAAATCCTAGGGTTGATCATGTATGACCTAAACTATTGCTAGTCTTCGTATTTTGTATGACTAGCTTCATGATCATCTGAATATGTAATATATGGGACACCTTACTTTGTATGTCTGATGATCTACCATCTTGTTATATTTACTTGCTTGCTTGAGATTGAGACACTAGACTTGTTCTTAACCTTAAGAAACTAATGGCTTATAGTTAAACCCTCATGCATCTAGACAGTCGTAACCATATTGCAAGGTGGGATTCACTTCAATATACGTAGCTGGCTGTGTCTGTCCTCCGCTCTCCAGTATTCTGGTTCTGGGGCATGACACGGTTTAAGTGGTGGCCCATGCAGGTCTTGTAAATCAAGATGTGTGAGGGTTTCAGCATTAGCCTTTGATCTCTAATCGTGTCTTCTAATCTTTCTGAAATCTTGACCTGATCACATGCTTATATCCTCGATCTATCTTGGTCCTTCCTTATTGTTCCATATGTTATTTCTTCAGTGGCATTGCTCCTTGTCTTGCCGATCAGCAAGGTGGAGCACCTCCAGTGAACCAGCAACAACCTGGGGACCAAGCCCAGCACTCTGGAGCAGCTTCCCGAGTTATGTATTCTGGGAACCCAGAGCCCCCGGTTCAGCCAGCAGAACCTGACAATGGAACCCTGATGGGACTCATCAGGGAATTGCTTGCATCACAAGATCGTCGAGGCGATGCACTGCACCAGACAATATAAGATGCCATGGGCAGAGTTGAATACCAAGGGAACAATGCGGCCAACAGCTTCAAGCGTCTGAACCCTCCTTTCTTTGACGGCAGTGAAGATGTTATCGCTGCTGATGCATGG
Organism: Iris pallida; assembly: GCA_029216955.1. NCBI lineage: Eukaryota > Viridiplantae > Streptophyta > Magnoliopsida > Asparagales > Iridaceae > Iris > Iris pallida. The sequence goes on from JANAVB010001399.1 coordinate 12,408,950, forward strand.
CTTCAGGATATAGAAGTCATTCTAGAGGCAGCTAGGATTCCTGAGGAAGAGAAGGTGGCCGTTGTGCACCTACAGTTATTGGACTTAGCTCGCAGCTGGTGGGCGATGCTAGCAGTTGGGTTAGCGATGCCTGTCTTATGGACGGTATTCAGCAACAAGTTCCAGACGAAGTACTTTGACGCAGTAGCTCGATATGATCTGCAGACGTGATTCACTAATCTTAAGCAGATGGAAAGGACGATCGATGGATATAAGGCCGAGTTTTCTAGACTTAGTCGGTTTGCTCCTACCTTGGTGGCAACCAAATTGGATCGAGCCTAGCGATTCCAGTAGGGACTCCACCTAGAGATCATTATATCTGTGGAGCAGTTTGAGCACCAGACGTTTGATGCCGTCTTGCAAGCAGCGAAGAGGCATGAATATACTTCATAGAGGATTGTAGATAGAAGCGGAGGACGGAAGAGGTCTCATGGTAGATGTCCCAGTCATCAACACCAGTCCTAGCAGCTAGGACTTTGACTATTGGAGCTCCTAGGAGGGCGACCACAGCTTCGTCGGTTCAGCACTCGACACCGACGTATCCTCAGCAGCAGAAGTAGAAGCAGGCTTCCGCAATGGGCTGCTCTCATTGTGGGAAGCCAGGACATTTAGTATCAGAATATCGCAGAGCATAGGGATTGTGCTTAGCTTCCCGTCCTATCTTTTGATACATTGTATCCTTTCCTTTAGGGGCACATCATTCTTGACTATTGGAGTAGTCGGCATGGGAGAGAATCCAGTAGAGCAGGGACCAATAGGAGATCAACAGGGGACAACACCTCTACCTGGACAGATTCATATTGAAAACATCATTAAACATGAGCCAGTTGAGCAGCAGAGGTTCCCGTACCTCCAGTGATGCCGACGGTACCAGTAGCACTCGACACACCGACACTATTATAGATTATCAGAGGGTTATTCGAAACCTAACAACACCAGATGATAGTCCAACAGCATCAGCAGGTGCAGAACCAGGAACAGAATGTTCTATTGAACCAGGGTTTGCAGGTAGCCCTTGAGAGAAACGAAAAAATAGATTCGGGTGCGTCAGTTCAGTTTTGTCGAATCAACTCGAGGTATTTTGATGGCATAGAGGATGCCATCACGATGGATGCTTGGCTTCAGGATATTGAGGTCATTTTGGTAGCCGTAAAAGTTCCAGATAAAGAGAAGGTTGATCAGGTTAGATTGATACATCATGATCTTGCCCACGACTGGTGGGCATCAAAAGAGGTTAGAATGAGGCATCATGTTCCTTAGGATAGCTTCAGTACAAGGTTCAAGGCCAAGCACTTTGGCGTGGTAGCTCGATATGAGCTTCAGCAGAGATTCATCAGCCTCAAGCACGCTGGTAAGATAGTAGATGGATATGCAGCGGAGTTCTGTAGACTGAGTCGGTTTGCACCAGCAATGGTGGTGATGGAGCCAGAAAGAGCAATGAGGTTCCAGCAGGGACTTCACTTAGAGATTATGCAGCTGGTAGAGGGGCACGACTACCAGACTTTTGATGCAGTATTGACGGCGGCTCGGAGGCACGAGCTTACTATACAAAGGTTGTCAACAAGGACTGGAGGCCAGAAGAGGTCTCATGCGCAGAGTGTGGGAGGAGGAGGAGGAGCAGTACCCCGGACGTCAGCACCAGCACCTAGTGTCTGTATTCGTGATATACATCAGTCACAACAGTTATGACAGCACCAGTACGACAGCAGCAGCCGAGGAACCAGCAGCAGCACCCTGGGGTGCCCATGGGATGTACTTACTACGGTAAGAGAGGACACACTAGGGATGTGTGTCGTTCAGCTAATGGGCAGTGCTTGAAGTATGGGAGTTCAGACCACCGTATTGCGACTTGCCCACAGATACAGAGGCCAGGAGGGCCAGCTCAATAGTTTTTGACGCTGCCAGCTCCAGAGGTAGCACCGTATCAAGGGCCAGCACTAGCAGTGAGGCCATTAGCCCACCATCCATTACCGACGTAGGCTCAGATGTACCGACAAGTACAGTATCAGGTAGGGTAGCAGAGGCCACAGCAGCAGGGCCAGGGAAGGCAAAGCAGGGGGTTCAGAAGGATCAGAGGCAGGTAAAATTTAGACTATTTGAGCAGAGGTTAACCGAAGACGGTCAGATTTTGGGTAAGTTTTGAGTATTATTCATTATATTTCTTGAGTTCTTTGTTCTGAGAGTGAATGCGACTTTCTTGTCTCACTCATCTGCTCTCGTATCACGTGATACATGATATTATTATGTGTCTTGACTACGAGGGCACGTCTTAGGCAGAGTCTCTTTCTTGATTAAGTCGTTGGTATCGACTTATCTCAAGCAGAACGAATTCCTACTCAACTGACTCGGGAGGCATATTTTATTCATATGTCTCCGATCACTTTCCTTCTAGGGTATGATATTGCTTATGCTTTTACTTAATTGTTGTTTATTTCGTAATATGTTTATGTGACATGTGTTGCTTGATAATTGTGCTTGATATATGTCCTGGGTGTATTTCGTGATCGAAGAGCGCACTCGACTACCCTTATCGAAATTTTGACGATGGAATTTTTCTAAGGAGGGTAGAGATGTCACTCTCCGTTCCCGAATATATAAAAAATTATTTTTTTGTATGTGGTATCTGGCACCTGTACCTTGACTGCATGTATCAAGTATTTGCAACTGGCCATGGCATGGAACAGTATCTCGTCGCGGAGTAGTTTGCCACCCTGTCCTTGTCTGGTTGTAGGCGTGGCTCACTGCTTCGATGATAAGATTTCTGGACCGTGTTGTGGTTAGAATTTTATTTAATTAATTTAATTAGTTGTATCATGCACCATTTAATATGTCATTAGTCATATGGTTAGTTTATGTTAGGTTTAGGGTTAGGGTTTAGTTGAACCAACCCATCCTACTATATATATCTCTTCCTCTCTCTCTCTCTCTCTCTCTCTCTCTCTCTCCTTCTCTCATTCATTCTCATTTTTATATCTTCCTACCAACCCACCTAGGCAAGTACATCTTACACAAATGAGAGACCACTTGCATTTTTATTTCTTGTTATTTCTTTGATATTATTAGTCTAGATTGTTCATCTCTTCATCTACAAGTTTAGTCCTTGGAGTTTTTTATTTTAATGGCTAGTTTTGTGTAGATTTAAGTTTCTAAAACTAGAATTTTATGAATTTTCGTGGTTTTGATCTATCAAACTTGGTTGTTTCGAAAACTAGTTGTTGCATGCTGTAGAGAATTTGATTATATCCAATTTTGGCTTTTGAACCGCCTGATTTCGACTTCGTATGAAGAAATTACGGTCGTTCTTATGTTCATGGGTTCCCACACATCTTCAGTGCTGTCGGGACGACAGTGCCGTGCTCCAGCGCGCCGTGCACCTGCGCCCTGCGTACCGTGCACCCGTGCACTGCGCGATTTTCTACCGTGCGCCAGAGCAATTTTCTACCGCGCGCTTGCGCGCCATGCACCGCGCCCTGCGCGTGCACCCGTGCGCTGCGTAATTTTCTGTCGCATGCCTGCGCACCGTGCACCCGTTCTTCGCACACCTGTAGACGCTAAAAATCAAGATGCGTCACTCATTAAAGTGTTCGATCATCAGATGGTGTTAAATCATTATGTTGTGCCAAAATATCAAGTTGCACAACATCAGGCTGCACCAACATCCGGTTGCGCAGGAGTCATGTTGCGCAAGCGCCACGTGGCGTACTTCCTCGAGAAGCTGTAACGGCATTATCATTGCCTGACAGCTGACAGCACAGAGATTTAAGAAAATCCATTCGAATCCCGCGTAATGCGGCGCTCGAGAAGATTTTGTCAGCATGTAATTAATGCTGACAGCTGGTATGCGTAAGTCATTGTGTGACGCAAGAATTAATCAGTACAACACAGAAGACCTAGTCATAGGCGCCAGTTATTGAGTTGCGCTCATGCGCATACTGGCTAGTTGGTGCCACTTGATCAACTCTTATTTTAAAGCAGGGTGACGTGGCGCGTAAGCCACCAACTTCGCAGAGCGTACCCACTACACTACCCATGACCATGCGTATCTCAATCAACGATGCCACACGTCCACAGCAGTTGGTGCAACCTCTCGCGTAGTTTGCTACATGGCGCCCACGCGTAACCTGATGAAGCTCGCACAAAGTGATCGAACAGTATCCAGAGCAGGGTGACATGGTGTGCATGCCACTAACTTCGTAGAACGTGTCCACTACACTGCCCATGACAGCGCGTATCTTAATCAAACGATGCCACGTATCTATAGTAGTTAGTGCAACCGCTTGTGCAAGTAAATAGAAGATGCGCGACCTGAAGTGCGCGTAACCCAGAATAACTGCGAAACAGTTATTTCAAGAACTCTATAAATAGAGTTTCAAATCAGTCTCAAAGGAGGAAGAATGATCATAATCTCCTGCTAAAGTGCTGTTGCATCCTTCAGAGGCTCGTGTCTTCGACATCACATCATCCAAGGAATAAAGTGATCGTCTTCTTATCAGATTCCTATAGTTGTACTTCCCCAGAAATCAATTGTACTCTTGTACTCTTTTCTAAGTGTGTAATAAAGACTTTTGTTCTTGCAAACAAAATGGCGACTCTGTTGGGGATGACTTTCTCCTCCGACGAGAAAGTTACAACTCAATGTGATACCGCGTCAATTGATAAGACGCAGAAGACCCTGGTCATTCAAGTCAACCAGACAGCCTACGAGTCCATGATCAATGCTGGGAGTGCCAAGCGCACTGCTGCCTCTGTTAAGAGCAAGACACGCTCTGTTTGGACTCCTAAGTCCTCGACGGCTCAATCCCTTGCCTCCGTGCAACTTGTGCCCATCACTGCCTTGGCACAACCTAAGGGAAACAGCCTTTTGGCTAATCCCTCCACTTTTTCGATTATGAATCGAAGGAGACTTTGTCTCGACACACTGCTATCTAAAATAAGGGAAAGTGCCCTTTGGCCTTTACTTCCCTGGCGCAACCTGTACCTGTTCTTGCTTCTGCGCAACTTATGCCCATCATTCCTTGGTGCAACCTAAGGAAAACAGCCTTTTGGCTAACCCCTCTACTTCTCCGACTCTGAAATTGAAAGAGATTTCGTCTCGACACACTGCTGGACAAAATAAAGGAAAGTACCCTTTGGCCTTTTTCTCCCTGGCGTAACCTGCGCATGTTCCTGCTCCGGCCCAACTTGCGCATGTTTATGCTCTGGCGCAACCTGCACATACTTCTGCACAAGCGCAACGTAAAGAGAAACACTGTTTAGTGGCTCCCTCTTTGCCACCAAAACAGAAGTTTAGTGAAAAATCACTAAATCAAGGAAAACACTCTTTAGCTTTTCCTCATTCTGCTCGAGTCATTGACTGGATGGAAAGTACTGCTAATTCAGATAGGAATTCTATTCTCCCTTAACAGAGACAACCAAATCTCTGTCGAGAAGATAGGTTCTATTCAGAATAAACTTTCCACACAAAAGGGTATTATGCCTACTCCAAAGAGGTCAGGGCAGGATCTACCAACCCTATGTATTTTAAGATCCCGATAAGGCAAACTGCTAGTATCTCAAGTAGATGCACAAGTAGCTCCCCTATCAGACTTGCGCACCTATATCAACAGGTGCCAATTAGGGTCAACCTCGAGAAATCACAAGATATATCAAGCGAAACCTGCACCAGTTGCTAACTTGCGCCAGAGGAAGAATCTGAGGTAAAAAATCCTGAGACTTATGCTAACCAGCTTAGCACGACCTTGTACACTCAAGGTACGGGATACCTCAAGAACGGGAATCATGTCCCGAATATCGTCAAGGACTATATTCCTGCAACTTCTTTGTCCTGTTAGTGACCTCCGTGAACTCTTAGTACAGAAGCGGAAGGTTGCAAATCCATCCCGTCCAGCGGTGGACCAACATCATTGCAATCACCACCATAAAGTTGTCATCAAATGCTGCTGTCAGTCAGCCAAGCGGTCCGTCTTTGACCGTTTGAATTATGTTCAGACTCCTGAACCAATCCTAGTGGACGAAGATGAATTACTCTATGCTCCTGTCAACATGGCATCTCGAAGCACTGGGGGTGGAAAACGTCCAAGACGTAATGCATCCCGCAATTCCAGCCAACAGTACTTAGATCGGATTCATGAATCCAGTGAAGGAGTATACCAATATACCAGATCAAGAAGCCGAGAAATAATCGATCAAAGGAATCTTCTTTCTGACCAAGACACAATCGATCAAAGGAATCTTCTTGATTCTAACCAAGATTCCTTCAGTCAAAAAGACATCCCTATCACTTATTCTGGAGATGGTTCTTTATAGGACTTTGATGCTGACAGTGAAAGTTCTGAAAGGACCATCATTTCTACTAGCTCGTCTTCGAGGGCTAGAGAAGTGACTGCTTATGCCGTCACAGAATATCAAGATACTTCCAGTTCTAACAGTCAAGAGCAGAGAATTACTGTTTTGGAGGCTAGTTTGAAGAACATGGCTGAGATGATGACAGGCATGCATGATGTGATTATGGCACAACATACAGTTCCACCAGTCGTGAATCTGATTCCGACTCAGGAACCTATAACAACATCAGCTCCCATCAATATTAATATGGGGGTACAGTCCCCTCACACCGCTTCTATTCCTGTACAGGCTATTCCAAGTCAATCTAGTGCCGGGGGTGGTACCTATCATGCAGTACCCCTCCTAACATATCAAATCAATCCACTCCTCCACAATCAACGGAAGATACCAATGAGGCCATAAAATTTTACGTACTCAATTTGAAGCTTTCAAACAGAAGGATGGCCTCCAAAAGCTTGGGATCAAACAGCCCTATCCTATAGAATAGAAAAAGGTCTAATTTTCTTCTAAATACAAACCCCCTACTATTATGTTGTTTGATGGCAGCACATCTCCAAGTCAATACCTCAATCACTTTGAAGTAATGACTAATCAACTTCAACAAAATGATGCTCTTCTTACTAGAGTATTTGTCGGCTATTTAGCTGGTGCAGCATATGACTGGTATCGTAGTTTACCAGATGGTTGTATAACCTCTTTCGCTAGCTTCAAACAAATGTTCTCGGAATGATTTTATGAGGGAACCAATGACATGACTATGTCTACTCTCATCAAAATCAAACAATGACATAATGAAACTACTGAACGTTTCATTGAATGGTTTCGCCGTAAAGCACTCAAAATACCTCTCGGAACCCCAGATGCTTTGACTATAGACACTTACAAATCAAACTTGTTGCCTATAATCAGCATGTGGACGAGATCAACACAATTCCAGGATTGGCCTTCCTTCATAGTGAATGCCAAAGCAGCAGAAGAGAGCGCTGACAAGTTCAAGCAATTAGGTATTCAAATGCCTAATCTTGACAAAGATGAACACGCTATACCAAATAATAGTGGCCGTCAGAACAATCGCAAGAGCAAGGAGACTTTGGCCATTAATCTCAAAGGCAAAGAAGCCCTAGCCATCAATGTAAATCAGCCAACATCAACCCTAACAGCACCACCACAATGGACACCACGTCCAAAAGAAGAATACTCTTTAGATGAAGATGATATTATGAGTATCTTTGATTGTCTCATCAAGAGCAATAAACTTCAACTGGCAGAACCAAACAGCCAGATAAAGTTGGTAAGACAGACCATCCTAAATATTGTGTTTACCACAGGTTTACTAGACATCCAACTCAAGCGTGCTATGTGCTCAAGGGTAAAATTCAGGAGATGGTCAATTTCGGTGCAATTACTCTCTAACAAGACGAGAAAACTGTAACGGCTAATGTCGTCTCTTTACAATTTGGAGATTTTTCAGCTCAACTTGTGCAGGATGGTGTCATCCCCATCCCGAGAACTACTCTAGAGATTGTTAATCTTCCACATGTACGAACTAATGGTCTTGTTCCTCTGTCTACTGATAAAGAGGAAATTATATGGATCCATCTAAATTTAGTAGCGGACTTTGAAACACCATCTTCTTCCACCAAGTCTAAGAAGGCCACTAAAAATAAATCATGTCACATGATTTCATTTGGTGAATATTGTCTTCCATCTCTAACTGCTACCTTCATCTCGGCAGCAGATAATTCTTCTTCTTCTTTCCCTACTGAGACAACATTGTCAAAATCAGAAGACAAATACCAACCAGCTTTCAATCTGTATAGTCCACAGTCTCGTGAACTAATAACAAAAATGTGATATGATCTACAAAAGGCCTCTGCTCTGAACCATGTAAAGGGACCTCTTGTACCTCTTTTCCTATGTCTTTCTCACAACCAATCTCGGATTGGTTTGGGTTACTGGACAAATTCTCCATTTTTCCAAAAGAAACCTTCCAGAAACAAGATCCAGGTAAAGAGTTACAATATGGTGTCCTTTGAGCTTGTATCCGAAGAAGAAGTCTTAATTGGTACCAGGTCTGGGAAACCTTACCTGAGAGACTATTCAGAAGGTCAAAAAAACCCTGCTCCAGCTCTAGAGGCTCCTCAAGCACAATCTTCTCCTGCTGTCAATGTTCCATCAGCTTCATCACCTCTAATAGAGCCAACTCTTCCCAAACCGACGACAGCCGACAAAGGAAAACAGCATGTCCTTTAATAAAGTATTAAAGAAGAATCCAACTTTGGGACTTGAGAAGCCATATAACTTTGATATACTGGCTCAGCTGGCTAATATCCCGGCAAGATTGTCAATTTTTGAACTACTCCGTCTTTCGAAGGAAACTCGAGAAACATTGAGCAAAGCTCTAAAGCAAGCTGATACTTGTCTAGAACTTCTCAAGTGGCCAGAGAAAGAGCCTATAACATGCCTTCATTATCATAGTGTGATGGAGCTGATGCCAAACATTACCTTTATACAATATGATATGTTATTGGAAGATAATCGTCATGACCGACCCCTCTACTTTACGGGATATATCGATACCATGAAGGTTGATCGCATTTTGATCGATCCTGGGTCTGCACTTAGCATCATGCCAAAGACTCTTCTAGATGCATTAAAGATTTGTACACAATCTTTCAATAACCATTACGACGATCTTGGGATTCAATTCTGGAAGAAGTGAACCTTTGGGAAAGATCCGCCTGAAAGTTTAAATAGGCAATCTTCGTACAAAGGTTACTTTCTACGTGATCAATAATCATGGCTCTTACAATGCTTTGCTGGAAAGACCCTTTCTGCATGAGCATAATATTGTACCATCTACTTTACATCAATGCTTCAAATATGTGGACATCAATGGAGAAGTCCATAAGGAAGTATCCGACCTAAATCCTTTCAAGGGCATTGAAGCGTATTTTACGGACTCTCGGATGTATAAGGAGGAGTTTATGAAAGTTGTATTGGCGATGGATAGTGAGAAAGATCAGAAACATACTTCAAAAGATGTTCTCATGATCCCCGTCAAAGGACGTGCTATTCGTCCCTCTTCTTCTCAGACGTTGACTATACATCTTTCCTCTCATAACAAACAGCCTCCTGCTATAGAAAGGAAACAAAAAGAGCTCACCTCTTCTGAGCCTCTTGTTATCGACCTTCGTCGTAACAAACCTTCTCCTTCTCCTTCTCCTTCTCCTCTTTCTCCTTCTCCTTCTCCTTATCCTCCTCTGGTTATCAACCTTACTAAGCCTTCTGTTAAAGCTAAGAATCATGTTGTAAATGATGATGTACAAATCAATAAAGTAGCATCTCCTTTACAGTATACTGATGTTCTTTATTATACTCGATGTTATTTAAAAATGTTAGATAATTTCGAACCACTTACCATAGGAACAGTTGAAGCTTCCCAAATGAAGTATTGCTCGAGCCAATGCAGGACTCCTTCTTAGTTCCTTCCAGGAAGAAAGATGAACTTTCTATACTTTTTAGTAAAGGAAAAACAGAAGATCATGCCCGATAATGAAGAAGAAAATCACGATAACGGAAGACTTCAACTACGTCGTTATAGTCAACAATCAAAAGATATCATTCAAAAGATGGGCTATAATTTTAAAGTTGGTCTCAATGGCGGCAAAGGAAGGCAAACTCCTTCGTATTCCTGCTTCGAAAGGAAAATCACAACAATACTACAGCAAAACAAAGCGGGATTAGGTTATACTTCACCAATTTCGACTCCAGAAGCCTTTGAATCCGATGAAGAAGAACGATCTAACTCTTCTGGTTCTATCTCATGGGATTCAGACACCATTGTAGGGCACATCCATCGTGTGACTCTATCTTCCAATATGGTAACTGCCGAGTTCTCAGAAGATGACAGAGACTTTGCCGAAGCCTCTGAATCTAATCCATGGGCACAAAGGATGGATACTCAATGGGAGCTTCGCTTTGAGCAACGTGAGCCACCTACTGAAGATCAGTTAGTTCAAGTCAATATTGGAGATAAAATTTCTCCAAAACCAATATTTGTCGGCAAAAGCCTCCATGAAGCAGATAAACAGGATTTGATCCAACTCATTAGGGAATACATTGATGTATTCGCTTGGATCTATAAAGACATGCTGGGATTGGATCCTCAGATCGCTACCCACAAGCTCAACATTCTGCCGAATGCAAAACCAGTCAAACAACAACAACGTCGGTTTTGACCCAACATGATGGATGCCATAGAAGTTGAAGTCAAGAAACTTATCGCCTGCGGTTTCGTCAGAGAAGAACAACATCCGGACTGGGTGGCTAATGTTGTCCCAATTTTGAAGAAAATAGGGAAAGTCCGAGTCTGCATCGACTTCAGAGACCTTAATGAAGCTTGTCCCAAAAACGAGTTTCCTCTTCCAATCACTGATGTCATGATCGACAATACTTGTGAATTTGAACGTATGTCCTTTATAGATGTATTTTTAGGATATAATCAAATCAAGATGTATCCAGAAGATGAGAAACATACATCTTTTTGTACTCCTCTTGGAGTCTATTGCTATACTGTCATGCCATTTGGACTTAAAAATGCTGGTACAACTTATCAGTGGGCCATGAGTACCATCTTTCTTGATTATTTATGAAAGACTATTGAATGTTATGTTGACGATATTGCTGTCAAAAGTCGTCTAAAAGAAGACCACATTCAAGACTTAAAAACTATTTTCGACCTAATGCACCAGCATCAACTCAAGATGAATCCCACCAAGTCATTCCTGGGAGTCTCTAGTGGCAAATTCTTGGATTCGTTATTACCTCTAAAGGTATACACGTTGACCTTGAGAAAATCAAAGCCATTCAAGAGATGCATCCTCCACGCTAGGGCTGTGCACAAATCGACCAAACCGATCAAGTCGACCCGAACCAAACCAAACCGGTCGGTTTTTAACCGAACCGAAGGACTAGTTGATTTGGTTCGGTTGAAAACTGAAATTAACCGACCGGTTCGGTTCGGTCAGCGGTTTGTCTAAACAAAAACTCGACTAAAACCGAACCGAACCAAGCCTACATATGACAGGTTATTTTTTAGGGTTTAACTAAAAAGCTGCTGGTCTGGGACTCTGGTGATACTTAATACTTCAAAGAAAGAGAACGAGCGGCTGCTCATTTCTCTCCCTCTCTCCATTTTTTTTCTTATTCGTCGCCCAACTCCTCCTCCTCCTCCAAATTTCAGCCTCCTGCCCTCCGTAGTCCTCCAGCCACTCCAGTCTCCTTCGAATCTCCATCCAGTCGACTACAAACTCCTTCGACTCCAAGTCGCCCAATCTCCATCCGGTCGACTACAAGCTCGATCCCTAATTGGTAAGTACTAAGTATAATATAGATGTATAGATCCAATATTTAACAGCAATTTTTTATGGTTTATTTTCTTCTTCTATAGATGTATAGATGATAGGGTCTTTTTAGGGTTTATTTTCTTACTGCATTCAAGATGTAGGGTTAGGGTTTATTTTCCTAGTATTTTTCCCTATTTTAGTGCTTTGTGGTTCCATTTAGTATTTTTCCCTATTTTAGGGTTAGGGTTTTTTAGGGTTTATTTTCTTACTGCATTCAAGATGTAGGGTTAGGGTTTATTTTCCTAGTATTTCCCCCTATTTTAGTGCTTTGTGTGGTTCCATTTAGTATTTTTCCCTATTTGTTGAAGTTATTTGTTTTTTGAGATGTTCCTTTGTCTGAATTCAGATTTAGTTTGGTTGCTAGTTGCAAATGAGAAGTCACTGGATATATTTTCATTTCTGTGTTGTCATTGTCACTGGATAAATGGATATCATTATTTGATTCAGATAAGTGGTTGTGTGTGGACTCACTAGATAGATATTTTGTTGTTGTGTGGCTCTATGCTGATTATTTGATTCCAGATTTCTGGTTGATTCATATATTATTTGATTCACATATATATTTGTTGTTCTGTGCTAATTATTTGATTCCAAATTTCTGGTTGATTCACATATATTATTTGATAGTATATTTGTTTCACATATATTATTTGATTCCAGATTTCTGGTTGATTCCAGATTTTAAATAGATCATGTGTATTGATTCCAGATTTTTGTGGCTCTGTGTGCCTCTGGATAAATGAATATCATTGTCATTTCTGTTTTTGTTGCAAGTTTAATTCCAGATTTCTGGTTGCAAGTTTGAATGTGATATCCAGTGATCATTTTATTTGTGGGTTCATTTTTTTAATGTGATCAAAACCGAAGAAGTCGAGCCGAGCCAAACCGAACCAAGTCGGTCGGTTTCAAAACCGAACCGACTAGTTTGTTGGTTTGGTTCGACTTTGATTATTTTCAAACCGATTAACTTCTGTTCGACTTCGGTTGTGATCAAATAGGTCGACCACCGACCGATGCACACCCCTACTCCACGCAACCTAAAAGAGCTACAAGAATTCCAGGGATGACTTGTATATATCATGAGATTTATCTCAAATCTCTCTGGACGCTGTAGACCGTTCACTCAACTCATAAAGAAAGGTGTGTCTTTTATTTGGACTGAAGAATTTCAACAAACATTTGAAGACATAAAGCGGTACTTGATGAACCCTCCTGTTCTAGTGCCTTCAGTGTCAGGAATACCCTTCCTGATGTATGTTCGAGCAATGGACCCTAGGTGCTTTATTAGCTCAGAAGAATAAAGAAGATCATGAACAGGCTATCTATTACCTTAGCCGTACAATGATTGGAGCTGAGCATCGATACACTCCAGTGGAAAATGAACGTCTAGCTTTGATGTTTACTGTTCAAAAGACGAGACATTATATCACTGGCCAAACTATTCATGTTATTTCTAGAGTTAACCCTCTTCGGGCCCTGATGACAAAGCCCAGTACACTCAATTCCAGGCTTACAACATGGGCCATATTGTTAGCACAATATGATATGGTTTATGTTCCTCAAAAGTTTGTTAAAGGTCAAGCCCTTGCTGACTTTCTGGCAGCTCATCTAACTCCTGAAACGTCTAAACTCTACGACGAGATTCCAAATAAAACTTTGGAGTCCAACATGATTTCAGAAGAAACTCTTACATGGCGACTATTCTTGATGGTGCATCCAGAATTGGACCAAAAGGTGTTATTGTTGCTGGAGTTGGAATCGTCCTCGTCTCATCAGAAGGGTTAGCTATTCAAAGAGCTTATTCTTTAGATGAGTTGTGTTCTAATAATGTGGCTGAATACAACGCTCTGCTTATTGGTCTCCAATTGGCTAAACAATTAGATATTGAGTATCTTGAAGTTTATGGAGACTCCAAACTGATTGTCAATCAAGTTAGAGGCACATACGAAGTTTGAAATCAAGATCTGGTTCCATATTATGATGCAGCGATCAGGATGGCTACTTCATTCAAAGGCTTCTTCATCGAGCATGTACGTCGAGCGTATAACACGGAAGCTGATGCACTCGCTAATCTTGCAGCAGTATTAGCAATTCCAGTAAGAAGGCAACAAATGATTGTTATCACTAATAAAGAGTTTTTTGTGTCGAGAATAACTTAAATATTGAAGTTAACAAACCAAACATGGAATTCAACAATTCAGTTAAAATTTGTGCAATCAATGAAGATTAGAGGACTCCTTTCATAGACTTCGTGGTCCATGATATCCTACTCGAAGATCCTAAGGAGGCTACAACAATTCGTCGGCGGTCACTCAGATTTTATTATAATCATGCTACAAAGACACTCTACCGACGAACGTTTGACGATTTACTCCTACGTTGTCTTATGGGAGAAGAAGCAAAACAAATACTTCATGAAGCTCATGATGGTATTTGTGGCGCACATCAACTTGGTCCTAAATTACAGGATCGTATTCGCCGTATGGGCTACTATTGGCCATCGATGATATCCGATACAATCGAGTATGTAAGGAAGTGCCGAGCATGTCAAATCCATGCTGACTTCATCCATCAACCATCAGAATTTCTTTACCCGAAGGCAGCATCTTGGCCCTTTGAAGCTTGGGGCATGGATGTCATCGGTCCTATCAACCCTCCCTCGTCTCGAGGACATCGGTTCATATTAGCCATAACTGATTATTTCTCAAAGTGGGCTGAAGCTATACCTATAACTGAGGTCAAGACAAGCAGTGTTATTAATTTTATTAAGCATCATGTGATCTACAGATTCGGTGTTCCTCGGCGAATCATTTATGGTAATGGGCCACAATTCATCAGTCAAAAGTTCACTCGATTCTGCGATGACAACAGGATCAATAATATTGCTTCTATAGCTTACAATCCTGCAGCTAACGGGTTAGCAAAAGTATTTAAAAAGACCATCACCAAACTCCTCAAGAAGTTTGCTTCTACCAACAAACGGAACTGGAGTGAAAAGCTTGGAGAATGTTTGTGGGCTTACCATACTACTATACGTACTCCTACAGGCTGCACACCTTTCTCTTTGGTATATGGATGCGAGACCGTCTTACCATTGGAAATCCAGATCCCTTTCCTAAGGATTGCCATTGCCAATGAACTCACAACCAAAAACAATGATCGTCTAAGACTTTAGGAGCTTGAAGCGCTTGACGAGAAACGGCTCCTAGCTCATCAATATATTGAGTTATACCAAGCTCGTCTATCAAACGTAAAGTCAAAGTCCGAATATTTCAGAAAGGAGAACTAGTTCTAACCGTCAGACGTCCTATGACTATGACGCACATAAGCAAAGGCAAATTCGAAGCGAAGGAGGAAGGACCCTACATTATAAGCAAAGTTTTCTCCAATGGATCTTATCAATTGACTAGTATGGATGGTCGAGTCGCTATGATGCCTATCAATGGCAAGTTTCTCAAGAAATATTATGTTTAAAGACAAAGAGATGTCAACACAGAGACTCAGAACGTAAATAAAATTCCTTTTATTGTATAATTCAGATGGAAGGAAATACATAAAATTAACGAGGACCAGAGCCCTCCTGATCAAAAACAAATTTTGCAAGGAGCTCGAATACATTATTGTTGGACGACATCAATAATTCACATGCAGCTTTCCTTAGAGCTTCTTCCTCGGAGTACTCCCAGGCTCCACCAGTTTGGCGAGAATGTCCTGCTTCTGTCCAGGGACAGCCGAGCTTTCTCCGACTTCTGGCTGAGTAGGCGGCAGAGGCTAGTCGGAAGGAGTGTCGAGAGCAGCTTCGATCTTCGCAAATAAGAGAAAAGGAGTGAATGATGCTCTCAGAAAAGTTCCATACTATTTAAATACGGAAAAGCCAAACATTCTGTCTCGAGAACCAAGCAACCTTTCTTCAAAAATGCATGTTCTTTCATTTCAATTCTTCTGAATAGGTCTCCGTTTATTGTCTATCTCGAGAACTGAAGCGATCTTTCCTTGAAAATGCATGCTTATTCATTAGTCTTTTCATCTCTACTTCATTTCGTGAATGGGCCTACATTTATTATCGTTTATTTACTTTTTCGTAAATAAAGTCACAAGATAATAAATACTCAAAATTTCCTATAGAGTCTATCAAAATCATTAATTCTGTCTTTTAAAACCCAGCTATTTTAAAAGATGTTTTTTTATGATAAATCCGTATTATCACAGATATTGTCCTTTTAGACACGATATTCTGTCTTTAAGTCCTAACCGATTTGAAGATCATCAATAGAAGAAAAACGAGTTTACGTCCACATTACCTCTGAATTCTATCATCTATATCAGCGAATTATTACGTCCATATTACCTCTGATAAAGTCGTTTTAAAATGACAATATTCTGAGTTATATTCTGTCACGTCCATACTACCTCTGAACAGATATTAATATTGCTATTTTTTAGGGGATATGTCATGTCCAGTACCTCTGAACATATTTTTCTATCCTTATCTATTACTTATATCTACTATAGGTATATAATAAGTAATAGAATCACAAAACGAGCATTATTTTATTACCATAATGGTCAAAATGTCAAAAAAAAAGTATATTATTTGAAAGGCAAAAAGACAAAAATATCCTATAGACTGCTTCATTAGGAAGGCTGAGTGCTGAGATCAATGATCAGTCTTTTCAAATTCTCAGTCCTCTCTACTCTGGAGTCAAGTATCCTTTGTCTTGCAAGAGCTCTCCGGATTCTGGATCAAAAGATTGCAACGTTTCTGCTCGACGTTCCAGTTCTACACCTTCGACTTAGAAAAGTGCATCCCGCTGCCTCTTCAAGTCATCTAGTTGACTTGCAGCAATTGATGCATCTCCAATACTTCTTTTTTACGTCGTCGAGCTGCTTTAACTGCTTCTTGAAGCCGAGCCATTTCAATTTCTAGTTCTTGGAGATGAACTTGATATTCAGCAGCTTCTTTTTTCTTATCTGCAGCTTCAGTCTTATAACGTTCAACAGAAGAAGTTGTCTCGATAATACGAGATTCTAACTCTGCAGAACGTTGTGAGAAAGCTACCATAGAAGCTTCAAATTCTGCTTTTCGTATTGCAGCTTTGCGAGCCAACACCTTGCATTCAGTATCTATAAGTTTCTGAATGTTTCCTCTTGTTAGATCTTTGTAAGACTTGATCGATTCTTCAAGTTCATTCAAAATATGATCTAAATAATTGACTCTATCCAGATCTCCAATCTTGCGGATAGCTCTAATGATGAAGGAGGAAGGGGCCCTTACTGATTCATAAGGTTTGTCCTTTTCTATGACCATTCAAATTAAAGGCTTCAGAGAGGTGAAGAAAGCATTAGTATAAGCTTCGACAACAACTCTATTCATTGCTAAGATCCCTGGGGTAGCCACTTCTATTAGAATTCTTGTTTCTGAAGTAACTGAATGAACTACATATTGTACACGATGAGATCCGAGTACTGGCATCATAGAAGAACTCCCCTCTCCGGTTTGAGTCCCTATATCCAGAGGAGCCATGGTCGAACTGAAACTGAAGGTGGTCGATGCAGCTTTCGCAAGTGTCCCCACAGGACCCACTATAATCAAGATACACGGTTATCACATATAAATTACAAGAATTAAGGTAAATAAAAGTCAAAATTTTACTTGATCCTGGCAATACATATGGGGTATCACGGGGCATGTCCAGATCGGAACGGAGTCTGGCCATGGTAGTTTCAGACACAGCTGCCTGACTACTCCCAGCTTCGGAGCCGCCTGATAAGAAACGGCTACTTCCGACAGTTGGGGCAATCACTTCTGCATCCTTGACCTCAAAAGTTTGGTTGGTGGGGGTTTGAGTCTCTGCAGTATTAGTGTTGAGATTTTCATTGATCCCAACATCTTTAGGAGCTATGACCTGATTTTCATAATCTTCAGTTTTATCATATTTTTTAGGCTCATCAGTTTTTGGACTTGGAAGCCCCTTTGTAACACCCACTTTTCTAAATGAGGGTAATTTTGAACTTTTGTAATTTTAGTTTTTTAATAATGAGATTTAAATCATGTTATGATTTTGGTAATTTTTAATTCTTTTAAAACTATTTTAATTTGTGATTTGTGATTTTGGTATTTTGCTAGTAAAACCCTAGATACTACTTGACATAGAGACTAACCATGACCATGGAAACCTAACCATGTGATTAGGGTGATTTACTTCTATATTTTTCCTAAGGGTATTTTGGTCATTTTTGACCTTAAATGAAAAATAAATTTTGATTGATTATTATGGTGCTAATCTTTTATTAGAGACTAACCTAGTTTTGACCTAATCTAGATGTTAGTGATGTTCATAGAGGTTTAGTTAGAATGTTAAAGACTTAATAACTAAGTTAGAGAATATCTAGATATTTGTAAGTTAGATATTTTATTAGCTTTAGCCTAAAATTAGCTTGGGCCTTAAGTTGAGACTTGGAATTGATTGCAGAGAGCCCATAGCCTTTCTCCATGCCCTAACCTTAACCATGCTATGGCAGCCATATGGAGACCCCCAACACCCCTATATAATGTCTCTTAACTCTCACTTGCCTCTTTTAGAAATCTCCCTTTAGAAACTCTAATAGTTCTACCCCAAATCATTAAATCTCCACATTCCTCCACCAAATTGATCCCAATCTTTAGCAATTGGTTCTAAATCTGGAATAGAGGTTGAAGGAGGCTAGCTTGCAAGGAGGGGAGCTTATTTGGACATTGCTTGAGGAATGGGACTTCACAATTTGGGGCTTTTTCATTGAGATTGACTCTCAATAGGTAATCCCTTCAAATCACCTCGAAATCCTGATTTTTTTTCCATAGATGCATCCATCTAGGTGTCCCCTAGCTATAGAGTGAGTTTGGTAAGAATTTGTATTGATTTGGTGTCCGTATCGGACAGGTATCAGTGTGTGCATAGGTGTTCGATGGAATGCCACAATGAATTTTATTTTGTTATTTTCAAATTATATTTGAACAATTTTGTAGATGTTCATGTGTACTTTGATTTTTATGAAGACTGAGCCTATTTTTATGTCGTGTCTGTGTCCAAAATGGCTACGGACACGCAGTACGAGCCCCCGCACGGTTGTCCTGCTACCCGACCCTGTTTGCGGACACGACACGTCACGTAGACACGTGCCACTTGACACAGAGGTGGGGGCAACCACTGACAAGACTCCCTTCGATTTTCATGGACTCTTGTGTCGTGTCGAACACGAAATCCTCTGTTGTCAGCCCCTGTTTTTCAAATTTAATTTAATTAGTGTTAATTAGTTGCTAATGACATATTTAGCTTTAAAATAATTTATTATGATTTTAGGAATTTTTTTAGAATTTTTAAATAATTTTTAAATAGTTTTTAAGTCAAAATATATTATTATGTAATATTTAATTTTGTTTTAATATCGTTTTGCAAATAAATCAATTTTTAATAGGAGTTTGCAAATTAATTTTTGCAAACTGTTTGGGATTGGGGTCTTTGTGCAAGTCTCCAATCTCTGGGGACCTTACTGCAAACCTACCCTACCCCCCCCCCACGTTCTCTCTCTCCTTTCACCCAACCACTCCCCGCGACCGGCCAGCTGCCGACGACCACCGACTTCCCCCAGACCACAACCGGCCTCTCCCACCTATATAAACGACCCCCAGACCAAACCCTAACTCTAGCACACTACCACGACCACCCCGACCCCCTTCTTCCCCGACGAGAACCCATTTCCCCTTCGCCTGAACCCTAACTCCAGCCACACCCCACCGCCACCTCCATAGCCGCCTACACCACCAATAACCCCCACCGACATGTTCACCCCACCGAGTTGAGTCCAGCGCCGCCCAAGCGCCACGCCGACGACGTTTTCTCCGCCGTCCAGTGCCTTCGACTCCCCTCCCGACGTCGGACACGAAGGTAACAGACCTGAGTTCGTGTCGTGCGTGTCCCAGTCTAACGTATGCGACTCACCATGTCCTGACGAACCTAGTGGTAAGTTTGGACGCGACAGTTTCGACCCGTGCGTGTCGTGCATAACCTAGACACGGGGACTCGGCCATTTCTTCGTGTCCCAAACAGTCAGGACACGAAGTTGGCTATCGGATTTAAACCCATTAACCTAAAACCTAAATAACACTAACCCTAACCCAAACTCTAACGCACAGCTCGGGCTAACCCCCTGGCCAGCCCGACCGAGCCCAAGAACCCGACCCCTCTGGGCCGAGTTCGAGCCCCTTCTTTGTTTTGTTTTTGTTTGTTTTGTTTTTTTGTTTTATTTTATTATATATATATATATATATATATATATATATATATATATATATATATAGTTACCTTGCTAATCATGTATATACTCTTAACATATATGTGAAGATACTATACTAATATGTATTTAAATCAAGGTTCAAAGTATCGGTATCGGAATCGGTATCGGACTATATATTCCTACGAGTATTGGCATCGGCGATATCAATACTCGTGTGAATAGGAGATTGCAATATAAGTCTAAGCTATCTAGCTAACATGTATACTTGCATTTACATTGTATCATAACTTGTATCTAGTTACCTTGCAATATAAGTCTAAGCAATCTAGTATTGGTATCGGCGATATCGGTAGTATCGGCGGTATCGGATCGAAGTATCGGATTTTTTTGGTATTGGAAAACAAATAATTATTAATAAATTATTTACATTTAAAAACATATAATTTATACATTTAGGCATAATTTTAAGTGTTTTAAGTATTATTTCTTAGTAGTTTTGAAATTAAATGAAATTAAATTAAATGAAATAGTATTATTTCTTAGGATCGGGACATGCCAAACCGTATCCGTATCGGGGAATGCAACCCATTCCCCACCCCCCGACCCCCCTGCCCCCCATTCAACACCCCCCCCCCGACCCCCCTGCCCTCTCCATTACCCACCCCCCCCGACCCCCTGCCCCCATTCCCCACCCCCTCCGACCCCCCTGCCCTCTCCACCCCCCACCCTCCGCCCCCCGACCCCCCCTGCCCCCATTCCCGACCCACCCCCCGACCCCCCTGCCCCCATTCAACACCCCCCCCGACCCCCCTGCCCTCTACACCCCCCACCCCCCCGACCCCCCTGCCCCCATTCCCCACCCCCCCGACCCCCCGACCCTCATTCCCCCCCCACCCCCCTGCCCCCATTCCCCACACCCCTCCGACCCCCTGACCCCATTCACCACCCCCCCCCCGCCCTCTCCACCCCCCGCGAAGCCGACCCCCCCCACTCCCCCCCCCCCCCCCGGCCCCAAAACCCAAAATTAGAGAGAGAGAGAGAGAGAGAGATACATGGTAGAGAGAGAGAGAGAGCCGCGAGAGAGAAAGAGAGAGCCGCGCGCGAGAGAGAGAGAGCCGCGAGAGAGAGAGAGAGTTTTGGGGGGAATGAAAAATTCCCCCCCCCCCCGTCGGTTCAATTTAAGTTAGGGCACAGAACCTAGCGACGGAATAGCGACGAAATAAATTAGTCGCTAAACCGTCGCCAATTAAAAGGTGTTTTCTGACGGATATATCCGTCGCCAGTTAGTCGCTAAAGTTCCCACCAATGTTTTAAAGATTTTGCCGCCAACATTTGCGACGAATAAGCGACGAAAAAGAATCCGTCGCTAACGTTCGTCGACTTAGCGACGGAAACTCGACAAATTTTTACATTTAAAATTGGAAAAAATTATGTTATGTTGTCTGTCGCTAATCCGTCGCTAAGATGTCGGAAACTGGTCGCTATTAGCGACGGAATCCGTCCGTCGCTAAACTTCCGTCGGTAAAGTGGGGTATTTTAGTAGTGTTAATCCCATTTTTCCCCTTCAGAAATCTTCACCAAATTTCCATCTCATCCCTGCTGCTGAGTTCGAGTTGAAGAGCATGGTGGAGGCGTAAGGAAGGAGAAGGAGTGATTCTTGGAGGCTTAGCCAGAAATCGAGAGTGTGCTTCGACGATCGAACCAGAATTCGATCTGTTCTTGGTGAGTACTTCGAGTGAAACCGATTTGATCCATTCTTGATCAGGTTTTGTTCTTAGATCTTATTCATTTTGAAGGACTGAACGATCAAGGCTGTCCTTCCTTGTTTCAACTAGATCGAAGCTTTGGTGATCAATTTGATACTCCTTGGACAACCATCAGTCGTGTGTGAGTATCAATTTTCCTCATCGTTCTTATTGTTCCCCCGATCAGATTTGGTTATAAGGATATGGGTTGATGGTCTCGATCCAACCTGATCTAGATCAGGAGAACAATTATGTATTTCAAAAATTGATGCATCCTCACTGTTTGATCATTTTCCTTATAGATCACTTCATTTTCCTAGAATCCAGATTCTAAGCTTGAGTTGGTGTCGAGAAGTTCTTGTCTGAGATTTGAGGTACTTCTTTTTGGCTATTCAACTTTTAATGAGCAGTAGAGTAATTTTGTTGTAGATTTATGTGGGTAGATCGTGTGAAAATTATATGGATAACAGTCCTTCAGGAAGTAAACTAATACGTTATCAATATCACTGGCATGATGTTAGCTCAGTGTCACTGGTAATCGAGTCAGTTCTTCCTGAAACTGTGTTCATTCATAGCAATGTCAATCTGATGTGTAAGTTCAATCTGGGACTGGTATTGGTCGATTAACCTGGACAGGATTGAATGGTATCAGCCATGTTTCAATCCTATTCAGGAAAATACTTGTATTAGTCCCATATTCTAAACTAAATCATCAGGGTACTTAGTTAGGATTTTTCCAGGATCCTATCACTAAGGATCAGGTGCCTGTGTAAGGGGAATGGAGTAGAGTTATGTCTTAGTTTGGTTTAGTTTCACATCTGTGGGTTGATGTCCTCCCATGTGCTGTATTGCAAGGTCTGAGACAGTGTGCAAGGCTGTCCTGATTTAAGGACCCTTAGCTTATTTGAATGATGAACCTCACTTGGTTAAATTGGAATAGATATAGAATATGAGTGCAGTAGCTTGATTTAACTTAGTGCCTGTGAACAATTTAGGAGTTGAGATGTCTAAATTTTGTTCCATATCTTTTCCATTCAATTGTCCATATTAAGTTATGATAATTTCTGTTCTTAAGACTATTTCCTGTATTACTAAACTCCCTCTGTTTAAATAGACTAGATGTCACTTAATGACCTAACTGTCAGGTTGACTTCAGTGAGGGAAAGGCCATGTTAGTTCAGCATTTTGTGATTTTGTGTGAAACTGTACAGATATTATTTTAGGATCACATATCCAGGGAGTGTCCATACATTTGTTTGGGGAAACAGTCTTGATTTGGACTGTGAATTCAGTTCTTGACAGTCCCCCACTAAGGACTAAATTGAGTTGTGCCCTGTTAAGATAGAGGAGTTTTTGGCACTGGTTAATTATACAATCTATAGACTACCCTGTCCATATCTAAGATGAGGAATAGATTGTGTTATAGGACTGATATACCAGCATTACACTAATATGGAATCAGTTCTCACCAAGGTTGATGGTGTCCTGGTTCCAGGTTGGGAGTATCAGCTGCATTTGAATGGATTCTCGAGTAATGGCTGGTTAGTAGGAACCTGGGAGACTTCCATGTTCCAGTTGGTGTTAGTAGGAACCTGGGAGACTTTCCATGTTTCAGATGGAGATAACAGGAACCTGGGATATATCCTATGGTTCAGTTTTGTTTATCAGAACCTGAGATGATTTCCCAGGTTAGTTCAATTAGGATTCCAGTTTTAGATAGCACTTCATGTTGTTCAATTTTGAATTCAAGAGAGGTAAGTTCCTGTTTAGTCTGAACTTTCAAATATGAAGGTTACATGGTTTCAACTAATGAGTAGAGGCTTGCTGAACATTGAACCTTGATTGCTATTACTGCTATGAGCATATAGGACTGAGGCAAGGATTTCTAATTAACTAAGGAACCTGGATTAGATGTCTCAGTGATTTGAAGACATTGAAGTTCAATGTACTCTGGACATTTCAGTCCAGATTGTTCAGAAATCTGAGACTTCTAATGTGTGTCTCAGGGAAGCCTGAGAGCATTCTCAGGAACTAACCTGAGTGTCTCAGTGTAATCTGAGAACACTTGGTGAATTCCTGTGTATAACAGGAATGATATTCCTGAGTTATTTCAGGAAGCATTCCTGTGTATTTCAAGAAGAGTTCCTGTATATTTCCAGGTAGAATTCCTGAGTAATTCCAGGAATGTAATTCCTGTGAAAACTCAGGAGAGTAATCCAGTGTAAACCAGATTTCTACTCAGGAGTGAATTCAATATGTGTACATATTTGTAATTAGATTTCTACTTAGAAGATAGATTTAACTCTATAACAAGTATGTTAGAAGTTGGTTTTCCTAAAAAAAAACTAATGTAGGCTCTAACTTGATTCATGATTAGACCTCTAGAGGATTAGTTCAACAAATAGTTAAGTGAATAATAGGAATAATATTGAGTAGTGATATTGGGTTTAAACCAATATCTTAGCTTGTAGTAGGAATATTAAATTGCTTAACACCAAGTTAGAACTAGTTTATTAACCAACTTGTACTCATCATTAATTACAGGAGATCATCCAGCTCTTTTGCCTACTTGTACTTTCCTGGAGCCAGGCAAGTACACTCTACGGTTTTGTACTTTTCATTATATATCCTGTGCTTCCTTGAGTGACACAATTGCAACACGTCATGTTCTTTCTGGTGCTCTTGTTCTCTTGTGCTTATTACTTGTATCTGGGGAGGGGAAATATGCTATCTATGTGACCAATCCCAAGTAACAACTCAGGTGTGTTTTAGCTTAGACCCCGCATCGTGCACGCGGGTCCTAAGTCACCATTCATGTGCTTTCATGTTCTTTCATGTGCTTACCCTAGCCGGTCACATATTTAGTTATATTTCAAATGCAGTACACATATGTTCAGGAGATTATCTTGTACTTATTTCCTGTGATTCCATGATATCTTATTCTTTCAGGTGCTTACATATCATGTTCTTACATTCATGTTCTTTCATGTACTTTACACTGTTCTTTCATGTACTTTACCCTGTTCTTCATGTACTTATTCACCTGTATTTTCCTGTACTTTCCATGTTTCCTTGTACTTTCATATCATGATGTCTTGTTCATTACCTAGAATTGTACTTGCTCCGCTCCTGAATAGGATATGTTGCAGGTGAGATGGAGGCTTTGTGTGACACATACTATGGACAGGATATTGCCTTCCCTACTGAGCCAGCTGGAGCTGCTTGTGACCTAGAGGCTGCAGAGGCCTAGTACTTCATTAGTTTTCTATTTTCTTTCCATGTATTGAGACTAGCAGACTCTTTTATAGTTGAATTGTAATAAATTCAGATATTGTATCTTTACTCTGGATATGGGGACACATTTATAGATGCTGTGATTTCATACATGTTCATATTTATCTGGTTAGTTTCCCTAGATTGGTACAGCTTACTTTGTTGTGTTTAACAACAAAGGCTGGGCGTGTCCGACTCGTATCCGATTATTCGGGAGCGGGTCGTGACATGTTTTTAGTGGTGGCCCATGCAGGTCAATCCTAATGGTACCTAGGACTTAGCGTACCATTGGGGGACTTGATTTACACTAGGGAAACTTGATCACAGTATAGGAAAACCGGAAAATAAGGGTATATCAGGTATTATCAGGATTATCAGGAGCTTTATTATTATAAAAACATTGTTTGTTAGGTTTTAGGGTTTGTCATTCAACAAGTTTTCTTTTTATGCAGGATGGTAGCCACGAGGAAGACAGCAGATCAGTCTGGAGTATTGAAGAACAGTTTGGCAACTCTAGAGGGGGGTGAATAGAGTATATATATAGAAAAATGACCAATTAAAAATAACTCTTTCACCAATAAAAATAATCAGAGTAAAGTGCGGAAAATAAAACGAGATTAAAAGAGCATACGCAAACACAGCAATTTTAACCTGGTTTCCCTCGTGGAGGACTAGTCCAGGCCTGAGAACTCTAGCTCAGGATTCAAATCCACTATTTGTGAAATAGTAGTTTACAACCGTGCCTTTACTTCAGAAGAGCACGTCAACTTCTAACAGAGGATCGCAGTGGCGATTTGCTTGGAATTGTCCAAGCGACTTCTTCGACTCTTGCACAAGAATCCTAACTGAGAGATGCTGAGCACTCGAGACTTAGGAGGCTTGTGGCTAGTAGATGGGAAGGGTATGGCTTATTTCAGCTATAAGAGAGAAGAGAAGAGAAGATTGGATGGTTTAGAATGAGAAAATTCATGCCCTATTTATAGTGTTTTTATAGGCAGAATTCGGCCAGAATTCGGGTAGGAAAATTCAAATATTTGGCCGTTGGACAACTAGCAACCAGCTAACCCTAAAATTAGGGTTCCTGGTTTCTAGGGGACAGAGTTCGGCCCAAACTCTGTGTGGAGGCAGAGTTCGGCCCGAACTCTGTCTCCAGAGCACAGAGTGGTTCAAAGGGGATTTTTGGGCAGTATTTGGTTCAG
The DNA here is from genome assembly GCA_029216955.1 of Iris pallida. Classification (NCBI taxonomy): domain Eukaryota; kingdom Viridiplantae; phylum Streptophyta; class Magnoliopsida; order Asparagales; family Iridaceae; genus Iris; species Iris pallida. Next base: position 12,435,233 of record JANAVB010001399.1, read on the forward strand.
TGGAGCTTGGGATTTTGGGTAGGCTGTAGACTAAGTGTCAAGAGCTCAGCATGACTCAGAGTACACAAGTCTAGACTCAATGAAAATATAAAATACAGACTCGAAAACACACTGAGAACCGGAGACTGAGCTGTCGTCTGTCTTTGAACGGAATGCAGACGTCGTGTGTCATATTGAATTAATACAGACATTATTTAGTCAATGTAGTCAATATTTGGTTGACTGTGACTTTGTGTCAACAATCTCCCCCATATTGATAATTGACAAAATAATATATGTATATTTTAATATTCATACCTGGACACAGTTGATTGTAGCACAGCTCCCCCATAATCGATGCTGAGCTAGAAAGAAGAGCTCCCCCGTGATCAGTGAACGGTGCCGAGCTAGAAGTAATAGCTCTCCCCCGTAAATAATGCATAGAACCTGTGGCCTGATAGATAATATCTCCCAAAAGCAAAAACAAGCACAGATATACGAAGCAGATATATGAAACAGATATACAAAAATATACATAGTTCTCCCCCTTTTGGCAGTTAGCAATATAGACTGCATATGAATGATAGAACATAGAAACTGCAGTATAGACAATTATGAGTGATGCAACCACACCAAGCAGAGAAGAAACAGTGTATTACTAAACAAAATGAGTCACTAGCATAAAGTAAAACTATGATAAAATATCATCCACAAAACCAAGTGTCAAACACACAACCAGAGTTTTGAGTACATAAAACCAAGGACATAAAACCATAAGAAACTAAATAACTGAAATCAAAAAGCATCAACTAAGATCATCAGCAGTAGCAGCAGTAGATCGAGCCAATCTCCATCACGGAGCACGAGAAGGTCCTGGAGGGTCTGAAGGACCAGGGAAGGAGCGACGGGGGTCCAGAAAAGCAGCATCCGGATCCATGTAACGCATGACCCATGGATCATCAATGCGATGGCCCGTGCGCTCAGGATCCCGCTCCATGGGAATGTGCAGATGATGAGATATGGAGTACCGTATATCATGCAGGGAGTTGCCGAGGGCACTCATCTGTAGAGTAGTACGATAATCCAGCTGGGTCCAGCGCTCGTCCTCAAGGTCAAAACGCTCCCGGAGCATAGTCTGAATAGACTCAAGAGTGGCAGGTGGAAGTGGTGCATCCTGACCGAGTGGAGGGGCGTCAGGCTCCTCATCAGCAGACTGCTCAGAAGTTTCAGGAGAGGCGACGACTGCCTGAGAACGTCGTGCCTTGGACAGAAAAGCAGGAGCAGGCAAGAACTGACAGTCATGAATAGGAATAATGAACGCACGAAAAACCATAGGAAGATATAAAGGATAAACCAACGCTCGTGGTTTCTTCCTACAATTTATCATCCAGTCCATCATTGTCCTAGAAAGATTAAAGGGGATACGATAATGAAGGTGATACAAAGCAGAGATCTCAAAGTAGGTAACTTCATCAGTGGAGCCAGCTTTTGGCAAGATAGTGTTAAAAATAATTCGATGAAGTTCATAGAAATATGGGTTGAGGTGCTTGGCCATAAGTTTGCGAGGACTTATGTTAGGAGCACATAATTCCTCCTTGAAACCTTCAAGAGAAGTATCGCCAACAAATTGAAGTTGACGAGCTTCCACAAGTTTATCCCAAGCATCAAGATTAAAAAGATCAAGAAAATCCCCCAACTCAGAATCATTGAAAGCAATGTCAATACCGGCAACCCGGGAATAGATGTGGGTTGCATCGAAAGTTAAATTGCAATAAAACATTTGGATTGCGCTACGGTAAATGACAAAGTTTGAGGCAACTAACGCATCCAAACATAGATCACGAAACAATGATTCATATTGAGAAAAGATTGTAAAATTTATCGGATGTCCCCCGAACACCGGACGAGTCCGAAAGTCGCTAAACCATGCATTAGACGCGTTTAGCGACACAAATAATCGCTCGTCATATGTATTCGGATCATGGGGACGAGGCGGGTTGAACAACGGATGAATGGGTTGTTGTTCAACTACTTGCTCAATTGGAGGAGGAGGATTCGAAGAGGAAGCTCCCTCAGTTCGAGTCATTTTCCCACGATTGGGCAAGCGAGGAGCCATTTGAAAAAAAATAGAGAACTTGAAATGGAGAGAAAGAAGGGGATATACCTGAAATCAACAACAAACAGTGGAAGAGAATGATGAGAAACCCCTTTTCCTTGATTTTGAGAAGTAATAGAGCCTTCTAGATCAAAAACTAGGGTTAGGGTTTGAAGGAAAGAGTTTGGAGAGGTGAGGAAGGAGGTAAAAGTGAAGAAGAGAGATGAAAACCCGAAATATAAGAGAGGGTTTTCATTGGTCGGAAGAAATTCTGACCGTATGATCGAAACTGATCCAACGGCAGAGGCTGATCCCGACGCTGGACCAATAGGGACCGAACTCGGCCCGAACTCTGTTAGGGGCAGAGTTCGGCCCGAGTTCTGGATTAGTGGTCCAGAACGGAAAATAGGCTGAAAAGATGAAAAATTGGTTAAGTGTTGAAGAAAAATAGAGAGGATTCAAAAGTTTGAAGAATTCAATGAAGTACATAGAGAGGTACACAAAAGTCAGAATGAACTCTTAGAAAAATAAATTAGGCAATATTAAATCGAAACAACCCATATAATAAACAAGGAAATATATTGAAATTTAATATTTCGAATTTGCCATAGGTTAGCTGCAGGGGCCGGATCCCAGCTAGCGGTAGTCCTGAGGACTAGTACACCGTGTCGCTTAGGCTTTTACGCCTTGTTGTCAGAAGGACCCTTTCGGCTTGTACCCATACCAAATTCGTCGTAAAAGAATCAAAATATACTCGATATTTACGCAGGTGAGTCTCAACTTATAACTGCTTCATCCAAAATTCCGAGTTCACGACAAAGGAAATTGAAGCGCTCTTCGGATAATGGCTTAGTAAAGAAATCTGCTAGCTGATGATCAGTGTCAATAAACTCTAAGTTAATCGTGCCATTTTGCTGATGATCACGCAAAAAGTGGTGTCTGATCTCAATGTGTTTAGTGCGTGAGTGACAGACAGGGTTCTTAGTCAAATTAATGGCACTAGTGTTGTCACAGAATATAGGAATATGCATGAAAGATAACTTATAGTCTTCAAGGATTTGCTTCATCCACAGAATTTGTGCACAATAACGCCCAGCTGCTATGTATTCAGCTTCTGTTGTGGATAGTGCGACAGAGTTCTGCTTCTTGCTAAACCAGGAGACTAAAGCCTTTCCGAATAAATGACACGTGCCGCTCGTACTTTTACGGTCGACCTTGCATCCAGCGAAGTCAGCATCAGAGTAACCAATAAGGTCAAATGATATGGACTTGGGATACCATAGGACCACTGTAACCGTACCCTTAAGGTATCGAAAGATACGCTTAACCGCGGTCATGTGTGATTCCTTAGGATTAGCTTGATATCTAGCACATAGGCAAACACTGAACATGATATCGGGACGACTAGCAGTTAAATAAAGTAAGCTGCCTATCATACCTCGATACTTACGTTGATCAACAGGTTTGCCGCTCTCATCTGGTTCGAGTTTGGTTGAAGTAGCCATTGGAGTGCTGATTGGTTTGACGTTGTCAAGATCGAACTTCTTCAGCATGTCCTTGGTATACTTCGATTGACAGATGAAAGTTCCATTAGCCATTTGTTTCACTTGCAGGCCAAGAAAGTAGTTGAGCTCTCCCATCATGCTCATCTCAAATTCCGTCTGCATACACTTGGCAAATTCTTGACAGAGGGTTTCATCAGTAGACCCAAAAATGATATCATCAACATAGATTTGAATCAACAGAATAGTGTCTTTAAAAGATTTTATAAACAGTGTAGTGTCAATTTTCCCTTTTGAAAAACCTTTCTCAAGTAAGAAGCTACTTAGCCTTTCATACCAAGCTCTGGGGGCTTGTTTGAGGCCATAAAGCGCTTTCTTTAGCTTGAACACGTGGTCGAGAAATTTGTGATTTTCAAAGCCAGGAGGTTGTTTCACATAAACTTCCTCCTTAATAAAACCATTCAAGAAAGCACTTTTCACATCCATTTGAAATAATTTAAAGTTTTGAAAATTAGCAAAAGCATAAAGCATCCGAATGGATTCTAGTCTAGCAACAGGAGCGTACGTCTCATCGTAGTCGATACCTTCCTCTTGGTTGTATCCTTGAGCTACTAGACGAGCTTTGTTACGAGTGACTGAACCATCTTCATTTACTTTGTTTCTAAAAACCCATTTAGTACCAATTATCGAGTGATTAACCGGTTTAGGAACGAGTTCCCATACTTGGCTTCTCTCGAATTGGTTGAGTTCTTCTTGCATAGCAGAAATCCAAAATTCATCATTAAAGGCTTCAGAAATGTTTTTAGGCTCTACTTGTGAAATGAAGGCAGTACTAGCAACGGAGTCTCTTAGTGATGATCTAGTAGTTACTCCACGTGAAACTTCTCCTATTACTAAATTTTCTGGATGAGAAGGTTTGAAAGAGAATTTCTTAGGCAAACCCTCCAGAGAATCAGTTTCGGTTGAAGTATTCATTGGAGTAGAAGTTGATGGCTCAACGTCATCATCACGAGTACTTACTGCACTGTTATCTTCATCAAAAGTCACATTTGTTGACTCTTCCACAATAAGTGAGCGTTTATTAAAAACTCTATATCCCTTACTCTTGGCGGCATAACCAAGAAAGATACCATTGTCAGCTTTGGCATCAAATTTGCCTAAGTTGTCTTTGGTGTTAAGAATAAAGCATCTACAACCAAAAACTTTAAAATAAGAAACATTGGGGGTTCTCCCAAACCAAAGCTCATAGGGTGTTTTCTTCGTAATGGGACGAATCAGCACCCTATTTAAAATGTGGCATGCTATACTGACAGCTTCTGCCCAAAAGTATTTCGGAAGTGAAAATTTATTCAACATGACTCTGGCCATATCGCCGAGAGTTCTATTCTTCCGCTCCACAACACCATTTTGTTGAGGAGTTCTAGGACAAGAAAATTCATGATCAAAACCATTTGCATTACAAAAATTTTCAAAATCATAATTTACGAATTCGCCTCCATGATCACTTCGAATTCGAGTAATCATGTAGCCTTTTTCGTTTTGAACTTTCTTTACAAAAACTTTGAAAACAGAAATAGCATCGCTCTTATTAGCGAGAAAGAAAACCCAAGTAAATCTCGAAAAATCATCAACAATAACAAATGCATAAAGTTTGCCACCGAGGCTAGCTATTCTACTAGGACCAAATAAATCCATATGAAGTAGTTGCAAGGGTCTAGTAGTACTTACAGAGTTGATGGAATAAAATGAGGATTTAGTTGCCTTGTTTAGTTCACATTCGGCACATACCGTGTCCTTTTTGAATGTGATATCAGGCAATCCTCTCACTAGCTTCTTGGTAGACAGCCTGGATATAGCATCCATGTTGGCATGAACATGACGCTGGTGCCAAAGTAGTCGTTCGCCTTTGTGGGCATATAGACATCTACCTGCATTGTTAGTATTTATAGAAAGATAGAAAATATATATGTTGTCCTCTCTTTTTCCTTCAAAAGCAATGTCTCCTGTTGACCTATCATAGATGTAGCAACTGTTTTGTCCAAAGTTAATATCATATCCATGATCAGCAAGATGACTAATGCTGAGCAGGTTATGCTTTAACTCGGTCACTAGACAGACATCCTTTATTACAGGAGAAGGAGGATGACCAATGATACCATTACCTATTATGTGCCCTTTGAGATTGTTACCGAAGGATACATATCCTTCTCTCTTCATCGATAGTGATGCAAAAAGATTTGCGTCTCCCGTCATATGTCGCGAGCATCCACTATCGAGAATCCACTTACTTTCAGTTGAAGAGGGAAGGTCCACCTACATCAAAAGTAGATGTGACCTTTGGTACCCGAGTTCTTGAGGGTCCTGAAAAGTTAGTCTTGGAAACCAAGTATATATCTTTTTATCTACAAGTCTTCTAAATTTGCACTGTGGAGAGATGTGTCCATGTAATCCACAGTAAGTACAGATAGCATTCTTATTTATACTAGGAGCATGAGAATAATATCTATAAGCAACAGGATGAGGATGGTCATGATGTGAAGAGTTAGCATGGTGATGATGTCTATGAGGCATATCATGATGGTATTGTCTATGATGTGTGACATGCTGATATTGTCTATATGGCATGGCATGATGATTTTGTCTATATGGCATATGATGATCTTGTCTATATGGCATTGCATGATGATCTTGTCTATATGGCATGGCATGATGATTCCTATGTGTGGAGTGATGTTGATTGTGTCTTTGTGCATGATAATTGTGTACTGAGTGAGAATTATTCTTCCGCGCACGTGGTTTGTGAAAGTTTGTGTATATAAATGCATGGTTATGTGCTGCATGAGAATGACGTGGTTGACTAGCATGAGTGGTGTTGCGCCCATGAGATTGGGTTTGAGGTTGAACAACCTGTTTACCCAATTTGGTTTCTAATCTTTTAGAAACAGCTTGCAGTTCATCAACCTTAATATTTAAGCCATATATCTTAGTCATGGAAATCTTGTGTCTACTCTTTTCTTCAGCAAGCAACGTGTTGAGTGTAGTGATTTCTTGAGTTTGTTGCTCAATACGTGCTTCAGCATCATGTAAGCTTAATTTAAGCTTGGATACTTCATCAGGGTCATTAGTGGGTGTCGTGTTTCTAACATTATCAAGAAGTAAGGAAATTCTTTGTATCTCATCTTCAAGACTTTTGATTTTGTCCTTGGCATGTTTGTATTTACCGATGACCTTTTTGTGATCATCGAATAAATCAGTAAAAGCATCGCCAAGTTCATCAAAAGAGAAGTCATCAAGAGTTTCGTTAGCTACCTTGTTGGAAGTTGCCATTAGGCACACATTTGATGTATCTTGAGGAGAGCCTTTTTCTTCCTCGGAGTCACTCGCTTCACTTTCATGCCAAATTCCTGTGTTGGCATATTTCTTTGATGAGTTCTTTTTGTATGGCTTCTCATAGCGGTTGCTCTTCTTCAAGAATGGGCAGTCTTTTCGGACATGTCCAGTCTTCTTGCAACCGTAACAGGTTGGCTCTTCTTCATCATCTTCTTGTGAATCCTTCTTCCTTCGATTGAAGCGAAGGAATTTTTTGAAGTTGTGAACCATGAGAGCTTGGTCTTCATCATCCGAGTTATCGTCTTCGGTCTCATCGTGATCAGCCCTTCGTCGATGAGCTTTGAGTGCGATCTTCCTGGTCTTCGGAGCAGGATCTTCGAAGTCCTTGAGGTCAAGCTCGTGAGTCATGAGCTTACCCATCAAGGTCTCCATTAATATTGATGTGAGATCGTTTCCTTCTATGATGGCCGTCACCTTAGGGTTCCAAATCTTTGGCAACCCTCTGAGTAACTTACGAATCTTCTCGTGGTTTGAGTACTGCTTACCAAGCGAGGATAGAGGATTGATGATGTCGAGGAATCTTGTAATCATTTGAGTGATCGTCTCATTTGGCTTCATCTTGAAGGCTTCGTATTCTTGAGTGAGACGGCTTATTTTAGATTCCTTGACTTGTGTGGTTCCCTCATGCGTCACTTCTAGAAGTCTCCATACTTTATGAGCAGTGGTGCATGTGGAGACCCTGTTGAATTCATTCCTGTCTATAGCACAGAATAAAGCATTAATAGCCCTAGCATCTAGACTTGCCTGTTTCTTCTCCTCGACAGAATATTTGTCGTGTGGTTTCTCAATGAGGTCACCATCGACAACTATCCTGACGGGCTTTTTGTAACCGTCAGTGACGACAGTCCACAGGTCAAAGTCTAAAGACTTAAGATAGAAGCTCATCCTTGTTTTCCAATATGTATAGTTAGTTCCATCAAATAGAGGAGGCCTATGAGTGGACTGACCTTCACCATGATTGGAAATCAAGGATTGTGTGGTTGCCATGGATCAGCTCTTAGGATGTTAGTCCTTAAAAAGAGAACAGAGCTCTGATACCAATTCAAGAACAGTTTGGCAACTCTAGAGGGGGGTGAATAGAGTATATATATAGAAAAATGACCAATTAAAAATAACTCTTTCACCAATAAAAAATAATCAGAGTAAAGTGCGGAAAATAAAACGAGATTAAAAGAGCATACGCAAACACAGCAATTTTAACCTGGTTTCCCTCGTGGAGGAATAGTCCAGGCCTGAGAACTCTAGCTCAGGATTCAAATCCACTATTTGTGAAATAGTAGTTTACAATCGTGCATTTACTTCAGAAGAGCACGTCAACTTCTAACAGAGGATCGCAGTGGCAATTTGCTTGGAATTGTCCAAGCGACTTCTTCGACTCTTGCACAAGAATCCTAACTGAGAGATGCTGAGCACTCGAGACTTAGGAGGCTTGTGGCTAGTAGATGGGAAGGGTATGGCTTATTTCAGCTATAAGAGAGAAGAGAAGAGAAGATTGGATGGTTTAGAATGAGAAAATTCATGCCCTATTTATAGTGTTTTTATAGGCAGAATTCGGCCAGAATTCGGGTAGGAAAATTCAAATATTTGGCCGTTGGACAACTAGCAACCAGCTAACCCTAAAATTAGGGTTCCTGATTTCTAGGGGACAGAGTTCGGCCCGAACTCTATGTGGAGGCAGAGTTCGGCCCGAACTCTGTCTCCAGAGCACAGAGTGGTTCAAAGGGGATTTTTGGGCAGTGTTTGGTTCAGTGGAGCTTGGGATTTTGGGTAGGCTGTAGACTAAGTGTCAAGAGCTCAGCATGACTCAGAGTACACAAGTCTAGACTCAATAAAAATATAAAATACAGACTCGAAAACACACTGAGAACCGGAGACTGAGCTGTCGTCTGTCTTTGAACGGAATGTAGACATCGTGTGTCGTATTGAATTAATACAGACATTATTTAGTCAATGTAGTCAATATTTGGTTGACTGTGACTTTGTGTCAACAATTGAAGAACAGTTTGGCAACTCTAGAGGGGGGTGAATAGAGTATATATAGAAAAATGACCAATTAAAAATAACTCTTTCACCAATAAAAATAATCAGAGTAAAGTGCGGAAAATAAAACGAGATTAAAAGAGCATACGCAAACACAGCAATTTTAACCTGGTTTCCCTCGTGGAGGACTAGTCCAGGCCTGAGAACTCTTGCTCAGGATTCAAATCCACTATTTGTGAAATAGTAGTTTACAACCGTGCCTTTACTTCAGAAGAGCACGTCAACTTCTAACAGAGGATCGCAGTGGCGATTTGCTTGGAATTGTCCAAGCGACTTCTTCGACTCTTGCACAAGAATCCTAACTGAGAGATGCTGAGCACTCGAGACTTAGGAGGCTTGTGGCTAGTAGATGGGAAGGGTATGGCTTATTTCAGCTATAAGAGAGAAGAGAAGAGAAGATTGGATGGTTTAGAATGAGAAAATTCATGCCCTATTTATAGTGTTTTTATAGGCAGAATTCGGCCAGAATTCGGGTAGGAAAATTCAAATATTTGGCCGTTGGACAACTAGCAACCAGCTAACCCTAAAATTAGGGTTTCTGATTTCTAGGGGACAGAGTTCGGCCCAAACTCTGTGTGGAGGCAGAGTTCGGCCCGAACTCTGTCTCCAGAGCACAGAGTGGTTCAAAGGGGATTTTTGGGCAGTATTTGGTTCAGTGGAGCTTGGGATTTTGGGTAGGCTGTAGACTAAGTGTCAAGAGCTCAGCATGACTCAGAGTACACAAGTCTAGACTCAATGAAAATATAAAATACAGACTCGAAAACACACTGAGAACCGGAGACTGAGCTGTCGTCTGTCTTTGAACGGAATGCAGACGTCGTGTGTCGTATTGAATTAATACAGACATTATTTAGTCAATGTAGTCAATATTTGGTTGATTGTGACTTTGTGTCAACAATCTCCCCCATATTGATAATTGACAAAATAATATATGTATATTTCAATATTCATACCTGGACACAGTTGATTGTAGCACAGCTCCCCCATAATCGATGCTGAGCTAGAAAGAAGAGCTCCCCCGTGATCAGTGAACGGTGCCGAGCTGGAAGTAATAGCTTTCCCCCGTAAATAATGCATAGAACCTGTGGCCTGATAAATAATATCTCCCAAAAGCAAAAACAAGTACAGATATACGAAACAGATATACGAAAAATATATATAGTTCTCCCCCTTTTGGCAGTTAGCAATATAAACTGTAGTATAGACAATGAAGAGTGATGCAACCACACCAAGCAGAAAAGAAACAGTGTATAAACAAAATGAGTCACTAGCATAAAGAAAAACTATGATAAAATGTCATCCACAAAACCAAGTGTCAAACACACGACCAGAGTTTTGAGTACATAAAACCAAGGACATAAAACCATAAGAAACTAAATAACTGAAATCAAAAAGCATCAACTAAGATCATCAGCAGTAGCAGCAGATCGAGCCAATCTCCATCATGGAGCACGAGAAGGTCCTGGAGGGTCTGAAGGACCAGGAAAGGAGCGACGGGGGTCCAGAAAAGCAGCATCCGGATCCATGTAACGCATGACCCATGGATCATCAATGCGATGGCCCGCGCGCTCAGGATCCCGCTCCATGGGAATATGCAGATGATGAGATATGGAGTACCGTATATCATGCAGGGAGTTGCCGAGGGCACTCATCTGTAGAGTAGTACGATAATCCAGCTGGGTCCAGCGCTCGTCCTCAAGGTCAAAACGCTCCCGGAGCATAGTCTGAATAGACTCAAGAGTGGCAGGTGGAAGTGGTGCATCCTGACCGAGTGGAGGGGCGTCAGGCTCCTCATCAGTAGACTGCTCAGAAGTCTCAGGAGAGGCGACGACTGCCTGAAGACGTCGTGCCTTGGACAGAAAGGCAGGAGCAGGCAAAAACGGACAGATGTCAAGTGGTATGTGAAATACACGAAAGATCATAGGAAGGTACAAAGGATAAACCAGAGCTCGAGGTTTCTTCCTACAGTGAATCATCCAGTCCATCATGGAACGTGGAAGATTGAAAGAAATTCCAAAGTGAAGATGATAAAGAGCAGATATTTCAAGATAAGTGATGTCATCAGGAGAACCTGTTTTGGGTAGAATGGTGTTAGAGATTATCCAATGAAGGTCAGAAAAATATGGATTGAGATATTTAGCCATGAGCTTGCGAGGACGTGTGTATGGAGTACACAAATCGTCCTTGAAGCTCTCAAGGGAAAACTCGTCGGGAAAACGGAACGATCGAGCGTCAACAAGCTTTTCCCAAGAAGTGGGCCCTGGAAGATCAAGAAATTCTGCTAAGTCAAAGTCGTCAAATGATATATTGATACCTGCAACTCGTGAATAAATATGGAGGTCATCAAAGGTCATGTTGCAGTAGAACATTTGGATAGCATGACGATAGATAGCCGATGTGGTAGTGATTAGTTCATCAAAACAGAGGTCATGAAATAAAGAATCATATTGAGAGAATATAGAAAAATTAATAGGATGTCCTGCGAATACCTGACGATTCCGAAAGTCACTAAACCAGTTGTTTGATGCATCTAGTGAGACAAATAATCGGTTGTCATAGGTATAAGGATTTTGAGGACGAGGTGGGTTGAACAACGGATGAGGGGGTTGAAGTTGTTCAATGATTTGTTTAATTGACGGAGGAGAATCCGAAGAGGAAACACTCTCAGTTCGAATCCTCTTTCCACGATTGAACAAGCAAGGAGCCATAAAAAATAATAATTTGAAGTATAGAATACAAGAATGATACCTCAAATGATAAACAGTGGAAGAGAATGATGATAAACCCCTTTCCCTTGATTTTGAGGAGCAATGGAGCACTCTAGATCAAAAACTAGGGTTAGGGTTTGAAGGAAAGAGTTTGGAGAGGTGAGGAAGGAGGTAATAGTGAAGGAGAGAGATGAAAACCCGAAATATAAGAGAGGGTTTTCGTTGGTCGGAAGAAATTCTGACCGTATGATCGAAACTGATCCAACGGCAGAGGCTGATCCCGACGCTGGACCAATAGGGACCGAACTCGGCCCGAACTCTGTTAGGGGCAGAGTTCGGCCCGAACTCTGGATTAGTGGTCCAGAACAGAAAACAGGCTGAAAAGATGAAAAATTGGTTAAGTGTTGAAGAAAAATAGAGAGGATTCAAAAGTTTGAAGAATTCAATGAAGTACATAGAGAGGTACACAAAAGTCAGAATGAACTCTTAGAAAAATAAATTAGGCAATATTAAATCGAAACAACCCATATAATAAACAAGGAAATATATTGAAATTCAATATTTCGAATTTGCCATAGGTTAGCTGCAGGGGCCGGATCCCAGCTAGCGGTAGTCCTGAGGACTAGTGCACCGTATCGCTTAGGCTTTTACGCCTTGTTGTCAGAAGGACCCTTTCGGCTTGTACCCATACCAAATTCGTCGTAAAAGAATCAAAATATACTCGATATTTACCCAGGTGAGTCTCAACTTATAACTGCTTCATCCAAAATTCCGAGTTCACGACAAAGGAAATTGAAGCGCTCTTCGGATAATAGCTTAGTAAAGAAATCTGCTAGCTGATGATCAGTGTCAATAAACTCTAAGTTAATCGTGCCATTTTGCTGATGATCACGCAAAAAGTGGTGTCTGATCTCAATATGTTTAGTGCGTGAGTGACAGACAGGGTTCTTAGTCAAATTAATGGCACTAGTGTTGTCACAGAATATAGGAATATGCATGAAAGATAACTTATAGTCTTCAAGGGTTTGCGTCATCCACAGAATTTGTGCACAACAACGCCCAGCTGCTATGTATTCAGCTTCTGTTGTGGATAGTGCGACAGAGTTCTGCTTCTTGCTAAACCAGGAGACTAAAGTCTTTCCTAATAAATGACACGTGCCGCTCGTACTTTTACGGTCGACCTTGCATCCAGCGAAGTCAGCATCAGAGTAACCAATAAGGTCAAATGATGTGGACTTGGGATACCATAGGCCCACTGTAACCGTACCCTTAAGGTATCGAAAGATACGCTTAACCGCGGTCATGTGTGATTCCTTAGGATTAGCTTGATATCTAGCACATAGGCAAACACTGAACATGATATCGGGACGACTAGCAGTTAAATAAAGTAAGCTGCCTATCATACCTCGATACTTACGTTGATCAACAGGTTTGCCGCTCTCATCTGGTTCGAGTTTGGTTGAAGTAGCCATTGGAGTGCTGATTGATTTGACGTTGTCAAGATCGAACTTCTTCAGCATGTCCTTGGTATACTTCGATTGACAGATGAAAGTTCTATTAGCCATTTGTTTCACTTGTAGGCCAAAAAAGTAGTTGAGCTCTCCCATCATGCTCATCTCAAATTCTGTCTGCATACACTTGGCAAATTCTTGACAGAGGGTTTCATCAGTAGACCCAAAAATGATATCATCAACATAGATTTGAATCAACAGAATAGTGTCTTTAAAAGATTTTATAAACAATGTAGTGTCAATTTTCCCTTTTGAAAAATCTTTTTCAAGTAAGAAGCTACTTAACCTTTCATACCAAGCTCTGGGGGCTTGTTTGAGGCCATAAAGCGCTTTCTTTAGCTTGAACACGTGGTCGGGAAATTTGTGATTTTCAAAGCCAGGAGGTTGTTTCACATAAACTTCCTCCTTAATAAAACCATTCAAGAAAGCACTTTTCACATCCATTTGAAATAATTTAAAGTTTTGAAAATTAGCAAAAGCACAAAGCATCCGAATGGATTCTAGTCTAGCAACAGGAGCGTACGTCTCATCGTAGTCGATACCTTCCTCTTGGTTGTATCCTTGAGCTACTAAACGAGCTTTGTTACGAGTAACTGAACCATCTTCATTTACTTTGTTTCTAAAAACCCATTTAGTACCAATTATCGAGTGATTAACCGGTTTAGGAACGAGTTCCCATACTTGGCTTCTCTCGAATTGGTTGAGTTCTTCTTGCATAGCAGAAATCCAAAATTCATCATTAAAGGCTTCAGAAATGTTTTTAGGCTCTACTTGTGAAATGAAGGCAGTGCTAGCAACGGAGTCTCTTAGTGATGATCTAGTAGTTACTCCACGTGAAACTTCTCCTATTACTAAATTTTCTGGATGAGAAGGTTTGAAAGAGAATTTCTTAGGCAAACCCTCCAGAGAATCAGTTTCGGTTTAAGTATTCATTGGAGTAGAAGTTGATGGCTCAACGTCATCATCACGAGTACTTACTGCACTGTTATCTTCATCAAAAGTCACATTTGTTGACTCTTCCATAATAAGTGAGCATTTATTAAAAACTCTATATCCCTTACTCTTGGCGGCATAACCAAGAAAGATACCATTGTCAGCTTTGGCATCAAATTTGCCTAAGTTGTCTTTGGTGTTAAGGATAAAGCATCTACAACCAAAAACTTTAAAATAAAAAACATTGGGGGTTCTCCCAAACCAAAGCTCATAGGGTGTTTTCTTCGTAATGGGACGAATCAGCACCCTATTTAAAATGTGGCATGCTGTACTGACAGCTTCTGCCCAAAAGTATTTCGGAAGTGAAAATTTATTCAACATGACTCTGGCCATATCGCCGAGAGTTCTATTCTTCCGCTCCACAACACCATTTTGTTGAGGAGTTCTAGGACAAGAAAATTTATGATCAAAACCATTTGCATTACAAAAAATTTCAAAATCATAATTTACGAATTCGCCTCCATGATCACTTCGGATTCGAGTAATCATGTAGCCTTTTTCGTTTTGAACTTTCTTTACAAAAACTTTGAAAACAGAAATAGCATCGCTCTTATTAGCGAGAAAGAAAATCCAAGTAAATCTCGAAAAATCATCAACAATAACAAATACATAAAGTTTGCCACCGAGGCTAGCTATTCTACTAGGACCAAATAAATCCATATGAAGTAGTTGCAAGGGTCTAGTAGTACTTACAGAGTTGATGGAATAAAATGAGGATTTAGTTGCCTTGTTTAGTTCACATTCGGCACATACCGTGTCCTTTTTGAATGTGATATCAGGCAATCCTCTCACTAGCTTCTTGGTAGACAGCCTGGATATAGCATCTATGTTGGCATGACCAAGACGCTGGTGCCAAAGTAGTCGTTCGTCTTTGTGGGCATATAGACATCTACCTGCATTGTTAGTATTTATAGAAAGATAGAATAATATATATGTTGTCCTCTCTTTTTCCTTCAAAAGCAATGTCTCCTGTTGACCTATCATAGATATAGCAACTGTTTTGTCCAAAGTTAATATCATATCCATGATCAGCAAGATGACTAATGCTGAGCAGGTTATGCTTTAACTCGGTCACTAGGCAGACATCCTTTATTACAGGAGAAGGAGGATAACCAATGATACCATTACCTATTATGTGCCCTTTGAGATTGTTACCGAAGGATACATATCCTTCTCTCTTCATCGATAGTGATGCAAAAAGATTTGCGTCTCCCGTCATATGTCGTGAGCATCCACTATCGAGAATCCACTTACTTTCAGTTGAAGAGGGAAGGTCCACCTACATCAAAAGTAGATGTGACCTTTGGTACCCGAGTTCTTGAGGGTCCTGAAAAGTTAGTCTTTGGAAACCAAGTATATATCTTTTTATCTACAAGTCTTCTAAATTTGCACTGTGGAGAGATGTGTCCATGTAATCCACAGTAAGTACAGATAGCATTCTTATTTATACTAGGAGCATGAGAATAATATCTATAAGCAACAGGATGAGGATGGTCATGATGTGAAGAGTTAGCATGGTGATGATGATTATGCATAGAATGAGTGGCATGGTGATGATGTCTATGAGGCATATCATGATGGTATTGTCTATGATGTGTGACATGCTGATATTGTCTATATGGCATGGCATGATGATTTTGTCTATATGGCATATGATGATCTTGTCTATATGGCATTGCATGATGATCTTGTCTATATGGCATGGCATGATGATTCCCATGTGTGGAGTGATGTTGATTGTGTCTTTGTGCATGATGATTGTGTACTGAGTGAGAATTATTCTTCCGTGCACGTGGTTTATGAAAGTTTGTGTATATAAATGCATGGTTATGTGCTGCTTGAGAATGACGTGGTTGACTAGCATGAGTGGTGTTGTGCCCATGAGATTGGGTTTGAGGTTGAACAACCTGTTTACCCAATTTGGTTTCTAATCTTTTAGAAACAGCTTGCAGTTCATCAACCTTAATATTTAAGCCATATATTTTAGTCATGGAAATCTTGTGTCTACTCTTTTCTTCAGCAAGCAACGTGTTGAGTGTAGTGATTTCTTGAGTTTGTTGCTCAATACGTGCTTCAGCATCATGTAAGCTTAATTTAAGCTTGGATACTTCATCAGGGTCATTAGTGGGTGTCGTGTTTCTAACATTATCAAGAAGTAAGGAAATTCTTTGTATCTCATCTTCAAGACTTTTGATTTTGTCCTTGGCATGTTTGTATTTACCGATGACCTTTTTGTGATCATCGAGTAAATTAGTGAAAGCATCGCCAAGTTCATCAAAAGAGAAGTCATCAAGAGTTTCGTTAGCTACCTTGTTGGAAGTTGCCATTAGAGACACATTTGCTGTATCTTGAGGAGAGCCTTTTTCTTCCTCGGAGTCACTCGCTTCACTTTCATGCCAAATTCCTGTGTTGGCATATTTCTTTGATGAGTTCTTTTTGTATGGCTTCTCATAGCGGTTGCTCTTCTTCAAGAATGGGCAGTCTTTTCGGACATGTCCAGTCTTCTTGCAACCGTAACAGGTTGGCTCTTCTTCATCATCTTCTTGTGAATCCTTCTTCCTTCGATTGAAGCGAAGGAATTTTCTGAAGTTGCGAACCATGAGAGCTTGGTCTTCATCATCCGAGTTATCGTCTTCGGTCTCATCGTGATCAGCCCTTCGTCGATGAGCTTTGAGTGCGATCTCCCTGGTCTTCGGAGCAGGCTCTTCGAAGTCCTTGAGGTCAAGCTCGTGAGTCATGAGCTTACCCATCAAGGTCTCCATTGACATTGATGTGAGATCGTTTCCTTCTATGATGGCCGTCACCTTAGGGTTCCAAATCTTTGGCAACCCTCTGAGTAACTTACGAATCTTCTCGTGGTTTGAGTACTGCTTACCAAGCGAGGATAGAGGATTGATGATGTCGAGGAATCTTGTAATCATTTGAGTGATCGTCTCATTTGGCTTCATCTTGAAGGCTTCGTATTCTTGAGTAAGACGGCTTATTTTAGATTCCTTGACTTGTGTGGTTCCCTCATGCGTCACTTCTAGAAGTCTCCATACTTCATGAGCAGTGGTGCATGTGGAGACCCTGTTGAATTCATTCCTGTCTATAGCACAGAATAAAGCATTAATAGCCCTAGCATCTAGACTTGCCTGTTTCTTCTCCTCGACAGAATATTTGTCGTGTGGTTTCTCAATGAGGTCACCATCGACAACTATCCTGACGGGCTTTTTGTAACCGTCAGTGACGACAGTCCACAGGTCAAAGTCTAGAGACTTAAGATAGAAGCTCATCCTTGTTTTCCAATATGTATAGTTAGTTCCATCAAATAGGGGAGGCCTATGAGTGGACTGACCTTCACCATGATTGGAAATCAAGGATTGTGTGGTTGCCATGGATCAGCTCTTAGGAGTTAGTCCTTAAAAAGAGAACAGAGCTTTGATACCAATTGAAGAACAGTTTGGCAACTCTAGAGGGGGTGAATAGAGTATATATAGAAAAATGACCAATTAAAAATAACTCTTTCTCCAATAAAAATAATCAGAGTAAAGTGCGAAAAATAAAACGAGATTAAAAGAGCATACGCAAACACAGCAATTTTAACCTGGTTTCCCTCGTGGAGGACTAGTCCAGGCCTGAGAACTCTTGCTCAGGATTCAAATCCACTATTTGTGAAATAGTAGTTTACAACCGTGCCTTTACTTCAGAAGAGCACGTCAACTTCTAACAGAGGATCGCAGTGGCGATTTGCTTGGAATTGTCCAAGCGACTTCTTTGACTCTTGCACAAGAATCCTAACTGAGAGATGCTGAGCACTCGAGACTTAGGAGGCTTGTGGCTAGTAGATGGGAAGGGTATGGCTTATTTCAGCTATAAGAGAGAAGAGAAGAGAAGATTGGATGGTTTAGAATGAGAAAATTCATGCCCTATTTATAGTGTTTTTATAGGCAGAATTCGGCCAGAATTCGGGTAGGAAAATTCAAATATTTGGCCGTTGGACAACTAGCAACCAGCTAACCCTAAAATTAGGGTTCCTGATTTCTAGGGGACAGAGTTCGGCCCGAACTCTGTGTGGAGGCAGAGTTCGGCCCGAACTCTGTCTCCAGAGCACAGAGTGGTTCAAAGGGGATTTTTGGGCAGTGTTTGGTTCAGTGGAGCTTGGGATTTTGGGTAGGCTGTAGACTAAGTGTCAAGAGCTCAGCATGACTCAGAGTACACAAGTCTAGACTCAATGAAAATATAAAATACAGACTCGAAAACACACTGAGAACGGGAGACTGAGCTGTCGTCTGTCTTTAAACGGAATGCAGACGTCGTGTGTCGTATTGAATTAATACAGACATTATTTAGTCAATGTAGTCAATATTTGGTTGACTGTGACTTTGTGTCAACAATCTCCCCCATATTGATAATTGACAAAATAATATATATATATATATATCAATATTCATACCTGGACACAGTTGATTGTAGCACAGCTCCCCCATAATCGATGCTGAGCTAGAAAGAAGAGCTCCCCCGTGATCAGTGAACGGTGCCGAGCTGGAAGTAATAGCTCTCCCCCGTAAATAATGCATAGAACCTGTGGCCTGATAAATAATATCTCCCAAAAGCAAAAACAAGCATAGATATACGAAACAGATATACGAAAAATATACATAGTTCTCCCCCTTTTGGCAGTTAGCAATATAAACTGTAAAGGGGATTTCTGTGGATCCCAAGAAGATTGAGGCAGTGGAAGCATGGGCACCTCCCAAGTCAGTAGCAGAGATTCGTAGTTTCCTGGGTCTTGCAGGATACTACAGGAAGTTCGTGAAGGACTTCGCCAGGATAGCAGAGCCTATGACGAAGCTTACGCGAAAGGACGAGGAGTTCATATGGAGCGACGCCTGCCAGTCAGCATTTGAAGAATTGAAGAGAAGACTCACGACGGCCCCAGTTCTAGCCTTGCCATCGGGATCAGGAGGATTTGTCATCTACAGCGAAGCTTCGGGGAAAGGCTTGGGATGTGTGTTGGAGCAGAACAAGAAGGTTATAGCGTATGCTTCTAGACAGTTGAGGCCCCATGAGAAGAATTATCCTATACATGACTTGGAGCTTGCAGCAGTCATATTTGCCTTGAAACTGTGGAAGCATTACCTGTATGGGGAGAGAGTGGACATCTTCACGGACCACAAAAGCCTGAAGTATGTTTTTACTCAGAAGGAGCTGAATATGAGGCAGCGCAGATGGCTGGAACTCATGAAGGACTTCGACATCAGTCTGCAGTATCATCCTGGAAAGGCGAATGTGGTTGCAGACGCTCTTAGTCGGTATCTGTAGAAGCATGGAATTTCACAACCAGAAAGCCCATGTGCCAGACACTACATACGCTAGAACTCAGACGAAGAACTTCACAGCAAGATCAATAAAGATAGACATTCGAAAGAAGACTTTTATATACAGAAGTCTATTACATGTCTAAGAAAAGGTTGTACAAAGGAGAATTTCTACAAAGGAAAGATCCTAAGTCTACAGCCAGCGGCTACCACGCGCCTCCAGATAAGCGCAGCAACCACCATGCGCCATCAGTCAGGCGCAGCAGACATCATGCGCCTCCATCCAGGCGCATCCCGCCATCTCTTCAGCAGCTCAGCTATGTGCATCCCTTCAGCCAAATTCTTCCAGCCAGGCTCACCTGGCCGAGCAGAGCCCAGTGCCGCTCTTCCAGCCAGGATCCACAAAGTATTTAACCCTCTGGCTGGAACCAAAAAAGAGAGGAGCACGGCAAAGCTGTGGCCAGGGGAGGCTTCGAAAGAGCCTCCAAAGCCCAAGGAAGACCGTGATCGAAATCATGGCACAAGGAAGCTCTCAACACAACCAGAGTGGGCGACACCCACTTTGAAGGAAGAGAAAGCCTAGCACCGCCATTCCGATCTACGGCTCTTCCCAAACAACGGAGACGAGGCCCGAGCATCCCTATCTTTGGATGTAACAGGCACCTTCCGCCTGCCTCGGAAGCCCTCGACTCCGTCTTTTGGATGTAACAGTCACCTTCAAGTGCATCGAAGACAACACAGCGTCTCATCTTCACCCCCGGGAGCACTTCGTCAACAGAATGCACCCGCATGTTCAAGTTCATATTGGAAGTACGTGAGGGAATGAGAAGCAAATCTTCTCTCCATGCCACTATTTATAGGCCGGGCAGATCAAACCCACGCGCCAAGTGGATGGCCCTCCGAATTCCGTGCAATGAATTTACATTAAATGGATGAACCGGATGCTTCGAATTCAGCCAAACGGCTATTTATAGCACTCGAAGAGCGAGACAGCCGCATCATTAAAAGACATGTCCGATGCGCCAGCAGCGCATCACACGGACGCGCCCTTCGGCATCAGGCGTATCACACAGACGTGCCCTACAGTACTCGACACATTACAGAGGGTGCGCCCCCACACATCTCCATACCGAGTGGAACGCCAACCGACGCGCCCACTCAGCTGTCCATCGAACGTCACCAACATTAAATGCTGAACTGACAGAGTTGGCAGTACGCCTTCCAAAGTCTGAACAGTCGACAGCTTTTTCAGAAAATGAAGCGTCGACAACGTCAGCATCATCATGACTTTATTTCGACGGCTACTGCCACGTGGCCACTCCACCAACAGCATGCGCCTCTACGGCCATGCGTCCAAATCAGCATGCACCTCAAAAGCCATGCGCCTCAGACTGCTCTCTGATCCCGAAAGACAGAAGGAAAGTCGCCTGCATGCGCCTCAAAAGCCATGCGCCCCAAATGGTTTGTAACTCCTAAAGGTTATGAGCCGCAGCCTCCTCCTGCGCCCAATCCAAGGCGCAGCCCACCAGATCACTCCTCTCCACCAAATCCGAGATCTTCGAACCATGAGTCGACGACACGTGTCCTTTGACTCAACTCATCCAAGATTTCAGCAACGGAAAGATCTCCTCTCTGCTACGTGCCGGCTCACAACAGCAGTATGAAGAGTTCTCCCCCTCGATCAGGGCATAGCATCCATGCGCCTCCATCAGCAACCTCCACGTGGCGTCCCCACACCGGCGCATCCTGCATGCGCGCATGAGCAGCCAGCCTGCAAAACTATAAATAGAAGGATCATCTCCTTCACACACAGAGGACACACACAGAGGAGACTCACAACACAGAGAGAATCCACAACAGAGAATCACCGGAGAGGCAGTTCTAGACACTCAACGTCTTCCTCCTCTCTGCAAGCTCCAGCACCCAGAGCAATCAACACCTTCAGAGAACCGATAACCGTCGTCAGCCGGTCAACGGAGTCAACGCATTACCACTCGCTCCATTGGCACTAAGGACCCAGCTTAAACAAAAGTGTACTCCTAGGACTACATCTAAGTCCTATATTGTATCACTGTTCTATTTGTATTAAAATTTCAATCAAAACAATTTTAATGGCAAACAAGCTGGCGACTCTGCTGGAGACTTCTTTCTCCTCTACCGAGAAAGTCGTGTCATAGGCCGACGACGTGAAGGTGGGCTCCTCCCACAAGACGCTGGTAGTGCGCCTCAATCAATAGGCGTACGAGGAGTTCATTTCTGAAGGAAGTGCGAGTCCTTCGAAGCGGCTGTCGAAGCCGAAGAAGACCCGCGCAGTCTGGGTGCGCAAAGTCGACGCCTCGGGCACCACCGTTGAAGGGGATACGCCCGTCCAGCCTTCTCTTCCTGCTGACGTCCTCAGCAGTCAAGGTGCGCCCGCTGATGCAGCGCATCTCTCGGGGAAGCGTGCGGCTGACCACGTTCTCCAGCCATCTTCCTCTCAGGCGAGGAAGATACGTCGACGGAGCAGGGGCGCAGCCAATGCCCCGTGCATCACTTCTGATGTGCCACAAAGAGCCTCTATCTTTGACAGACTCACTCGCTGTAATGGCGAGGAGAATTTGGATGCTGAGTACTATGCGCCCCAGCGGGCTGGTACGAAGAAATCCAAGACGGCACGGGCCATGCGCCACAAACGTGCTATGCCAGCAGCCGGCCAGAGGCACGCGCTTACAATCACGTGCGCTGCCGATGGCAAGCTGTACAAGGTTGACTCAAGTGCTTCTGCACCAACAACGAGTCGACCTTCAAAGTCCTCATCTCGCTTGGGCGCATTCACTGCGTGCACAACCAAGCCGAGAGAGGCAAACTCAGTGGTCTTGAACTCCCGCGCCTCCTCTGGTTGTGCGTTTGAGGTCCGTTCAAGTCACTTCAAATGCTGTGGTTCTCCCACTACTGATCGTGATGCCTGCTTGGTATTAGATCAGGGGGCGCAGCACTCACCCGACCACCCCGGCGCTTGGCCCTGCCATGCGCCTGAGAGGGGTGTGAGGGTAGCACTCTCCTCCAACGACCTGCGCAACGTGATCACTCACAAGCGCCGGTCAGGAGAGTTGACCAACAAGCACGATGCAGTCGGTCTTCCAACGGCTGTTACAAGGTTGACTCAAGTGCTTGTGCAGTGGTCACCATCAACTGCTGTTGCAAGACGGCAGTACCGCCAAAGCAGTCGGTCTTCCAACGGCTACAGTCATCGACACCCTTCCGACATCGCCTTGGGACGAAGGTGTCAGCAGAAGAGGAGCTAAAGGTTGCTTCATGCAACGTGATCTCCAACTCCTCATCTGTCCGAAAGACGACTGCCAATTCCTCGTCTTCATCCAAAAGCCAGCCGAGGAAAACCAAGGCAGCTGTCTCGACCTCTGGAGTGTTCGAAGGCACTCGGTCGAGGAAGAAGTTCTTGGAGGAAGCTGGGGGTAGCCAGACCCTTGTCGAGCCTCCTTCCGAAGACGAAGATGTCCAAAGCACAGCTGCGGCGGATCTTCATCAAGGCGAAGATGGCCTCCCTGAAGCCCCTCAAAATGACGATGTCCTCCAGGACACCGCCGGGGTAGTGCTGGAAACGAAGAGGCCCTTCAAGACAGAGTTGAGGGCAGTCAGGCCCTTGCAGATGCGCCTGTCGAAGACGAACTCCAGAAGGTGGCTGGGGGTGGCCAAACACTAGGAGAAGTGACTCCCCCACATGAGAGCGAGGCTGAGAGCGAAGCCTCAACTAATCCATCCACTTCCGGCCGTGTCATGACAGTATACATGACCGGAGGTGATCTTGAGACTGATGCGCCACCACAGGACATTGTCCAGCGCATAGACTCGCTAGAGGGAGGACTCAAAACCCTCTCTGCCTCAATGCAAGCACTGACTCAAGCAGTGTTTGAGATGCGGTCGGCCTTGATCAGGACACCTTCAAATGGTCCCGACCCAGGAGCCAATGGAGAGTCGAGTGTGCCCCTCCAACGGACACCCTCAGACACAGAAGCACCCCGGACGTCGGAGCCCTCAAACGCTCCACTCCAGGTGGTACCTCCTTCCCCGACTCCTAGCTCCACGGAGGACGTGGTCGAAATGATCAAAGATCTGCGGGAGCGCTTCGAGTCCAAGAACAGGCAGGAGGAGCGCCAGAAGATGGGCATTCCCCAGCCTTATTCCCTTGAGTGGAACAAGGTAGTTTATCCCCCAAAGTATAAACCACAAACACTCACGCCGTATGACGGGAAGGACTCTCCACGACGGTACCTGACGTACTTCCAGTCGCAGACAGGGCATCTTCCGAAGGAGGACGCGCTCCTCACCAGCATCTTTGTTGGGGCCCTGAAAGGGGTGGCGTATGACTGGTACTGCAGCCTCCCCGATAATTCCATATCGTCCTTCGACGACCTGATACGCCTCTTCCTCGACCGCTTCTACGACGGTAGGAAGGACATGACGATGGCGTCTCTCATTGAGATACGCCAGAAGGACAAGGAAACGGTTCGGGCATTCATCGAACGCTTCCGTCAGGCCTGCTTCAGGCTACCTCCAGGCATGCTAGAGCATGCGCTTCTCTCCGCTTGCAGTATGAACATGCTGCCTGCAGTAAAGCTCTGGCTTAACTCTACTCCCCCTCCCGACTGGAGCTCCCTAATCATCGAAGCTGAAGCTGTAGAGAAGAAGGCGGCCAATGCACGTCTTCTGGGTGTTAGCTTCCCCGCCTTTGACGATAAGGGGAAAAAGTTCGCAATCAACAACTCCGGACGAGAAACAAAGGGGAAACAGGCATTGACTGTTAATGCCTCAAAGGGCGCATCTGCGCCTACTCAAAAGCCTCTACTGGCACCGAGACCCAAGGAGGTTTATTCATTCAATGATGACGACACCCTGCAACTCTTTGAGATACTGAAGCAGGGTGACAAGATCAAGCTTCCGGACCCGAAGCGGCCCGATGAAGTCGGGAAAGTGTACAACCCGAGGTACTGTCACTACCATCGGTTTGTCGGACACCCGACCAAGGACTGCTACGTCCTCAAAAATTACATCCAGCGCATGATCAATGCGGATGTAATCTCCGTCGACTACGAAGAGAAGACGGTGTCAGCTAATGTGGTGTCACTTCAGTTCGGCACCTTGCCGTCGACTACCACACAAGATGGCGTCGTCCCCATCCCTAAGGCGACAATGGAGGTGGTGAACTTGCCACCCACCCGTGACAATGTGAGTGGACTTGTCCCACTCACCACATCTCGAGGAGAGGTCCTCTGGGTTCACCCCGACCTCGTCTCCGAGGTAACTCAACCGGAGGTACGCCCTACCTCCAAAGCAAAAGGCAGGAAGATCAAGTCTTGCCGTACGGTCTCTTCTTCAATGGAAGAGGCGCTTCCTGTGCAGACGCGTGCACAACAGAACTCCCAGCCCGGTGAAGCTGCCGCCGAAGTGGTGCCTCCTGGCACCATCCCTGAGGAGGGTCCATCCAAACCCTCAGCAGCCAATAAACAAAAGCAAGTGGAGGCCCGTTTCGACAGACCTCTGCGGAAAGAAAATGCTTCGGGGCTAGCCAAGCCCCACAATTTTGACATTCTGGCACAACTGGCCAGTACTCCTGCACGCTTGTCTTTGTTCGAGCTCCTGCGTCTCTCCAAGGACTCCCGAGAAGCTCTCTGCGAAGCTCTGAAGGATGTCGAATCCTTTCTCAGTCAAATCAAGCAGCCTGAAGACCTTCCAACTACTTGTGCACACTGTCATTGTGCGGATGAAGTTATCCCAAACATAACTTTCACCCAACAAGACATGCTGCTCAAGCATCACCGACATAACCGACCGTTGTATTACACAGGGTACATCGGTTCGGTAAAGGTGAGCAGGATTCAGATCGATCCGGGGTCTTCCCTAAGCATCATTCCAAAGGCGCTGCTATCAAAGCTGGGGATCCCAATGTACCGGCTGGCGCCCTCCAATACGACCATCAGTGGCTTTAACGCTAGCAAGAGCGAGCCACTGGGCAAGATCCGGCTGAAGTGTCACATCGGCAGCCTCAAAACTGAGGTGACTTGTTATGTGGTGGATGCCGAGGTCAACTACAACATCTTACTCGGCCGACCATGGTTACATGAGTACATGGTGGTGCCCTCCACGCTCCACCAATGCATGAAATATGTATCCACCAACGGCGTCATCCGGACGGAGTTTGCAGATATCGATCCCTTCAAAGGGATTGAGGCCTACTTCACCGATTCCGACTTGTACAAGCCACTTGACGAGGAGGAAGCCAACGACGCCGATGATGAAGCAGAGACGGCAACAGAGCCGGACTTGGAGCCCGAAATGACTCCCGACGTCCCCTTGAAAATCTGATTGAAGGGCAAGCCTCCCCAGAAGGCGCCTCCAATGAGCATCAAGCTATCAGGGAAAGCACCGACTCACGAAGCTCCCCTGAAGATACGCCTCAAGGGAAAGCCACCTCAAACAGCGGCTCCCCTGGTGGTAAAATTACAATGGAAGGCGCCACTCATCGGAGGCGCAACCGAGGCACCTCTCAAGGTGCGTCTCAAAGGCAAGCCGCCGCAGTCATCCAAAATGCCAGAGAGGGCTCACATAACCCTCTCAGACCCCAAAGTCAGAGCGGTGGAGGACTCTCCTGATCCGGCCCCAGTGCTTACAGATGAAGAGCTTGGCGAATATATCTCTGCTGATGTAGATGCACCCTCCTTAGACAATGTAATCCCAAGGGATAAAATCTCGCACTTTATCAATAATAGAGTGTCTTTCAACTATTCTTGTCTTCCATACTGGAATGCCATGTATACATTAGACAACGCTCTACGGTCGTTGCAAACACAAATAACGAACGTCCACCATAATCGAGTGGCCCTGTCTCAAGGAGTCTTCATAATCCCCCTACGAAGCCGAGACGAAGGCACCATCATCTCGGGCAAAGTCAAGCGTCATCAGGACCTCCCGTCAATCGAGCCCGAACCTGATACCGGCAGAGTACAAGTCTATCAGTACACGGATACGGCAAAATGCATCATCCAAAAGATGGGCTACGACCTGAAAAGCAATAAAGGCCTAAACTACGGCAAGGGTCGGCATCTCCCTGTCCGGCTTTCGATGCCCAATGGAAAGCCACAGGATTACTACAATCGGACTCGACGGGGGTTAGGCTATGTCATGCCGCCATCAACTCCAGAGAGTTCAGACGCAGAAGACATAGAACATTCCCACTCGTCTGAAGCATCGACGTGGGATTCCGATACCAGTATCGGATCAGTCTTTAGGAAAGTACTGTCAGCTAACATGACATCGGCACAACCTCAGAAAGATGAAGGCGAAGACCAACCGCCGGAACCCTTCGAAGAGGAACCCTGGGCTCAACGCCTAGGAGAACAATGGGAGTCTCGTTTTGAGTTACGAGAACCTCCCACCGAAGACGAAGTCGAGCAGATCGACCTCGGGGATGGGTCTTCTTCTAAACCCATCTTTATCAGCAAAAGCTTGGCAGGAGAAGACCGAGAATCTTTAGTCCAACTGGCTAAAGAGTATATTGACGTCTTCGCCTGGAGCTACGAAGACATACCGGGTCTCGATCCACAGATCGCGATGCATAGGTTGAACATCTTACCAGATGCCAAACCTATCAAACAACAACAGCGACGCTTCTGCCCGGACATCATGAATGCCATCGATCAGGAGGTGGACAAGCTCTTGACCAGTGGCTTCATCCGTGAGGAACAATACCCGGACTGGGTAGCCAACGTCGTCCCTGTCACCAAGAAGAACGGGAAGATACGAGTCTGTATCGACTTCAGGGATCTCAACTCTGCTTGCCCGAAGGATGAATTCCCGCTCCCAATCACCGATGTAATGATCGACAACACATGTGGCTTTGAACGCATGTCCTTCATGGACGGGTATTCAGGCTACAATCAAATCAAGATGTTCCCCGATGACGCAAAACACACGTCATTCAGGACTCCGAAAGGTATTTTCTGCTACACAGTAATGCCCTTCGGCTTGAAGAATACCGGTGCAACATACCAACGAGCGATGAGTGCCATCTTCCGTCAACATCTTCGCAAGACAGTTGAGTGTTATGTTGACGACATCACAGTCAAGAGCCGCCTCAAAAGAGATCACCTACAGGACCTGAGGACGGTCTTTGATCTCATGCGGGCACATCAACTCAAAATGAACCCCGCTAAATCCTTCCTGGGGGTTTCTAGCGGCAAATTCTTGGGCTTTGTCATCACGACAAAAGGCATTCATGTCGACCCCGAGAAGACTAAAGCCATCCTCAACATGGACCCTCCGAAGAACCTTCGAGAACTTCGGGGCTTACAGGGACGTCTGGCATACATCCGGAGGTTCATAGCAAACCTCTCCGGTAAATGTCAACCCTTTACTCAGCTCATGAAGAAGGGAGTCTCTTACGTCTGGACAGAGGAGTGCCAAAAGGCTTTCGACGACATCAAGGCTTACTTGACAAGCCCGCCATCAGCAACCCTGGATCATTCCCTCGGCACTTTACTGGCTCAAAACAGCGATGCAGGCTACGAGCAAGCAATCTACTACCTCAGTCAAACTCTCATCGGGGCCGAACACCGGTACAACCCCGTTGAAAAGGAGTGCTTGGCTTTGGTGTTTGCCATTCAGAAGACTCGTCATTACGTCTCGGGCCAGACAATTCACGTCATCTCCCGAGTCAATCCACTCAGAGTTCTCATGACGAAGCCAGGGTCATTAAACTCCCGGCTGGCTACATGGGCGATCCTACTAACGCCATACTACATGGTGTTTGTCCCGCAGAAGGCAGTCAAGGGTCAGGCTCTGGCTGACTTCTTAGCTGCACACCCCATCCCAGAATCTTCAAAACTCTATGAAGACATCCCGGATGAAGTCCAACAATCAAACGTCACTGAAGGAAGCCTCGTTTGGCGGATGTTCTTCGATGGCGCTTCAAGAACGGGCCCCAACGGCCAAATCATCGTAGGAGTGGGGGTAGTCTTGGTCTCCCCCGATCAGCTGGTCATCCAGCGCGCATACTCTCTTTCGAGGCCGTGCTCCAACAACGTTGCTGAGTGCAACGCACTCGTCATGAGACTCCAGCTAGCACAACAGCTGGGGGTGGATCATCTGGAAGCCTACGGCGACTCGAAACTCGTCATAAACCAGATTCGGGGGCAATACGAGGTTCGCCATGAAGATTTGATCCCTTACCATGAAGTTGCATTGAACATCATTTCAACCTTCACTGGGTTCTTCATCGAACATGTACCCCGTCTACAAAACTTGGAGGCTAACGCTCTGGCTGGCCTCGCAGCCTCATTGGCCGTGCCCCTTGGGACTCAACACTATGTCACGGTAACTGGCCGAGACTTGATTTATCCCAGAAACAACCTATGTTTGCAAATGGCTCACGCCGTGCCGACAAACACTGATGTTAATGTCCGAGACTGGAGATTCCCGTTCATCGACTTCGCCGTCTACGGAATCCTTCCGGAAGATCCGAAGGAAGCCGTCTCAGTCAGGAGACGCTCTCTTCGATTCTACTACGATACAGCCACTAAAATGCTGTACCGACGCTCCTTCGACGGGCTTCTCCTTCGATGCCTGTCTAACGAAGAAGCGACCGAAGCTCTTCGAGAAGCTCATGACGGAACTTGCGGAGCTCACCAACCAGGTCCTAAGTTGCAAGATCGACTGCGACGTATGGGCTACTACTGGCCAACCATGGCCGCCGACGCAGTAGAATATGCTAAGAAGTGCCATGCATGCCAACTTCATGCAGACTTCATACATACACCGTCTGAACCTCTACATCCTACAGTCGCCTCCTGGCCATTCGAAGCCTGGGGTATGGACATTATAGGACCAATCACCCCTCCTTCATCAAGAGGACATCGTTTCATCCTGGCCATCACCGATTACTTCTCCAAATGGGCGGAAGCAGTCCCACTAGCGGAAGTAAAAAGCTCCAGGGTGGTCAGCTTTATCAAACACCATGTCATTTACCATTTCGGAGTACCCAGGCGAATCATTCATGACAATGGTCCCCAGTTCATCAGCCACATTTTCAGCAGGTTCTGTAACAAGAATCGCATTCAAAACGTGGCCTCAACCGTCTACAATCCGGCAGCAAACGGATTGGCCGAGGCGTTCAACAAAACTATCGTCAGGCTGCTCAAAAAGGTCGTGTCATCCAACAAACGCGACTGGAACGAAAAGCTCGGCAAATGTCTTTGGGCCTACCGCACAACGGTACGGACCCCAACAGGCAACACACTATTTTCCCTGGTCTACGGGAGCGAAGCGGTACTGCCTCTCGAGATCCAGATCCCCTCACTCCGAGTAGCGATCACAAACAAACTCACAGAAGAAGACAATCAACGTCGTCGTCTGCGGAAACTGGAGGCACTTGACGAAAAGCGTCTCCTAGCTCAACAACGCATCGAACTTTACCAAGCCCGTATATCACAGGCTTTCAACAAGAAGGTCAAGCAAAGAACTTTCCAAGTTGGTGACCTGGTTTTAGCAGTCAGAAGGCCAATGGTGTTAACTCACAAGACACCAGGGAAGTTCGAGCCCAAATGGGAAGGACCCTTCATCATTGAGACGGTATACTCAAACGGTGCTTACCGCCTCGCCAAACCCAATGGGGACTTGTTCATGATGCCCATCAACGGCAAGTTCCTAAAGAAGTACTATTCTTGACATCCTCCAAGACATGTATTTTCCCAAACAACCTCTTTTCACAAAATCAAACGCTTCCGGAACCCAGCTGTTTCGTGGCATCCTTCCGTAGAAAGATAACCACGTCCACATTACCTCTGAGTTGTCTCTCTACATCCTACAAAGCGGAACCTTACATTTCGTGAGCTTACGCTATCCTTCATGTTTACCACGTCCACATTACCTCTGAGTAAACATCACGTACAAACAACTCCTGTGTTGTTGTACATTGATCGTAGAACTTCCACGTCCACATTACCTCTGAGTTGTTCAGCGTATCCCCCGGGATCATTCCTACCACGTCCATAAATACCTCTGAGTAGGAAGATTCTATCATTTGAACCTAATGATTGCCATGTCCACATTACCTCTGAGCAAACATGTTGGTTCCTTCAAACTTATTATCTGTACCTAAAAACCAAGGTGCGCAAAAGATAATAGGTCCACATAAATCATCAAGTTCATGAGATCAAAAATGAACACATCACAAAAAAAAGAGATAGTGTATTTCTTTATTTTTCAAAAAAAAGGGAGTACAGAAATACGCTATTTCCCCAGCAAGAGTTGCAAAAACACATAAAAAGAAGAGAAACTACAGTCTCTGATCCTCTCCAGGGTGGGATGAGAGTTCTCTGACTCGACGTCTCAGGTCGGCAGTGCGAGTTTCCACAGTCGCCTGGACTCGGAGCTCGGCTTCTTGACGCATTAATCCGACAGCCTCAGCGGAAGTTTTACTCTCATACTTCTCATCAAGCTGTCGTCGCTGCTGAGCCAAAGCAAGGGTCCGCTGAGTAAGAGCCGCTTCCTCCTGCTTGAATGCCACGTGTTCAGCCAGGACACGATCAGCTTCTAGTTGAAGTTGGGCCCGCTGGTCTTCAAGACGGCGCATCTGAGCATCAACCTCTACGATGTTAGCGTCCACCGCAGCCCGCTTCTCCGTCGTCTTATCCATAGATTGAGACAACTGCTCCGCCACAGCCTCAGTCCCAGCCACTTCACGCTCCCAACTGCTCACATCGACTCGATGGGAAGCCTCGATTTCAGCAATCAACTTCCCTATCTCTGCATCTATCAAGACAGAGAGGTCATTTCGTTAGATGTGCTGCAGTTCTACGAGCCGCTCGTCCAGCTCAATCACCGAAACCTCCAGAATTTCGGCCATATGGTCATGGCCTTGGTGAATGCGGATCAGCTCGATACAAGGCATTGCCAAAGCTTTTGTCGTCGCAAAGCTCCCCTTGCCATCCATCACTGCAGATACACCTTTCTCCAGCATTTTGTACACTCCCTCGACGAGGAACTTCACATACTCGTCGGCATCCGCCAGCACCTGCGGCGTCATAGCAGGAGTTGGGGGAGCTACTACAGTCTGCGGACCGGAGGAAGATCCGCCAACCTCGATCTGAGAGGTTTGAACCTCGGCAGCAATAGGCTCTTCATCAACAGGGGCCAGACTGCTAGCCCGAGGAGCCGAAGGAACAGAAGGAGCCGGCACATGTGTCGTGATAGTACCCCAAGTGGAAGGAGCAACAGAGGGTTCCACACCCTTACCCTTCTCAAGCCCGGAGAAATCACCGACGTCGACGGCCCCCTCTTCTACCCCCGACGTTCTATCAGCATCAGCTACCGCCCCCGGCAAAACGGGGAGATCAACATTTATCTCCTGGCCAGCCCCAGGAGACAAGACCGGCAGAAGGGTCTCGTTCTTCTCAAGTCCCTCTACAGGGACAAAATCTGTCGCTACCACCTGATCGGTAGCCATCTCTATGTCCATGGTTGAAGCCAAGGAAGGATTTGGCAATGATTCAGCCGACCTCCCTTCATCATGACAAGGAGGGGAATCAACCCTCTCCTCTATTCTCACTGCTTCTGCTGTCCCCGCAACGGACCCTTGCAACGCTGGAGGGACGTCACCAGAAGGCGACGAACTCCAATCCACTTCATCATCAGGATGCCTCGAGTCTGTAGGACCCTCAGCGTCCAAGGCCTCTATGGCAGATGATACTATCCCAGAAGTTGTTGCGACTTCAAAGTCAGAAGATACTAAAACCTCCGCGGGAACATCTTCGGGACCCTCCTCCACAGGAGACATCATCATTGGTGGAATGCGCTCCTCAGAAGAGCCTGCCACCTCCTTCGGCTTACTGGTGCCCGGTTTCGAAGCACGAGACTTCTTCTTCAATCCCTACAAGAAGAAGAACATAAGTCGCCACAATGACATAAAAAAAACTGGAATTATGAAGCACTCCGTACCTCAGCGGTAGCTGAGCCCGTTGGCGTTACAAGTGGCGCTTCCGTAATCTTCGGGGTCGACGTCCTTCTCGACCTTTTCGGTACAGAAGAACCAGCTTCTGGGTCAGCCCGCCTTTTCCCGACAGACGGGTCTCTCACTGGTGCCACAGCAGCAGCCCGATACCCCGCCAATTCTGGCGGACGATATGACCGAGCTGCCACCAACATATTCGTTGTTGCCTCCAACTGGGTTCCAATGATGAAACTAGTCTCCCTGTCATAACCAGGAGACATAGTATTCATAGTGCAATACAGCTTGGCGGCCGGATATAAGATCGGCGGCCGAAGATTGCGAACTGGTGTGGTAAACTTAACGCTAGTGCATCCAGCGTTATAATACTGCCAGCCCCGGGCTCCATCCAGCAAACACCCGATGAAGCCTAGACTGCTACTGGGATTCTGTAGCATTAGCTGAGTGTAGCCAAATTGACGAGCAAATCGGCTAGGCAAGTACGGTTCCAGGTAGCACTGATTCCTGTTTCGGTACACCAGATGGGACGGCCGGATACTTTGCAACCAGCGAAATCCCCATTGAGGCAGAGTGGTGGTACCTTCGCCCAGGTCCCTTAAATCCTCGTTGGCCTCAAAACCCAAATAGATGGGACCAACTTTGGTGATCTCCCAACCCCGAAGACGGGATAAAACCTTTCTACAAACCGGGACACCAGTATGCGACCAGCTCCTCCGATGGAAACGACGAAGGAATGCATCTCCAGCCTTATAATCTCCTTCCGAGCCTGGGCTCATCACACTGGGATGATGCAGAATCAGCCATCCTATCAAATAGTAAAACGGCAGTTCGGCGCGCGGGAAGTTATTTTTTCTGCCTCTATCATGAATCACATTTCCAGCAAACTCTCGCAAACCTCGCTGCAGGTTACATACGGGGAGGAGAGCCAAGCGCCGGCCGAAGACCAATTTTACGGCTGGCAGGATTAAGTTTCGAGTCACCCTCTCGACGGCACCGGATCCACCTGCGAACACGCAATCCCAGAGCCATATCATCAGATAGGCGACCAAAACCGCCTTGGATGACATTGGATAAGCAAGGTGCCAGAAGCAGCTGTAGGAGCCTGCATCTGACTGCTGGTCTTCATTTCCTCGGGGATTCTTCTCCCCTAACGTGCTCATTTCGGACAGCACCTCGCTACGAGAGAGCGCCGGCGGAGTAGAAAACTTCGAAGAATCCTCTTTGTCTTGTCTAAAGACATAATCTCTCTAAGCGGTCACATGGGGCTGCGACCCACTTTTATCCCTTTTCTGCACATAGTAATGATGACTCGCCACTTCCTTGAAGACGGCCGTCATCTCATCAGCTCTGTCCCCCAGGACCTGAAGTTCCTCATTGGTTGGAAAGTACTCTTCATAGGGCTCCGACCCCCAAGGGAGTTTAGACACCTCATACATCTCATGAAGTGCGAGCCCTAACTCCCCTACCGGAGTAAAGAAGGTCCCGGTATGAATATCAAACATCTCCAGAAGTACGAAGAACATGTGCCTATTAAGGTCAACACCCGCCTGGGTAGCACGGATCGCGGCAGTCAACCCGATCTCTCGGAGCTCAGTCCGAAATCGCGACAAGATCCAGAGCGTCAGTTTATCCCATTTGGAGACGTAATGGCACCAACCCTCCACCCGAAACTCTCCTGACGGGTAAGAGCGTTCCATCAAAAACATACGATGTATAAAAGTCGAAGCACTATAAGCAAGCGTATCAATGGGTACATCACTGTAGAGGCTCCCAAGACGTAAAGTCCGCCAAGTGTAAGAAGACCCAGACCGTACAACGGTCAAAGCATCCCTTTGGTCGGAAGTAGAATCAATTTGGATGACACCAGTCACCGCTCCCCCCTGAGAAGGGGTAAGCTCCCAAGACATCCTCCTTTGGAAAACAAGGCGACAGAAGGACATCAAAGGCCACTGACGTTCAAGTTGCTTAACAGTCATATGCACTCCATTCGCAGTAAAGAACCAGTCCTCCTTGACCTTCAGCACTGACGAGTCAGTAGAAGTGAGACGGTCTCCAAACAGGAACTCAGGCTTCAGGAAGGTCACTTTATCAGATGTGGAAGATTTAATGACTCCACGCTCCATCATCCGTTTGAGGAACCAATGCTGCTGTTCACGGATTAGGGTCATTCTCTCAGGAGGCTGATCCAGCATAAGAGCATCTTGAGCAGGGTTTATCACTTCCTCGTTATGCTCTACTCCCATTTGGTTGAAGGCAGCCTCCAAGAAAACTTCACTCAAAAGCGGGATTGCCATCGACACTAGCAAAAGACCAGAAAAAGTCAGAAGAGAACACACAATGTGTCTAAAGGAGAAAACTGCGGCGCATCATCAGGGATTGAACCCATGCGCATGGCCTCGGCGCATCATCAGGGTTTGAACCCATGCGCGTCAGCAGTATGGCCTCGGCACATCATCAGGGTTTGAACCCATGCACGTCAGCAGTATGGCCTCGACGCATCATCAGGGTTTGAACCCATGCGCGTCAGCAGTATAGCCTCGGCACATCACCAGGGTTTAAACCCATGCGCGTCGGCGGGCAAAGACCGCGGCACATCATTAAAGACTCAAGGCCTATGTGCGTTGGCGTACGGACAATGAGACTTACCAACCACCTCCGGCCGAACTTCGACAGGCCGACGGGGAACGACAGCCGCCGCAACTTCCGCGGACTCCTTCGCTTTCTCCTTCCCCTTGCCGGCAGCACCGCGAGGAGTCTTGGGAGCCATTCTCTCGAGGAAGGAGAAGTTAGGGTTTTGAAGAAGAAACTCTAAAGAAGCAGAGGCACAGAGAAGAAGAACCCTTTCTCTCTCTAACTCTTACCTATTTATAGGGCTTGGTCGCACGCGTGAACAGATGACGTGTGATCTCAGCCGTCGCCTCGGGTTCTGTGCAAGGATAGCAGCAAATGAAACCAAAAGATCATCATTAATCTTTTCGGTTACCGAGGCACCATCATCATTAACTGAGAAGAGCATGCGCCCGAACAGGCATGCGCCCAGAAATCATGCGCCCTGACCTCCATGCTTCTTATTCAAAGTATTCTAAAACTTATTCAAAAGTTTTGAAAACTTTGAAGGGGGTCTTGTAGAAGCATGGAATTTCATAACCAGAAGGCCCATGCGCCAGACACTACATGCGCTAGAACTCAGACGAAGAACTTCACAGCAAGATCAATAAAGATAGACATTCGAAAGAAGACTTTTATATACAGAAGTCTATTACATGTCTAAGAAAAGGTTGTACAAAGGAGAATTTCTACAAAGGAAAGATCCTAAGTCTACAGCCAGCGGCTACCACGCGCCTCCAGATAAGCGCAGCAGCCACCATGCGCCATCAGTCAGGCGCAGCAGACATCATGCGCCTCCATCCAGGCGCATCCCGCCATCTCTTCAGCAGCTCAGCTATGTGCATCCCTTCAGCCAAATTCTTCCAGCCAGGCTCACCTGGCCGAGCAGAGCCCAGTGCCGCTCTTCCAGCCAGGATCCACAAAGCATTTAACCCTCTGGCTGGAACCAAGGAAGAGAGGAGCACGGCAAAGCTGTGGCCAGGGGAGGCTTCGAAAGAGCCTCCAAAGCCCAAGGAAGACCGTGATCGAAATTATGGCACAAGGAAGCTCTCAAC
Source organism: Iris pallida (assembly GCA_029216955.1). Lineage (NCBI taxonomy): Eukaryota > Viridiplantae > Streptophyta > Magnoliopsida > Asparagales > Iridaceae > Iris > Iris pallida. Next base: position 12,471,410 of record JANAVB010001399.1, read on the forward strand.
ACAACCAGAGTGGGCGACACCCACTTTGAAGGAATAGAAAGCCTAGCACCGCCATTCCGATCTACGGCTCTTCCCGAACAACGGAGACGAGGCCCGAGCATCCCTATCTTTGGATGCAACAGGCACCTTCTGCCTGCCTCGGAAGCCTTCGACTCCGTCTTTTGGATGTAACAGTCACCTTCAAGTGCATCGAAGACAACACAGCGTCTCATCTTCACCCCCGGGAACACTTCGTCAACAGAATGCACCCGCATGTTCAAGTTCATATTGGAAGTACGTGAGGGAATGAGAAGCAAATCTTCTCTCCATGCCACTATTTATAGGCCGGGCAGATCAAACCCACGCGCCAAGTGGATGGCCCTCCGAATTCCGTATAATAAATTTACATTAAATGGATGAACCGCACGCTTCGAATTCAGCCAAACGGCTATTTATAGCACTCGAAGAGCGAGACAACCGCATCATTAAAAGACATGTCCGATGCGCCAGCAGCGCATCACACGGACGCGCCCTTCGGCATCAGGCGCATCACACAGACGCGCCCTACAGTACTCGGCGCATTACAGAGGGTGCGCCCCCACACATCTCCATACCGAGTGGAACGCCAATCGACGCGCCCACTCAGCTGTCCATCGAACGTCACCAACATTAAATGTTGAACTGACAGAGTTGGCAGCACGCCTCCCAAAGTCTGAACAGTCGACAGCTTTTTCAGAAAATGAAGCGTCGACAACGTCAGCATCATCATGACTTTATTTCGACGGCTACTGCCACGTGGCCACTCCACCAACAGCAACAGCATGCGCCTCTACGGCCATGCGTCCAAATCAGCATGCGCCTCAAAAGCCATGCGCCTCAGACTGCTCTCTGATCCCGAAAGACAGAAGGAAAGTCGCCTGCATGCGCCTCAAAAGCCATGCGCCCCAAATGGTTTGTAACTCCTAAAGGTTATGAGCCGCAGCCTCCTCCTGCGCCCAATCCAAGGCGCAGCCCACCAGATCACTCCTCTCCACCAAATCCGAGATCTTCGAACCATGAGTCGACGACACGTGTCCTTTGACTCAACTCATCCAAGATTTCAGCAACGAAAAGATCTCCTCTCTGCTACGTGCCGGCTCACAACAGCAGTATGAAGAGTTCTCCCCCTCGATCAGGGCGTAGCATCCATGCGCCTCCATCAGCAACCTTCACGTGGCGTCCCTACACCGGCGCATCCTGCATGCACGCATGAGCAGCCAGCCTGCAAAACTATAAATAGAAGGATCATCTCCTTCACACACAGAGGACACACACAGAGGAGACTCACAACACAGAGAGAATCCACAACAGAGAATCACCGGAGAGCCAGTTCTAGACACTCAACGTCTTCTTTCTCTCTGCAAGCTCCAGCACCCAGAGCAATCAACACCTTCAGAGAACCGATAACCGTCGTCAGCCGGTCAACGGAGTCAACGCATTACCACTCGCTCCATTGGCACTAAGGACCCAGCTTAAACAAAAGTGTACTCCTAGGACTACATCTAAGTCCTATATTGTATCACTGTTCTGTTTGTATTAAAATTTCAATCAAAACAATTTTAATGGCAAACAGTATCCTATTGCTATGTATCTCACCATGGACCGGCATCTCTTGGAGGATCTGGAGAGCCTTGGGATTGAGATTGTTCTCCCAGGGTATAGAGGTCAGATGATGCATATGCAGATACAGTCGGGGTTGCTAGAGAAGATCAAGGAGGCCCAGTTGCTTGATGAGGGAATCCAAGGTCTTAGAGCTCAGGTAGAGTTAGGTCTGCTCGACGATTTCGCCATTGCGGAGGACGGATCCTTGAGGCACGGGAGTCAGCTGTGTGTGCCCAAGGACTTGCGGGAGGAGGTGATGCAGGAGGCCCATCAGTCGCAGTATTCTATACGTCCTGGATCTACCAAGATGTACAAGGATTTGTGTGTATGCCAGCAAGTTAAGGCGGAGCGCCAGAGACCAGCGGGACTACTCCAGCCTTTACCTATTCCGTAATGGAAGTAGGAGCACATTACCATGGACTTCGTCTCTGGATTGCCGTGTACTCCCAGTGGCAAGGACGCTATTTGGGTGATCGTGGACAGATTGACAAAGTTCGCTCATTTCATTTCGTTCAAGGTTGGGCTATCGACCGAGAAGCTTACAGACCTCTACATGCGTCAGATCGTATGGATTCATGGAGTGCCAGTCAGCATCGTTTCAGATCGAAACAGCCGCTTCACATCACACTTCTGGAGGAGTCTACAGCAGAGCTTGGGATCACAGTTGAAGTTCAGCACAGCTTATCATCCACAGACGGACGGACAGTCCGAGAGGACCATTCAGACCCTGGAGGACATGCTACGAGTTTGCGCACTCGACTTCGGCGGTTCGTGGGAGGACCATTTACACCTGGTGGAATTTGCCTATAACAACAGTTATCAGGCCAGCATCGAGATGACTCCATTCGAGGTATTGTACGGGCGGAGATGTCGCACGCCGTTATCCTGGGACGACGTTGGCGAGAGAGCTTTACTTGGGCCAGAGATGGTGGTGGACTCAGCAGAGAAAGTCAGACTGATCAGAGATCGTCTTAGGGTTGCGCAAGATCGGCAGAAGCATTGGGCGGACAGCACCAGACGGCCACTTGAGTTCGAGGTTGGAGACAGAGTGTTCCTGAAGATCTCACCGACCAGAGGCGTCATTCGGTTCGGCAGAGGCGGAAAGCTCAGTCCGAGATTCATCGGACCCTTCGATGTGACGGCACGGATTGGCGAGGTAGCGTACCGACTGGCGCTTCCAGCTAGCTTGGAGGGAGTGCACGATGTTTTCCACATATCCCAGCTTCGACGATACATTCCAGACCCGAGCCATGTGGTGGACTATTCTGAGATGGAGGTAGGCCCGAGATTGACTTACGAGGAGCAGCCAGTAGAGATCTTGGACCGGAGGGAGAAGCATCTGCGAAACTAGATCATTCCTCTTGTTCGCGTCATGTGGAGACACCACTCTCCGGGAGAGTCCACATAGGAGCGTGAGGATGAGATGCGTGAGCGATATCCTAGTTTGTTCACTTGAGTACTTTATATTTTATACATTTTTGAATTCAATAAACAACTCTTTGGATTCACCATTATCTGTGTCTACATTCCAATTTCGAGGACGAAATTTTTTAAGGGGGGAGATTTGTAACTCCACTTTCTTAAAATATGGTAGAATTTAAATTTTTGGTAATTGAATAATGGTTTAGGAATATATATATATATTTTCTTTTATTTTTAGGTTCATCTAGTTAGTTTTCTTGGGCTTAATCAATGCCAGCCCAATTGATTGGGCCAAACCCTGCCAGCCCAATCAAATCCCTTTCAACTCAACTCAAATGTTAGCTTAGGTTATTTCCTCTGTTCTTCTAAAAAGAAATGGCTGAGAGTTCGAATTCAAATTTTCCCCAACGACCTAGGAGAGGGCCATGTGCATCTCCATCCCTAACAGAACTGTCAGGGGAGCGAATGAGGAATTTTTCCCGCCGAAATGAAGCCTGAGCCTCACGCCATCTCTTCTATTTAATCCCATTTTTCCCCTTCAGAAATCTTCACCAAATTTCCATCTCATCCCTGCTGCTGAGTTCGAGTTGAAGAGCATGGTGGAGGCGTAAGGAAGGAGAAGGAGTGATTCTTGGAGGCTTAGCCAGAAATCGAGAGTGTGCTTCGACGATCGAACCAGAATTCGATCTGTTCTTGGTGAGTACTTCGAGTGAAACCGATTTGATCCATTCTTGATCAGGTTTTGTTCTTAGATCTTATTCGTTTTGAAGGACTGAACGATCAAGGCTGTCCTTCCTTGTTTCAACTAGATCGAAGATTTGGTGATCAATTTGATACTCCTTGGACAACCATCAGTCGTGTGTGAGTATTAATTTTCCTCATCGTTCTTATTGTTCCCCCGATCAGATTTAGTTGTGAGGATATGGGTTGATGGTCTCGATCCAACCTGATCTAGATCAGGAGAACAATCATGTATTTCGAAAATTGATGCATCCTCACTGTTTGATCATTTTCCTTATAGATCACTTCATTTTCCTAGAATCCAGATTCTAAGCTTGAGTTGGTGTCGAGGAGTTTTTGTCTGAGATTTGAGGTACTTCTTTTTGGCTATTCAACTTTTAATGAGCAGTAGAGTAATTTTGTTGTAGATTTATGTGGGTAGATCGTATGAGAATTGTATGGATAACAGTCCTTCAGGAAGTAAACTAATACGTTATCAATATCACTGGCATGATGTTAGCTCAGTGTCACTGGTAATCGAGTCAGTTCTTCCTGAAACTGTGTTCATTCATAGCAATGTCAATCTGATGTGTAAGTTCAATCTGGGACTGGTATTGGTCGATTAACCTGGACAGGATTGAATGGTATCAGCCATGTTTTAATCCTATTCAGGAAAATACTTGTATTAGTCCCATATTCTAAACTAAATCATCAGGGTACTTAGTTAGGATTTTTCCAGGATCCTATCACTAAGGATCAGGTGCCTGTGTAAGGGGAATGGAGTAGAGTTATGTCTTAGTTTGGTTTAGTTTCACATCTGTGGGTTGATGTCCTCCCATGTGCTGTATTGCAAGGTCTGAGACAGTGTGCAAGGCTGTCCTGATTTAAGGACCCTTAGCATATTTGAATGATGAACCTCACTTGGTTAAATTGGAATAGATATAGAATATGAGTGCAGTAGCTTGATTTAACTTAGTGCCTGTGAACAATTTAGGAGTTGAGATGTCTAAATTTTGTTCCATATCTTTTCCATTCAATTGTCCATATTAAGTTATGATAATTTCTGTTCTTAAGACTATTTCCTGCATTACTAAACTCCCTCTGTTTAAATAGACTAGATGTCACTTAATGACCTAACTGTCAGGTTGACTTCAGTGAGGAAAAGGCCATGTTAGTTCAGCATTTTATGATTTTGTGTGAAACTGTACAGATATTATTTTAGGATCACATATCCAGGGAGTGTCCATACGTTTGTTTGGGGAAACAGTCCTGATTTGGACTGTGAATTCAGTTCTTGACAGTCCCCCACTAAGGACTAAATCGAGTTGTGCCCTGTTAAGATAGAGGAGTTTTTGGCACTGGTTAATTATACAATCTATAGACTACCCTGTCCATATCTAAGATGAGGAATAGATTGTGTTATAGGACTGATATACCAGCATTACACTAATATGGAATCAGTTCTCACCAAGGTTGATGGTGTCCTGGTTCCAGTTTGGGAGTATCAGCTGCATTTGAATGGATTCTCGAGTAATGGCTGGTTAGTAGGAACCTGGGAGACTTCCATGTTCCAGTTGGTGTTAGTAGGAACCTGGGAGACTTTCCATGTTTCAGATGGAGATAACAGGAACCTGGGATATATCCTATGGTTCAGTTTTGTTTATCAGAACCTGAGATGATTTCCCAGGTTAGTTCAATTAGGATTCCAATTTTAGATAGCACTTCATGTTGTTCAATTTTGAATTCAAGAGAGGTAAGTTCCTGTTTAGTCTGAACTTTCAAATAGGAAGGTTACATGGTTTCAACTAATGAGTAGAGGCTTGCTGAACATTGAACCTTGATTGCTATTACTGCTATGAGCATATAGGACTGAGGCAAGGATTTCTAATTAACTAAGGAACCTGGATTAGATGTCTCAGTGATTTGAAGACATTGAAGTTCAATGTACTCTGGACATTTCAGTCCAGATTGTTCAGAAATCTGAGACTTCTAATGTGTGTCTCAGGGAAGCCTGAGAGCATTCTCAGGAACTAACCTGAGTGTCTCAGTGTAATCTGAGAACACTTGGTGAATTCCTGTGTATAACAGGAATGATATTCCTGAGTTATTTCAGGAAGCATTCCTGTGTATTTCAGGAAGAGTTCCTGTATATTTCCAGGTAGAATTCCTGAGTAATTCCAGGAATGTAATTCCTGTGAAAACTCAGGAGAGTAATCCAGTGTAAACCAGATTTCTACTCAGGAGGGAATTCAATATGTGTACATATTTGTAATTAGATTTCTACTTAGAAGATAGATTTAACTCTATAACAAGTATGTTAGAAGTTGGTTTTCCTAAAAAAAACTAATGTAGGCTCTAACTTGATTCATGATTAGACCTCTAGAGGATTAGTTCAACAAATAGTTAAGTGAATAATAGGAATAATATTGAGTAGTGATATTGGGTTTAAACCAATATCTTAGCTTGTAGTAGGAATATTAAATTGCTTAACACCAAGTTAGAACTAGTTTATTAACCAACTTGTACTCATCATTAATTACAGGAGATCATCCAGCTCTTTTGCCTACTTGTACTTTCCTGGAGCCAGGCAAGTACACTCTACGGTTTTGTACTTTTCATTATATATCCTGTGCTTCCTTGAGTGACACAATTGCAACACGTCATGTTCTTTCTGGTACTCTTGTTCTCTTGTGCTTATTATTTGTATCTGGGGAGGGGAAATATGCTATCTATGTGACCAATCCCAAGTAACAACTCAGGTGTGTTTTAGCTTAGACCCCGCATCGTGCACGCGGGTCCTAAGTCACCATTCATGTGCTTTCATATTCTTTCATGTGCTTACCCTAGCCGGTCACATATTTAGTTATATTTCAAATGCAGTACACATATGTTCAGGAGATTACCTTGTACTTATTTCCTGTGATTCCATGATATCTTATTCTTTCAGGTGCTTACATATCATGTTCTTACATTCATGTTCTTTCATGTACTTTACACTGTTCTTTCATGTACTTTACCCTGTTCTTCATGTACTTATTCACCTATATTTTCCTGTACTTTCCATGTTTCCTTGTACTTTCATATCATGATGTCTTGTTCATTACCTAGAATTGTACTTGCTCCGCTCCTGAATAGGATATATTACAGGTGAGATGGAGGCTTTGTGTGACACATACTATGGACAGGATATTGCCTTCCCTACTGAGCCAGCTGGAGCTGCTTATGACCTAGAGGCTGCAGAGGCCTAGTACTTCATTAGTTTTCCATTTTCTTTCCATGTATTGAGACTAGCAGACTCTTTTATAGTTGAATTGTAATAAATTCAGATATTGTATCTTTACTCTGGATATGGGGACACATTTATACATGCTGTGATTTCATACATGTTCATATTTATCTGGTTAGTTTCCCTAGATTGGTACAGCTTACTTTGTTGTGTTTAACAACAAAGGCTGGGCGTGTCTGACTCGTATCCGATTATTCGGGAGCGGGTCGTGACACGCATGCCCGCGCTCATTCCCCGTACGATGTGTGTTCGTTCTCCGTATGTCGTGGGCCCGTGCCATACGCACCATTCATCAGATTGTCCTGGAACATGATTTTCTATGTGCCCATGCGCCTTCTTTGCTTAGCCTGACCCGCTATACCTATGGAACATGAGACCACGTGACCTAAGCGTCTATTTGTTGGACCTTACACTTTTAGATTTCTCTGCCATGTGCATGACTTGTCCCATGTGTCTGATTTGATGAGTTGATATTTTATCTAGTTTTAATGAGTTTATTGATTTGGCTTTGATTTTCTGTCTCGACTATGTGTCCTATGTGACTTCTGTGTCATGAGGGGTCCATGTGACTTTCTGACTTGACCTTGTTCCTGACTTGGTCGTGTTTCTGACTTGATTACCTGTATACGTGCTGGTACCTTTTTAAGTGTGTATTGAGATACAATGTTAGTATGTACTGCGGTGCTATTAATGAGTGCACTGAGGTGTGACTCTTCGTGCTAAGCGATCCTTCGTGTTATATGTCTATACATGCATCTTCTCCAGTACAGTCATGGTAATTGGTCAGTAATATTGACGTGGTATATTGATTATTTGTTTAATGCATTACACTAAGCATGGATCTAGATTTGGAACTTTTTGAGCCAGATGTGGATTCATACTTAGGGTACACGTACTATGGTACGACATTTAGGAGGATGACCATGTGACCACGGCATTGGATTCTAAAGATCAACATAGGGTTAATCTAAGCAACTTAAATTGGTATAAGCATTGGAAGAGAACAGAATCTTGAGATCGTACATTACCAGCCACCCCAGGTCCTATCTTGACGTGTCGGGTTGGCCGACACGGTTACGGTTTCATCCCCCTATAGTGGATGACTATATTTGACTCTTACGTGCTATGTGTTATATGTTTTAGCACGGTAGCCTTACGGGGACCGGTGCATAATCAATGTGCTACGTGTATATCTATATATATATAATGGATTGGCTAGCCCTGCTTGGATACGAAACAATCTGAGGATTCTTATATATATGCATCACTGGGATAACCCAAGCAAATCATAGAAATCCGTAGGATTGATTGGCCGCTTGTAAACCGACTTATTTGTGATATGTTTTCTTTTGTTAGCAACTGAGGAACATGGACTATCGTGGTGCGTGGTCCAACCCATGTCCTTTTTTGGTTGTTGGGTTGGACTATTGTGCTGCGATAGGCTATAGACCGAAGTTGCAACCAGAAGCCCTTAACCTGACCGTGGTTATAGGATATATCTTATTCCGGTACGATATTGGCACCGTTTGTCCTTGTTTGGTTGTAAGGGTGCCATATTGTCTCGATGATATGGTATAAGCCTATAACTCTTGAACCAGGTCTTAATTTACTCATTGGGTTTTGTCTTATTCATTATGTGCTCCCTTGTGATACTTGCTATTCGGGGCCTAACCCTGCTGGTTTTGTTTGGCCAGATCTCGTAGCAACGCCAGAGGATCCAGCCTTCTACCCGAACAATGGCGAACACCAGGAGTATGGGCACCAGGGACCATGAGTGGATTTCTTCTTCACCGCTCTGATATCTTCTATTTGCACTTGGCATTTAGCCGCCGACACCTGTTATCCGATTGTTCTAGACATTAGTTTCCTTTTACACAATTGTAATTAAATCAGACTGCAGCTGATTACTATTATGTTCTATTGACTCTCGGTACTAGCTTAATATTTTGTGTAGCTAGACTCATGACGCCTTACTACTTTATCTTATATGATCATTATTACTGCTTCTTGGTTGATTGATTGAGACATAGATATTCTGTGAGAGCTGATTGTAGCATGCACCCCCTAGTCTCTTGACACCCATAATCGCCGTATGACGTCTTCATACCTCATACGGGATAGCTGGCCTAGTCCGTCTTCTTATTTTGGTACTAGGGCGTGATAGTTTTATTGCATGGTAGAAAATATAGAACTAGCAATAGAAGAATATACATGACATGTTGTAATAAAAATACAGGAATACATGAAACACGAATAAGGAAACTGAGTACATGAATAAAATAGAGAATATGTAAACTATAATAAATATAAGTGATTTAGAGCACAAAACAATTATGTGATTGGTTTAGGTTGTACATGATTATTCTTCGGTAGCTCGATTATACGTGTAGGTATAATCGACATTTACATGATTACACTAGAGGAATTTAATCACAGAACTACTTCTACTCCCCCGCCCCAATCAATACATAAGGATCCGATCATGACATATTACGTACATTATTGTTATTTATACATGAAGCACATATGAGAACATGAGAGTACATAAATAATACGAATACAAGGAGTATACGATGTACATGATAAAGTACATGAACATAAAATACTCGATGTACCCGATAAGGGGATAACATCGTATGACAAGATCAATATAGTACCAATCTGTGTTAACAATGTGTCAGCATCAAGTAAAGTAGTCTAGAGCAGGTAATATACATACTATCATGATGAAAATAATCAGAGAATGTACTCGCCTGATATCCTGAGCAACGACTGTGTGTCGATATCTAAACTGGTGCCACAAAGACCTATTATGAAATTACAGTGTTACAAAGTGTTCTAGAGTAAACAATTGATTTAAATGTGTTATTTATATGCTGCTAGGCCACTTCTAGGTTAGAGAAGTCAAAATAGGTCAAACTTGGTCAACTGGTCAACTCTGGGTCAAACTTAGTTCATTTGATCTAAATCTAGGGTATTGGGACTAAACTTTATGTTTCTAGGTCATAATAGTTAGGTGGGGTATCGTGGTATCAATACCATATGTCACGCTCCTATCCAAAAAATCGCTCGTCCTCGTATCGATTTATCCGAATCATCATCCTCGCTGGGGTGTGATGTCGTAGGAGTCTGGAGTTACACTCGTACAAGGCAAGATGACAAGTTCTCAAATGGTTATCTTTGATTTGATATTAGCAACGGAAGAAAACAGAGCATACGAAATAATTCTCTTTATAGATAATGAACTGAGATTACAAACTCTTTTAATAGCCCAACTTAATTTGCCAAATTGGCTATAACACTCAAGTTCTCTCTTGCCCACAAAGGATTTTATCGTTCCATACATCATACCTTCTATATCTCGGCCACATTAATCTTGTTGCAAGTCCGAGCGTCAATGCGATCGCACGCTTCAAACGCTACGACATTTCATGCCTCAGCGCGATCAAGCAAAGCTCCGCCGCGAGCAGACCGTTTCCTAAACCTGCTAGCAAACTAGTGTGGGATTAGTACTTTCTCCTCGTTATACTGATCAAAGACCCACTTAACTAGGAGGCATAGGGGAAGAAGCACTACACCTAGGAATCAACAACACAAAAACTTTGTTATAAAATACCCTTTTCCTTATCGGTATTGGGACTAGCAAGAATGGTTGGGACAACAAACATCCATCTCGTTCGTACTTTGGATACCCGTATAACCATCAAAGATCGTTGAAGTGACTAAGTCCTGAAAATAGTAGGCGTTGAGGACAAAGAAATCGTTGGAGTTATTATTTCTATCTAGCACTAATACGGTTGATGTTAAGAAAAAACCTCTTGCGGGAAGGCTGGCTAGAGATTTCTTGCCGACATTTAGTAATGTATTTATTCGTACATCATACAATTTAGTGATATTCCTATGTTCTCCTTTGGATCAGTTTCATGGCATATTCGAAAGCAGTAAAACATGTTATCATGGCAAGCATGTTATTTTGATTCGCATGAGCAAGCAAGCAACCAATAGCAATCTCGTGTTGTTTCATGACTTCTTACCAAACACTGATGCATTCGCCCTTGCACAGACGCAAGGTGAATACGCCTCATTCCCTTCTTGTCATGTTATAAGTGTTCTATACATGAGCTCTGTGTTCCTACACTTTCGACACGTCGTTCCTTAATTATATGAAGGTCACTAGCTTTTCGAGCTAGAATGGACTTATATTTCTCAAATCGAATATGTAAGACGGTGACCGCTCTGTGTGGTTGCTAACCTAAACATCAGAGGACCCCCGAATTACTCGAGTAAGTGGCTTATCACATCAATAGTAGGTCGCAAACTGTCTTAATGAAGTGCACCAACAATACCGATTATCTCGCAGTCCCTCCTAAGCCGAACGGTCCCAGCGCCCTGGCATACCACGTTCGAGGAAAGAAAACACCCGTGCACGGGCAATATATCTTTAAGTCCATTTGACCATGCAACGCATCTTATCTTTCATACAACCAAGCAAATTCGTCTATCTCTATTTTAATTGGCACAATGCCCCACTCAATGTTCATCAACGAACACTCCGAAGGCCATAAACATTTCGAAGGCACCATGCCACATTGGACAGTTCTGCCACATTCATGCCACAAATGTTCTCTTCACAACGAAGCCATCTTTTATGAATCTCGTACACGTAAGCACGCTTTGAAATAGTTATTCTCCATTCCTTGCGTCGTGTATTCGATGCACACCTCGATTCAGTATTTTTGTATTCTACGCCTTAGTATTCAATGCGTTAGACTTATGTTCCTTACCTTCGACTCGTGCAACTAAGGTACGCCTTGATAGGGTATTCAATGTTCTATAGCTCGTGCACTGAGGCACTCGCACCGATATAGTCTTTCAATGTTCTGGCATACTAACTCGTGCACGGGGGCACGAATGACTTGTGTACTGAGGCACTCGTCGATACAGTTATCCCATGTTCTTATGGCTTGTGCACCGAGTCGCTCGCCTTTGCGATATTCAATGTTCCATAGCAACTCGTACATTTGATGTACGTTTCATTTCAATTGTTCTATCTAGTGTTCGACACGCACTATGTTCATCTCTCGATCAAGCCATGTCCGTGGTCTCGATAGGTTAACTTAGCATACAACGATATATTTTACTTAGGCATGAAGGAGTAGGAAAGAGAAGTCAAAGTCCCCCCACCTTAAGTCGATATGCCTTGTCGTTTCGCCGAGCCGATGCAGCTCGATTTCATAACTTTGTTGCACGGCCAACTCTTCTGACTTAGTCGTTCGAGCACTTTGTGCTATATTAAATTATATGATCGATTTGGCTTACCGTGCCTATGCCTCAGTCCGTTACGAGGCGATAATTTGGTTTTGCAGACCCCGTTGTAAATAAGAAAAAATGCCGACCTCTTATATTTTAGCGTAAACGTATAGCCTGCACATGAAACCAACTAAAATCAAAACTTGTCCAAATCGGACTAATGCCTTGCGTCGATTCGATTTCTTAGAATCTTCGAACTGACTCAATGCTTTCTCTCGGGCCAACTTAACACTTGCATCGATCTTACTCGATGCATTCCTCGGGTCAACGTAACTCTTTGCTTCGATCCGACTCGATGCATTTCTTGGCTCAACGTACTCTCGTATCGATTCACATCGATACTTAATCGGGTTAACGCAACTCTTCGAGTCAACGACTCAGCATAAGGTACTGTACGGAGCGGGGCATTACACCATATCCCAACTCTCATCATCAAGCCACTAAGATATCCCATATATATATATATAGTTTATATATACATACAAATATGTATATACTAATATATGCTACTATAGCTTATACCCTACAAGTTTTCCCCCACCCCCAGACTCATCTGTATAAGGACGGCCATGTAAGGAAGTAAGGGGACTGTATAGTGTGAAAATAAAAATTGTACAAGTAATATGGACTGAACATCTAGTATAGCAATGTCCAAGTGGACTGGACAGTTAGGACAACAAGGACTGAAATCTAAAAGATATGACTGATACATTAAGTAAGAATGTATGCAATAATAGGAAAACTGATACATTAAGTAATAGGGCTGAACAATCAACATGAACTGTTACAAAGATGGGTCAAGACTGAACTAAAGGAAAAAAAATTAAAGACTGAACTCAGGATGCAGAACAGAACTCAAAGGGACCTGAACAATTTGCTTGGTAGGGGACTGAACTCTAAGTGATGTGGACTAATTAGAGTTCAGTGACTGAACTATAAAGCAACTGTGGACAAAACACAAAGCTAAGGGACTGGACATCTAAGACAGTGCAAGGACTGAACATAGTGTTCAAAGGTACTGAAATATAGATAAAAATGGACTGAACTAATAAGTGAACATAATGCACATTGGGACAGAACAGTTAACCTTCCTGCATAATATATGGACTGAACCAAAGTCCAATACTCGAGCCCCAATCATTGCTTGATACAAGGTGATACAAGGACTGACAAATGATAAATAGGGACTGAAACCATTGATGCAACGAAGAACTGAACAGAGGATAATTGGACTGAACATGAAGTTAATGCAAGACTGAACATGACACAATGAACTAAAACATATGGATATAATATGGACTGATAATTTAGGATAGGAACTGAACCTATGAACTTGCAGTGGAATGTTCATGGCAAATGCAGTGGACTGAACAATATATATAGGTAAAGGGGACTGAGCAATTACCTACTGCTAGAACAAGTTGGGACGAGACACAAATGTCCTAACTGATGCTAACAAAGGGGGTTTGTTCAGTCTAAACTAGAACTAAAGGATAGGGGCTGATACTTATATATCATTATGGACTGAACTTAATACAATTCCAGCCCAAATAAATAACAGTCCACATACAAACCACACACACACAGTCCACACTATACTCTAATAGCCCATATACTTCCTAAGCCCCCAAATCAGTTTAAACACACTAATTCCATTTCTAAACATTAGATAGGCTTACTAATTGCTAACCTATATCAATACACAGTAAAACAAAGAATGAAACTGAGATTTAGAGCATTGGTGCTCTTTTGGTTGTTTTGTCAAATACTTGGCGTGCGTATTCGATACGTTGTGATATGCTCGTGATATGCACTCCAAATAGATCCAAACTTGACCCAAAGTATACCCACATGTTCTAAATCCCTAGCATGATCTAATTTACCAATTTCACAAATCCTAGAATTCTATTCTCGGATTTTCCCCAATTTGAATCAAAATATAAAGGGGGAATCCCTTAAATGGGAAGAGGAGAGCCTAAACTCCTCTCTAATGGCAACCATAATGCATGGGTGTTCCTAGTCAATATACCTATACTATCTTAATAGAAATTAGAGGATTAGAAAGCTCATACCAATTGGAAGATAGATTCCCAATGCAAATGTCAAGATCTAGAATTCCTTCAAGCTTTAAATGCTCCAATCCTTCCAAGCTAGCCAATAGAGCCTTTTTCTCTCAAAGGGAAAGCGAATTAGACTAATTTGAGAGAATTTGGATGGAAAATGGATGTAGAAGGAATTGGAGAAGAACTTTCTAATTTAGGGTTAGGGAAATGGAAAGAGGAGTAAGAAGAAGTTATGCTTCTTATAGCAAGGGGGCTAGTGGCCGGCCACATTAGCTTGGGCTAGGGTTTGGGTTGAGATCAAATGTCTAGGAAGTCCTTTTAATTTGTCATGACAAGTTCTAAAGGAAAAATATTTTCTTCTAAGTGAATGTTTAGTCTAAAAGTTCTAAATAACTTTCTAGTTAGATTAGAGAATAACTAACTAAATAAAAATGGGTTTAAAGTTTGTCTAATCTTACTAATTAAGTCTACCTTGGTCATGACTAATCATCTAATTAAGATGGTTCTAAAGTTTGCCAATTTATACCACTAACACAAATCAATTAATTAAATGGTAAATAATTATAAATCTCAAAAGTCTAAAATATTCCTATTCCAGAATGTGGTAGTGACACAAATCATACTCAGCAATAACACAAACCAAGAAAATAAGAGATAGATATGAAAGTAATGATATCCAAATCAAATAACAAAGAGACTAAAATCCAGAATATAATATGGTCCATCCGGGAACAAATCCTATCCAACTAAGAAAGTAAACTAAAGCATGAATAAAGGTAAATCTAAATCCCTCCAAAGATCGGTCATGGCTCCTGAGTCTCGGTACCAATAATGTCAGCACTACCTTCTGATGGTCCATAATAGGAAGTGTAGAGATACTCGTCCTCACCTATAACAACGATCCAGTCAAGAAAGGAGCAAAGTACAACCATATTACATTTAATATTGTTTGCACAAAAGAAGCTAAAAATAATAAAAAATAATAATGGTAAAGAACATGTAAAGAACTAGCAAGATATGAACTAGATAAGAGAAGCAATAATCATGAACGAGTAAGCTAATGGAAAAGAAGCATGAGGATAAAGAACTGAACTGAGATCATGAGCAATGGAAACGACTGCGTGTGTGAAATACCTTTTAATACGTGAACGGCTGGGCTAATATAGCACATTATACGATGGTTATCCACAATAATAGGGTACAACTAACTCATACATGCGGTGTATGACTTAGCTATCCACAATAACAATATTTGGGTTTGTTCATGTACCTACCGAGTATTTTCCCTCCCGACTCACTAACAATCAATAACGGTCAATGATACACTAAGAAGGATACAATAAGCCTACTGTGTTACCATCGTGTCTAAACGGAATATCAAACAATATCTCAATGGAATATCAAATAATGTCTCAATGAAATATCAAATAAAGAAACAATAAAGAAAGTGTTATAATGTACTAAAACATAATGCAATACTGTACTTGCCTGAACCCTTGAACAAATCGTAGTCATAAGTAGAGGATGAGGGGAATGCCGATCTAGAAGCTGTCAACCATAACGCACATCGTACTACGAACCGTGCACGAAAACTACAAGTCAATTCTAATATTCTAACTCTAAAATAATAGAATATGTTGCTAAGGGGTTAACTTATCTAATAATAATTAACTATAGAATAAATCACTTAAAACCCTAATTTAATCTAATAATAATCTGAATATAATCTAAACAAGGAAGTTTAGCCATAAAAAGTCATTTCCAATTTAAGAAACTATGGCACGCAAATCGAGGCATGCCGTTGACTATTTAGTCAAACGTCATGAACTCAAGATTTTAAAAGTGCACCTTGATAGATTTCAGCACCACAAGTGCACCGAAATCGATCGTGCCACAAAATTACGCTTTGATCAAAAGATATCACCGTTATGGCTAACCTTTTGACCAAATCGGTAATTTACCGATCAAATATGGGTTTAACTTAATAAATAAAATAGTAAATGAATCTCTAAAATTCTGAAAAAATTATATGTCAAAGATCGTCGTGTTAGCTTTCCAAAACTTCAAACGGATCGCGAATCAAAGTTTAAAATCTTTCGGGATCTCGAAAATCGTACGACGTGTTGAGTTTTGGACAACTAATACTAAAATAATTCTCCAGAAATTCAGAAGCAAAATATTCGTAAATAAATTATAAATTCTGAAAGCTTACCTCAATACTAATTCAAAAAAATGGCACGCGAAATTGAGGTTTGGGACTGCCCGCAAATGCTTCGAAAAGTCGGGGATCTCCAAGAAATCACAAACTCAAAAGCAGCCAAAAGAAGGTTTTCGAGTTCTGCGTAATATATATATATATATATATATATATATATATATATATATATATATATATATATATATGCAAATGACCTCTAGCCTAGTGGTTAAGAGAGATGCATGCGGCCCAAGTGGTCGGGAGTTCGAGCCTCAGTAGAGGCGAGTTCGCCACAAGTACCCAATGCTTCAATATATATATATATATATATATATATATATATATATATATATATATATATAATATATATATATATATATATATATATATATATATATTCTTATATATATATATATATATATATATATAGATATATATATATATATATATATATATATATATATATATATATATATATAAGAATATATATATATATATATATAAGAATATATATATATATATATATATATATTATATATATATATATATATATATATATATATATATATATATACATATATATATTCTTATATATATATATATATATATATAAAAAAAAATATATATATATATATATATATAAGAATATATATATATATATATATATATATATATATATATATATATATATATATATATATATATATATATATATATAACTGTCGGTGGCTAAGGGATTCGGTGGGCCGGCTCAATCCGTGGCTACGCCACGTGTCCTAAATCGGATGATCCCGCTCAAAGTTTGAGCGGACGGATTTTGATTCGGCTTGGGGAGAAGTCGGCTTAAGGAGCCGTTCCTAATTATGAGCTACACAGTCAGCTTTCCAAAGCTGACAGCTGGGCCCCCTGGTAAGCGTTGTGCGGCTGACGTGTGGGCCCGCAGCGCTGATTGGGTAGTTGACTAGGTAATTAATTTACATAAATTGTTTTAAAATTCATTTTGAAGCCAAATAAATTCCTAAAAATCCCAAAAAAAATCCTAAAAAAGTATAGAAAATATCTCTAACCTCCTAGAGCCTAAAAAAATATTGAGTTCCAAAATAACCCTGAATGGACATATGGTAAATCATGGAAGCCTTTAAAATATATAAATCTCTATAAAACAATTATTTAAAATATCTTATAATATATAAAAATTATAGTAAAATATATAATAGCTAAATAATACTTACATAAGCCATCTAAAGGCCAAATAACCATAGGATGGTCCTAACTCACCTACGGGCTTAGACATGACTCTCTATAATCATAGAAATTAATCGTAATCTAATCAAATAAAATTGAAAAAAATCCTTAAATTTCTAATGGGGGGGAGCGCAGATGCCACAGTTTATTTACTACATGTTTTGCACTTGTGTATGGTACTTTGCTCAAATCCTAACTTGATAGTTGACATATCATATTTAGCATGGAAGATGGCTCTAGAGGATCCTAGAAGACTTTGATTAGATTCCTTGTATTAAATGTATTTGATGTAGTAGATCTATATTGTTGATGATAATATTTTACGAGATTTATTTTCGGGGATAGGACATATATGATGTAATAAAAATGATAGTGGACTATGGTGATCGTATGAGTGAGTCTGGGAAGGGAGGGGGGCGGGGAGGAGGGGGGCTGGCCTGGGGAGGAGGAGGAGGCTGGTGGGGAGGAGGTGGGAGGGGGCGGTGAGGAGGAGGCTGACGGGGAGGAGGGGGGCTGGCCGACGGAGAGGAGGAAGGGGGGAGGAGGAAGGGGGGGGGAGGAAGGGGGAATAGGAGAAGGGGGGCTAGCCGGAAGGAGGAGGGGGGGGGGGCTGGTAGGGAAGGGGGTAGTTTATGTATTTTTTATTTATGAAAGGACTTAATGACTATTTCTAACGGTCAACAGCCGGTAGGGAACTTTTTGCTCGCACGAAAAATCTAAGGAGGGACAAACTGTTAAAATTTCCTAATAGATCTTGGTTTTTTCTATGGGCACCACCAAAAATGCTTGGGGGCAGCCCTTACTTGGGGGCAGCCCATGAATGTGGAAAAATTGCTAGGGGGCACCCAAAAATTGCTAGGGGCAGCCCAACCCCCCCAAACCAAAAAATTCACTCTTATTTCCATTCTTGACTCTCTCTCCTCAAGAAGAAAAGAAAGAAAGCTCTCTCACTCTCCCTCTCCTAAACCCTAATTTCTTCTTCTCCACCACTCCATTCTCAATCCCTCCACGAAGATTCTCGAAGAGATGACATGCAAGTCAAAGCAACCGGAATCCAGGTACGTTCTTCCCTAATTTCTTCGAAATTTTTGTACATTATATTCGAAATCCTAGAATTTGTTTAATTCTAGAAAAAGTTTTGATAAAATAGGTTTATAATCTCTTGCATGTTCTCTTCCCTAATTTTTGAACACAAGAAATCCCAATTTTATGTTGAAACCCTAACCCTAGAACACGACAAACTAGGATGTCGTTGTGGCAGTTCGGGTTCACAACAGTAGGACTGCCAGGCATGTGGCAGTCCTAATGAAAATTAGGACTGCTACAGTCCTGGCAGTCCTCTTGTGAAAGAGGACAGCCAGGACTGTGGCAGTCCTAATGAAAATTAGGACTGCCACATGCTTGGCAGTCCTAATGTGTGTGCATGTGATTGTTGGGTGACTGCATGTTGTTTCTATTATTTAATAAGTGTATGTTGTCATACAGTCCACCGGCCGCTAACAAAAGAATATGGCCCACCGCGTCAAAGCGGAAGGAACGTGCGGGACGTCCTCTCGAGCGTCCGATAACAATTATCGAACCGGCGCCCGAAGCTCGGTCTCGGACATCGCCACCGACACGTCAAGCTCGGTCGAAGCAACGAGCTCCTACTCCTACGCCTCCTTCCGACGACGGCGACGTGCCAATTGCCCGACTCCTATCATGTCAAGACGGTTCTGCTCCATTTGAGGAGGCCGGTCCTTCTGAGCCGCATGTCCGTCCGCCCGGTTGTTCAATGTTGGTTTCTTTTGAGAACCATATTGCGTACGAAATATGGAAGAACCCGGTATATACATGACGTTTGTAAGCTACCAGTTTAGTATACTATATATATGTATTTCATAATTGATATGTTTTTTTGTTCGATATACAGAGGACATATCGTATCCTTAGGGCTGTGAGTCACGGAAAAAAAAACCGTGTCCTGGCAGTTTGCAAGCTTATCGGAGGCCGTTCGGAGCAAAATTATACCGAGCGGCTTGCACAATTTGGCACAAAATGCCTACCGAACAATGGATAGTGCCGTCATATCCGCCTTTGTGGAGAGATGGCACCCGGAGACCAACACATTTTATCTCCCAGCAGGGGAGATGACCATTACACTTGACGATGTCTACCAGATATTGGAGCTGCCAGTGACCGGGCGCGTAATGACCAAAGAACATTACACGAATGAGAAATCCGTGAAATGGTACGAGAAGATCGTCAAGTTCGTCTCAACTCACCTTGGAGTTCCGGCTACGAGTTTTACAACTCTACCAGGCTTCAAGAAGTCGTACGGAATTCCTCTATCATTTTTGGTGGACCAGTTCATGGATATGGAGGTGGATGACGATGATGATGATACGGTCGACGCGGTGGCCCGTGCATATATGATGTTCGTCCTAGGAACGGTCGACATTCCGGACAAGTCCGGAACGTCGATACATGCTCGGTACATGCTCAACTTATCTGAAGTAGATGACTTCATTGATATATCCTGGGAAAGCGAAATCCTGGCCAATCTTTACCGCGAGCTCGGCATCGCATCCCGTATCGGGACTAAGACAATGGCCGGCTGTCAGACTCTGCTACATGTAAGAAAACTTGTAACAATTTAATCTTGTATGCTTCAATTTGTTGTTTTAATTTTTACTATTTATTTATAAATTGAATAGGCATGGATATATGAGCACTTTCCGATGCTTAGACGGGCTGACGAAAACCCAGAGTATCTTGAACACCTTCCTAGAGTGTGTCGATGGAGGCCATCCCAGCTGGAAACCAAAAATTGGCAAACACTGGCTTCCATTCGTGAAGTATTAGACAGTTTGGTGCCAGAAGAGGTACTAATTTTTGACTAACTTTTTCATGTTGATTTTATTTTGTTGTTAACTGTTTTCCTACAGATTTTTTGGAATCCATACCGGGATTTACGTGAGCTGAATCGTGAGGTCCAACCAGTTTTTTTATTTCATGGCATGATCACATGCTATGAAATCACGGAGCCGTACATGCCCGATAGAGTACTTCATCAGTTTGGCTTCGTGCAAACTGTGCCGAAGCGCACACTACGGCTGTTGGAGTCTCCGTGCAGAATCCAACATTTAAGTTACAAACCGGCAGAATTCGACTGGGTGACCGACTTTTACTCGGAGTGGCAACGACATGTACTTCGGGAATCTGAAAGACGACCGGTCACCCAGATGGCCGACTGTAGCGAGGACTACATGCAGTACTTCCTGGGGGTCAGACATCCTAAGTTGTCGAACCCTACCAACCCGGGTCCCGTGGCCGTCGGAGCAATTGGAGCTCTTCCTTCAAAAAACGTCTTGTATGCTGGGTTGGTGAGGATGGTGAGTTCCGTATTTGTAATAAGACTGAGATTTTCATGTTTGTAGACTTAATTCATTATTCCTTTCATTTTCAGTCTCAAAGGGTGAAGAAATTGGCACAGACACTCCGGAGAGGTTGCCAAAGTGACAGTTGTGTCATGGTCGCCAACGAGCTTGATCGCATCGACGACGTGGTAGACTTTCCCTTCATGAACAATAGGGAGTCTTGTTCAAAGGTCCGACATGATATGTAGATGGATTTCAATATTTTTCATGTTTCAAACTTAAGTTGGATGTGGAATAGTTACGTACTTGTGATGAATTATTGTGGATATTTTGGTTGTTTGAAACTTAATTTGGATGTGGAATATTCGGGACTAAGTAGTTGTGTTGAATTATTGTAGTTGTGATGAATTTATTGTAGTTGGATTATTGAGTTTTTGTGATGAATCTTAAGTTGTGAAGATTTATTGGACATTATGTACTTGTGATAAATTATTCTTTTAATGTATAGAGTATCTGTATCAGGACTGCCACCATCCAGGCAGTCCTACTTCTGTGTAGGACTGCCATGGGTGTGGCAGTCCTAACTTTGAAACTCTGTGATGATTTTATTCACACATGAAATCATCACAGAGTATTAGACTTAGGACTGCCACACCCATGGCAGTCCTACACTGAAGTAGGACTGCTAGGGTGGTGGCAGTCCTAACTAAAACTTGCTGTAACAACAAGTTTTAGTTAGGACTGCCACCATCCTGGCAGTCCTACTTTAGTGTAGGACTGCCATGGGTGTGGCAGTCCTAACTTTGAAACTCTGTGATGATTTCATTCACACATGAAATCATCACAGAGTATTAGACTTAGGACTGCCACACCCATGGTAGTCCTACACAGAAGTAGGACTGCCAGGATGGTGGTAGTCCTAACTAAAACTTGCTATAACAGCAAGTTTTAGTTAGGACTGCCACCACCCTGGTAGTCCTACTTCAGTGTAGGACTGCCATGGGTGTGACAGTCCTAACTTTGAAACTCTGTGATGATTTCATTCACACATGAAAATCATCACAGAGTATTAGACATAGGACTGCCACACCCATGGCAGTCCTACACTGAAGTAGGACTGCCAGGATGGTGGCAGTCCTAACTAAAACTTGCTGTAACAGCAAATTTTAGTTAGGACTGCCACCACCCTGGCAGTCCTACTTCAGTGTAGGACTGCCATGGGTGTGGCAGTCCTAACTTTGAAACTCTGTGATGATTTTATTCACACATAAAAATCATCACAGAGTATTAGACTTAGGACTGCCACACCCATGGCAGTCCTACACTGAAGTAGGACTGCCAGGGTGGTGGCAGTCCTAACTAACAGCAAGTTTTAGTTAGGACTGTCATCACCCTGGCAGTCCTACTTCAGTGTAGGACTGCCATGGGTGTGGCAGTCCTGATACTGATACTCTGTGGCAGAGTTTTTCAAACTGAAATACTGTGACAGTGAACACATATAACACAGGTACACTCATATAACACAGATAATACACAGGTAAGCACATATAACACAGGTAGCACACAGGTAACCACATATGACACAGATAGCACACAGGTAGGCACATATAACACAGGTAGGCACATGTAAACACATATAACTCAAAATTTACTCCATATATATTAGTGGACTTCATGTTTTACTGTATACAAAAGTGGTCCTACATATACAAAATGACAAACTGTAAATATATCTATACTTAGTCGATTTCGACGTCGTAGTAGTCAGCAGGTAAGTCTCTTGGCTCCTCAATCTTCAACAACTTCTTACAATGGTTGATCTGATCAACGAAAGGTGTGGTCCAAGCGATGGCTTCGACCGGTGCTCTTTTGTACCAAACTGTTGAAGGTGGAGGAATCGGAGAATGAGTGATCATCTTTAGTATAACGAAGTGATCCCCGATCAGACCTATAGTACATAGGTTAGACACTCCGTAGTCCGTCGGAGGAGCGCACATCAAAAAGAATATATTGTTAATATCCGGCGAGATAAGTACAACAGGTATCATGTACCTATTAGCAAATAAATAGCCGGCAAACGGGACTGACATGTAGTGGTCCCGGTAATACTGTCGGTGCAAGGGATACTTAACAACAAACTTGCAACCGTTTCTTCGCTTAGGATGCGGGAGTAGAATGGAAGACGAGTCTCTAACTCCTCATACAGCTCCTGCCTCACCCGTCTCCATCCGTCTTTGTCATCATAACCAAGATGCCTTGCAAGGGCATGAAATTCGCAATGGCCATCACCGGGGACATCGACAATAGACCAAATGTAACTTCAAAGTGCAGGTTGAAATTTGTCAATATACAAACTTGTTGTTTGGCTTGCAACTGTATCTTTTCTTGGGAGGTCCATTTTCCTCCATTTTTCGACGAACGACAAGCTTGCCCTTCCGTGCAGGCGAAGGTTGCTGTAAGCTTCGTTCAACATTTTCAAAGGACGATAGATCTCTCTTAGTCGACTCCAGCCTTCTCTTCTGTGAACTAGTCAATCTTGTTTGAGGCCTGCCTTTAGGATTGGAAACAACGGACGGCTCATGCATTTTAGTAGTCACCGGACATATAATTTCTTGGATTTTAAGCTCAATGGACATCCGTTCCGCTCCTACTGAGGCACACCACCTTGCGTGGAGAAGTTTCACTTATGGCAAAGAGAAGAAATCATCGTCCGTCTTCACCAGGGGCATCATAGACAACTGCCTCCAACGTTGATCGACAACATCTACTGGAATAGGAATGGATTCACGACGATTCATTAATCTGATGTGCACAAGGGAGGACCAGTGTATGTCGATATACACACCCGCAAACCTCGGGATCAAGCCTGACAAACTTTGACCTTTCAATCTCATCAGCTATTAAGGCCAACGCCTTGTGAGATACCACGCACATTAAAGCATCTAAGAGTACTTCCTTTCTATGCTCATGCTTGACTATATTCAAACTCATCTCAAATGATGCCTTAATTTCATTCACCGTCCGGTCTACTGATAAATGTATAGCTTGCCAAACAGAGACGAAGTTGCCGAGAGATGATTTTAGGTGCCTCTTCAATAAAGAGTGTGCTCCTTTGACACGGTTGGTAGTTGTCGTGCCGTAATGCTTCACCACATTCGACCATGCTAAGACGAATTGTTCTTTGTGCGGTTCAAGCCATGTATCATTGATGTAAAAAATGCATGTCGGCTTCCTCGCCTCCTACTTTTGCTTGAACAAGTACCATGTGGCGTCGTAACTAGCAATCGTAGATGCTCACTACACACAATTCCAATCATTGTAGAATTCGTCAAAAATCTGCATGTCGATTTTACCATCCTCCTTCCGAAACTTCAACTTATATTGGGCTTGAATATTACGATTGACATGCCAAGTGCATAGCAATGTATCCACTTGAGGAAAAACAATGCGAATAGCATTAATTAGGGCATACTCTCTATCGGTAACAAATACTGACGGCTCTGTATGACCAGTGTAAAGTGTTTTCAGTTTCTCCAACGCCCATGTATAGTCTTCAAGTTTCTCACTCTTCATGAAGCAAAATGCCACTGGAAATGTTTTCCAAGTAGAGGTAAACCCGACAACATGAAAGAGAGGCATCTTGAACTTATTTGTCTTGTACGTGCAATCAAGGACTAATACGTCGACAAAAGACCTGGTCAAATTTGTACAATCAGGATGAGCCCAAAAGATTGATAATACATCATTACTCTGGGGATGTCTTCCATGGAACTCAACATAATGATTATCGGCAAGCAACTTGAGGTACTTCTTCATCGCCATTCTTGATTTCGTCCGGACAGCGTTTGAAGAAGCTAAGGCGTTGTATATTGACTTCGTTGTAGACATGTTCTTCTCATCTTCATGTCGTATGACGGAATATATTTGTCTCGGTGCAACTCCGGAGGTGGACAAGTCTTCGACTATCTTCTTCTCCGTATTGTTCAACCGTCCGACATACGAATGACCCAATAGTGTCTCGGCAATCTCATGGTTGTGGGTTCCATTCTTCACTTCTACTGTCCATTTCCCTTCTTCTTCGTTTCTAATATGTATCGTGAATGGACAACCACATTTTCTCGTTCCAATATTTCTTCTTGGAACTTTACTTTGGATAACTGTGTTTTTCTTGTGCGTTCTGAACACACCACCTCTTTCATAGCCAACCACCACAGTTTGTCGTCCCGGTCGATTTCGGACCGATCTGGATATCACTAGAACAATGTTGTTTTCCCGTCCGACTTCTCGACACCAATGTACCGCACCATCGCTTGATTCAAAACATAGATCGGTCCAGAATAAATGGGCTACATGACTGCAATTGGAGCCGGTACTGCAAAATCGGAAGATCTCAAGTCCTACAATAAAACTTAAAGGTCAGTACAATTAGACAACATCCTAAAGCAAATATGTTTCATAGATTAGGACCATGCATAAGATTGGTGTCCATAAATAGCAAATTGTGTTAATAGCAAGACCGTCTTTTGTACAGCAATTGGTGTTCATAAATTTTAAACACCTTTACTGACTAAAACTCTGCATTCAGGTATCATAAACTAGGACTGCCAGAGTGGTGGCAGTCCTTCACAGAAGGACTGCCAGGACCCTGGCAGTCCTACATATGTGTAGGACTGCCAGGGTCCTGACAGTCCTTCTTCTATGAAGGACTGCCACCACTCTGGCAGTCCTAGTCTATGATCTGGACTGCCAGAGTGTTGGCAGTCCTCTGTGTCACAGCACGAATTTTAAACCCGATGACAAGTTCAAATGTAGTTACCAAGAGGGCTTCCGATGCATCAAAGTTGTCTTCGGACGTTGCGGGAACGTGTTCTTCGGACTTGGCGGGAATATTTGATGATCCCAGTTCATCCATGTTCAATATTTTTCTACATTTAACACATAATTCAACTTTTATATGTGAAATTCTTGTTTAAAACATGAAACATATTTTAGTTCGATGACTTACCAATAAATTGGAGAAGTCAATGACCTAGAGTTGAGGGAGAGAACAATTTGCCAAAAATGTAGGGAGAAAAGAAAAGATTTAGGGTTTAAATTCTTTGACCTAAGAGAAGGAGAAAAGAAAATAGTTGAGGGAGAAAAGAAAAGAGAAGAAGGAGAGAGAAAATAAAAAGAAAAATTGGTATTTATAGGTTTGCTTGGGCTAGCCCCTAGCAAAAAATTTTGATGGCAAGCTTGTAATATTCTTGAACTATTTTGGGCTAGCCCGTAGCAAAAAGGGTGGTGCCCTTAAAAAAAACCTAGATCTTTCTACGCAAAAGGCTTAGATCTAAGAGAGGGGCTTTTTGCAATTGACCCAAACAAAATCATCAACCCCTCGAAGGAGGGATAATTCCGTCGATATAAAAGTTAAGACCGTGTCCAAATACTACTTGAGAAGAATCTCAACTCGACACGCTCCTCTCCTCTCCTCTCCTTTCTTTCTCACAAACCCTAATTTTCTAGGGTTTCCAAGACACTCCTAAGCTCCGAGTCCGATTGATCGAAGGAACCAACGATGAGGCCGATGGAGTCTCTGCAGGACCTGATCGACGAGGCCAAGGCCCGGACCCTGCTCTGGGTCATCTGCATCTACGCTCTCACCTACTTCCTCACGCGTGAGTTCCAATCGTCTCTCGATTCCATCAATTTCACTACATCGATTATGAAATTAGTTTAAATGTTGGAATCGTTGAATAAGGAACGGAATTTTTGCAGAAATTGGCCACAAAGAAAGAAATTTATTGCATGGTTAGGGTTATTTCCGTGTTTCTTTTGCAGAATAACTCCGATGGTTGCATCTTTTTTGATCTACGCCACAATTAGATGAAAGGAACTTGCTGGAGGAGTCGTTACGGTGTTATTTATACATTCTTCGTAGTGGGTTTATTGGGAATTTTTTTTTTTTTTTTTGAGCTGACGAGCATCCAGCTTCTCCTACCATTATAATCATTTCAGCAACTTGGTCTCTTTTTTTTTTTCTTTTAGAAAAGCCGAGAGTTACATTCAGTGTTTATATTGCAAATAAGTCGAAAGGTTGCAATTTTTATCGCTTTGGGACAAGGAGATATTATGTAGGGTACCTTACATGAGAGGATTTTCCATAAGCCATAGACATTATGCCTGAGAGAAAGGATGGGTCATATCTAGCCAAGTTCCATTGGTAAAGAAGTTAAACTTTGAATTGATGGGTGGAAATTTAGTTTTAGAGTTTATAGAGAAAATATAAAGTTGACTAAGAAGAAAAACAAATGGGGGCGAGAACATATGAAATGGATATGAAGAATTTGAGAATCCTATCTAGGTTTTATTGGAAAACTCTTAAAATAGATTTCTCTTGTTCCCTTCAGTGGATTAAAATATAGGTTTGTATATCTTTATGTAGCTTTACAATGCTCGACTATTAAGAAATGAAACCTAGTTAAGTTTATCAAATACAACCAATCCTAATTAGAAATACCAATTATAGATGATCTTAGATGCGCTAATGCACATAATTAATTAGAACAAGTACGCCCAAATAAACACCCCATAATCTCAAATCTCAAAATTGGGTCCATGTGCTGACTCTTCCTCTATCAAATTCACCTCTTGTACATATTGTGATGATTTGTAGAAAACAACAACAACAACAATGAGCCCATATCCTAATTTGAATTCAACCTTTGGTTATGATAAACTCCAAGGTAACAAAAGATGGTGGGACTGAAACTCGGCATGACTGTTTTCATGTTGTCACTGGTGGAAGAGGCTACACGAGAACTCCTGCCATATGGAAGGCCTTCATGACCGTACTGGTGGTTGAAGTGGAGGAAGCAGCATTAATCCTCTTGGAATAGTGACAACTTCCTCTAATAGATAGCAAAAATATCATAGTAGTATATGATACCTTTGAGCATTGAGCAAATGCGGTGAAAGTGGTTCTACAAGGCTTGTAATGATTGTAGGCGGTAGAAATAACTCGGGGTATGGTAGAAGCATCTCAGGCCTCGTTTGGTTCGCAGAAAGGAATGGAAAGGAAACCAATTCCTTGACATTTCCTTTCCTTTGTGAAATTACAATTTCCATTGCTTTTCCTTTCCGATGTTTGGAAATGCCAAGGAATTTGGAAAGGAAAGTGAATACTTCAAGGTGGGAAAGTGATTCCATGCTTGGATTCCCCCCCCTCCCCCCGGGAATTACTTTCCTCCTCAATTCCTTTGGCACCCAAACATAGGAAAGTAATCACTTTCCTTTCCCAACCCCATGATTCCGCGAACCAAACGAGGCCTCAATGTAGAATGTGAATTCCTCTACAACAATAACATAGCTCATCTCTTGAAGCTCTAGCTCAGAGGCACAATGACTAATCCACTTAAGAATTCAACATGGATCTCTCCCCCTTGCATGGTACTCCGACCACACCCGTAATGATATCCCCCGCTCCAATATCATGTCTCCAACTGTCAACTCCTATAACTTTCTAAGTTAATTGACTAGAGATATCGGATATCAGGTTCATACTGGCTTGGGTTTGGGTTTAAGATTTATATATATATGTCCTATCGGATTCAAATATCTAGATGTACTAAATGGTCTATATATATATATATATATATGTCCTATCGGATTCAAATATCTAGATGTACTAAATGGTCTAAATATCCTAAAAGGCTAAAACTAAGTAACTAATCAACCAACAGCATAATATAATACAAGTACTCTCTTGGACTTGCGTTGTCGTTCTCGACTGTCACTAAATATATATATATATGTCCTATCGGATTCAAATATCTAGATGTACTAAATGGTCTAAATATCCTAAAAGGCTAAAACTAAGTAACTAATCAACCAACAGCATAATATAATACAAGTACTCTCTTGGACTTGCGTTGTCGTTCTCGACTGTCACTAAACTCACTACAAACAAGAAAACATCTTAAGTACATCATAAAAAACTTTAGTCAACTTCAGTAAATTAAATATTCTCAAAATATGAAAATATAAATACAAATAACATGACAAACATTAATTAACTTCTAGAAATTAAACAACCATCCAAAATAAAAATGATGCCTTTAGTCTCAGCCTCTTAGGCCTAAGCAAATAACATCCAAAACACAAATAACGTTCGAAAAAGACCAATATAAATACAAATAACTTGACAAGGAACTTTCCTAAGGGTAAATAGAGGCATATCAATACCAATAGGTGAAAAAAAAAAACATCAATACCAATAGGTGATGGAAGCCTGTGGAACACTACCATAGTGATCCCATAGACATTTATGTATTCTTCCTATTGTTGGCACGTAGCAACATGAGTTTATGATCATGAAGGAGCAATATTCCCTAAGATTGATTATTATGCACCAAGTGTTCCATTGCCATTTGTTTAAATTGAGTTTTTTGTTTTTTTTTTTTTTGAAATCAAAGGCTGTGGTCCTTATTATCCTAATGCAGTCTTTGATCTTATGATTGTAAACTTTTCACCATCATCATTTGGTGCAACGACATAGTAACATAGACATGTAAAACATAAAATGTTAGTATATTTCCATATAGGCGTATGCTAAGATTTTGTTGCATGTATTTGTAAAGCTATTAGAATAACATATATTGTAGATTTTATGGCGGGATAATGTATTAGCACGTTAGCAAATATATGTGGTCCTTACAATTATATGCTTTCGTATTCTCTATTCTTTTTGCGTTTCATGTTGGCTTCTTTATAAAAGACACACCAAGAACATTTGTTTGTAGTTCTATGGCAGGCTGCTGACAGCTCTTGTTTTCTCCACAGATACAAGCAAATCAATGTGGATGAATATCCCCATATCAGTTCTTATCCTCGCAGCATTCCGCTATCTATCTTTTGAGGTGGAGCTTCGCTGGCGAGTACCGCCTATCAATAGGCAAAGTTATTTGTCACGTTTGTCGAAGAAGCAATTATCTGTGAAAGATTACCGCCTTTCTGCTGTTCCAGCTGCTTCAAAATGGAGGAGGAAAATTGATTCACCTCATGTGGAGGCAGCTATTGATGCTTTCATCAATAAGATCTTACAAGATTTTGTTGTAGATTTATGGTATTCATCTATAACCCCTGACAAGGAGGCACCAGAACTTATACGCTCTATCTTACTTGATGTTCTTGGTGAAATATCTGGAAGGGTCAAAGAGATCAACCTTGTCGACTTGTTAACAAGGTGCTTTTGTATTACTTTTGTAAGTCATCAACAAGCTTTCTAGAACTTCAGTGACGTTGTTGAGTTCTACTGCTACAACCAAGTTCTTTTTCATGTATCAGGGATGTGATTGATTTAGTAGGCAATCAGCTAGATCTTTATCGCAAAAGTCAATCTGATATAGGCATTGATGTCATGGGAACCCTATCTTTTGAAGAAAGAGATGAACGTCTGAAACAACACTTAATGGCTTCGAAGGAACTCCACCCTGCTCTTATTTCTGCTGAGAGTGAGCACAAGGTGCAATGCATCTTTGTAATGCGACTTCTGGATAACAATTTATGGTCAAATGTCTCTATTTTGTTTTTAGGAAAAATGTATATATTATTTGTTCGCTTACTTTTATGTTATTTTCAGGTTCTCCAACGTATCGTTGGAGGGATTTTGGCTTTAGTCATGAAACCACAAGAATCAAAATGCCCACTAGTCCGCTGCATCAGCCGGGAGCTATTGGCCTGCTTGGTCATACAGCCTGTTATAAATTTGGCCAGCCCTGCGTAAGCAATTTAATGAATTATCAAACTTATTCTGGACCTAATGGTTTTTTCTGACCTTGTTTGAAGCTTGCAATGATTTGATCCTTAATTGAATTGTTTTGATAGATTAATATTAAGTAATTCCATCATAGGGACCATCATTTGAGCTAAATGTGTTTATTACCTGTAATTTTGGCATTTTCTAGAGTTGTTTCTGATAAGTGGTGGGAAATTGTAATATTTACAAACAATGAAAATTTTATACTAGTTAAGATAGAATGCACAAGTATACAGAACATTGAAAGAAAAACAAAAGTAATATCCCTGCTGTAAACAGACAAATAATCGTCATCTTTGAATTTCTTAGTAACTTCTGGATGAATACTTCTACATATGGAAGACTTTACACCAATGATTTATGTTTCCACAGAAACAAATAGGTATTATCTGTTTCACTTGGTTTATTGACGAAGCCAGTCGAAAAATGGGCCACGGTCCAATGCCAGAGGATAGATAGACCTTATAAACAGTGAAAAATCAACCTAAATTTGTCAGAAGTTGTTTTGATGTGAATCCTTTCTATAGAACCCCAGGAAAAAGGGATAAAGTGTCAAGTTGAAAAAAACTAGCCTTAAGATCTCAAAACAAGAAAACGCAAAGGGAGGGATGGTGCTCAACTTATCCTTTGGCTGCTGCCATGTCAGTCGTCTTCCTTTGAACTCCACATCACTCTCTTCTTGGACTTTTAAGTAGTAGCACTATATAATGCAATGGTTTCTGGTATTTATGCCCAAAACACCATTTAATTTAAGTGTTGAGGATCCTCCTTAGAGTTGAGCTCATCCTTGTGTTGATGCTATTTATCTTTAGTCTTGTCGACAAATGTGTTGATTACTCTCAGTTACCTGGTATGTATTTTTCTTACGGTGTTTGCCAAGGTTTCTAAGTTATTGGACAATTTCATTTCTGTTTCAGGTACATCAATGAGTTAATTGAGTATATCTTCCTTGCTAATAAAGATAATGGTGATGGAGATATAGGCTCTGTCCAGGATCCTCTGTTTCTGTAGGTGATTGTCGAAGTGCTGATCCTGATTCTAGAAGGGCTGCAGCTTCAGTAAATCAAGTGACCTAATGGTGTTCAAAAGTAGTGGAAAGACATCATTAGATGGTTCCAAGGATGGACAACAAATACTTTGCAGAAAGATTCTTCATACCATGTGCAGCCTCGGCCGGCAGACTGGGCTTTAGTATTGGAAGCTGCAACAAAAAGGAGATCTCAAGTTCTTGCACCTGAGAATCTTGAGAATATGTGGACAAAAGGGAGAAATTACAAAAAGAAGAGTTCTGAGTTTATGAAAGCAGGAAATTCATCTGAGCTTGCTGGAAGCTCAGGAAAAGAATTGGTGACTGATTTAAATGAAAGAACAACAGGTATATATCACGCTGGCATGGTCACACGTAGGAGTTCTCCATAGTTATCAACACCTATGTTGTGCACAACTGCACATTTTTCTCTATTTCTAGTGAGGGAACAATCTAGTAATCAGAGTTTTTTTGGTGAAGCATGTGAAAATGAAAGGAGATCTGGTGGAAGCACTAACAGCCAGCTTAAACGATCTAGTAGTACTCCTGACATGAGTCTGGCACTTATGAACAGAACTGGAGAGAAACAAGAACCAAGTCGTGAATTAATATCCCATTACGAAGAATTCTTGCATGTTCCAAAGCTTAGATGCCGTGTGAGTATTATTTTCTCACAGAGTCTTTCATAGTAGTCCTAAAAGAAAGATGTTTATTGAACTTAGAGAAATCTTTCTTTTCTTGTCATCTTGTAGTTGCAAATGCCTGTGTTGTTTACTATTTCACAGGGCTGAAAATATTCCCTCTAAAATTGAAAATCCTAATTTTCATAATTGCTCGGAGAGAAGTACATCTCTTACTACTTTCTAGATGCTTTCCACTGCGATTTACGAATTCTAATTCTACAGCTCGATTACCTTCCGGCTTTTGTATAGTGATCATTTCATCCTCAACTAAGCTATAGTCCTATACCAGTGTTCTGTTACTGTATAGTGCTTCAATGCAATACTATGTATTGTGTCAATAAAAAAGCTCTTAGTTATGAGGTCTGCTAAGCATTTCTAATCCTGTCAATGGTGATGGTAAGTGTATACTTTTGAGATTAAACGGTTACAAATAGAATTCCCCGTGTGTTCCATTAATAATAATTAACAAAACAATGCCCCAAATAGTAAGTGATTCTCTAAAGCAGAGGGGAAAAAAAAACAAGATTCATACTCAAATCCAACAAAAAGCGAGATGATTTGCCGGCTACTAGCGAGCTTGCTGCAGCTAGAATCCATTGCTGTTGTGGGCACGAGTTTGAGATGTCCACAGCAGCATGCCCGCTTCGGAGAGCTATAGATCTTTGCTCTCGACCCCATGACACATATAGGTCCCTTGATGATCTAACAGGACTTGATCCCCACGCCCTATATGTTTAGGTCCATTGTCAATCAACTATCGTAATTCCATTCCTAAAGTGTGGTTGGCCCCTTGCTGACCTGACATACCTAACTCACTCCAGCACATAAATCCCTTGCAGATCTAACACACTATCATCCCCTAATCTAGTGCGTGTTTAGGCCTGCAATGTTTACGTCAACTAACGACTTAAGTAGATCCCCAAATATTAGACTGCATCTTATGTAGATTATCATCTTTTTATTCTTCTCATGGTTTATTGGGTGCTGTCGGTTCTTCAATTGATTTGGGTTTTTGGTTTGTTTTCGGCTATTTATTCTTTGGTATTTATGTTTGTTATATGTTTCATTCGAAACGGTACTTTCATGTATCTTTCCATCTTCTTTCCATCTTGGACGATGATTACTGAAACACCCTTATTGCTGATAAAAGAGTATTGGATTGCATCTTCCTCTTAAATACTTGTTATCCTTCACTAGATAGTAGATATTAATCATCTTAATCACTATTGGATTGGCCTCTTCTGTGCTGGTCTTTCTATTGTATGCTTCTATAACCTGACACGGCTCCAAGTTAGAGAAGGTCCTAACTTCTTTTCACAGAACGATCGTACATGTCTATTTTCATTCAAGTGCTGCTCCCCTTCTTCAATGGTTGGCCCATCCCAACAGATAACATTCAGTCGATCACTTTCAACTGCAAGCCACTCAACCCATTAGCAACTAGAGGGGAAATAGGGTTTTGATGATATTTGATAACTATGTTTATTGGGGTGCTCTATACAGCCGGATAGTTGATCCAAGAGGATCTCTTAGTTAGATTTGTTGAGATCATTTTGGTTGGCACAGATTTGGTTGTTACAACGAAATGTAACAACCAAATCATGACAAATAAACATTGTTGCGATACAGTTGTTTTAGCAATCCGTGGTAGGTCAGACTGATTGGGTGGTTGCAACATTCCGGTTTTTCAACGAGATCGTGGAGTTTGTTTGTTTTTTGTTATATGTTGCCATCTTTAACAACCTTTTGAAGACTATAAATAGGTCCCTTAAGGACCATTGTATAAATTATATGGAAGTTAATAAAATCTTGCTCATCATTCAAGGAGAATTTTCAGCTAAAATTTCACTTACAATTTTTTTCTCTTATTTATCTTCATAAGGATCAAGTTTTGGTATCAGAGCGATGGTCTTAGGCATTGTATGGTCCATATATAAAGCAATCGACGAACCCCTTGATGTCTTGACGACACATCGACGACATAGTCAACAGAAAATGAGTTCCCTTGAGAAGACCAACTCAGTTAGTGATTTAGTAACATAGGTCAAGAAGATGGGGGATATGGTGGCCCTTATGATGTCCATGATGGAAAACATCGAGAAGAATCAATAATGATCGAGCATTCCATCAACAATCGATCCAATGGCTACGAAGCATGACGACCTTCCTTAGAAAGCACGACGACTCACATGAAAGAATTTTACGTGGAAGATGCTAGCAGAATCGAAGGAGACTACAATGATGACACCGTCAGCATTGCTGGCGAAGGTCATTTTGCATCAAGGCCAAGCTGGACATCCCCTTCTTCGACGACACAATGTATACAGAAAAGCTAGATGCCTGGATCGACCAGCTAGATACCTACTTTACCCTTTATAAGTGTAGTAGTGAAGATAAAGTCACATTAGCGGCGACTAGGGCCATGCTTCGACATAGTGGAACACTATTTACGTGGCTGCAAAGGGAAGATGACTTAGCGCGAGCTCAACTGTCTCATCCGCCAAGAGTTCAACCCGCCAAGAGTTCAACCGGATGGGATACTCTTAAGACCGATGGATGTACTGACACAACCTAAATGAGCGGCATAACTAATGGGTGCAAAGTACACAAGACTTGAAAGACGTCTTTACCAAATTCGTGGCCAGGCTTCCTTAACAAATTCAAAACGAACTCTCGCTATATCGGACAATTAATATCTCAAGCGCCAGCGTTACTACAATAGCGATCAAATAGAACAAGTTCGATGGCTCAAAGGCTTCTGAGGGGGCCAAAAAGGATCTTCCAATACACCGAATGCACGGCAAGAAAAACAGTGGCAATAACTCTCCTCTTTCTAAGAATAAACTTTATTATGAGTACTACAAGATTAAAGGTCATTCAAAGGCATAATAATGGAAGCTCCAATCGGAGCTAATGTCGAAAAGACTAAAGGAAAAGAACAAAACCAAGCAAATGACAAGAGCCGCGGCGAGGGAAGAAAATGAATAGCTCGATTCGTTTCGTAGTGCAGACATGAGTCAAATGCTGATGGCAATACTGAAGGTACTAGACTCGAGTTTGTCGACGGAGCAAGAATCTGTCGAAGACCTCTTCACCGTCAATATTCAAGTGAAAGATGTGGTCAATGCCATTATCGACATAGGCAGCCGGAAGAACCTCATCTCTACAAGCCTTGTCCGGAGGCTTGGCCTGACGCCGCTGCCTCATTTGCATCCATATCCATTAGGATGGATAATGAAGGACGTGGGACAAATGGTGAATCGTCAATGCAAACTTCACTTTGCAATCACGAGACGCTACATTGACAAGGTGATATGCGAACACCGTCAATATTCAAATGAAAAATGAGGTCAATGCCATTATCGACATAGGCAATCGGAAGAACCTCATCTCTACAAGCCTTGTCCGGAGGCTTGGCCTGCCGCCTCTGCCTCATTTGCATCCATATCCATTAGGATTGATAATGAAGGACGTGGGACAAATGGTGAATCGCCAATGCAAACCTCAGTTTACAATCACGAGACACTACATTGACGAGGTGATATGCGAGGCGGTTCCACTAGAGATAGTCCAAGTAATACGCAGTCTTTTTGTATATGATTGAATGTCCACTATCATCAACAATGTCCACTATCATCAACGAGTACATAGGTTGAACTCACCAAGGACGGAGGATGTTCATTATCATCAGAGAGCGAATCAACCAAACGACTGATTCATTGGTGACGACCTGTCAAGCAAAACATCTCGTAAATGCTTGTCGGAAGTTCATTTTGGTGATGGTCCATCCGATAGTCCGAGAAACTATAGGTATCCATCCGATAGTCCGAGAAACTATAGGTATTTTTGTATTAACATTGTCTTGTAGGGAGCAGGAGGA
Source organism: Iris pallida (assembly GCA_029216955.1). Classification (NCBI taxonomy): domain Eukaryota; kingdom Viridiplantae; phylum Streptophyta; class Magnoliopsida; order Asparagales; family Iridaceae; genus Iris; species Iris pallida. The sequence goes on from JANAVB010001399.1 coordinate 12,508,018, forward strand.
TAAGATGACTCAACTCCTGGCAAACACTGGGGCTATTTAAGGAGACCGACGGATTACCACTAAACTGAGCAGTGGAGCATGAGATCTAGCTGCTGATATCTAACACAACGCTTCCTAATCTTGGCATGTTTAGAAACTCGGTAATAGAGAACGAGGAGATCAAAACGTCTCGTAAATGCTTGTCGGAAGTTCATCTTGGTGATGGTCCCGAAGAAGGACAGAGGATGACAGATGTTCATCGACTACAATGCCCTCAACAAGATCACCATCAAGAACCACTATTCGTTGCCTTGCATCGACCAACTCCTCGAGCCACTGAAGTACCCAAAATATTCACCAAGCTGGACTTGAAGTCCGAATACCACTAAGTTCGGACCCACGAAGAGGACACCTGGAAAACAGCATTCAAGATGTGCAAGGAGGGCCCTTTGAATTGTTTGTGATGTTGTTCCGACTGTGCAATGCTCGTGCGACATTTAAGCGGTTGATGGACGACATCCTACACTCCTTCCTCAGCGACTTCATCATTGTTTATTTGGATGATATTCCCATCTTCTCCTTCTCTTGGGAGAAGCACCTGGAGCACGTAAATGTCTTGGAAATACCAGAGCAACATCAAATTTGAGTCATTAGCAACATTGGTGTACCGAATCGAGGTGTTAGCAACATCAACTACGCTTGAACCGCAAGAAATGCAAGTACGTTCTTCATTGCTGTACCTCAAATTTGTGGTTGTAATGGCCAACTCCAGATCGACCTCGAGAAGGTGCAAGTTATTCGAGAATTGCCACCACCTCGATCTGGTCAGAAGCTTTGTTGGAGCCTGCCAGTACTTTTGAAAGTACATTTAGAATTTCTCGGTGCTGGCGTCTCCTCATCATACCTTGACGAAGGTAAACAACAAAGTTGAGTGGACGAAGCAATGCGAGGATGTATTTCAACTGTTGAAGAGGAGGATCAATGAGCGCCTATTTAGCCTTGCTAAATCTCCAAAGACCATTTCAGCTACGACCATTCTCGCTTACGACCATTACAACTATTAGAGTTCGAGACTAACGCTTCAGGATACGTTATTGGGGCCATCGTTCGCCAAGATGGTCAGCCCGCAAAGATGTTCCAAGGAGCTGAACTCAACTACCCAACAAATAACAATGAGCTTTTAGCCCTGCACCAAGTGGTGAAACAATGGAGGTGCTACCTCTTGGGGAAGGAGACGGTGGTCCACACTGAGCATGAACCACTACAATGCCTCCAGACTTGTTCCAAGTTGCAACAAGCCTGGCACATGAAGTGGATGTCACACCTTCAACAGTACAATATCATTATCACGTACAAGAAGAGTGTCCAGAATAAGCTGACAGACATGTTATTCAGAACCCCGGTTGTAGATTTTATCCTCTCCGTTCTTATGCAAGTCCAACCAGTGATGCACAAAGTACACTGGCATATACATGAGGGACCCAGTTTTTCAAAGGATCTTGGAGGATATTAGAGCGGAAAGAACAACAAAATTTGCCTTACGAGATGGGCTCCTTTACAAAGGCACACAACTGTGTACCAAAAGAAGTAGACTGGGTGTACATTCCACTTCAAAGGTAGCTAGTCACTCTGGGGCGAACAAGAACCCTACGTCTACTGGCCTGGAATGCAGTAACATGTAGCCCAATTCATAAAGGGTTGTGTGTTATGCTGTACTTCCAACCCTTCAAACCTGAAGAGGGGTTGTACCAGCCATTGCCAGTTCTAAGACCACCTTGGGAGAGTATCTCTCTTATGGACTTCTTGGGAGGTCTTTTGAGGATGCGGCGGAAGAACAACTACTTATTTGTGAAAGTCGATTCCTTGCAAGAAGACGATTACTGGAGTGGAGGCGACACGACAACCTCTTCCAATACACATGGACTCATTTGGGGGACCTATCTCGATTTTGTTTGACTGTGACAGCCGTTTTCTGACTTCCTTCTGGAGGTCTCTGTAGAAGATGATGGACACAAAGCTATAGAGAAGCACACTATGCCATTCGCAAACCGACAACCAGACGGGGGTTGTAACTCGAACACTGATATACTTATTTGGGGTTATAACACTCAACATCCTAAGAGGGAGAAGAGGCCGTCCTACCTATAGTTCACATTCAATCGGACGATGCATAGTTCGACGATGAAATCACCTTTTGAGTTATGCTCGGCTTATTTACCATAGTCTTTTCGACGTGGAGTTTACGGTTAACTCTACACCAAACTTTCAAGGAAGAAAGAGAAGTGGCAAAAAGTCAACGATTCTAGAAGGGATCCAACGCATGCATAACAAGGTGGAGCAATAACTGCAGAGATCCCAATAGAAATACGAGGGGCATGATGGACATCGAGTACACGCAAATTTTCAAGAGTTGACCTAGTTTGGTTGCACCTTAGGAAGGAGCGACATAATAAAGTTGGGCGAAAGTTGAGGCCCATAACACTATAGCCCCATCAATATTACTGGGAAGTTCGGTGACAATACTTTCCAATTTGAGTTGCCGACTTATATGGATTTCTAGGGAGGTCCCTTGAGGACGCGACGGGGGGACAACTGCTTATTTTTGGTAGTTGATCGGCTCTCCAAGATGGTGATGTCGATTCCTTGCAAGAAGATGATCACTGAAGTAGAGGTGACACAACGACTCTTTCAACACATCTGGACTCATTTTGGGACCTAGCTCGATTTTGTCTGACCGTGACAACCATTTTTTGACTTTCTTCTGGAGGTCTCTATGGAAGATGATGGATACGAAGTTATAGAGAAGCACACTATACCATTCGCAAACCGATATCCATACGGAGGTGGTCAATCGAGCGATGGTACACTTACTGTTAGGTTACTTACTGTGGGGTGATAACTCTCAACATCCTAAGACTTGAGATAAGAGCTTGTCCTACCTACAATTCATATTCAACCGGGCGATGCATAGCTCAACGATAAAATCACCTTTGAGGTTCAATTGGGCGATGCATAGCTCGACAATAAAATCACCATTTGAGGTATTCTTGGGTTATTTACCTTGAAGTTCTTTCAACATGGAGTTTAGAGTTAGCTCTACACCAAACTTTCAAGGAAGAAGGGAAAGTGGCAAAAGCTCAACAGTTCTTAGAAGGGATCCAACGCGTGTATAGCAAGGTAGAGCAACAACTGCGAAGGTCTCAATAGAAATACAAGGAGGGACATGATGGACATTGAGTAGAAGCAAATTTTCAGGAGAGACCTAGTTTGGTTAGGCCTTAGGAAGGAGCGACAGCAGAGAGAGGGGCGAAAGTTGAAGCCCATTCAGTATGCCCCCTTAAATTTTTTTAGGAATATTGGTGACAATGCTTTCCAGTAGGAGGTGCCGACTTATATGGAGGTCTACTCCGTCGTGAACGGTAGCAACTTGAAACCTTTCGAACCATCAATGTTAGATGGCGTGTCGGAATATATTTTTCCATATAAAGATAACCCGATCACTGATTAGGAGATGCTACTGTCAGAGATACTATACTGAGAGGAGGATCATCCAGACCAGACACGAGAAAGAGGAATCCTACAGAGTTGGTCGGAAAGGTGAATGTCCAAGTGAGGCAAATTGGTTCAATCGAAGAAACGGTCAAGCCGAGTTTTCTTACGTCTAGTTCTAGATCCAATAGGAGCTGGCTCCTTCCATAGGAGGGGGGGGGGAGCCATGATCGGCGAGGATGTCTTAGATGAGATCTTTTCAGTTGGTACAAGATTTGATAGTTACAATTAATCGTGATAGATAAAAGCTCTTTCGATATAGTTGTTCTAGCAGATCGTGATAGATCAGGTTGTTGAGATTGAGTGGTTTCTTGTTTCTTTCGATATAGTTGTTCCAGTAGATCGTGGTAGATCATGTTGCTGAGATTGGGTGGTTGCAATAGATATGTTTTTTCATTGAGATAGTGGAGGATTTTATTATTTTCTTTTATATTTATTTGTTGCTATCTCGTACCCCCTCTTGGAGGCTATAAATAGGACCCTTGAGACTATTGTAAATCATCCATAAGTTAATGAAGATCCGTCTTCTCATTTAAGGAGGAATTTCCACCTAAATTTCTACTTAAAAATTATTCTCTTATTCCTCTTCATACGGAGAAATAGTGGAAAGTTGAAAGGAATCATAACAATGCTTCGAGAAGCTTTTTCGTAGAAACCTGGTTGACCATGCTGTACAGTTCTTATATCTACTATATTCCAAATGTGATTGTTATAACCTTATCATTTCTTCATGCTTGTCTAGATATTGTCTTCCACGGTTCACCTATGTTATTTTGGGCGTTTCCTCTATATTATATAGGATACGAGTATACTCAAATTGGTAGGACTGATCTCTGTTATCCGGACTCGCCACTTTAAGGCAAAATACTCGTTTCTTCCTGACATGACACGGGTACGGGTACGGGATCCGGATCGGATCCTCCATGGTGACAATCAAATACGACATATGAAGAAGAAGAAATTATGAGAGCTCTATGCTTACCAATTATTTTTGTAATTTACTACTGCTGCACAAATTAGAAGTAGAAGAATGTAAACATACTTTATGGCAGTAGTAGATCCTCCATGCTTTATTACATACTTACTATTAATTAATTTCATCTTGGGATCAATAGAGCTCCACCTAGGCAACTGTATCTTGGGAGTAGTAGGCTATTTATGGGAAAAAATATTTGGGAAAAAATATGAGTTGAAAGGACTTATTATTATTGTACTGTATATTTTATTTTTCAATGGAGCTAAATGGCCTCTTATTCAACTTTATAATAATTGTAAAAAATGGTCAAAGTGGTTGCATGCATTCATTCATTTCATTCAAATCTAGATGTATTTGTCCATGTTCATTCAATGATTCAATATGTCAAGTTAGCATACACAAAGCAAAGTTTTTCCTAGGGGTGCAACTCGGGCGGGTTAGGTCGGGCTTGAGGTCAACCCGAGCCCAACCCGATGAATCATAGCTTAGCCCAAGCCCAAGTCCGGCTCGACCTCGGGTTCAACATATGAAGTCCAAGACTGAGCCCGGAGGATCGGGTTTGTATCGGATTGAACTCGGGTTGGGTCGGGTCCATCGGGTTCTAATATAATATTTGAAATAATTTTAAACAAAAGTAATATTAGACACATAATCAAATAGTAATCAAGTCTTGATCATTACAAAATACAAACTGAAATAAGATTTAGGATAAGGAGTTGAAGAGTTTGAGTGGAAAAATTTAGGATTTAAACTTTTTATTTAAGAAGTTTATATATATATATATATATATATATATATATATATAAGTCGGGTTTCGGGTTCTTCGGGTAACCCGACACATGAACCCGAGTCCAACCCGATTTTTGATCGGGTTCAAATATTTTAACCCAAATTCGAGTCCGAACCCGAGTATCTTCAACCCAAATCCAACCCATTAACGGGTTTACCCGATCGGGCTCGGGTTTAGCCCGCCCGAGTTGCACCCCTAGTTTTTCCAATCCTAATCCAGTTGAGCATGAAAGCTATTAATATTTGAGATGTTTGGATGCTTTAAGAAGTTGGTAGGTGTGGTTACTTTACATAATTCGTTTAGCATTTTTAACGGAGTTCCCTCGCCAGATTCTTCATTTAATATGTGGCTTATCCTCATTTAGCAATTATATTTATTTTAAGACCCGTATTTCTATATCCAAATTTTGAATCCTTTTTAGCCAAGTCCGTGTGTCCTTTAATTATGAGTTTGAAGGACCTGACTCTTGGATATGTACCCATATTCGATACCCGTACCCGAGTCAAGGTAACATAGGGACCGACTATAGTCTAATTGATTAGTGAGAAGGGTAACAGACTGACACCTAATTGGGAGAGGACAACACCTAATTAGAAACCTATTGCTGCTGCAACTCCAACATTCTGCCGAGGTGTTTGAGGCCAAACTGCTGCTATTCTCGACAAAATCTATACGATCTTTGGTGCAGCGTGGCACTAACTCAAAAGATGATATAAGGTCGATAGCTTCTTGTCGAATTTAGTCAATCTTTCAAGTTACAATTGAGCTGTAGTAAATTTAATTTGTGCTCCATAATGGATCTATGTTTGGTGGGAAAGGATTACATGATGACGGTGATAATGATGCTAAAGGGAGAACTATGAACTAGACAAACTATGATTTTACAGAGAGATGACCTATTCATTCTCTTGGGGATCTTTTTTGTTTCTTTTTCTCGTTCATTTTTTGATGTAGAATATGGTAACTATGGATGCGAACCACTGACGGATAAAAGCATGACAAAATTGTGTAATTGCTTTGAAGATACTTGTCTTTGAATGAGAACTTATGGGCAGTCTATTGCTTCCTGTTGTATTCAAATTTTACAAATATTTTTTGATAGGATGGAATTGATATTGTATTATCCTGAGTGAAGGATATGTTGAAATATGCAATTTTGAGTTTTGATTTTCTTACCTAAAGTAAAAAGTGCTCATGTTTTCAGACGAAATGAATTGGAATTTTGTCAAATTACCTCAAAAATGTTTTAGCTTGGCTACCAAAACAATTAAAATTATGAAAATGCCTTTACTTGGTGTTAATATATATATATATATATATATATATATATATATATATATATATATATATATATATATATATAATCATGAATCCTCGCTACAACTCTAGTGTTTTGGAGCAGCTGTAGAGACTTAACATGGTAGTACCGGAGCAACCTAGCTTCAATCGTTCTGGCAAACATCTCTCAACCCACAAAATGGGCCTTAAACCTGCAGGGTCGTGTTGGAATAATATAAATATCTCTCTCTCAACCCTCACTGCAATTCTAGGGTTTGGTTGGGAAGGGGCTGTAGGTAGGTGCTGAAATATTTGGAGGAGGTTGATTTCCTTGCAGTCGGACCCTTTTGTCTGCACACAAATCTGCAAAATGGAAGTTTTATTGGCTATGCATGTGTTGGAACTTGGAACACCCATTATATCTTGTAGTGTAAGCAATTGTTTTCATTCATAGGACAATGTTAGCTATTTCCTGTAATGATGGTTGATACCATAACACTCCATGGTTATAGTATTGCTGTATTCCGCATGGCATAAACAACTACAATGTTAACTCTGCTCTTAATATTGATTTCACCTCTTCATGTTTGTTATTTTGTATTCTTACTTTGGTCTGTGTTTTTTTTAATGTTTTTGCAGGTTGTTGGTGCATATTTTGAAAAGACTGGATCACAATCTTTTGCTGTTTATTCAATTGCAGTAACAGATGCAGAGAACAAAACCTGGTTTGTCAAAAGAAGGCATGCAGTCACCTATACCTTCTTGTTATATTGTTCATTTAATCATAGGTTAATCTTTCTTGATTTACATCCTCACGTCATGTGTGTGGGGTTAAGTGGGGGAAATATGCGGATTGGGAATAGGAAGTTGGTTCTGCTGTTTTTGTATATTTTTAAGAGTTGGGTGCTCTTTCCTACTGTTTGAATGTGTGATTAGTACCATGACAGACCATGTTCATTATGGTACCACCCTGTTTATCATGATTCTTTTTTTCGGGTGCCTCCAGATAACGTATCTATTTGTTGCTATTATCTTGCTACCTAAACCTGTTCAAGATGAAGCTGATAAACCCTAGATCCTTTCTAATGTTTTTAGGCATTTTAATGTGGCAGACAGGAGAGACGGTCTTCAAGTTAGATGGCGTGAATAAATTTTCCACATGTATGATAATCCTTCTGATTGCAAGGAAGTCTAAAATATTATCTTGGTCATCAACATCATTTAGACTTCTCCATTGAAATAGAGTCGGCTATGATCAGAACCTTAACTAGGAAAGGTCCATATCAGATTTATGATGTGCTGTCAACATTGTGCCAAGCTATTTGGTGCTGGAATAACGATCATGGAAACTGTGATGTGCTTGCCATAAGAACTAGAATCTCTCTGGCAGGTAGGCGAATATTGCCTTGTGGTCAGTTAGTTGAAAGCTCATGCAATCATGGAACAGTGCAAACCAAGGTGCAAATGGTTGGCTCGGTCACATGATTGAAGCCATGCTTTAGGGATCAAAGTAAGTCTACTACCCATGACAAGGAGGGAGGGAGAGAGGCCATGAAGGATGAGGATCTTTTATCTTTCCTTGTTAATGGTGAAGGTTACTTGACATATCCATGAATCGATAGTCCACGTCTGTTTGAGGTTTTACACAAAATGACAAGTCTTCAGACTTTTCAATGTATTCTGCATATGGAATGAATCATTCACATAGAATTTAAGTTTCTTTCTGAACCGTGGATCATTTTATTTCTAATATTTTTCCTTTATGATGGAATCTATTAGAGAGTACGTTTTGGAAATCTTGAGATTACTTTCGTTAGGCTCAAGACCTGCTATATATAGGGAGAGATGCATAGAGACTGGCAACTTTAAGCTGGCATGGGACTAAAGAAGAGAAGAGACTAAAGAACATAAAAATAGAAACTATACAATGACATTATTCTTAAACACCACCTTCAAGTAGCTAGTGTTCCATACTAATTGATACAAAACTTTCTACTTTTATATAGTACTCGAGGTTTGCAATATCAATTTGGGCCCTTTTAATGAGTTTCATTATTGGCTGTTCGGGATTGGAGTTCAGTAGTTTTTTGTTTCTGAAAGCTATAATTAGAAAAGTTTGTTAAAAAACTAGAAACATGTGTTATACAGGTCGTAATTTTATGTGTTATTTGTCGTTTCACGTTAGTTTTAAATGTAACATATTTAATATTGTTGAATCCTTCCCTGTAATAGGTTTTTTTTTGTACTTGCTTTTTGAAGTACACCCGTAATAGATAGTTTCGAATAGATTATTCTTAAGATGGATGCATGTTGTGAATTTATAATACATGTTCGACTTACAGTGCGACACTCTATATCATATCGATTGTTGCCACGGCATAATCATTGGGTCGACAATAATTTTTTGTGTACTTCTATCCTTATCTTTTAATTTGTCTTAATTGACCGAAAAAAGAGCCCTAAATGTCGGTGTCTGCCAGTATTGGTGGGTGTCAAGATAGTGCATGAATGTCTGTTAGATATAAAATGCGGGCCAATATTGGCCAGGACAGTCCAAAACAATACAATGTGGTGGACCCATATCGGTATGGGCCAATATGTACCACTATTGGCCGATGGTGTGAAACTTGATAATACTGACAATTTTACTTCACCATCTGCGTGATGTTAACCTTTCACGTCTTTTCTAGGTTTGGTCTGACATCCGTATATATAGCTAGAGAGGAAGAGAGCAAGGCTTGATTGGATATTATCAGCAGAGCCTCTCTTTATATAGTTATGACGGGAATAGTCATTTCTATTTTTTGATTTCCTTATTAACATGTTAGTGCATGAATGTCTGTTAGATATAAAATGCGGGTCTTCTGTCTCAGAATGACTGTTTATGTAAATAAATCCTATATGGAATATGGAAAAATTTGTATCATGTTCACCGATGCAGTTCTTTAATCAGATAGTTTTATGTTCTGGCATGCAGATACAGGAACTTCGAGCGATTGCACCGACATCTTAAGGACATACCAAATTATTCATTACATTTGCCTCCTAAGAGATTCCTTTCATCCAGTATCGACGACTATTTTGTTCATAAAAGATGTATTCTTCTTGACAAATATTTGCAAGTATGATCTGATTTTTTGGGTCACATTTTATTGGTTTTAGAATCTTTCACAGCAAACATTTACTTTGTTTTCTATTTTCGCAGGATCTTCTTGCAATTGCCAATATCGCGGAACAACATGAAGTATGGGACTTCTTGAGTATTTCTTCAAAGGTATGGGGCTTCTTTTGCTCTACAGAACCTTAACTCTTGTAATCTTGTTATAGTGTATGTTGATGTTCTTATAACACATTATTTCATAAACTTTATTTTAATCCTTTCTGATTTGTGTAGAATTACTCTTTCGGAAAATCTGCGTCAGTGATGAAAACATTAGCTGGTATGTGACTTAATTTTCTATTCTTACCTTTCATTTCTCATTTGTGTCTTGCTTTACATAAGTAGTTTTAATCCTTTCTTATCAGCCATGCTGCTGATAGTATTATGTTTCTGGATTCACATCTGATTCAAGATACTGGGAGCTTGCTTCTTTTTGTTGCCCAACTGCTTTGAACATGCTAGTGGTGTATAAACTCTTTGCTAGAGCTACTTTTAATTGGTGAAATCTTCGTTTCTTCTTGTAAAATCACCACTGTCATCTTAGTTGCAGTATAACATTGCTTAGTACAAACTGGATAAGTTAAATTTTGTTGGTTTGCGGCAAGCATGATTGAACTTGAATCCAATTGTTTAAAGCATCTTTTTCAAGTTCAAAAGATCTTTATTCTACTGAAAAAGATAGAAGAAGCTTTAACATCCTACATAAAATTGGATCTTTTCCATTTGTGTTAATACCATACAGCTTAGAATCAAGAAGCCATCATACATTAATAAACTTTATGGAAGATTATCATCATTCATCCTCCAAGCCTGGCAATGAGGTGTGGGATGGACCACGAGTGAACATTGAGAAGGTTCCACAAAATCTATGACGATTCTGTTTGTTGTAAAAAATGCTGTAATCCTCTATGAGTTGGTGCCATCAAACCGCAAAATACAATATGTAGGTTGGTAGGCCTCCTACTTGGTTATGTTGCTTGACCTTTTGCATTCAAAATTGACTTTCTAAATTCTCATGATGGAAAGGTTCTATACAAAAAGATTTCCTATGATGAAAGGCATTCATCTTAATAGGATGTAGGCTTGGGACACAAAAAATCACCTCTACATATATATGGGGGTAAGGCTATGTATATCTTGTTTCTCCCCGGATCGTGTGTAAGCGGAGCCTCGTGGCAATTGGGACCCATTTTTATTAGGAATGGCGTTAATCTACTTGGCCTAGTAAGCCATGCAAAATGTAACACATTTTTACTATATATATGCCCCATGAACTTTCAAATTTTTGCAAATTGTTGCTGTAACACTTAACTACCATATATTAATCTTCTTTTAGATTTAATTGTCATGTACAATACACCATGGTAGTCAAAGGCGCGACTCGTAGTAAGGTGCAACATCTGTGCCTCACACCTCACTAGGCGAGGCGCATTTCTCCGGACGCACCCAAGGCGAGCCTTAGGTGCGCCTTTCACCAAGGCGCAACAAAGAAAAGGCGCTCCTAGGCGTGCCTTATGAGCGTGCCTTATGTGTTTTTTTTTTTATAAAAAAATTTAAGGTGAAGAGATAGTCCTTGCCTCATATAAGTGGGAGGGTGGTAACCCTTTCCATGGTTGCCAAAGTTGGCTACAGTTGAACCTGAAAAACTAAAATCTACTAAAAGCGTGTTTGGGAGAATACAAATTCTTGTTAGTTCTGTTGAGTGCTATTGTTGCTCTGCTAGTTTACTTGGTTATGTTTTAACATATTTTTGTTGGTTTTAATATGTTATTTGGTTTTATCTCTTACATAACTAATTTCTTTCTTTATTTATGTATTTTTTTATTTTTTTTATTTTGCGCCTTGTTTCGCTCGGACGCGCGCCTTAAGTGCGCCTAGCGTCTTGCGCCTCAAGTGCGCCTTGCGCCTTTGACTACCTTGCAATACACAGAAGTATTATTGGACACTTTTGTCCCTAAAATAAATTAAATCCTATCATACATAATCCTCTTGCGCGGCAGTTGTGCTCACATGGATGGGAAAGGGACATGACTTGGAGAGGGAGCACTAGCAGTGGCCCCGAGTGTGGGGTAGGGCTTGCCTAGGGTTAGGGTTGGAGGGAAGAAGAGATAATTAAATCTTGATCTTGAATAATTAACTAGGATATTCAATAATTTATTTAAAAAAAATCAATAATTAATTTTAGATTAGGATTCAGATAAACAAATAATTAATTTGTATATTTATGATGATGACTAATTAATTTTAAATTAGATTAGGATAATGTATAATCAAAGTTCAATTTCAATTAAATTTTGAAATGAACAATCAATTTGATTAGAATTATCATTACATGGAACATTATGGTCCTTTTTTGCGCTCGTCATTAGCCTAAACTTGCAAAAGAGCAATACTCAAAGGTATTTAAGTGAAAATAAAGTTTGATGTAGCAAGTTGCTAATACAATAGTTATTTTAAGTTTTTAACCAACTTATAAAAACTTGAAAGTTCATATTATATTATGGCTCCCTGACTAGAAATTGGTCTCAACTAGAAACAGTCTTGAATTCAAGCAGGTCAAAGCAAACAACGTTTAAGAGAGTGGGTCCAGGGGCAGGTTAAAGCAAAATCGGTCCAACTGATAGGTTAAGGGCCAGGGATCTTTTTTTTTTTTTGGTACTTTTGGGACTCGACAGAGGTTAAACGTCATAGGGAGATGCACAATTTTGAAAAGTTATCAGGTAGTCGTACAATAAATTCCTTAAGAACTAGCTCTGTGCACGATCTATTATTGAGTGGTTGTCTAGTTGACAAGCATATATACTCTTTAGCCAAGAGGTTTTGACGATAAGCATTAGCGCAAGTTGTTAAGTCTTGGAGACATAAAGGACCAGGGAAACCGGGTTGGAGGTTTGAATCTCCCTGCACACGACATGCGCTAAATATAAAGGGAGAGAAACCGAAAATTTCAGGTAGTGACTGATTGAAAGATGAACCTAGAGGAGCGGTCTATCTGGGCAGTGTATCATTGTACAAACGATTAGCCGAGTAGAACGTGCGATGAAGATTGGTCCAAGCGATGTTTCTAGGAATGATACACTAGACCCGAAAAGAATCGATAGTACATATATTGAGACCTGGCTAGGCCAAGGAGAGAAGATGATGTTGTAATCCCTGGGCTTAGCCTGGGGCATAGATTGTAATACAAATTACCTTGCTGCAATATATTGGATGATCTAGAGAGAGGGTGAGTGAAGACCACAAATTTGAAGATTTATGGCCATTGCATATTGTTTGGAACCGTTCCTCATCTGCTCGCATATAATGCATATGGATTGAATTTTATTTGGATTGGAAATGTTATATGTATTCATCAAGTAATACAAATTTGAATGGTTTTGTAAAGCCTAACATTTCTTGGTCTCTTAAAAAATAGGTAAAAGAGGTATAGTCCTTGTTGTTTTTTTTGACAAAATGATGGATGGTTCGATCACCATGTGGTGGACCTACCTCTTTATTTGAAGGTCTTCTCATCTTCTCACTGGATCTACCCCCATTCGCACACACTAGACTTGAAATTTGAACATCTTGACATCCAACTCGAATTTCGGTCCAACCATATTTGGTTACTTTAGTTACCTATGGTGGTCCACTCGTCCCCTTCTTTAGGCTAGTACAAGATTAAAAAAGATCACTTTATGTATGTTGACTAGTACACTGCAATGCCCGATAAGCTCAAGCTGGACTAAAATAGCATCATTTTGGTTGAACTCTACCACCAGAAACTTCCACAATTTGCTCTTATTTCCTTTAAACAAAGGGTGCTATTTTTCTTCATAATGCTTTCGTTGCAGTGTATAAATTTTCAACTATGTTGCAGAAAATTGAAAATTACTTAATTTGTAAGGCATCTCATCATCATAAACCAAGCATTATTACATTAGAATGGGTTTGGCTATGGGGATGAGGGAGCTACACGAAAAGGCTGACAAAATTCTTGATTACTGTCCGTGAGGAAGACGTCGACCAATCTGTGTGCTATCTTTCTGCAAAAACAAGCTATGAGCAAGAATTGCCTCACCATAACACCCAAAAGGCCAGGTGGAGGGTGGGTAGCTCTAACTTTTTTGGTCCGTATTTTAAGCTTATGCAGACAAGGAGCGGACCCTTTTATAGCATTCTCTTCCCTGACTCTTTGGCTTAATGTGTCATAAAGATGAATGCAATTATCATAGCAAATTGTACCTCTTTGTCTACCTTCTCTTCTATTCTCTTTTTAGTACAAGGTTCTTAGAGGGTGCTTCTTGGTTGCATGAGCATGCTGTTTCGCCCAAGGTTTTGTCCCACCGAGATGGATTTGCATAACCTCTACGGACCGAGGTTTTGCTAGAAGCTTCCGAAAATCTCTAGAAGATGGTAAAATTTTCATGAAGACTCATGATCTTTCTAGATGCTCTAGAAGCTTCCTTAGAAATATTTAGGTCCGAAAATATTCTCTAGAATAATCTCTAAAATATGCTGGTTCCAGAAGGTTCATGTAAGTCCTTTGAGACTATAAATAAATGAGAGGCTCATTTGTTCCTTACCACCTAAGAAGTTGTAAACTCTCTCTAGTATAGTGAAGTTTTTAATCTTTCAATCTCTCTTTTTTGCTCCACATTGTTCTCATTCTCGTCTTAGATATCTAGCTAAGCATTTGGGGAAGGCTGGCACGCGTCTTCGAGTAGGAAGCTTGTGTGCCACACGGGTTGATGTGTAGATAAAAATACTAAGTCCGTGACAAGTGGTATCAGTGCGAAGGTCGGTTGGTGCCATGTCGACATCCGGGAACGTCCAGGAGGGGCATGCCAAGACACACATGAGGGACAAGAGCAAAGAGTCTACGACGGAATGTAGCCTTGCAGATCTTGCAGAGTGTCTCGAGGTCTTGGAGACAGGTTCGAGGGACATGGAAATACGCATGGGTTCCGTGGAGTAAAGCAACACAAATCTAGAAGAGTTCGATGATGGACTGGAGAGTGACATCATTTCGTCCATGGCAATCTTTCGAGAACAATTCTAAGAGATCCGATCCATACTTGAGGAGGAGCTCAAGGAACATCGTGCGGAGATTGAGGCATTGCGCAGAAAGGTTCGAGGCTATGAGGATCTAAAGACCGTGGTCGAGAGTTGCGGAAAACTCAAGACCAAAGTTGCCATTTTGGAGAAGGCCGTTGCGAACGATGGACCTTCGAGCAGGGAGGCACCGAGACGGAAGAACCCCGAGCCAAAATCCTTCAACCGGGAGCGAGATGCCAAAGAAGTTGAGAACTTCTTGTGCAACATAGAGTAATATTTCAAAGCGTTGCACATCAACGATGACGTCGAGAAGGTGGATATTGCTTCACTCTATCTTACCGACGATGTTATGCTGTGGTGGCATCGAAGGTACATGAAAGTCGAGAAGGGTTTGTGCTCGATAGTGACTTGGAAGGATCTCAAAAAGGAAATCAAGTCTCAGTTCTATCCGAAGAAGTAGAGTTTGCAACGAGACGGAGCTTGAGGCAACTCAAACACACCCGGGGGATCAAGGAACACATCACGGAGTTCACACGCTTGATGCTCGCGATATCTAGCATGGGCGAGGGGATTGCTTATTCTTCTTCCATGATGGACTTAAACCGTGGACGGCTAAAGAATTGCAGCATGAGAGGGTGCAAGACTTGGCAGCAACCGAGAGGCTTGTCGAGTACATGTGGGACGACAACGATGCTAAGGCTAAGCCAAAGACTACCAAGAAGAATGGTGGGGGAGAGCGGGAGGGCTCTCCTAAGGAGGGTCCGTTCGAGGGAAAGAAGCGCGAGAAGACCCATCTCGAGCGAGTAGTTTCGTGCTTCATATGTGGAGAAAATTACTTTGTTCGGGATTGTCCTGATCCTTGTTATCAATTCGGCAAATAGGAAAGATTTGGGACGACAACAGTATGAGTATAAATCGGCTCAGTGCAAATAAAATACGTTAAAAAATTCGGTCAAATATTGGAAAATAGAAATATTGAGGTTAGAAATTTCACATTCTTAAATATGTTGTCAAATTTGGTTAATTAAACAGGTTTCCACCACGTTTTTTGTGCCCATTTTTTTAATAATTTATATGGAACATGTTTTAGAACTTCACATGTTTAAAATTTACATAATGATTTGAATCATTGAAAAGTACGCAAGTATTATAAATAATTTATACGTTTCTGAAATATACGAAAAAATTCGCGTATAATACGAGTTTTATTCGGGTGATTGCTAACAAGCGTCTGGATATGAGCATGTGCTTAATGTCATTCAAATCGAGGAGGTGGAGGATGAGGAGTGCGAAGTGGCAGTGCACATGGGATTGTTGCGCTTACTCAACGTCGTCAAAACCAAGTTCGCTGTGTCGAAGACTCCGAAAGGGAGCTCATGTACGTTGACATGGGGATCAATGTCATGAGCATATGGGCGTTAGTTGACACGGACGCCACTCATAACTTCATCTCGGATGTGGAGATCAGTTGCTTGGGTCTAGCCTTGGAGAAATATTCAAGCAAGATGAAGGCGGTCAATGCGGAGGCACGTCCCGTGCAGGGGATAGCCAAGGATCCACGTAGTGGTAGAAAATGATACTGGACATAGATTTTTTAATCGTGTCAAAGGCAGTTCTGATGCCACATTTGAGAATCTTTAGCTTCATGGAGGAGGGCTTATCGTGTACGGTAAAAGTTGCACGAGACGAGCCATCGAAGGGGAAAGCTATTTCCGCCATTCAGCTCAAGAAGGGTAGCCAAAGGGAGACGTCATACCTAGCAGTGCTCGATATGAAGGAAGACTTCGAGAATGAAGGCCTTCCGTGCGAGACCAAGGGTGTTGCAAATGGACGTCCCGATGAGTCACTTTTGCGGAGGGTAGTTGGTCGTGCTACCAAGCTGAGCACGAGTGCAGAGAAGTATGTCGTGGATAGAAGCGACAAAATGGAGTGGCTCGCGTAAGGAGTTGCTCAAAGCTCATGGTGGACGTTTGGGTTGACATTGTTGTAATAGGACTTGCATGCGCGGAGGTGTGAAGAACTATGTGTAGCCACGAGATAAGATGGATTGGCGACTTGAAAGCCCGTACGAGCCTCTTTTTGTGTCAAAGAGGGCACTGACCAAGGCCAAAGTTGGTGCAGCGGACCAATTTGCTTCCGATCACGAGGTGAAGATAGGCAAGTCTGGAAAGGGCCGCGTGAGACGCACAAAAAAGGGACGACGTGCAGCAACCATGCTTGGTACACCCGTTGACGAGGGCATTGACGAAACAGGTGGGGGAGAGTGTCATGCCTAAGATTTTTGCCCTACCAAGGTGGATCTGTATAACCCTTTGCCGGAATTCTCTAGAAGATGGTGAAATTTTCTAAAAGATGGTGGAATCTTCATGAAGACTTATGATCTTTCTAGATGTTCTAGAAGTTTTCTTAGAAATATCTAGGTCCGAGAATAATTTTTGGAATTGTTGGTTTCAGGAGGTTCATGTAAGCCCTTTGAGACACTATAAATAAGTGGGAGGCTCATTTGTTTCTCACCATCCAAAAAGTTGTAAACATTCTCTAGTATAGTATAGTTTTTTAATCTTCTAAACTCTGTCTTTGCGATCTAGCTAAGCATTTGGGAAAGGCTGGCACGTGTTTTCGAGTAGGAAGCTTGTGCGCCGCACGAGTCGAAGTGTAGGCAAAAATACTAAGTCCGTGACAATGACCCAGTAGGGATTGCCTACCCGCCAACTGCTCACCTATTTTTTGGGTATGATTTTCTCATAGCCATAGCTAGCTTGGGGAGGAATTTGGCACCAACAAGAGGTTTGACGTTAGGTGAACTGTCGATCATAAATGTTTTTTTAGATCTTTTATTGGGTTTCTTTTGCTATATAGTCGACTCCATTATGATGGGAGAAGGCTCAGGTTATGATAAACGTGTCATGGAGCAAATACCATGTTTCTCTATAGTAAAATCTGCTATGGGAATTGCATTATTCTCTATGCCCCACTGATACGAAGAGCGAAAAAAGGCATGCTCATATTCGCATGAAACTTAAATGAACATATTAGTCTAAGTATAAGATTAGATTTTCGTTATAGTCGACCAGTGTTCTAACAATCCCTTTTAGGCGGCGCCTAGGCGCCGCCTAGGCGTTGGGCGGTCAGCAACCGTCCAAATTTCAGCACCAATCGGCCTGTAGGCGGTCAAGGGGAAAAGGCGGTCCTAGGCGGCCGCTTAGGACATGGCGCTTGGACAAAAAGTGGGCCGCCTAAAAAAAAAGAAGGAAAGAAGCAGCAGCAGCCCGATACCCGATAACCCGATACCCGATACTTTTCCCTAAGGAGCAGCAGCCGCTGCAGCCCCAAACGAAAAAGAAGGAAACGAAAAAGAAGAAGGAAAGAAGCAGCAGCAGCCCAGGTATTCTTCTTCTTCTTCTCATCTTCTTCAGTCTTCTTCTTCTCCTCCTCTTCTTCAGTCTTCTTCTCCTCACGTTTTTTTTTCATTCTTTTTTTAACTTTTTGTCTTTTTCTGAAGGAAAGAAGAAGGAAAGAAGCAGCAGCCCCAGACCCACCGCTCCCCCAGGTCTTTTCTCTTTTTCATTCTTTTTTTTATGGTGGCTGTGGTACCTACCTGTAGCACAGTAGCAATAAACACAAAGAGTCAATATATTTTTCATTTTTTTAGCAGCAATATACACAAGTAATGAAGTAGAAAAAGAAAAAAAGTGCAAATTATGTGGTAAAGTTTGTTTATACACGTTATTGTTTATACATGTGAAACAGAAAAAAAATGTCTGGAAGTGGATCTCAGACGGCATCCTCTGACACCGTTAACATTTCAAGTTCATCGGTACTTAAGTGTTCCTTTACCGATGTTGGATGGGAGTATGGTGCACTAGTTGATTCTACAAATCTCGACAAATTAAAATACAAATTATGTGGTAAAGTTTGTTCGGGAGGAATTTATAGGATCAAACAACATATAGGACATTAAGGGAAATGTGGTCCCATGTCCAAGATCAACGAAAGAAGACCAAGATAAATGTAAGGCGGCTATTGAAGCTAGTAAAACCAAAAAGAAGGAGAAGAGAAAACAAGAGGAAATTATAAGAGAGGAGGTCCAAATTGATGAGCAAGAGGAAGAGGAAGAGATTGAAATTGTGGAATCTAAGAAAAGACCACATTTTCTTGGAGCCATGGACAAATGGACTACATCCATCAACCCAGAAAGAAGTGGAGCAAATCCGGCGAAGAGGCTAGACAACAAAATATGAACGAGGCATTGTTCAAGGAGAGGACGGATAATGTTCATCAATATTTGGCTAAGTGGGTGTATGAGGCCGGTATACCTTTCCATGCTATTACTCTTGAGAGCTTCGACCGGTTCGTTGAAGCGGTTGGTCAATTTGGGCCCGGTTTTAGAAAGCCAAGCCAATATATGTTGAGAGAACCACTTTTGAAAAAAGAGGTGGAGAAAACAAAGGAGTCACTCAAGAAGCACGAAAAAGAATGGTCTAAAAGTGGTTGTTCAATTATGACCGACGCTTGGACCGATCGCAAAAGGAGAAGTATTATGAACATGTGCATTAATTGTGTTGAAGGTATGAAATTATTATTATATTATTTAAACATGTGCATTAATTGTGTTGAAGGTATGAAATTATGAACATATCCACTAATTTGTTTTTCCCTTTCCTTAAGATACAAGTTATCATTCTTCGATCGAAGCTTCAACATATGCACATACTGGGGAATATATATTTCATTATGTGGACAAGTGCATTGAAGAAATTGGGACAACTAATATAGTTCAAGTTGTCACGGATAATGCGTCCAATAATATGGCGGCCGCAAAGTTATTGAAGGAGAAGAGGCCTACTATATTTTGGAGCTCGTGTGCCACTCACACAATAGACCTTATGCTTGAAGGAATTGCTAAAATACCAAAGTTTAGAGATGTAATCGAGAAAGCAAAGACGTTCACAGTGTTCATTTATTCTCATCATAGGACATTGGCTAAGATGAGAAAATATACAAAAAGGCGTGATATAGTGAGACCGGGTGTGACTCGATTTGCAACGGCATTCTTGACTTTACAAAACATGTATGAGAAGAAACATCAATTTCATGCAATGGTGGGATCTTCTGAATGGGAGTCAAGCAAATTGTGTCATGATACCGCGAAAGGAAAGAAAGCCTATGCTATTGTGGTCAGTGCGAGCTTTTGGTCTGGTGTAGCACTATGCTTGCGATTGTTTGCTCCATTGGTGAAGTTACTTAGATTGACCGATGGAGATAAAAAGCCATCAATGGGATTTCTTTACGGGGAGCTTAAGCAAGTAAGGGAGCAAGTAAAGGCGGTGTTCCAGAACAATGAGATGAGCTACAAGCCAATCATTGAAATCATCGATTCAAAAGCCACCAACCGTCTTGATAGTCCCTTGCATTTGGCGGGCTACTTACTGAATCCTTATTATGCATATAAGGATACTAGTAGCTTTGATGATCCAACACTTAATGATGGTCTTATACAATGTGTTGAGACTTTCTTCTCCGACGATTTGGACATGCAAGATCGAATCATGAATGAGGAGCTAGGAAGATACAAGATGAGAGAGGGTTCATTTGGAAGAGCCTTAGCACTAAAAGGATGTACAAACAATGATGACAAGTATAATCCAGGTATAATTATTTAATAATGTTTGTCTTAAGTTTCATTGAAATTTTATTTGCTACTAATTTACTTTGATCAATAGTACTTTAGTGGTCAAACTATGGAGGTTCTACTCCCAACTTGTTGAAAATTGCAAAAAGAATTCTAGCTTTAACAACTAGTTCCTCCGGATGTGAGAGAAATTGGAGCACCTTTGAAGGGGTAAGTTTAATATAATTAAAATACTTGTAATTTACTACTTGATTATTAATTTCAATGATTCATATTTCCTACAATATCTAACTTTGTAGTTTATATTTTTTTATGTAGATACATACAAAGAAGAGAAATAGGCTAGATGTGGAAAGGTTGAACAATCTAGTCTATGTGCAATTTAATGCAAAACTCAAAAACAAGAAGAAAAGAGAAGTGACAGATGATGTACTACATTCTAGTGAGCCAATCCATACTCAAGGATGGGTTGTAGAGGGTGGAGATGATGATGAAGATGATAGTGGACCACATGAGGGACTTACTTGGGCAATGGTTGGACAAGCATCGGGTGCGGACGACTACTTACAACCTAGAAGAAGTAGCAGAAATGTCGTGCCAGAACAAGTTGAATCAGAAACCGAAGATGAAGGAGATGAGGACATTGAGTGTGAATCTGATGGTCCTTCTATGACTTTTGTTGATTATGAAAATGAAGAAGTGGGATCCATGCCGACGGACACTTAGAAGAAAGAGAGGAGATATTATTATTTTGTTGCTATAATATTGTTAGCTACTTGAATTATGTTTGAACTTGTAGTCTTGTCTATGTTGTCTTGAACTATGAATTTGACTTTGTTTAGTTATTATGAGAAATTTTAAATTTGGAGTATAATTTTCACTTTAGCATATTTTAATTCCTATGTTTTTTGCGGTGACCGCTAATATTAGAAGGCCGCCTAGGCCCCGCCTAGGCGGCCTAGGCGCTAGGCAGTAGGTGGCTGCCCGCCTACCGCCTAGCGCCTTTTACAACCTTGTAGTCGACACTTTGACCCCAAATACTAATCAACCATTGGATAGAGAATAACCTCTATTAAAGTCTCCGCCATCTAGAACCACTAGAACCAAAACTCTAAGTGTTGGTGAGAGTTGAGGGATGATATTTATATTATTTAACACGCCACCGAGGTCGAAGGCCATTTTGGAAAGAGTTGGACTCACGCAACGATATTTTTTTTTAATTTGCTTGAAATTAATGTGTGCCAAAAGATTTGAACCTAGGTTGCTCGATATATGTCAGTTAATGTGACTCCCCATTTCCGGTATATGTATTTTTTTCTACATTATTCTTGTATATGATTCTTTGTTTTGTTTAATTGCTTATGCTCATGTGGTATGACATTTAGACTTGACTTGGGTTGGACATTGGGATAGTGTTAGGGTTTAATGGAACCACCCCCACCCCTATATACATTCTCTTCTTCTCTCTCTCTCATCGTTCACTCATATTTATTTTCTCCACCAACCCTAGGCAAGTACACTTGCACTAATTGAGAGATGACATGCTCATTTTTGTTTCTTTGATTTCTTTATATTTTTAGCCTATATTATGCATCCTTATTTTCTCTACATGTTTAGAACTGGGGAATTTCGATTTTGATAGCTAGTTTGGTGCATGTCTAGGTTTCTAATACTAGGGTGTTATGGGTTTTCATGAAAATAATCTATCAAAATTTGTTATTTTTGAAAACCAATTATTCCATGTGGTAGAGGATTCAATTTCATCAAGTTTTGGATTTTGTTTCGCCAGATTTCGAGTTCCAGAGGAAGTTATGGCCATGACAAGTTTCTTGTGAATCCATGGCTGAACTTTCTTTTTGGGACGACGATTACCAATTATACGTCAGTTTTCACTGTGCGTTTGTTTTTCAATTGTACGCCAGTTCCCACCGTACGTTTGTTTTTCAATTATACGTCAGCTTCTACTGTACGTTTGTTTTTCTATTATACGTCAGCTTCTACTGTACGTTTGTTTTCCAATTGTACGCCAGTTTTTACTGTGCGTTTGTTTTCCAATTGTACGTCAGTTCCCACTATACATTTGTTTCTCAACTGAATGTCATTTCCCACTGTGCGCATTCGTTTCCCAATTGTAAATTGTACGCCAGTTTCCACTCTGCGTTTGTTTTCCAATTATACGTCAGTTTTTACTGTGCGTTCGTTTTTCAATTATACGTCAGTTTTCACTATGCGTTTATTTCCCTGTTTCCCAATTATACGACAGTTCCCAGTAGGCGTCTATTTCCCAATTATACCCTCAGTTCCTACTATGCATTTGTTTAGTTCCCATTATGCATTTGTTTTCCAATTATACACCAGTTTTCTAATTATACGTCAGTTTCTACTGTGCGTTTGTTTCCCAATTATAGGCTAGTTCTTATTGTGCATAGTTTCTCATTTGTATGCCAGAATCCTTTTCTGCACGTATTTTTACGCAAAGATCCATTTGGTGCATATTTTTGTACATATCTTTTGTTGTACGTATTAAGTCCCTATTTTGTGTAAAATTGTTTAGAGATCATATTTTTATGCGTAGAAAGACTATCCCTGATTGTTTGATAATGTTCCTGATTCGATTACCTGAATATGTGCTGGTACTATCCTAAGTGTGTACTGAGGTACAATCTATATGAGTGCACAGAGATGCGACTATTCGTGCTACCTGATCCTGCTTGTTATATGTTAGTACATTTCTGATCTCATCACAGTCATTGTAAATAGTCAGTAGCATCATTGACGTGGTATGGTATTTGTTGCTTGATACATTACACTAAGGATGAATCTAGATTTGGGACTCTACTAGTCGATGTGGATTCATACTTAGGATACACGTACTACGGTATGACATCTAGGAGGATGAACATGTGACCACGATATGTGATTCCAAGACCATTATAGAATTAAACTAAACTTGAATTGGTAGAAGCATTGGATGGGAACAGAATCTCAAGATCATGCATGGCAAGTTATCCCAGGCCTTGTCCTGACGTACAGGTTGGCCACCACAGGTACTGTATATCATCTACCATAGTGGAGTGCAATATTTGACTATTGTACTGAACCGGGCCAGCCTCTCCCTATAGGAAGGTTGGAACTGTTGCTGACTTTATTCAGTCCAGTAGCCTGGCAAAGGGACCGACGCTTATTGTTTACTGTTCACTGTCACTGTTATATATATGGTTTTGCTAGCCCTGCTTGGATACGGCACGATGTGAAGATTCCTATTTATAAGCATTATTGGGATAACCCTAACAAACTATAGAGAGTCGTATGATTGATTGGTCGCTTGTATACTGACTTGCTTGTGATCTGTTTTTCTGTTAGTAGTCGAGGACATGGACTGTCCTGGTGCGTGGTCCAACCCATGTCCTTGTTCGGTTGTTGGATTGGACGATTGTGCTACGACAAGCTATGAACCAAAGTTGTGTCTCAGAAATCTTTAACCTAATCATATGACGTATTTTATCACGGCACGATATGACATATCGTCCTTGTTTGGTGCAGTGATATCACATTGCCTCGATGGGATATATGCCTATGCTTATGTTTCGGCCTTATTACGTATAATTGGATTTTTTTCATTGTGCTTCCTTGTGGTACTTGCTATTCGGGGTCTGATCCCGCTGGTTTTGTTTGGCCATATCTAGTAGCAGAGCCTGAGGATCAAGCTTTCTATCCGAACCATGGTGCGCACCAGGCGCATCGACGTCAGGGACCATGAGTGGGTTTCTTCTCCCCCACTTTGATATATTATTTTTTTGTACTGGATGCTATGTTGTTACGGGCGGCGTCTAGGCGCGCCCGATTTGAATAGGTCGCCTCGACCTGCATATTTTACTGCAGTGTAAGGCGAGGGCCGCCTAGGCGCGCATCCAGGTTCGCCCAGGGGAGACAACTGCGGGTGCCTAGGCGGTGGATCTCAGGATGGGCTATGGGCTTTTTACTAATATTTTTTTTGGGCTTTAGGGTTATTATTGTTGCTAAAACAGGTGCTATTGTAAAAATTGCTGTTGTTTGCTGCCTTCTGCTACTGCTATTGTTGCCTTTTGCTACTGCTACTGTTGTCTTCTTCCTCTTATTGCAATCTGCTACTGCTGCTGCAGCCTTCTGCTACTACTGTTGCGGCCTTATGCTACTGCTGCTGCTGAATTTTGCTACTGCTGCTGCCTACAATGTTTACACAAGTTTAGAGACCCAGAAATCTGGGCGGGCGCCTGGGCGAGGCGGGCATGGTTTCGCCTCGCCTCGCCTAGCGCCCAATACAACATAGACTGGACGTTTAGCCACCGACACCTGTTTAGCCGGTTGTTTTGGGCATTTATTTCCCTTACATAATTGTAATTCAATCAGACTGCAGCTGACTATGGTTATGTACTATTGACTCTCAGTGCTTGCCGACACTCGTAAAGCTAGACTCATGAATCATTTTGATGAAACGTCGGGGACGTCTTACTGCTTTGTCTTATATAATTATTAATTACCGCTTCTTGTTTTGATTGATTGAGACATAGATGCTCTGTGAGACCATAGGAGACTTGATTGTATTATGCATCCCCTTGTCTCTAGACAGCCGTAATCACCGTATGACGTATTCGTACCTCATACGGGGTAGCTGGCCATATCCGTCTTCGTATTTTGGTACTGGGATGTGACAACTAACTAATGTTCCTAAAAGCTCGAGCTGATTAGAACGGACCCAACATTACATATTATCTCTCTTAACACCTCCCGTTATGTGCAGCCACTGCATGTGGACAAGTCTACGTGTACACTAGGTTAATTCGAAGTGGAAAGAGGATCACGCATGAAAAGTAGGCAATATAAACCTATTTAATTGGTTAATTGGGGGGGGGGGGGGGGGGGGGGGGTTGTTTTGTTCTGGTAGCCCTGATACCTTGTTAAAGTCCCTGCTAGTAGCACCCAAACTCTAGTGTTGGTGAGGCTTGAGGGATAATACTTTTATTATTCAATAATCTCAGATGAGTGGTACTATCGGTACTCAATTCTTGCATGATGTCTGAAATCATTTCTTTTAAAGGGTTACTTTCAACAATAGCAAGTGAAGGGCACCTATATATGTAGGAGCCAGACATATCAGGTGTAATCCATTTACTCCCAACACTTTCCTGTATTAGTTTTCCTATATGTAGGAGCCAGACATATTGGGTGTAATCCATTTACTCCAATACTTTCCTGTATTAGTTTTGCTGACTGCATTTGCTTGACAATTTATTTAACCACAAATTATGGGGGTACTACTATGTGTTTAAGTAGTCTTAATTTTTCTGTTTTTATTATATTATGCTGGCATTCATCATTGACATCTGATTTTTTCTTACATAAGCATATGCTTTTATTAGTTTGTCCTTTAGATCTTAAGGGCTTGCTTCCATTTCAACAGTCAATGTGGACGACGCCATGGATGATATAGTTCGCCAATTCAAAGGCGTCTCAGGTGGCCTGCTGCGGAAAGTTTCTAATCCTTCACCAACTCACTTAAATTCCTCATCTGTAGCGGAAAAGACCTTGGCTTTAACATGGAATGAAGATGAATCAAATAGGCAGAGTCCAAGTCACAGTAACATGGAAACGGCTTGTAGCATGTCCGATGATGAAGTTCATGATGAAGAATTAACTAGTGGCTGGCACTCAGATAATGAATTGAATGCTAAAGGTTTTCCACGTCGGGTTGTAAAGCAAATTGATGAATCAAGGAGTTTAGATTCTCAAAGGAGCCATCGACCAGATCAATATGACAGAACTGGTCTGGATAAATTCTTAACTGCAAAGAGTTCGGTGCCATCTGATCTTTTCGAGGATCCACCTGGAATGCCACCTGAGGTACCACCAAGGTTTATTTGGTTAATTGTTCATTGCCCTTCCAATCAGTATTATTATAATTTCTTACGTGTTTCTACTGGAATGTACAGGCACATGCATTTTTCCTCTCTCATGACAGAAATTATATTTACTTTACAGTTATCTTGGTTGCTTATGTTGTATGCTGCAATAATATGAATCTTATGGACTAAATATATGATAAACTAACGTTTGAGAAATTCTTTGCTAGTTTTGTGATGATTCCCCATATTCAGTCTTTAGTTCAAGGCTCTTGGTAAAGACTACTTTTGTGGTGATTCTCTTCTAAATCGTCTACTTCAATACTTTAATCTAATACTTGATCTTTTATGTAAGCTTAAGAGTAACATGATATTATGGTGTTACTCTGCCCATTGTTCAGTGGTCACAAACTTCTTTACCTTATTGTAATCGAGGAATAAATATTCCCTTTCCGTATCCATGTAAAGATCATATCTCAATTCTCAGCATAGCGACAACAATTTTTAATCTTCTCAGTAATTCTATGGAAATTCCTGTGTTCTGTAGGTTATGAACTTATGTTCATATGCTCTTCGGCCTAACATTTGGTCTATTTACTGACTGACCTCCTTTTTGATGAAAGACTAATGAAAGGAATTCTGTATAAGGCATGCCATGAAATTTGGCTGCAAAATTTGATGAAAATAGGAGAGTAAAGATTGTTTTACATAGATTTGCTAAGATATACAGTTGGACAATTTGGCTTCACTGCTGGTGTGCTTGTGGAACTGTAGTATTCAGCAGCACTAGTCCATTGATATCCTTAATTTCAGATGAAAAATAAGGAATTTACTGAAACCAAGGCACCTTTTGATTTTTTATTTTTTTAATAAACATTATTCGCAGAAGGGTGCATAGTATTTTAATTGTACATAAGATACGTAATAAGTTAGCAAGCTGGTGCTACTAAGGATTCTGCTGTTGGATATAGTGTTAAAGCAATAAGCAACATAGTGGTGGATAGACTAACAATCTTTTCATTCTATTTGCATGATATTATACATTGGTGAACATGTCTTTACTTGATGCACTTGTTTTCCGAGCAATTTTTTTTTCTAATAGTAAAGAAAAGGTGATCAAGATTCAAGACTTAACTTTACAACTTACTAGAACATTTGCAGAGAATTGGCCTTTAAGCAAGTGCTGGTTATATTTGAGGAACCAGATTGCAGAGTAATCCTACAATATCCATTTTCCTCTCTAGATTGTCATGACCAACCTGCTGCTCTTCTTCTATTTAGTGTTATTCCTGACCAAACAAGAATAATGTTGCTAATTGATCCCCATTATTGTTGGTAGAAATTCAATTTCTAATGACGATTCGTAGTTTCTATGTAATAACTTTTGTATCATTAATCATTAACCTCTTATGCTATTCATATTTCAACTGTTTTAATTATTATTTTATTCTATTTTGCAGTGGATGCCGCCTAATGTTAGTGTGCCGCTGTTAAATTTGGTTGATAAGATATTCCAACTCAAACGGAGAGGCTGGCTAAGGTGTGTTTACCAGCTCTTTTTTTTTTTTTTTGTTTGTTTCTCTTTCGTGAATACGTCAGCTAAATGAATTTCTGCAACAATTTCCTGCTATCCTATGAGAGGTATATGTACCCTACATTTTGTTCAAGGATAGCTAAATGAATTCCTTGAAGGTACATTAGTCTTTTGGAAGTTTGTTTTGTATTTAACTCTGTAAGCAGCTTTCTAGCTGTATGTACCAGTATGAAGAATAGGAACAATGATACATGCAATGTAATAGCTGCAAAGTAGAGCCAAATAGTTTCACGTCTATTTCGACAACTCTGTTCATTCTGGTCTTTTTCATAAAAAATGGTCGAATCCTAACTTCTATATTGATTATTGATATGACTTCTGTGATGTTTCCTATAAGGGCCTGTTTGGCAAATGGAAAGAAACTAGGAAAGTAGGAAACTGCTAGAAAATACGAGAAAAAAGAGAGTAGTAAATGCTGTTTTATTTAAGAATTAAATTCTTCACCATCTTGTCTATTAGAAAGAAGACATAGGTGATTATTCTTATTTCTATATTGGTGGTAATATAAGTGACGTCTTCTTAACATGCTTAAAATGTAAGAAACGATTACTCAAAATTAATTTCACCATCCTGGTTGCTCTAGAGCTAGAAGTCCCGGGACCATCTCCAGAAGCAATATATGCAAAGCTGCAGGTTGATATTGGAAATGATTGACCTCCCAACATCTAATATTTTCTTAAAATTATGATTTGCAGAAGGCAGGTATTTTGGATTTCAAAACAGATTTTACAGCTAATGATGGAAGATGCAATTGATGACTGGATACTGAGGCAAATCCATGTGGTCCGCAATGATGAAATTGTTGCTCGAGGGATTCGTTGGATCCATAATGTAAGAGAAATACCTCAGCCTTTCTCATAGGTGTTTATGTGCAATGTGGTGTTCTCAAACTGTTTAATATCAAGGGAAACTTTTGCGTAGGTCCCTGCAACTTTTTCTAAATTCGTCAGGGTCCCCTTGACTATTCAACTCGGGAATAGGTCCCAGTGAAGTGTAGTAAATTGGTTGGATCCCTATATATCCTAATAGGGTATAAGGTTAAAGAATCTTGATTGACATCTGTGGCTGAAAGTAACATTGTACATGCTTCGACGAATTTAATGATAATTCTGTAGTCAAGTCCTTATCATTTTTAAAATTACATTTCAACGTAATGTTTTTCTCTCTTCACCTTGTCTCGTTTATTCAGTTGTTTCACAGTTATCTACTTTATTACTCCTCTTTAGATTAATGTAGTCCATACTTCTATTTTCAGCGATACTGTGCTATATTCGTTTATGTGCCATGTCACATCTCACAGATTAGAATGCACAACTGTCAAATCTTCTATATGACTTTGAATTTTTTTTAAGGCATATAAGGGAACTCTAACTTGAGTTTTCCATAGCACACTGGTACATGCTTCTTTGCACTGTGAACATCTTGTAGAAATCATGTAACAAATAAAGATCTTTTTTGTATACCTTTCCCAAACACCATATTACACATTCACAAATTGGGAATGTTTACTCATCTACTCTGGTTTCCAGGTTCTCTGGCCTAATGGTACATTCTTTATAAAGTTTGGAAGCAGTCAAGGAAAGGCTGACGATGTTAGTTCAAGTCAGAATGCGGGTCAAAATGAAAATCGGACGTCTGGGAATGAATCTGGATCAAGCTCCTTTGAGCTCCAGTTGGAGGCGGCACGAAGAGCAAGTGATGTTAAGAAAATGATCCTTGGTGAGTTGATTTTCCTTCATTGGAGTTCTAATACCAATTCTATTTAGTTATAATGTTGAGCATCTTTTTTTTTTTTTCCTTCAAGTCTTTATTTTGGCCTTTTTTTCAAGTCTTTATTTTGGCCTTATATTTGCATTACACTTACGGTTACTTTCAGAGGCCATACACCATTTCTAAAATTCAAGATTACTAGGATATTTAAGCATACTACCTGGTGAGTTATGTTGACACACAAGTGCATGTGCCAATATACATATATCACACAGATAGTCGGCCACTCACCTCCAAGTTGGTCAAGGTTTCACATTTGGTATTTAGACCTAATAATTTATAAAATTTGAGTCCTATTTATAAGTGAATAATCATTCAGATAAATTCGTTGATTGAAAAGAAAGAAAATTTGATTGTGGTGCATTGACCTATGATGGTTGTGTCCCATTACCTTAGCACTGCTTTTAATGAGGGTCATCATCTAGTACATTTTGGTACAAGGCTACAAGCATTAATGAAACTAACGACAGTAATGGTAATGATAAGTATCTTCTAAGTATTGGAAATTGTTGTATCCCTCACGAGTGAGTTCATGGGCTTTTGCTAATTTGAAATGTTCTAGTCATAGGTGCATAGGTTACCCTTGGTATGTTGTCAGGGCTGACCTGGAGGGCTGGGTTGTACTAGCCGGAACTAATTTTGGTTGCCCCCTGACCCTTATTGAAATGGGTTGATTCATGGGTAGTGTTTTTCTTTTATGGAGATGGGCTGATTCATTAATGGCCTTTGAGGTTTTTGCCTTAATGCCCAATTAAAAAGAGTATGAGCATGGGCATGGAGGTTGCCCTAAGCAAAACTGTGGAAGGGGTTGCCCAAGTCCGAAGTCTTGTCGGGCTTACCCCGGGGCGGCCCTGTATGTTGTGAGTCCAGAATGCAGCAGTCCAATCTTGGCCGTGGCATGTTTCATTTGGTTTTACTTCAAAATTTATCTCTGTAACTCTTATTATCCGGTGGATCGTCTTTTCCATGAGTGGGACTTTCTTCTTTAATCTTAAATATATCTTAAATGCAACTAATACACCATCTACCATTGGCAGGCGGGGCTCCTACTGCTTTGGTCAGTTTAATTGGGCATCGTCAGTATGAGAGATGCGCAAAGGACGTCTACTACTTTCTCCAGGTAAGCTTCCTTCTGTCAAAAATTAGCATTGTTTTCTTTCTTAAGTTCTTAATTAGTGAAAATTTATCGTGTTTGCAGTCTACCATACTTGTGAAACAGCTTGCATATGGTATATTGGAACTGCTTGTCATCTCCACATTCCCGGAACTCCGTGATATAATTCAGGATTTGCATGAGAAGGCACGGGTGGAACAGCTATAGGAAAGGTGACATGAGATTTCTGTAGATTCCTGTGCCGAGGGATGTCTCTCGTAGTTAACATCATCCAGAATCAGGACTTAACAGCTTTAGATAATTAAAAAATCAATTGTCGTCTGTAACTTGGCAGAGTGATCTATGTTTGCCATTCTAATAGATTGGTCACCATTTTGTCAACTTAGACATTTGTAATGAATGGAAAAGAAAAACAAAAAGAAGCAAGGGTTTTGGGGATGTTTCTACACACTATTCATTCTGTACAGTTGTAAAAGTTGTACAGTTTACATGACAAGTGTTGTATATTTTGCGTTACGCCATTTCTATTTTTACATAGGGGACAACCATTGATAAGTGGAAGAAAATAATTCAAATAAAGGGATCCCAGAAACTGGAATAGAGGCTTTCTTTTTGTTTACCATTTGTATGAGATGAATCGGCTTGCGTTTTATTTACACATTGTCAATTCTCATATCTAAGAAAGTACAAATTGGGTTGTTTTAACATCTTGTTCATCTCTGTAAGTTGTTCTCACCTGCCATTGTTTTCAGCTATTATGCAGTTTCTCTGTAAGATGCCCAAATTGAGTTTGGACACACTAAGTGCATGCTATAAGATTTGTTTTAGGCTGGCATTATAGGTCGACCAATCGAACCTTCTACATCTCAGAGATTTTGGCTCATTTTCCCCTAAATCCAAAGTTGAGTTTTTATGTATTAAGAAGTTTCAATGGTCTTGATTGGAGGCGTCCGGGGATTGGGCTTGCTCGGCGTTGGAGCACCTGGAGGTCCGTGGCGTTGACTTGGTCTTGTTGGGTTTGTAGCCTTTTGTTTTGATTTTTAGTCTCACATCGGCTAGAAAGGAATGTGTATCTCTACATATATGAGTCTATTCTCTTTATGGAGATGCACATGTAGTGCACATGGGTGTGTGCCATGTGGGATTAATTATTAATGGTATAACGGCTTAATCAACAATTAAGAAGCTGTAAGCTTTTTGCTCTTGGAAATTTATTTCCATGGAGCTAAGCTCCGTAGGAGCTTAGCGACTCGGGCTCGGACTCGGACTCGGGCTCGGGCTCAAGGGCTCATGAGGCGTAATGTGGCGTTTTGCCCGTTACGCGAGCCCAGTACGTCCAGTGTGCGCAGCGTACGCAGCGTGCGCAGTGTGCGCAGCGTACGCAGTGTGCGTAGAGTGCGTAGTGTGCGTATGGCTGGCTGCATATTAGAGCGGGAACGGTTGCAGCAGTTGCTGCACGTTCAGGAGTGGTTCTGCCACTACCTTGAAGTTCAGGCAACTGCTTGGCAACCGTCCCGTGGGCTATATATGCAGGTTCTCTCCTCTCTCTGAGTGCAGTAGTAATCAGAATTCCAGGGAGAACAACTCTAAGTGTTCTTTAACACGACAGAGTAGTGAGCGTGTTCTTTAACACAAACACTAGTACTTTTTAGTACGCGTGGGTTCTGTTACTTCAAACAGAGAGAGAAGAGTAGAGCCATTGCCAGAGGAGTTCGCCATCTTCCGAGGAGTCAGAAGAGCAGGAGTGTTCCAAGGTTTTTCGTCAACCTTGCTGGTTCCTGGAAGCTGTTCGCAGAGGGCGAATAAAGCTTTGAGCAACGGTGATAATTCACCCCAGCATTTCCATCTCTCGCCTGTCATCCTTCTGTTGCCTTTAGCAGTTCTGTCAGTATCTTCTTTTTAGAAGGCACTACTGCCAGTTTGCTACGATCACGAAAATCTCTTTAGATTATTCGTGTATTACGATATCTTTTTAGATCTCGTAATTTGCAGAATCCTTCTGGATCTCTGTTGCAAAACCTTCTTTAAGGAATTGCATTTGAAACATTGTCTTTACAACTGTTTCAGTTTCTGTATTTTCCATCGAAAAGCGTGCCCCGGCGTTCCCGGCAATAATAATCTCAAAGCTTTATTGCTACGATGGAAAACATTAATGCTTCACTCCTAAACACTGACTTCTGTAAGTTAGAGAAGTTTGATGGAGAGCATTATCAAGTCTGGAAGAGGAAGGTTTATCTCACTCTTCAACTCAGAGACGTGGATCACGTGCTTCTTGAAGAGGAACCTACCGTTCCAGATACTGGGTCTGCTGCCGCAATCTCTGCGGCTACTAAACTTCAGGCCAAGTGGAGAAGGGAGAATAGCATTTGCAGGTTGCTTATCCTGAATGCTATGGAGGATTCCCTAGCAGAATCCTATTCTAAGAAGAATATCGATAGAGACATATGGGAGTCTCTAGAAAAACTCTACGAAGAAGACAAGAACCGCAGTAAAATATTTGTGGTTGAAAAATATCACAAGTGGTTCTTTGAGGACGAAAAGTCTATGCTGCCGCAGGTAAAGGAGTTCCTGAAACTGCGACAGAAGCTGGAAGACGAGGCCATGCCCCTCCCCGACAAGTTTGTTGTTGGAGGGATTGTCTCAAAGCTCCCCGCTGGGTGGAGCAAGTTCTATGCAAACATGCATAGGAAGAAGTTTGAGATCACCCTTGAAGATCTCCTACAGGAAATCTATGTTGAGAACCAGATGCGGGCTCAACTGAAGGTGGACACACTGTCCAAGCAATTGGCTAACGCCAATCTGGTTCAGACCAAGGAACCAAAGGGAAAGCAGGCGGCTTTCCACAGCAAGAAGAAGAACCCTGACAATCTAAAAGTCAAGGGAACTTCTATCAAGAAAAAGAAGCCAAAGTCAGAAATGCCTTGCTTCAAGTGTGGCAAGAAGGGCCACTTTAAGAATGAGTGTAAAGCAAAGACCAAGCAGTCAGAGCAAGGAGAGCCTAGTAAGGTATCTATGATCACTGACGTAGTTGCTATGATTGCACAGGTTGATGCAGTAAGGACTGACTCTGACTGGTGGGTAGACACTGGAGCTTCCTGCCATGTCTGCTCCAGTAAGGAGTGGTTCACCACCTATACACCTACTTCTGAAGTGGTTATAATGGCGAACCAAGCACAAGCTGAAGTGCTCGGGATCGAGACGGTGGTGTTGAAGCTGACTTCGGGGAAGTCTCTGACGCTTCAAGGCGTAAAGCACGTACCTGCTATCGCCAAGAACCTGGTCTCGGGAGGCCTACTCTGCAATGCAGGCCTCAGGATGGACATCAATGCTGGCCAGATGGTGATGTCTATCAAGGGAACATATTTCGGGAAAGCTTTTTATACCGAAGGAATGTTCAAGATTCAGCTTGTAAATCAGTCCAATGTAATTAATGAAGTCACTCATTCTGCTTATACTCTTGAGTTGTGGCATAATAGGCTAGGACATGTTCATTGTAAATGAATAAACAGAATGTCTAGTCTAGGACTTATCTCCAAATGTGGGGGTAAGGTAGAGAAATGTGAAGTTTGTGCTCAAACGAAGATCACAAGAAAACCCTTTCCTCGGGTTAATCGAAGTACAGATCTTCTGGAGTTGGTTTACTCCGATATCTGTGACTTCAAACAGTTCTCTACAAAGGCCGGGATGAAGTATTTCATAACCTTCATCGATGACTTCTCAAAGTATACGTTCGTCTACTTGCTGAAGGCTAAAGACGAAGCATTCGAGAAGTTCAAGGAGTTCAGAGCCGAAGCTGAGCGGCAGACTGGACAACAACTCAAAAGGATAAGAAGTGATCGAGGTGGGGAGTACAGGTCTCATGAATTCGCATCGTTCTGTAAGGAACATGGAATTGTCAATGAGACTACGGCTCCGTACTCTCCTCAATCAAACGGAGTAGCTGAGAGAAAGAACAGGACGTTGACAGAAATGATAAATTCAATGTTGTTGACTGCTGGCCTTCCTAAGTGCTACTGGGGAGAAGCTGCATTGACGGCGACTTTTATTCTAAATAGAGTGCCTCATGCAACTTCAGACGTTACTCCTCATTAACTCTGGTTCAAGGTCAGACCTAACTTGAATGTCATTCGAGTGTGGGGGTGTCTGGCGTATGTCAAGCTTCCAGATCTAAAGATTCAGAAGCTTGGGACAAGGACTACAAAGACGATCTTCTTGGGGTATGCCGAGAAGAGTGATGCTCGGAGATTTCTTGATATTGAGTCAAATCATATCATTGAATCTCGCGATGCAGAATATTTTGAAGACAAGTTTGCAAGGCACAAGAATATTGTTCTTCCGGATGTTCCGGAGAATAATGAGGGTTCACAAGAGATTGAAGTCTTCAATAAAGATGTGGTCCAAGAAGATGTTGTTGTTGAAACAACGGTTGAACCAGAACAAGCTGAGCCGTTAGCTAAGCGTGTGAGGAGGCCGAAGGACTTCGGAAGTGACTTTGTCACCTATCATGTGGAAGCAGATCCGCTTACCTATGATGAGGCGATGAAGACCAGAGACGCGGTTTTCTGGAAGGAGGCGATTGACAATGAAATTGATTCCATCACCTCAAATAACACTTGGGTGTTGGTTGATCTTCCTGAAGGAGCGAAACCCATCGGATGTAAATGGATCTTCAAGAAGAAGATGAAAGCAGATAGAACTATTGACAAGTTCAAGGCTAGGTTGGTAGCCAAGGGGTTTTCTCAGAAGCAGGGGATTGACTATTTTGACACGTATGCTCCAGTAGCCCGGATGATCACCATCAGAATGTTAATTGCTCTCGCAGCAATACATAAGATGGTGATACATCAGATGGATGTGAATACGGCTTTCCTAAATGGCGAGCTGACCGAAGAGATTTACATGCAACAGCCAGAGGGATTTGTCATCAGGGGTCTTGAAGACAAAGTCTGCAAGTTGGTGAAATCCTTGTACGGTCTTAAACAGGCTCCCAAGATGTGGCATAAGAAATTTGACAAAGTTATAAGGTCAAATGGCTACATGGTCAGCGATACGGACAAGTGTGTTTACATGAAGTTCGCTGATGGAAGAGGTGTGATCGTTTGTCTGTACGTGGACGACATGCTTATCCTAGGTACGGATATTAGCTGTGTCAAGGAGACAAAGAAATTCATCTCAAGCAAGTTCAGTATGAAGGACTTGGGGGAAGCTGATGTGATCTTAGGGATCAAGATCATCCGGACAGACACTGGACTAGCGCTGTCACAGTCTCATTATATTGAGAAAATGATCACTCGTTATGGGTATCGGGATCTTCCAGGGATCGATACGCCGTACAGGTGTGATCTGAAGCTGAAGCCTAATTCAGGAGAAAGCATCAGGCAGCTGGAGTATGCAAGCGTAATAGGAAGTTTGATGTATGCTACTACTGCCACAAGGCCTGACATAGCTTTCGCCGTGGGAATGTTGAGTCGTTTCACGAGCAACCCAGGTGCTGAACACTGGAAAGCTGTGAAACGGATTATGAGATATCTCAAGAAGACTCAGACATATGCACTGTACTACAGCGGAGATCCGTCGGTAGTGGAAGGCTTCAGTGATGCCAGTTGGTGCTCAGAGGTGGAGAGCGAGAGGTCCACAGGTGGATACATTTTTACAATGGGTGGAGCTGCTATATCGTGGAAGTCGAAGAAGCAGACTATGCTCTCGCGGTCATCCATGGAATCTGAGTTCTTTGCACTAGATACCGCAGCCGAGGAAGCAGAATGGCTTCGGGAGCTCATGTATGATCTTCCATTGGTTGGTGCGCAAATACCGGCGATACCGATATACTGCGACAACCAGGCGACTGCGGCAGTGGCATCAAATGACCTCTTCAACGGGAAGAAGAGGACTGTGCGGTTGAAGCACAGGGCAGTACACGATCTTATCAAGAGAGGTGTTATTGCAGTGATTGATGTTCGGAGTCAGGAGAACCTGGCGGATCCGTTCACCAAGGGCCTCAAGCGCCAGCTGGTCAATGACACAGCTTGTAAAATGGGCTTGAAGGTATTCTGATATTGTATTATTGTATTCCTACCATAAAGTTTTATGCTATTAGTTCAAAGATTTATCTACTAGGCATCTAGCTTTTGGTTCAAGGGAGGACCAATAATCGGAAGAATATCAAGAACGGTGGGTACATGTTCTATTGGGCATGGAGAGGTTACAGACCTATAACCACTGTTGTCTACTATTGTTTTCTGCGGAAAACGGTTCCTGTGGGAAGGTTGGCTTAATTGCCTTAATGAGTTCTCAGGCAGAGTGAATGCCTGGTGTGCTTTACAGGAGGCACGGTAGAGCAGCACTACAAGGAGTGAAACTCCATGCTACAGTGGGGTGACTCCACAATGAGGTTCCTATATGTGGGGTGCTGCCCAGGAATAGGATAAAGCCTCGGCTTTGCATGCCAAGTCACAGCGGCGTAGCACCGCAAATAGGCAGTTAGCCTAATGCTGTATATTAAATATAAAGAGGGGTGTAGTCAGCACTACAAAGAGGAGGAGTTCCTCATGTTACAGTGGCACGACACCACCATGAGGTACCCTGTTAGGGATAAAGCCTCGGCCTTGCAAGCTATGTCGTTGCGGCGTAACACCGCAAGGGAGCCTAAGGCTTCATGCTGGGTAGTTTGGCACTACAAAGAGGCGGTTGCCTCATGCTACTGTAGTATGACACTACGATGAGGTTTCCGGTACGGGGTAAGGCCTCGGCTTTAAGCCATGTCATAGCGGCGTAGCACCGCAAGGGAAGCGCAAAGCGCTTCATGCCATGTCTCTTTATAATGAACTCATCTATAGTGTATGACAGAGATATCAGGCCGTCTCTTGAGGGTAAACTTGTAGACACCCAAAATTATACACTGAAACCAGGCTGGCACAGGGCCTTTAATGTGTAGCCAGAAGCACATGTAACTACATTATGTGAGTGGAAAAAATTTCAGCTATGATGCAGAATTCAAGGCTTAGTCCATTCTTGTATTATAGTTTTATTTTTGACCCATGCGGAAAGATTCAAGTCGTAAGCGACATCTCTCCTAATGCATGATGGACAGTTACTGTGGGGAACACTCGTACTCATATATATAGAGATATGTGGGGGATTGTTGGGTTTGTAGCCTTTTGTTTTGGTTTTTAGTCCCACATCGGCTAGAAAGGAATGTGTATCTCTACATATATGAGTCTATTCTCTTTATGGAGATGCACATGTAGTGCACATGGGTGTGTGCCATGTGGGATTAATTATTAATGGTATAAAGGCTTAATCAACAATTAAGAAGCTGTAAGCTTTTTGCTCTTGGAAATTTATTTCCATGGAGCTAAGCTCCGTAGGAGCTTAGCGACTCGGACTCGGACTCGGACTCAGACTCGGACTCGGACTCGGACTCGGGCTCAAGGGCTCATGAGGCGTAATGTGGCGTTTTGTTGGCGCACTTTGCACTTAGTACGTCAGTAGAGTGCGTAGGGTGCGTATGGCTGGCTGCATATTAGAGCGGGAACGGTTGCAGCAGTTGCTGCACGTTCAGGAGTGGTTCTGCCACTACCCTGAAGTTCAGGCAACTGCTTGGCAACCGCCCCGTGGGCTATATATGCAGGTTCTCTTCTCTCTCTGAGTGCAGTAGTAATCAGAATTCCAGGGAGAACAACTCTAAGTGTTCTTTAACACAACAGAGTAGTGAGCGTGTTCTTTAACACAAACACTAGTACTTTTTAGTACGCGTGGGTTCTGTTACTTCAAACAGAGAGAGAAGAGTAGAGCCATTGCCAGAGGAGTTCGTCGTCTTCCGAGGAGTCAGAAGAGCAGGAGTGTTCCAAGGTTTTCCGTCAACCTTGCTGGTTCCTGGAAGCTGTTCGCAGAGGGCGAATAAAGCTTTAAGCAACGGTGATAATTCACCCCAGCATTTCCATCTCTCGCCTGTCATCCTTCTGTTGCCTTTAGCAGTTCTGTCAGTATCTTCTTTTTAGAAGGCACTACTGCCAGTTTGCTACGATCACGAAAATCTCTTTAGATTATTCGTGTATTACGATATCTTTTTAGATCTCGTAATTTGCAGAATCCTTCTGGATCTCTGTTGCAAAACCTTCTTTAAGGAATTGCATTTGAAACATTGTCTTTACAACTGTTTCAGTTTGTGTATTTTCTATCGAAAAGCGTGCCCCGGTGTTTCCGGCAATAATAAAGGCGTGGCTAAGGGAGACGAGGAGGGAGGAGGCTGACTTTGAGCTAGGCGAATAAGATGAGGAGGTTGTTGGTGTCAGGTGCATACCGAGTTTGCTGCGTTGACGAGGGGATGTGGTCGAGGGGTGCAGTTCCATTTCAGGGGTGGTGTCAGGTTGGGGAGAGGAGGGTTGCATGAGGATGGCAAGCTTTGGTTGGAGTAGTTTAAAAGTGGGTAGGGTGTTTAAACAGAAATTGGCTCACAGGTGTAGTTTGTTGATCTAAAGGTGAGATTATAGATCACAAAATTTGGTACATGAGGGAGAAATTTAGATCTGGAAAATTTGCGTGGGGGGATGAAACGCCAATGATGCATGAGGTGGTGTAGTTGGCATCCCGAGGGGAGCATGGCCAGGTGCCAAGTCCAATGGCGTCCCAAATTTAGAGAGGGAAGTGAGGCGCCATTAGAATTGGTGCCCCCTAGGAGAGAGAGAGGGTGGGGCGACCAACTCCATTATCGCCCAGTTATTGTATATTTTTTTAATAAATAGTCATTTTTTGACCCTTGCCTAACGTTTGAACGTTGCAGAATTTAGGCTATATAAAGGGGGTGGAGGATTCACACAACTCAACTCTTCCTCTCTATTTCACATAACTCAACTCTTCCTCCCTTAAGAATTCTATACTCGGAAGTTCTCCATCTAGAAGCTTTGCAATCTCTACTCTCTCAAAGTCTGAGAATATTATATTTGCATGGAGGTGCAGTAAATGACCTATCTTATGAAGGAGATTTTATCCAGCTTCTTATAATTGATCGCAATATTACGTTGGACAGTTTACGCATTTTGATTATTGAAAGTTTTATATCCGATATGAATTTATATTAAGACACATGCTTCTACTTGTTTATTTGTTATATGGTGAACAAGCATGAAAATTCATTACTTGAAGTTAACTTACAATCAATGTTTTTAAGTGTTTATGTTACTCACAAGTATCACCAAGACTTGATAAAATAAGTACTCAACGTGCTTCTAATTATCAAATTGTTAATGTGGGTCCTAGTTCTTCACGACAAGTTGTTTAATTTACTGAAGAAGATATAATAGATGAAAGTAATGATGATAATAAAAATAGTGATGATTTTGAT
The DNA here is from genome assembly GCA_029216955.1 of Iris pallida. Taxonomy (NCBI): domain Eukaryota; kingdom Viridiplantae; phylum Streptophyta; class Magnoliopsida; order Asparagales; family Iridaceae; genus Iris; species Iris pallida. Next base: position 12,548,119 of record JANAVB010001399.1, read on the forward strand.
GTAATGTTGATTATGCTACCACTCATGAATTATATGTCTGTCAATCATTTGATAGTCATTCTAAATTTAGAAGTTTTATAAGTGGTATAACAATTTAACATAATTTAATTGTTCAGCTAGTGCTATGAACAATGTTCGGCGAATTATATGTACTTGTGATCAACCAAATTATAATTAAAAAGTATATACTAAGCCCATTGGTGAAGGTGGAACATTTATCATTAATACATTAGAAAGTCGATGTTTAGGTGGACTTACAACAATATGGCATCCACTATATACTACTTCATGGGTTAGAAACAAGATAACTGATACAATTAGAGATAACCAGTCATATAGTCCACCACAAATTGTTAGTGATATATATATATATATATATATATATATATATATATATATATATATATATATATATATATATATATATATATATATATAAAACATCAAATACATATTACTTATTGAATTATCGAGTTAGGTAGCAAATGTTTTCCAAAGATTACCGAAAACAATAGTTTTCAAAGAAATTTTTTATGTTTCAAGGCATGCATTGACCGTGTTTTAATGAGTTGTTTAACGGTGATTAGTAAAAATGCTACTTTTCTTTCTTCCAGATATCAATGTATCTTATTTATTGCTTGACTATCAATTATATCCAATTTCTTATACTATTAAGTGAAAATACCGATTCTTGGACATGATCTTTACACAATTTTAGAATTTCTTTTGGAAGTCGTTTTAATGATTGGAATAAAATTTTATTTATATCAGATAAACGAAAGGGATTAATAAATACTATATGTGTTACTTTTTTAGAATAACCACATTTTTGTATTTAATATAGTTTAAACAAAATTTGAAATATCAAGTAACTAAAGTAAGAAAATTTCAACAAATGTTAAACTCTCTTGCAAGATCATGTAAAAAATGTTGAGTATTGGTTTGAAAGAATTAAATCTGAAAACATGTCCATGTTTACATGGCTTGTTGGAGTAAATGATGAACTGAAAATTTTGCGCACTAGATAATAACTTATGTTCCTTATCCTAGATTAGATATTAATACTTCAAATCTTGTAGAATGTTTTAATAATTGGCTCAAGCATTTACGTGATAAACTAATAACAATACTGTTTGACAATATTAGAGCTAAGATTATATCGCTTCAAAACAAGAATAGAGAAATTGCTCAAAATCTAGAAATAGAGTATTGTACGAGGATGTTAAAAACTATGGCTCGTGTAAGTAGAGAAAAACACCACATAGAAATGTTGCGTATTGATGTTTTAAAAAAAAATATCGTGCAACAAGTATAACATATGTAGTACGCTTAAACGTAAATTATTGTTCACGTTTAAGGTGGTATCATACGTATCTATACCATGTTTACATGCATATTATATGTGTAAGTCTTGCAATGTAAGTGTCGATACTTTTTATCCTTCACTATTTTCTACTGATAAATTGCAAAACATAAATGAGCCACATCTGAAACCAATTCCACTCTCTTACAATCTCTAAAGCGCATTGGTTAGAAGAATTTACATACAAGAGATTTTCGTTGCGGTAACTAGTGGAATAAAACACAACAAAAAAAACGTAGATACTAAACTGTTATCTTTGATGTTGTAATTTAAGGGATTTTTTGACTTTCATCCCACTTATTAATATGCATTTGTACTTACATTCCACTTTTTAATTTTTTTAGACTTACATCCCACTTTTTGTCACTAAAAGTATTTATTTTGTCACGAAAAGTATTTGTTTTGTCACAAAAAATATTTTTCGTGACAAAAGTGGGACGTAAGTCCAATAAAATTAAAAAGTGGGATGTAAGTACAAATGCATATTAATAAGTGGGATGAAAGTCAAAAAATCCCATTTTTTAAAGAAGTAAAATTTTCAAGTTTTTGTTATCTTTGATGTTGTTATCTTCAATGAATAAAATAAGTCAACTAAAAATATTTTCAAATTTAAAAAGGCAACTAAAAATACAAGATAACAATAACTTTCAAATTTAGGAAGGCAACTAAAAACTTAAACATTTTCAATTTTTTAAGATACAAAATAAGTCTTAGCTATGACCATGCCTAAATAATCGCAAATAAATAGTACGCTTGAGACCTAGTCGTTGTCTCAGGTCCTCCATATTCTTTGCATGAGGATATGAATATGAACTATCATTCTCTTGAATGTCCACCTCCTCTTGAGTAGTGATGGAGTCAACATCCACTACGTCTTTTGAGTAGGTACTGGAGCTGATGGAGTCAAAATCAGTTCGAACTCGATCAACCTAAGCCAGCACGTTATGTGAGAACAGGACAAAGTTCGGACCTAATTTGATCTGACCGAATTCGGACAGAACTCGGTCAATTCTCAACAGAACTTCGCCTATGACTCTTGATGACGCTTCGATGTCCAGACTGTCCTTCAAGATACCTCGAATTGAGACTGGCCCCAACAACCTAGCCCCCTCCTTCCTTTCTCATTATCCCGGAATTCATCTGGCACCCTCTCCCTCTCCTCCGTTGAACCACCGTGGACCAGCCTTCTTCTTTGTCCTCGTCGTCCGGTCTTCCTGGATCAGGCGGCTACTCCCTGTCCAAAGGGCCACTCGCGGGCTCACCGCTGGGTTTTGCTTTCCTTTCCAACATTATATATATATATTGGATTTCTAAACGGTTTTTGGAGATCAAAACCTTTCAATAACTTTCCAACAGCAAAGCCTTTCTCCCAAATTTTGAGTTACTGTGGAGATCAAAGAGTGTCATCCAAATATGTTTGAAGTCAAGGAAGTCTACGTTAACTCCTAAGGTAAATTGTTTGATTGAGTTATGGCGCCCAAAGCCATGGCCTCTATCAAAGAATCCCTTCCTTTCAAACCTTCACTTCGACTGAACTGCAGCCTATCTCCATCTCCTCCCTCCAGAGGCCCTCCCGAGCGATCGTCCCCTTGACTCGTGCAGACGCTGCTGCATCGTCGATCTGCGAATAAAAGCTCGCAATCTGCAGACAAACTGCAGCAGCCCTGGGCCTCAGTTCCATCAGGGCCTCGCTGGCCCTCCTCCCCATCTCCTCGTTCCCGTGGACCCTGCAGCTGCTCAACAGAGCGCTCCACATCTGCGAGGACGGCCCTACTCCCGTCATCAGCTCCACCGCCTCCTCCAGCAGACCCGCTCGTCCGAGGAGGCTCACCATGCACGAATAGTGCCTCCGGTCCGGTTCTATCCCGTGAACGGGCTCCATCGACTCGAACACCGATATCCCTTCTTCTACCATCCCGCAATGATCGCAACCGACCAGTACGCTCAAGAATGTAACACTGTCCGGTTTCAGACCTATCTCTACCATCCTGCGGATCAGTTGCACGCCCTCTCTTCCCATTCCATTTCGGGCATATGCGGTGATCAGTGCCGTGAAGCACGCCACGTTAGGATCGAGAATCTCGTTGAATACCTGACAGGAAACATCGTTGCTGCTTCCGGCTCTTGCATATGCACTGACCAAGGAGCACACGACGGCTATGTCTGTCTTGAGACCTGATTTTACGGCGAGGCAGTGAAGCATCTGGCAGCCGTCGAGGCTCGGAAGAGACGAAGAGGATGACATTGCCTTGATCATCGCTGAGAGTGTTACATGATCAGGTCTTGCTCCTTCGTCGCCCATCATACGCCCAAACAGTTGTATGGCTTTCGCATGTCTGCTGCAATGCAGCAAGGATGTGATCAGAGAATTGTAGCACTCCACACTCCGTTGCGGCTCGGCAATCTCATCGAACACCACCATCGAACCCCCGATATCGAGGCATTTACCGTACATGTCGATCAGTGCCGACTGCACGTGGGCGCTACTGCCCCCGAATCCTGCTTTCGTTACGAAGCCGTGGACCTGGACACCGAGAAGGAGGTTGCCAGTCTTACTGGACAAATTGAGCAGGCTCACGAGAGAACGTACCGACGGCCTCTTTCCGTAGCAGAGCATCGAATGGAAATACTCCAGCGCTTCCTCCGCCAGCCAGTGGTCGGCAAACACCGTCACTACAGAATTCCAAGAGATCACGTCCTCCATCGGTACGCATTCGAACGACCGTACCGTCTCGGTCAGTTCACCCCAAGACGAGTACATGTCCACCAGGGCGTTCGACACGAAAACATCCGAGTCCGCGTGTCCGGTCTTAATAACATAGCAGTGGAGCTGCTTCCCTTCGTCCGACTTCTCGTGGTAGCACCCCCTTATCAAGTAATGGAAGGACAATGCGTTGAGCTCCGCATGCTCCTCCGGTTCCAATTCGACCAAGAACCGGAGGAGTTGGTCGGTCAGGCCTAGCTCGCAAAGCCCGCGGAGGACAGAATTGTAGATCGCTGTGGTCTTTCGGGGAAGCTCACGGAACACTCTCAGCCCAGAGCGCGGCGAGTCGGTGTTCATGTAGAGATGTACGAGAGCGGAGGCGACGAAGGGGCACGAGTCGAGGCCGAGGGCGACCGCTCTGCAGTGCAGCTGCGCGCCTTCGGCGCGGAGGCCGGCGGCGGCGCAGGAGGAGAGGAGGGAGGGGTAGGTATGTTGGGTCTCCTCTACACCTTCGCCGATCATGGTCTTGAGTACGCACATCGCGCGTTGCGGAGAGTCGAGGCGGGAGCAGCCAGCGATCATGGAGTTATAGGAGACGGCGTCCCGTTGCGGCATGCGGTCGAACACGTCGAGTGCGCGGGAGAGCAGGCCGGAGCGGAGGTGTCGGTTGATGGTTAGGTTGTTGGAGATGGTACTGTTGCTGTCGCTGGCGATGATGGTGCAGTAGCGGTGGTGCAGAAGTAGAGGGAGGTGTTTGTGTTTTTGCATGGTTGGGCTAGGCCGATTCTAACCATGCCGATTCTTGAAGAAGTTGGTCACACTACACGACCAACCCCCTTTTATCAGGTGAAAGCTGTGCATTTAAATACCCATAAACTTGTATACATTTATTGAATGTAAGCTAGCGTTTGTAACTAAAAGCACTGCAAAAGTGAGTAGGGGCTGTTCATTTTTTATTTATTTACAAATTTGTGACTCAAAATTTTTTATTAAGATGTTGTCTATTACATAATGGACTGTTAAAATTTTTGACAGTCCTAAATGAACATACATAACTGTAGAAAAATTATGCAGTCCTGACTTGATCCATGATTTAGCTGGACTGTCAATTTTTTTTTTTACAGTCCAGTATATTGGCAGGACTGTCAAAAATTCTGACAGTCCTAAAGAAAATATGTTGTTCATTAGGACTGTCAAATTTTTTGACAGTCTATTATGTAGTGGGCAGCACCTTAGTAAATTATTTTGAGTGACAAATTTGTAAATAAATTTTTTGGACGGTTCCGAGTAACTTTTGTACTGCCTTGGGTAATAATATTTGTAATTTGCTACCATGACATTTTTTACAACTAAAACGTCCAAAAACAATTTTGTCAATCTCCTCCTTAGAACTTCTACAATATATGGAGCTGCAAAATGTATCTTGAGGCCCAAATTTACAATAAAAATATAAATCTAGAATGTGTTGGATTTGTATGAGAATAATAGAAAATAATAAAATGACCGTTGGTGGCAGAAGTTGTCTGATCAAAAAACACTACCAGAATAAGTCATATTAGCGACGCCAGAACACGTCGCTAAAATGACAAAAAACGTCGCTAATCGTATTTACCGACGTTTTTCTGTGGTCGCGGAAAGCCATGTCGCTAACAGACAAAACGTCGGTAATCGTTGCCATTACCGACGCTCACCGACGTCAATAAACGTCGGTAATTGACCGACGTTCACCGACGCCACGTCGAAAAAATGGCGACGTCTCAAACGTCGGTCAACGTCGGTGAATTTAGCGACGTATGCTAGTTGTTACCGACCTTCACCGACTCTGTAGACGAGGGAAACTGAGACGCTAAACGTCGGTAAACGTCGCTATACCTGGTGATTTAGCAACGTTTACCGACGTTTAGCTGCGTCGCTAAACGTCGCTAGATTACACAAAAAATAAAAAATAAATAAATTACAGAATGTCCACAGAATTACATTTTCTACCTGCAGTTTAATAAATAACAAAAAAACCACAAGCACATTTTCTTCTTGGGTTCGCCGACCCCTTCGGTGGAACACTCAACACCTGTACATCACAATATACATATGTATCAACGCAAACAAGAGTAAAAGTCTACAAGAGTAAAATATCAAAAGTCGGTAAACGAATATCCAAAGTATACAACCAATATCCACATGAATCCACAACCAATAATGAAAGTCTACACAAACAAATAATCCACAACCAATACTGAAACAACATAAACAAACACTAAATGTCACGACCCGATCCCAAATAATTGGGTCGAACCGGATCATGTCCAGCCTGCACCGTTGTTGAGACGGCGGCAGTAAGATGTTCCATTAGCAGGTAACCATACAACAACAACTATATTTGTCACAACTCAAATTCGGAAATGAAATTTTATTAAACTTTGAAATGAAATACAACAGAAAAATGTACTGAAATAAATAACATAGTTTGAAATAAACAACAATGCTGAAAAAGAAAAGCTATCTATCAGCCGGCTCATCGGCCTCAGTCCCAACGTCCTCCAATGGGGACTCTGGCAGCACTACTGGGTACAGAACAGGGTCGTAGTAGCTGTTGTATAACAGCTCATCATCCTCATAGTCCCCTAAAAATATATCTCCAGTCAGGAGGGAGCAAAGTACAATTCATGCTAATTTAAAACAGTTAAAATGAATAATAGAATCATGCACTTCTAAACAGTTTAGAAATTGAACAGTTTTCTCAGCAGTAAAACAGTGTGATTTGAATAGGCAATGAATATGACCGGCTTGGGATGTACAGTTGTATCCTATTGATACGATTCGGCTTATCCCCGTGTGTGTGAGGGGTAAGCTAATACAGTTCGAAGTTACAGTTGGCTTTGGTCATAAACATTAGTCTACTCCCCCAGTCCCCAATCAGTACAGTAGTTGCAGTCAGTACTCTCCGAGAGAGTTTCGTGTTTGCATCGTGGTTTAAACTTGCAGTAAAGCGATTATTAAAATAACTGTAAAACTAACACAAACTATACTTGTCTCAAAATGGACTTGACTGGAGAGGATGAAGACTTCGAGGCAGGAATTCAGAATCGTCCTCGAATTCCTACATTCGAGAAATTGACTCAGATTCCAGGGTTACCAATCTAGCTATGCTAGTTGAAATCTCTATTTGTGTCCTAATCCACTTTAATTCTTATTAATACAAAACACAAACGGGATTACGATTATCGGTGCGTTTGAATTTAATACGAGGGAAAAGATGGTTTTAACTTTGTATTTGGAAAACTCGTCGATACCGGATTAATTGATTAAAACTTTGTATTTTTATAATTTATAAATATAAAACCAATTTCTTATTTAGTGAGAAATACATGATCTTTAATTAATATTAAAACTTGTAAATTTTAGGTGAGAAAATCTTTATTAATTTTATACGAAATTACTTTTATTAAATTTATTCGTTTACTACAAAAACTCGCAAAATTAGCAATAACCAAAATACAGTTACAGAACCAACAACCAGCTGGGCTTATGCCCATTACAATTTATTTACATAAATTGAAATAAGACAAAACTGCCGTTAGTCCTAAACTTTAATAAATTAAATATAAATAAAATAAATAATAAAAATAAAGTAAATATGAACTAGTCTCAGATATGGTCCAATCGTCAACTAGGCTAATGCCTCAACGTCCGGGCAAAGCCGGTTTCGTTTGCACTTAGCCAGGGCCCATTGACCGATACGGTGGTCGCCCAAAATCTAAATATTAAATAAAATTCCGAAATCCATTTTAAAATTATTTTAAAAATATTCTTGAATTTACGGAAAAATTTGGCAACATCTCCTCTATTTTTGGTCAACCCAAAAACTGGAAAATATGCCGATAATCTTTCCTGCAAATCCCAAACCAGGGAATCCCAAATATATATATATATAAAATAATCCACAACCAATCCACAGATTAATTCGGAATGACCCGAAATAATTTCGAAAGTCCGAATCCAACCAAAAACATCACAGAACGCTACCGGAAAATCCGGAAAGCCCAAAATACATCGAAATCCCATTTCCGAAAAGTTTCGAAAAATCCAAACAATCAACAGAACCTTTCCGAAGGTTCCGAAAAAATACGACGCCGCTAAACCGAATTCCCAAGAGGGAATCGGGGACCATTCTCATCACAGACTAAAGGAAAATGGGACGGAACAGGGGTTATACCTCGGGTTGCTCGGCTAGAGCTCTCAGATGAATTAAAGAAAGAAATAATCACGGACAGCAGAAGAAATCGTCAGGACAGCGGTCACCGGAACAAAGAACGACTCGGAGTCCGGCTAGGGCACGCCTGGACTCGGAAAGCCAGAAGGAGGTGGTCAGCGCTGAACGCTGACAGCAAAGGACGCTGGGAAACGCGTCGCACAGGGCTGCGCGTTGCTGGGCGGGGTCGGCGCACAGGGGTCCTCGGGAAGGGCGCGCACGGAAGAGGAGCCGACGGCGCACGGGGAGTTCGACCGGAGCTAGGGCACGCGCCGGCGAGGGGCACAGGGGGTCGGCGGCCAGAGGGGCTGGATCGGGTCAGGGAGGAGCGTCGAGGGGCGCGGGCCAGGGGATCGCCGGGCGGCGGCTGGAGTCGGGCGGAGCTAGGGGCGCGGGGAAGAGCGCCAGGGAGGGGCTCGCTGGAAGGGCGGCGAACGCTGGGGAAGCCGGCGTCGGGTCGAGCGCCAGTGGGTCGGCGTGGATGGCCGGAGCGCGCGGGGAGTTCCGAGGGAGAGAGGGTTTCGGGAAAGGGAAAGTGGGGTTCTGTGAACGGGAGAGAGAGAGGGGTGAGCTCAGTTGGTTTTCTCTGAAGTAGGGGAATAGGGGTGTTGGAGTAGTGTGGTGTTCTGAAGGGGAGTTATAAGGAAAAGTGGTTTGTTGAGTTGTGGTTGGGAGAAGATGGAGTGGAGAAAAATGAGGAAAGAGGGTGAACGTGTGTGTGAGTGAGAAAAGAGTGCTGATCCTTCGTGGACCAGCTCCAATATATATTTATTTTTTTATTTTTTTATTATATAAAACCAAAGTCAAACAAAATAAGAGAGAAGGGTTCAGGTCTGGGTTCGGGCTCGGGTCTGGGTTCGCAATCAAAAGCCATGAATTAATTATTTTCGAAATAACTTTAACACTAAAGAATAATCCTAATAATAAATGTAATAATAATAATACTAATATTAATTAACAAAAATTGGGTTTCACAATCTTCCCTCCTTAGAAAATTTCGTCCTCGAAATTAAAGGCAGGGTAGGAGAATCAAACATGTACAGGTACCACGCCCGTAACTCAGGTCAAACAATAAGAATTTCCAAGGCAGTCGTGGATGAGACGGTTTAGGGACAAGTTTCATTTATGATATCATCCATGTAGAAAAATACAAAAGCGAACCAAAGTACACGAGGTTGATCAGACCATCATGCACCGGTCCTGATTAGACAATATATTAGTGGGTGCACCCAATAAAATACTGTCATGACCAAGCTCGATAAAGAAATAGCTTGCAAAACTAGGCTAACTTAGCAGCATCAGTCAAGTTTAGAACGAAAAGATAAGAAATAGGAGTTTATGTGATGGCTCAAATTCTGATCTTCTTCTCACCTCTGACTACGTTTGCAACTGGTTTCTCTGGCACTGAAAGGTTGAGTCCAATCTTCAGCTCTGAATTATCCAAAATGTGACTCAGATCCGGAATGTAGCGTCGGAGCTGTGATACGTAGAAGACGTTGCACACTCTCAAGATTAGATGGTAGAGCTAACCGGTACGCTACTTCCAACTCGTCTTAAAACTTCAAATGGCCTGATGTACCTGGCCTCAATTTCCCAGCTCCGTCAAAACTGATCGTTCCTCTGGTAGGAGAAAACTTCATAAAAATGCTATCTCCTTCTTCAAACTCCACTGGTCGACGACTACTATCAACCCAATGCTTCTGTCTGTCTTGGGCAATCCTGAGCTTACATTCACCTTCTCTACTGCGTCAGTCACCTTCTCAGGTCCAAGCAACGCTCGTTCTCCGACGTCGTCCCAAGCATGTGGAGTGCGGCAACGACGTCCATAGAGCACCTCGAACGGTGTCATACCAATGCTAGCTTGGTAGCTGTTGTTGTAAGAGAACTCTACCAAGTACAAATAGTCTTCCCAAGACCCTATAAATTCCAAGACACAGGATCTCAGCATGTCTTCTAGCGTCTGGATTGTTCTCTCCGATTGTCCGTCAGTCTGGGGGTGGTAGGCGATGCTGAACTTCAGTTGTGTTTCCAAACTGTCATGCAAACTCTTCTAAAAGTGAGAGGTAAATCTAGTATCTCTGTCAGATACGATACTTACCGGAACTCCATGAATCCGGTAGATGTGCCGCATGTACAGTGCTGCCAACCTTGAAAGGGATAAAGTGAGCTGACTTCGTCAGTCGGTCCACGATAACCCAAATGGCATCCTTTCCTCCTTGGGATCGAGGCAGTCCCGATACAAAATCTATCGTCAAGTGTTCCCATTTCCACTCCGGAATGTCAAGCGGCTGCAATAGTCCTGCTGGTCTTTGTCTGCTAGCTTTTACTTATTGGCAAATTAAACATCTAGCCACATACTTGGATACATCCTTCTTCATTTCGTACCACCACACTATAGTTTGCATATCCCGGTACATTTTGTTGGCTCCAGGATGTATGGAATACTGCGATTGGTACGCTTCTTGCATCAGCTCGTTCTTCAGTTCGCCAGTTGGTACACAAAGCCTCGTACCATTCTTCAGCGCTCCGTCACTGGCGATTGAGAATCCTTCAAGTGTTCCTGCCAGCACTTGATCTCTAAGTTTACAAAGTGTCTCGTCTTAAAACTGCGTCTCCTTGATTTTTGTCCATCAGACTTGAGCTCACTTGCAACTTCATTAATAATGGATCAGCATCCAGCTCCTTTCTTCCAGGCAGTATAATCTCCCGTCCAAGCTTCTCGATGTCCTCTAGCAGGTGCCACTCCTTGGTCAAAAACATCGCCATAGGGTATCGACTAAGTGCATCTGCGACCACATTAGTCTTACCCGGGTGGTACTGTAGATCGATGTCAAAATCCTTCATCAGTTCCAGCCATCTTCTTTGCCTCATGTTCAGCTCCTTCTGAGTGAAAACATATTTCAGACTTTTGTGGTCTGTAAATATTTCCACTCTCTCTCCATACAGGTAGTGCTTCCATAGCTTCAAAGCAAATATCACCGCTGCAAGCTCCAAATCATGGGTGGGATAGTTCTTCTCATGAGTCCGTAATTGCCTAGATACATAAGCAATCACTTTCCCATGTTGTTGAAGAACGCAACCCAATCCTTTACCGGAAGTATCACTATAGATTGAGAAACCGCCGGTACCTGCGGGTAGCGCAAGTATCGGCGCTGTTGTAAGCCTCTTCTTTATTTCCTCAAAAGCTGACTGGCAAGCTTCAGACCATATGAACTCCTCGTTTTTCCTGGTAAGCTTCGCCATTGGTTCAGAAATCTTGGAGAAATCCTTTACAAACTTCCGGTAGTAGCCAGCTAAACCCAAAAAGCTTCTGATCTCTGCAACCGAGCTTGGTGCAGTCCACTTCTCAATAGCAGCTATCTTCTTTGGATCTACCGAAATTCCTTTTCCTGTGACAACATGGCCCAAAAATTCTACTTTGTCTAAAAAGAATTCGTATTTGAATAGCTTACCACAGAGCTTCTCATTCCTCAAGGTACTCAGCACTTTCCTCAGGTGCTCTTCATGCTCTTCCTCAGTCTTCGAGTAGATCAGTATGTCGTCGATGAAGACAACAACAAACTGATCCAGGTATTCATGGAAAACCTTGTTCATGAGGTTTATGAATACCGCAGGAGCATTTGTCAGTCCAAACGGTATGACCAAGAATTCAAATTGCCCATACTTGGTGTTGAACGCCGTCTTGGGAATATCCTCCTTCCTGACCTTGATTTGATGGTAGCCTGATCTGAGATCTATCTTTGAAAATACCTTGGCTCCACTCAGTTGATCAAACAGGTCGTCGATCCGGGCAGAGGGTACTTATTCTTGATGGTGATATTGTTCAGCGCCCGATAGTCGATGCACATTCATACTGTTCCGTCCTTCTTGGGCACAAACAAGACATATGTTCCCCAGGGTGAAGCTCCGTCTCGAATGAATCCCAGAGCCTTCAGTTTATTGATCTGGTCCTTCATCTCCTTGGCCTCCTTCAGGTTGACTTTGTAGCATCCCTTAGAAATAGGGGAGAGTCGGGGACTAGGTCAATAGTGAACTCTATGTCTAGATCTGGGGTAATCCGAGAAGGCTATCAGGGAAAACATCTACCATAAAGGTGTAACTAAGAAGTTTATGCATGTGGAGAATTACAGCAAAAACTCTCATGATTGATCTAAGGACATCCTGTTACAACTTCTTATAACAATAGATAATGCTATTCAGCAGTCCTAGGTACTATTCTTCATGGTTCTGGCTCTTGCATGAGCAGTCTCCAACTGCTTCATCTTCTATGAACCTCGAGTCTGCATCATGCTTTATTGTAGGAGGCAAGGTCTACTGGATAGGAAGAGTCCCTAGGTTGTGGCCCACAGGTGTTGCTGGAATATGTGCTCTGGTTTGTTAGAAAGATAAGGGGCAATCCTTTACCCGATGTTCAGCAGATCCACATGCCAAACTTTGTCCCAATCTCTTGCGACAACTAACGGCCTGATGTCCAGGCCTCTTGCAGTAGTCACAAGCCAAAAGCCTCTTACGATAAGACTGTCGGAAAGTGGAGTACTTGATAGGGCCAAAATATCTTCTATATTCAGGGGTATCCCTCCTAGGACGAGGTTCCGCTCCAACTTGGTTGGAGATAGCTAAGGCTACATCATAGACGTTTTTCATGTCTTCTCTCGTGATATTCATCTGTTCCTGCTGGGCTTCATCTTGAGCTTTCTGGAACTCCAGGATTTCTTGAAATAGTGCAACCATTTGGGAGGTATTTGCTGGTACTGGTGGAGCAACAGGAATGGATACTCCACCAAGGAAATGCAACTCAGTTTGAGGAGGGGTAGGAATCGCCAGTATAGTGAAAACTTTACTGGATGCATCATGGGGACGGTCAATCAGCCGCGAGGGAATAAACCCTAGACTTGGTTGAGGAGATGGGGTATGATCCGGAGATGACACCTCATCGCCAGCAGGATTGGTCTTGTCAATGGCCATTCTCTGGAAGGTTTAGGATGCACACATAAGCAAGGTAGCCTACCAGTCTATAATCAAACAAAAATATTTATTTATATATAATTCGGACCTATGTTGTGACAAATCAATGTTCTAATGTTCTAATTGTTTCTAAGTATGTTTTCCTAAGTTATTGTTGGACCTGCATGGGCCACAACTAAAAACATGTCACGACCCGATCCCAAATAATTAGGTCGAACCGGATCATGCCCAGCCTGCACCGTTGTTGAGACGGCGGCAGTAAGCTGTTCCATTAGCAGGTAACCATACAACAACAACTATATTTGTCACAACTCAAATTCAAAAATGAAATTTTATTAAACTTTGAAATGAAATACAACTGAAAAATGTACTGAAATAAATAACAGTGTTTGAAATAAACAACAATGCTGAAAAAGAAAAGCTATCTATCAGCCGGCTCATCGGCCTCAGTCCCAACGTCCTCCAATGGGAACTCTGGCAGCACTACTGGGTACAGAACAGGGTCGTAGTAGCTGTTGTATAACAGCTCATCATCCTCATAGTCCCCTAAAAATATATCTCCAGTCAGGAGGGAGCAAAGTACAATTCATGCTAATTTAAAACAGTTAAAATGAATAATAGAATCATGCACTTCTAAACAGTTTAGAAATTGAACAGTTTTTTTAGCAGTAAAATAGTATGATTTGAATAGGCAATGAATATGACCGGCTTGGGATGTACAGTTGTATCCTATTGATACGCTTCGGCTTATCCCCGTGTGTGTGAGGGGTAAGCTAATACAGTTCGAAGTTACAGTTGACTTTGGTCATAAACATTAGTCTACTCCCCCAGTCCCCAATCAGTACAGTAGTTGTAGTCAGTACTCTCCGAGAGAGTTTCGTGTTTGCATCGTGGTTTAAACTTGCAGTAAAGCGATTATTAAAATAACTGTAAAACTAACACAAACTATACTTGCCTCAAAATTGACTTGACTGGAGAGGATGAAGACTTCGAGGCAGGAATTCAGAATCGTCCTCGAATTCCTACATTCGAGAAATTGACTCAGATTCCAGGGTTACCAATCTAGCTATGCTAGTTGAAATCTCTATTTGTGTCCTAATCCATTTTAATTCTTATTAATACAAAACACAAACGGGATTACGAATATCGGTGCGTTTGAATTTAATACGAGGGAAAAGATGGTTTTAACTTTGTATTTGGAAAACTCGTCGATACCGGATTAATTGATTAAAACTTTATATTTTCATAATTTATAAATATAAAACCAATTTCTTATTTAGTGAGAAATACATGATCTTTAATTAATATTAAAACTTGTAGATTTTAGGTGAGAAAACCTTTATTAATTTTATATGAAATTACTTTTATTAAATTTATTCGTTTACTACAAAAACTCGCAAAATCAGCAATAACCAAAATACAGTTACAGAACCAACAACCAGCTGGGCTTATGCCCATTACAATTTATTTACATAAATTAAAATATGACAAAACTGCCGTTAGTCCTAAACTTTAATAAATTAAATATGAATAAAATAAATAATAAAAATAAAGTAAATATGAACTAGTCTCAGATATGGTCCAATCGTCAACTAGGTTAATGCCTCAACGTCCGGGCAAAGCCGGTTTCGTTTGCACTTAGCCGGGGCCCATTGACCTATACGGTCATCGCCCAAAATCTAAATATTAAATAAAATTCCGAAATCCATTTTAAAATTATTTTTAAAATATTCTTGAATTTACGGAAAAATCCGGTAACATCTCCTCTATTTTTGGTCAACCCAAAAACTGGGAAATATGCCGATAATCTTTCCTGCAAATCCCAAACTAGGGAATCCCAAATATATATATATAAAATAATCCACAACCAATTCACAGATTAATTCGGAATGACCCGAAATAATTTCAGAAGTCCGAATCCAACCAAAAATATCACAGAACGCTACCGGAAAATTCGGAAAGCCCAAAATACATCGAAATCCCATTTCCGAAAAGTTCCGAAAAATCCAAACAATCAACAGAACCTTTCCGAAGGTTCCAAAAAAATACGACGCCGCTAAACCGAATTCCCAAGAGGGAATCGGGGACCATTCTCATCAGAGACTAAAGAAAAATGGGACGGAACAGGGGTTATACCTCGGATTGCTCGGCTAGAGCTCTCAGATGAATTAAAGAAAGAAATAATCACGGACAGCAGGAGAAATCGTCAGGACAGTGGTCACCGGAATAAAGAACCGACTCGGAGTTCGGCTAGGGCACGTATGGACTCGGAAAGCCAGAAGGAGGCGGTCAGCGCTGAACACTGACAGCGAAGGACGTTGGGAAATGTGCCGCACAGGGCTGCGCGCTGCTGGACGGGGTCGGCGCACAGGGGTCCTCGGGAAGGGCGCGCGCGGAAGAGGAGCCGACGGCGCACGGGGAGTTCGGCCGGAGCTAGGGCACGCACCGGCGAGGGGCACAGGGGGTCGGCGGCCGGAGGGGCTGGATGGGGTCGGGGAGGAGCGCCGAGGGGCGCGGGCCAGGGGATCACCGGGCGGCGGCTGGAGTCAGACGGAGCTAGGGGCGCGGGAAAGAGCGCCAGGGAGGGGCTCGCTGGAAGGGCGACGAACGCTGGGGAAGCCGGCGTCGGGTCGAGCGCCGGTGGGTCGGCGTGGATGGCCGGAGCGCGCGGGGAGTTCCGAGGGAGAGAGGGTTTCGGGAAAGGAAAAGTGGGGTTCTGTGAACGGGAGAGAGAGAGGGGTGAGCTCAGTTGGTTTTCTCTGAAGTAGAGGGAAATAGGGGTGTTGGAGTAGTGTGGTGTTCTGAAGGGGAGTTATAAGGAAAAGTGGTTTGTTGAGTTGTGGTTGTGAGAAGATGGAGTGGAGAAAAATGAGGAAAGAGGGTGAACGTGTGTGTGAGTGAGAAAAGAGTGCTGGTCCTTCGTGGACCAGCTCCAATATATATATATATATATATATATATATATATTTATATAAAAACCAAAGTCAAACAAAATAAGAGAGAAGGGTTCAGGTCTGGGTTCGGGCTCGGGTCTGGGTTCGCAATCAAAAGCCATGAATTAATTATTTTCGAAATAACTTTAACACTAAAAAATAATCCTAATAATAAATATAATAATAATAATAATACTAATATTAATTAACAAAAATTGGGTTTCACACTAAAAAAATACTACAATCTCGTAAAACAGTCCTAACTCGGACTACTGCGGATCTGGAGGAGGAGGGGCACCGCCGCGCCTCAATGATAGGAACATCTCGTACTCCTCCCGTGAAATCGTCACCGATAAAGAAGGTACGTGACGTCGGTGGAGTCGAAGGTAGTGACGCCGGCGGAGTCGACGACGATGAAGGCGCACCCGGAGGACAATAACGCTCCAAAGCTGCTAGTCGCTGGTGGTAGGAATCCATGGTAGATAACAGCCTCGTACTGCTATCAACCATCGAATCCTGCATCAACGTGAGCCTCTCACCCATGGACAGCTGTGATGCCTGCAGATCCGTCATGCTGCGCTCTGTCGACGCTCTAAGATCAGTGACGTCCCGCTCTGTCCTCTCAGTTACATCCCTGAGCTCCATAATACTGCGGTCGAGCGTATCCAATCGTGCTATGAGCGCAGCATCGTCCGTCTGGTGCTGCTCCTGGATCCGTCGTAGCAGCTCGTCACGGACAGACTCCACCATCTGCTGGACTCGGACGGACTCTTGGGAGGGCTGTGGGCCATGCACACTAGCATGGGAGGCCCTAGAGGACTGTGTCGCAACAAGGGCGCCATAGGATCCTGTACCATAGTACGTACCCCTGTGCAGACGACCAGCGGCGGTCACCCACAGCTCGTCTTCCGATGGAGCTGGAGCGGGCTGCGAGGAAGTACCGGCCTCTCTCGCAGCAGGTGCACTAGCAGCCGCCCGCTCCCTAAGCCGTTGAAAGTCGGCCTAGAAAGCATGGATACTCTATAACTTCTAATGTTTAATGTACTTATTATTACTAACTACATGAATATCTATTTACATGCATATTTACTAAGTTATATCAAAACTAACACGAAATATTAAAATTAATAAATAGAATTGTAATACTTACATAGGCCTGCTCTGTCCTCTCGTCAATAAGCTTCCCACCCTTCCGATGTGTGGCCAGGAAGACAGTCACCATATTGGCGTCATTACCCCACCTTACTTGTAATTAAATATA
This sequence comes from Iris pallida, assembly GCA_029216955.1. Classification (NCBI taxonomy): domain Eukaryota; kingdom Viridiplantae; phylum Streptophyta; class Magnoliopsida; order Asparagales; family Iridaceae; genus Iris; species Iris pallida. The sequence continues at coordinate 12,565,594 of JANAVB010001399.1, forward strand.
TCACCTTTTACTAATTTATCGAACTTGCATTAAAATAATATTTATGAAATAAAAAGACATATCAAACGACGAAAATGTTCCGTCATCGGAATTGACCCACCGCACCACTTTGACTCCTGCTTCCTAGCCGCCTTGGCCTTCTCAGACTTTTTCTTGTACCTTGGCTCGTCGAATCGAGCCTTCATCGCAGTCCACTGCTTAGGGGTGATCCAACCTTGGATCGGCTTTCTGGCACGATCACGAGTCTTCTAATCATTAATAGCGTCGCGGATCAGCTTAGCAGCAACGGCAGAAAACATCCCCTCGATCATCTCGGCCCGGTACGGTGGATAGAAAAATATATCCTAGAAGAGTACAAACCAAATATTTATCAGTTATATATAATTTGCAAAAATTATATGATTCATGTTAAAAGTAAATATATTTTAACCTTGAAGCGCGCAAACCAGTAGGCCTTCCTCTCGTCCAGAGCATCAGAGTTGTTTATCCAAGGACTACCATAATTAGTCCTCAAGAAGTGGCCTAGGCGTCTCTGTACCGACGGAGGACGATATCTATACAGACATATTATATTCATGAAAAAAGTTAATTTATGATAAACACAGAAAAAAATGATAAACCAAAATACTTACTTTGTACCGTAGGCCCAGATCTCCGTCCTCGTCTCCTTCGGAGGTGCGCATGCATCATCTGCCTGATACTGGTCGGTCGTCGGCTCAGCCTCCTCCATCTTCTCATCTGTCTCCATCGTCGTATCAGCAGGAGGAATGCTAGACGACGGAGCAGTCTCAGGCCTGGAACTACTCGTCCCAGGAGATATGCCATGTAGCGTCGGGGCAGGCGGAGGTACTGTCCAATACACAAGAGTACTGGGCGACGAGGATCCAGAGCCGATACCAGTAGGTGGTACTGAAGGAGTACCATATCCTCTGCCAGTACCAGTACCCCGTGCCCTATGTCGGAACATGCAAAATGATCCGCGACGACCTGTCATACCTGATAACAACATATGATGAGATACAACAAATAATAGTACATTAGAAATATGAAAGTACAACAAAGACAAGATAATAACCAAGACAACATATGATGATACATTTTGCAAGAAACATCTAAGTCTAGATAGTATATTCTACAAAAAACATCTAAGTTCAGATAGTACATTCTACAAGAAACATCTAAGTCCATATAGTACATTCTAAAAGAAACATCTAAAAAATGAAAGTACATCTCTTTCAATCATCTTTAAAATATTCATCTTGTTCGTCTTTCTCGACCTCATCTTCCTCTTCCTCCCCATCATCTTCAGTTTCATCTTCGCCTTCGTCGGCCTCGCCTTCCTCTTCGGATAATTCTACATCTTCTACATTAGTCGTGTAATGCGTAACTTCCATGGAGTCCACATCAACAATATTGGTTACAAGAGGTAGCTCGTCCTCCTGATAAACTTTTTCGTCAACATCAAAAGTATCTCTAGATTTAGTCTTGCATACTGCCCACCAGTCAGACTTCGTTGCTACCCGTCTCGGATAAGCTGTGAAGTACATGAGCAGAGCTTGAGTTGATAGGACAAATGGTTCGTAGCCTTGATATCTACGCTTGTAGTTTATATCCACAAGACCATGCTTGTCAATTTTCCACCCTTGATTTTTAATCGGATCGAACCATTCACACTTGAACAACATGATCTTTGCTGGTTCTCTGCCATAATTATATGTCAACTCCACAATCTCTCGCAAGATGCCAAAGAAATTATTTCCCGGATCGACGTCTTTGTAGTTCGAAGATTTGATACACAAACAACTGTTTTTTGTGGAATCAAGATCCAGGAAGCTGTCTCTGATCGGAGCATTTGTCGACTTGAACCTAAAGCCATTGACATAGTAACTGTCACGTCCCAGAACCAGAATACTGGAGAGCGGGGGCAGACATAGCCAGCTACGTATATTGAAGTGTAACCCACCTTACTATACGGTTACGGCTGTCTAGATACATGATGGTTTAACTACAAGCCAACAGTCTCTTATGGTCATGAACAACCCTAGTGTTTCAATCATAAGCAAGTAAGTAAGTGTTACAAGATGTAAGATCACCAAATATACAATAGTAAGGCGTCCCCAACATCACATATTCAGCTGATCATGAAGCTAGTCGTTACAAAATATCAGGACTAGCAAGAGTTCAGTCATACATGATCAACCCTAGGATCTACTAATCATGTCACAGCCTGTAGGCAGACAGTAAATAAAGGTACAACCGAGCTAACAAGTGCTCGTCGGCTAAATGCCTCAAAAGAATAATTTTTACAATAAAGTGGAAGGACAAAAGAAATCCACTCGTTGCCAGGGTTACGCCTGGTAGTCACCATCTGGCTGGAAGGTAGGTAGATCCTCTGGAGCTGCTCCGATATCTGGCCATACAAAACCAGCTGGGTCAGACCCCAGAAAGAGCAAGTGCCACAAAGGAGGCTTCACTTAGAAACTAAAACCAGCATAACATAATAAAATATAAAAGATAATAAATAAAGAACTGATGATAATAGGGATAACCACAGTAAACTTAGTACGAGAAAACCATTCAAGTAGCCAGGTCACAACCCTTAAACCAAACAAGGACCGGGATTGTAATCTTTCACCTGAAAAGAAATCCGTCTCAAATACTATTGGTACAGTAAGGACAATAAACGAAGAGAGGACACAGAACTGCTCCGGGAGCCAGGTTACAACCCTTAAACCAAACAAGGACTGGGGTTGTAACCTTCGCCTGAACAGAAATGGACCCCTGATCTTTATTGTTAAGGCCAGCATAAGTAATAGATCATACTGTTGAAGTGAAGTAAAATATGACGAGCATGGCATGGGGTACACTAAGACAATAAACGAAGAGAGGACACAGAATTGCTCCAGGAGCCAGGTTATAACCCTTAAACCAAACAAAGACCGGGGTTGTAACCCTTCGCCTGAACAGAACTAGACCCCTGATCATTTATTGTTGAGGCAGGCACAATCAATCGTGTTATGTCACAGTCTTGTACAGGATCAAGATAAAACTAAGCTGGAATAAACTCCATTCAATCAATCACGGCCAATCAAGAAGTACGGCTTGATACTCTTAACTAACTAGGGTTATCACAGGCCTAGTTACTAGCAAGATGCAATGAGATTATCTCCAACAGCCATAAGCCCTGCAGACCATCCGGTTATCCGGGTCGAATGTCCATTTATGAAGGGTGCACCACATGACTGTGTGTTGAAAATATGTCCTACTCGTCGGTAGGCTACAAGTCCACTGAATGCGCCCAAATAATGGGATTGTCTGTAGCTGGAAATCTCTTCATGTCTACTGAATTATTCTAGTTATTAGCCTTAGTCAATTACGGTAGGTATCCCTGACCGTAGTACTCAAGAATTCCTATCCTAGACATGATGTAAGACAGTACTGGTTTATTTGTACAAACGCAATCGCCACGGTGTCCAGATCATTCACACTTGTTATGTCAGGGTAGCTGTCATAACCGCATGACGAGATGTATCTTGTCAGTTTTCTTGTCAAGAGTGCGCCATGACGGGCCACTATCATGCCATAGTTCATGTGCAGAACTTGTATAGTACAAGTATTCTATAAGGGTTAGAACCTGAGTATAAATGAGACAGTCCAACATAATAATAATAACAAAATGAGAAAAGAGGACAAGGACTCGGAAGGAGTTAGACAGCTAAGGGAAACCAAGCTCCTGCAGCTGCAGGCTCATGCGGCTAGAAGAATGGGCGTATGCGGCTGGAGGATGCAGGGCATATGCGACCGTTAGGAGCAAGCACATGCGGCTGAAAGAACGGGCCACATGCGGCTCGCGGGGATCAAGTCATATACGGCAGCGGGAAGACTGAGCCCTATGCGGCTGGGACTTAATGAAGCTTTATGCGGCTGGGACTTAATGCGGCTTTATGCGGATGGAAAGGCAAGTGCTTATGCGGCTGGGACTTAATGCGGCTTTATGCGGCTGGAAAGGCAAGTGCTTATGCGGCTAAGGGCCAAGCCCTCTCATGCGACTGAATCAAAGGCAGAGCCATGCGGCAGAGTTTCAATTGGAGTCTTATACGGCTGAAGAATGTCAATCCTTATGCAGCTAAGATGAGTTGTCTTCAAGCGGCTGAGAATTAATGCGCCAAGCGACTGAGTCAAGTCAAGGCCTCATGCGGCTGAGTTGCTGCCCATAGCCTTATGCGACTGAAAATGCTTGCCGCATGAAGACTCATTCGGTCAAGTATTTTCATGCGGCCAGGACAGCTATACGGCTGTACTATTCTTTCTTCTTCACTGATCCGAGAAGAAGAACACCATGAATCCAAACTTCCAAGCTCCATAAGCCCTTCATCCGGAGTCCAAATCCGAACTTTCATAGGTCGAATTGGGGCAGAACGAAATGCTCTATAATATGGAACCATCAAAACTTAGAAATAATAAAGCTAAGTAGATCAAAACCCAAGAAATCTGAAAATAAAATAAACTTAGATCTAGAAGAGTTTAGCCATAGAAATTGAAAATGCCAAGCACTAAAGAGTCTTAGAATGTTGTAAGGAAGAAAATAGAACAATAAATCTTGAGTTCCCCCATAAAGCAAGATGCACTTGCCTAAGCTCTCTTTCTCTCTCACTCTCCTGGTGGTTGAAGAAGTAATAGTGGAGAAGAAGAAGTAAATGAAGAGAGAGAGAGAGAATGAGGGGAATGGATTAAATAAGAAGGGTGATGGTAGGTAGGAGGGTTCACCTTTGGTTCATGATGAACCAAGCCAAGCCGAACCAACCCAAGAATAAATCAATCAATGAAATGCTAGAATAAATCAAGCAGGAAGACATGCAATACGGGTCAAATTACGTATACGTATACCAAGATACGCAATACGAACCACAAGCATTACAATTCTATCCACCTTAAAAAAATTTCATCCTCGAAATTTAATTAAGAGGCTAGAGGGTCAAGAGCAAGCTATACTAATCACAAGCAAGTTATAACTGGGCAATCAATCATTCATTCAAGCAAGGAACTAAGGGTGTAAGGCATAAGAAGGATATTATACCTCATAAATTAAACAGGTCGGGATATCGCGATCGGATATCATCCTCACGCTCCCACGTTGGCTCACCCAAAGAGTGATGACCCCAAGCAACTCGGACTAACTTGATAGTCTTGTTCTTGAGTGTCTTATCTCTCCAGTCCAATATAGATATGGGACTCTTCTCATACGAAAGGTTGGTACCAACAACCAATTCCGAATGATCCAGGATGTGGCTCGGGTCCGGAATATACCGTCGCAGTTGGGATACATGAAATACGTCATGTACCTCACGCAACGACGGTAGAAGAGTGAGACGATAGGACACATCACCTACTCGCTCTAGAATATCGAACGGCCCTATATACCTAGGACTAAGCTTCCCCCGTACGCCGAAACGAATGACGCCACGGTTAGGCAAAATCCTCAGGAATACATGGTCGCCGACAGAAAATTCAAGGAGACGCCGATGAGAATCAGCCCAATGACGCTGGCGATCTTGGGCAACTCGAAGATGATCCCTGACTCTCTCGACCATTTCAACGATCTGAGCAATCATTTCTGGACCGAGCATCTGCCTCTTCTCAACATCATCCCAAGCTAGCGGGGATCTGCACTTCCTACCATACAGTGCCTCGAATGGTGCCATCTGGATACTAGCTTGGAAACTATTATTGTACGAGAACTCCACCAGGTGCAGGTGATCTTCCCACGAACCACCGAAGTCGAGCGTACAAGATCTCAACATGTCTTCAAGAGTCTGGATCGTGCGTTCCGACTGACCATCAGTCTGCGGGTGATATGCTGAGCTGAATTGGAGGCGAGTTCCCAAACTCTCTTGCAGGCTATGCCAAAAGTGTGACGTAAATCTTGAATCTCAGTCCGAGGTGATACTGACTGGCATACCGTACAATCTGACAATCTGCCGGAGATATATTCCTGCTAGCTGAGCCGTCGACTGACCAACTCTGAACAAAAGAAAGTGAGTCACCTTCTTGAGCCTGTCTATGACAACCCAAATAGCGTCTCGGCCTGCCGGGGATCTAGGCAATCCAGTCACAAAATTTATGGTTATATGCTCCCATTTCCACTCTGGAATTGGCAATGGTTGAAGTAGTCCAGCTGGCCTCTGATGTTCAGCTTTAACTTGTTGACAAACTAAACAACGAGAGACAAACCGGGCTATCTCCCTCTTCATGCCATTCCACCAAAAGTGCTGGCGGATATCACGGTACATCTTCGTGCTACCGAGATGGATGGAATACTGTGAACTGTGGGCCTCTGCCATGATCTCCTGTCTGATATCTCCATTGGGTACACAAAGACGCTTACCATGTCGAAGTATACCATCTTCATGAATACATAACTCTGGTCTTCGTCCTGCCTCACACTCTGTTCTGAGCCGCTGCAGCTTGGAATCTGCTGACTGTGCCATCCGGATCCTCTCGACTATAGTGGACTGAACTTGCATACTGGCCATCAATGCCATACTGGAAAGGAGAACAACTTCTATTCCCATCTTCTGAAGATCGGCTAATAACTCCGGCTGTGCTGTGAGAAAATAAACTCTAGATCTCCGGCTTAATGTATCTGCAACAACGTTGGCCTTTCCTGGGTGATACTGCAGTTTGACATCATAATCCACTAGCAGCTCTAGCCACCTTCTCTGACGCATGTTGAGATCCTTCTGGGTGAATACATACTTCAGACTCTTGTGGTCGGTGAAAATCTCCACCCTATCTCCATACAAGTAGTGTCTCCAAAGCTTAAGTGCAAACACTACTGCTGCCAGCTCCAAGTTATGGGTTGGGTAATTTCTCTCATGATCACGAAGTTGTCATGACGCATAAGCTATTACCTTCCCATGCTGCATCAGAACACATCCTAAACATCTGCCCGAAGCATCACAATACACTGAGAATCCTCCGGTTCCATCTGGAAGCGTGAGAATAGGAGCCGTCATCAAGCCTCGCTTCAACTTCTCAAAAGAATTCTGGCACTCTGCTGTGCAAGCAAACAGCACATCCTTGCGGGTCAACCGGGTCAATGATGCTGAAATTCGAGCAAAGTCTGAAACAAATCGCCGGTAGTAGCCGGCTAAGCCAAGAAAACTGTGAACTTCTGCAACTGTGCTGGGTACTGGCCATGACTCAATAGCCACAATCTTCTGGGGATCCACTTCAACTCCTCCTCGGGTGATGATATGACCCAAGTACGAAATATGATCGAGCCAGAACTCGCATTTACTGAACTTGGCATACAGCTGGTGCTCTCTGAGAATCTGGAGAACAACTCTGAGATGATGCTCATGCTCTGCTTCATTCTTTCTGTAGACCAGGATGTCGTCTAGGAACACAATCACGAACTGATCCAAATAAGGCATGAAGATACGATTCATGAGGTCCATGAATACGGCCGGCGCATTGGTGGCTCCAAATGGCATCACAAGGAACTCCCAATGCCCATACCTAGATCTGAAAGCTGTCTTCGGAATGTCCTGCTCTCTGACTCTGATATGATGGTATCCTGATTGCAAGTTGATTTTCGAGAATACTGCTGCCCCCTTGAGTTGATCAAACAAGTCATCTATCATCGGGAGAGGGTATCTGTTCTTGATTGTCACTGAGTTCAAGGTACGATAATCTACACATAATCTAGACGTACCATCCTTCTTTTTCACAAGAAGCATCGAGGCTCCCCAAGGCGATCCACTAGCACGAATGAATCCCTTGGTTCTGAGTTCTTCAATCATCTTGTACAATATCTCTAGCTCTGACGGCGCCATCCTGTAGTCTCTCTCTGATACTAGGGCTGTTCCGGGAATCAAGTCGATGGTAAACTCGATCTCTCGCTCTGGCGGCATCCCTGGAAGCTCTTCTGGAAAAATATCTGGAAACTCTTCGACTATACGAGGTAACTGTACTGCTGCTACTACCATTTGCAATACGGAAGGAGAAGGTTCAACTTCGCCTAGGAAGAAGGAAAACTCCGGCTCGTCTGGAATGCTAAAAACAACCCTGCCAATGTGGCAGTCTATCCTAGCATACTGGTCCTTCAACCAATCCATCCCTAAGACCACATCATAATCGGCCATCGGGAACTCTATCAATCTAGCGGAGAACTCTCTACCGCTAACTACGATCCGACACGAGGAAAACACTCTATCTACTCCCACAAGTTCGTTACCAGTAAGTATATTGAGCCTTACTGATAATAAATCGGGCTCCAATCCTACTCGTGTCGCGAATCGTGCAGACATAAATGATTGCGAGGCACCAGAATCAAATAATACTGAAGCTGGAAAGGTGTTGACGAGAATAGTACCTGCCACTACCTCACCTGGTGCTATTCCTTCTTCTCTCATGGTCAAAGCCAGCACTTGACCATGCCCTCTGGATGCGGGTCCCCGCTGCTGAAAATTCCTCTGCCTGCTCTGGATCAGGGCTTGGGCTTGGGCATACTACTGCGGTCTCTGCTGCTGGAATGCCTGGGCCTGCGTCGGCAATGGTGCATATCCATCGACCGTCCTGTCCATCTGCTTTAAATTGTTGAACCTCGTCTGTAGATCTTATCGAGCTACAGCATCAAAATACTTGGTCTGGAATCTCTCTCTAAATACTGTCCATGAAATAGGGCCACTAATCCATCGGCCTGCGCCGTCCACCAGCTACAGGTAAGATCCAATAACTGCAGGCGCACTATGGCCACCTTCTCGTTCTCTGGAGTACTGGCCGCTTCTAGAATCACCTCCATGTCCTGAAGCCATGCATCTGCAGCGATCGCATCTTCACTGCCATCGAAGAAGGGAGGGTTCAAGCGCTTGAAGCTGTTGGTCATGCTGTTACCCTGATGACCTCCTCTGGTCAAGGCATCTGCCACCGCCTGGTGCAAGGCATCTCCGCGACGATCCTGGGAGGCTAATAGGTACCTGATGAGACCCACCAAAGTGCCATCGTCAGGCTTTACAGGCTGGACGGGCTGAACTGGTGACTCTCCTCCAGTAGGCATGACTCTGGGGGCTACTCCTGAATGTTGGGCTTGATCTCCAGGTTGCTGCTGGTCCACAGGAGGTACTCCACCTTGCTGATCGGTAGGTCCAGGAACAATGCCGCCGAAGAAGACGACATAGGAATCAATAAGGAAGGACCAGGACAGATCAATGATACAAACATGTGATCAGGTCAAGATTCTCAGGGATTTGAAGATATGAGCAGAGATCAAGGGCGAGTACTGATTGAGACATCTATTCGGTAAACTCTCACATATATTGATTTATGAGACCTGCATGGGCCACCACTTAAACCATGTCACGTCCCAGAACCAGAATACTGGAGAGCGGGGGCAGACATAGCCTGCTACGTATATTGAAGTGCAATCTACCTCGCTATACGGTCACGGCTGTCTAGATACATGAGGGTTTAACTACAAGCCAACAGTCTCTTATGGTCATGAACAACCCTAGTGTCTCAATCATAAGCAAGTAAGTAAGTGTTACAAGATATAAGATCACCAAATATACAATAGTAAGGCGTCCCCAACATCACATATTCAGCTGATCATGAAGCTAGTCGTTACAAAATGTCAGGACTAGCAAGAGTTCAGTCATACATGATCAACCCTAGGATCTGTTAATCATGTCACAGCCCGTAGACAGACAGTAAATAAAGGTACAACCGAGCTAACAAGTGCTCGTCGGCTAAACGCTTCAAAAGAATAATTTGTACAATAAAGTGGAAGGACAAAAGAAACTCACTCGTTGCCAGGGTTACGCCTGGTGGTCACCATCTGGCTGGAAGGTAGGTAGATCCTCTGGAGCTGCTCCGATATCTGGCCATACAAAACCAGCTGGGTCAGACCCCAGAAAGAGCAAGTGCCACAAAGCAGGCTTCACTTAGAAACTAAAACCAGCATAACACAATAGAATATAAAAGATAATAAATAAAGAACTGATGATAATAGGGATAACCACAGTAAACTGAGTACGAGGAAACCATTCAAGTAGCCAGGTCACAACCCTTAAACCAAACAAGGATCGGGGTTGTAACCCTTCACCTGAATAGAAACCCGTCTCAAATACTATTGGTACAGTAAGGACAATAAACGAAGAGAGGACACAGAACTGCTCCGGGAGCCAGGTTACAACCCTTAAACCAAACAAGGACCGGGGTTGTAACCCTTCGCCTGAACAGAACTGGACCCCTGATCTTTATTGTTAAGGCCAGCATAAGTAATAGATCATACTATTGAAGTGAAGTAAAACATGACGAGCATGGCATGGGGTACACTAAGATAATAAACGAAGAGAGGACACAGAACTGCTCCGGGAGCCAGGTTACAACCCTTAAACCAAACAAAGATCGGGGTTGTAACCCTTCGCCTGAACAGAACTGGACCCCTGATCATTTATTGTTGAGACATGCACAATCAATCGTGTCATGTCACAGTCTTGTACAGGATCAAGATAAAACTAAGCTAGAATAAACTCCATTCAATCAATCACGGCCAATCAAGAAGTACGGCTTGATACTCTTAACTAACTAGGGTTATCATAGGACTAGTTACTAGCAAGATGCAATAAGATTATCCCCAACAGCCACAAGCCCTGCAGACCATCCGGTTATCCGGGTCGAATGTCCATTTATGAAGGGTGCACCACATGACTGTGTACTGGAAATGTGCCCTACTCGTCTGTAGGCTACAAGTCCACTGAATGCGCCCAGATAACGAGATTGCCTGTAGCTGAAAATCTCTTCATGTCTACTGAATTATTCTAGTTATTAGCCTTAGTCAATTACGGTAGGTATCCCTGACTGTGGTACTCAGGGATTCCTATCCTAGACAAGATGCAAAACAGTACTAGTTATTTGTACAAACACAATCGCCACGGTGTCCATATCATTCACACTTGTCATGTCAGGGTAGCTGTCATAACCGCATGACGAGATGTATTGTGTCAGTTTTTTGTCAAGAGTGCGCCATGACGGGCCACTATTATGCCATGGTTCATGTGCAGAACTTGTATAGTACAAGTATTCTATAAGGGTTAGAACCTGAGTATAAATGACACAGTCCAACATAATAATAATAACAAAATGAGAAAAGAGGACAAGGACTTGGAAGGAGTTAGACAGCTAAGGAAAACCAAGCTCCTGCAGCTGCAGGCTCATGCGGCTAGAAGAATAGGCGTATGCGGCTGGAGGATGCAGGGCATATGCGGCCGTTAGGAGCAAGCGCATGCGACTGAAAGAACGGGCCACATGCGGCTCGCGGGGATCAAGTCATATACGGCAGCGGAAAGACTGAGCCCTATGCGGCTGGGACTTAATGCGGCTTTATGCGGCTGGAAAGGCAAGTGCTTATGCGGCTGGGACTTAATACGGCTTTATGCGACTGGAAAGGCAAGTACTTATGCAGCTAAGGGCCAAGCCTTCTCATGCGACTGAATCAAAGGCAGAGCCATGCGGCAGAGTTTCAATTGGAGTCTTATGCGGCTGAAGAATGTCAATCCTTATGCAGCTGAGATGAGTTATCTTCAAGCGGCTGAGAATTAATGCGCCAATCAACTGAGTCAAGTCAAGGCCTTATGCAGCTGAGTTGCTGCCCATGGCCTTATGCGACTGGAAATGCTTGCCGCATGAAGACTCATTCGGTCAAGTATTTCCATACGGCCAGGACAGCTATACGGCTGTACTGTTCTTTCTTCTTCACTGATCCGAGAAGAAGAACACCATGAATCCAAACTTTCAAGCTCCATAAGCCCTTCATCCGGAGTCCAAATTCGATCTTCCATAGGTCGAATTGGGACAGAACGAAATGCTTTACAACATGGAACCATCAAGACTTAGAAATAACAAAGCTAAGTAGATCAAAACCCAAGAAATCCAAAAATAAAATAAACTTAGATCTAGAAGAGTTTAGCCATGGAAATTAAAAATGCCAAGCACTAAAGAGTCTTAGAATGTTACAAGGAAGAAAATAGAACAATAAATCTTGAGTTCTTCCATGAAGCAAGATGCACTTGCCTAAGCTCTCTTTCTCTCTCTCTCACTCTCCTGGTGGTTGAAGAAGTAATGGTGGAGAAGAAGAAGTAAATAAAGAGAGAGAGAGAATGAGGGGAATGGATTAAATAAGAAGGGTGGTGGTAGGTAGGAGGGTTCACCTTTGGTTTATGATGAACCAAGCCAAGCCGAACCAACCCAAGAATAAATCAATCAATGAAATGCTAGAATAAATCAAGCAGGAAGACATACAATACGGGTCAAATTACATATACGTATACCAAGATACGTAATACGAACCACAGACACTACAGTAACTTGGCCATATTTTAACAAAAATAATTGGTCCCTTGGCAAGAGTTCTAATTAATTCAATCTCTGGTGAAATTAGACGATCGACCTGAATACCAAAGAAGAGATAGTAAGTTATTTATTACGCAGTTACATTAGAAGAGGCCAGTAATTACCGAGTTACTTATATATTTGCTCAACCAAGAAGGAAAATGACGTCTCATTTCTTGTTCTAATGCTTCGTCTGTTACCTTGGCGGGGGATTAGCCTTGGCGGGATTACCGAGTTGCTTACATATCCGGGCCACCTTGGCGGAAGATTAGCCTTCTCCACAACGCCAGCACGAAAAGCATTCCTGTTCCTCCGGTACGGATGATCCTTCGGCAGGAATTGTCGATGACAATCGAAGAAGCACGGTTTGCCTCCGTGTTTCAAACGAAAAGCCTTAGTACGGTCCATGTAATACGGACATGAAATATGACCATGCGTGCTCCATCCAGATAACATACCATAGGCCAAAAAGTCGTTGATGGTCCACATAAGTACTGCCCGCATCTGAAAATTTTGTTTTCTAGATACATCGTACGTGTTGGAACCTACTTCCCACAGCTGATTCAACTCATCAATCAATGGCTGTAAATACACATCGATGTTCCTTTTTGGATTGTTCGGACCTGGGATAGTAACGGTGAGGAACATATAGGAGTCTTCATGCACATCAAAGACGGTAGATTATACGAAGTGATGATCATAGGCCAACACGAATACTGGGACCCAAAAGTCTGAATGGGATAAAACCGTCGGGGCAGAGACCCAATATGACATTACACGGATCAGAAGCAAAATCTGGATACTCTCGATCAAAGTGCTTCCATGCTTCTCCATCAGATGGGTGATCCAACACTCCTTCGGTCTGTTCTCGCTTATACCAACTCATATTTTCTGCAGTTTTCTTCACCATAAACAACCGCTGCAACTGCGACATCAACGGCAAGTAGTGCATCAAATCGGTAGGCTTTCTTTCACCGACAGACTTACCTATACCACTGCCCTTGTAGCGATCAGCACCACAAAATCTGCAGGCGTCTTCATCCTTGTCGTCTTTGTGTTACAACATGCACCCGTTGCGACATGCATCGATTTTCTTGTATCCTATCCAGAGCGATCTTACCATCGTCGTAAGCAGCGTGGTTGTGGACATCCACATAAGGCTCATACTCCGATGCTAAAGACACAAGTTCTTCGTGTGCGCTCCACTGATAGTAATTCGGCGTGAAATCCTTCGAGTATAAATGATACGTGACTTCCACTTTTGGATGATATTTCAAGTTGCGACATCTCACACACGGACACTTAATTTTGGTACCGTCCATGTACTGAGGGAACGCCTTGGCAAACTGCAGGAACTGCTGTACACCCTCTATGAATTCATCCCGCACACCGCACATGTCATTAGGATGACGGTTGTACATCCTAGAACGATTCCGCAGATAGTAATTCAGATCTATATCTATTTGAGTATAATTCTGTAAGATAGATACATGTACTCATTGAAACACTTGTAAAAGTAATAGACGCATTAATCATGACATATCCTACACATTGAAATAGAATCCCAAGTAATCATGATACAACAAGTGGTAATAGTGTATCACATGACATGACCATATAACCATAGTGTATCAGAATTGACCACACAGAAGACTTAGCCTAATTAATCTCCATAAAACAAGTGGTAATAAGTCCATAATTAATCTCCATAATTAATCTCCATAAAATAAGTACACCTGGTAATAAGTCCATAATTAAGTCCATAAACTCATCTCCATAAAACAAGTACAGCTTGTAATAAGTACTAATAGTCCAACACAAAATATATCCATAAAACTACACTAATGACGACCACGCAGCTCACGCATACGCTTAATGATACCATCACGTAACATCTTCTGATAAGTGGGATCGACGGCGGGAAAGTGCCATTCCACTGCAGGTGCTGGATGAATGGAACTCCCGGTCTCACTAGCTACCGATGCCACTTCCTCCTTAACAGTAGGAGAAGCCACCTCAGCAATCTGTGTTTCCCTCAAAAGACGTGCCGCTGCTCGGGTCATGGGTGCTATCTGGTAAGATCGATATTCACAGAGAATATAATTGTAACATAAGCAAGCTAACTAAAGAAACCAATATCTCGTTTCATATCAAAACCCAAGTTCCATTGTGAAATCTCAGTTTTCTTCAATGAGTATACCTATGTCTGTTTAGTTCAGTTTTTTCTGAGATTGTATACATATGTATATATGTAGATTGATAGATATAGCTATAGTTATATAAGAGTTTTTCCTGAGATTGTAAATATATGTATATAAAGGAACCATCAATGAGTATACATATGTATATATTGTATACATATGTATAAGAGTTTCATGTATACATGTATACATATGTATAAGAGTTTTCTTCAATGTATACATATGTATAAGAGTTTTCTTCAATGTATACATATGTATAAGAGTTTTCTTCAATGAGTATACTTGTCTGTGTGTCATGTTATATACTTCCATGTTTGCGTATTAGGGTGCGTATGTCTGTATCTGTGTCTTTGTCTCAATGCGTGAATGTTTGTGTCCGTGTTCATGTTCATGTCGTGGCAGATTGAGGGAGTGTGTCAGTGTCGTGTCCAAGTCCAATGTATCGTGTCTATACGTGTCCAACACCAAAATCTGAATTCATATTGTCCCTCCCCCTCCCAAATCACAAATACAATAACTTAAATAAAATAGCAATGTGGGATAGGGTTTACCTTCGACGGATGATCGAGAAGGGTCTGACCGGAGGGGGCGTTAAGTCGGAGAAAGGGGGACTAAGCGGCGGCGAAGGAGGAGGGGACTAGGCGGCGGAGGAGGGGGTCGGCGGGGTTCGTGGAGACAGAGGAGGGGGTCGAGGGGGTCGGGGGTCGACGGTCACCGGAGCAGGGGGTCGGCGGGGTTACCGTAGACAGAGGAGGTGGGTCGGGGGGGGGGGGGGGGAGGGGTCGGCGGTCACCGGAGGAGGGGGTCGGGGGTCGACGGTCACCGGAGGAGGGAGTGGGGGGTCGGGTTGGGGAGAGGGGAGGGTTTGAATTTGGGTTGAAATTTTGAGAATGAAAAAGAACTCGATCGGCTTACCTAAATGAAATTTATTAGCGACGTCCAATAAAGATGTCGCTAAGCGTCGCTAGATCAAAAAAACTTAGCAACGTAAAGCTAAATCGTCGGTAAACGTCGCTGATCAGCGACGTTTACCGACTTATCAGCAACGTTATTTTTTTTAAACATAAGAGATGTCGCAGGATGTCGCTGATCATCGCTAACAGTGACGTCCTGCGACGTTTTTTCTATGCGTCGCTAAATTCCTTTATTTTAGCGACGTTTTCCTTTGGCATCGCAAATTTCGTCGGTAATATGACTTATTTTGGTAGTGAAATAATATGTTTAAAAAATAATGTGAAATCTATAAACTAGAAATTGAGACTTCAAATTGTGCATTACTATTGTACAAGATGAGTTCATGCATTCTGAATGTCGAAATTTTCAGGCCCAAACTATAGCTCTTGTGGTTGAAGCAAGTTCATCATGGAGCTTTAATTGGACCTTACTATCTACAAAATGAGCTCCTATATTTTGAATCTAGAATCTAAAAATTGGGATGAGCCTTACTATTGATGCCCTTACTCACTTCTCGACCCAAAATTCTAGAACAATTGTTAAAGGCACTACACTAAGTTGAAAAATTGTTAAGAGACAACGCACTAACTTGTTAGGGGCCAAACAATACTAATACTTAAATCCCTTTCTTCTTCCTTTTCCTACTATCTATCTCTCGCAACCTAAATCCTAAACTTAAATTCATGGCAATAACAAATAAATTCATGGCAATAACAAAGAGTCTTTCCCAATCAAAATAAATATCCAACTCTAACCCTAAACTTTCAAAGTTGTTTGTTTAAATTCTATTTTTTTTAACCCTAACTCTAAACCATGTATAATCAATGTACTTTTTTAGTAGTTTTGTAGTAGATAGTCCGATTTGAGATTATTTGTGAAGTTTCAAACTCCATTAATAGAGTTTCAAAACTTCAGATTCGAAATAGTCACGTTCGGGACGACGAAGGACTGTCAAAGTTTTGATAGTCATGAATATGTACATGACTATAGTCCTATGACAGAGTTTCTATCCAAAACTCTGACTATAAATCTTGATGTCCCAGAACCATGACTTGTTGAACCAATGATTGCTACGTATGTTGCACTTTACAGTACATAAGCTTCACACACATGCTTGATATTGTTTGAGTTTTGCCTGTAATTATCTGTTTGTGGAGTTCTTGGTGACAAGCTCAGTCTTCTTAAACTCTTTCATATATTGGATTTCATTCCATTCCTATTCGCAGTCATGACTTGGACAATATTCTTCTTGAGAACCTTGGTGATTTAAGTAATTTGCAAGAAGTATTTGAACATGAAGCTTCTTCTCTTGACATGTAAGTAATCATTCTCTTTAAGTATGGTTCCTTTGTGGGATTACATTGATTGAAAATTTATGTTCCCCCATAATTGACAGGTCATTGTTCTGAAAAAATCATGACCCTTCCCGAGGGCTTCATTTAAATTTTGTACCAAACAAACGCCACTTGGTCGATACCCATGTCATGGCTAATTTGGATACTGACAAATGAAGGTTTCTCCTGGTGTGCGGTACCTACATCTTGCTCATGGTAGAAGTGTTGAAGTCTATGAACGAGATGGAAGTCATTCCTATATATCTTTCATCAAAACGTATTACCAAACTCGTGCACTTAGATGTAGTCAACAAAAAGGGCTAGGAGCATGATGAATTATTAGTTGCTTCGGATGATAACAATGTGAACAAAAACAAGGAAGTATATATGATGCTCGTCACATCTTGTTAAATTCAAAGATGTTGAGAAAACTAGTTTTCACATGGTTGAATGTCGATACCTTTGCAGAATCACCATAGTTGGAACTCTAATTTGTAGAAATGGGCATCTGACTTTATAGGTGGGAGTGGTCTGATAATAATTTCTCCATAAGAATATGAGATTTTACCATGTTCGTTGTGCAAGCATGCATTTACAAGATGAAGTATATCTTGATTTTGCAATCATGTGGCTAAGAACTTATTGAAGCGACATATCAATCTTCTGTTGGTGTTGAGAATTTTCCAGAGTACAAGTACAATGAACGCCGTGTGTCGGAGAAGTTCGAAAAGTTGAAGGCGGCAAATGTTGCTCGATTTGAGCACGTGTCAGAAACGTTGAAAATCTGTTGTCAGTGTCGCTGTACCGCCGGTATACCAATTTAAAATATTTTTTTTTCATTCTAGAAAGGTTCTATCTCGAAAGTATAATTTTTGGGTATACCACCGGCATACCGATATTGGTGTCACATCCTGCTTATAGAATACGACGGACCGAGTACGTAACAAAAGAGAATACCTATAATAATACTTAAAAAATAAAATATAGCAATTATTATCTAAGTACAATATTATAAAATATAGTTATTACACTCTACCTACATTATAAAAATTTCGTCGTCAAAATTTAATTATTAAAATTAGGATTTTCAAAGTACTAATATAGAGAAGAAAAAAGATATTCTACACACCTTACATAAATAAAATAGTAATTTATTTTCAAAAAAAAAAAAAAAACTTCAAATTATATTCATTAAAATTTCAAGTAAAGAAAATATAACGATGCTTGAAGTCATCAGGATTATTGAAATTATATACAATCAAATAAAATAGTCAAGTAACTTGCTGTTTTAATCCATAACCATGTAGGTTCTTTTATATTCATATTCCTCTCTTCATGTTTCATGACGTGTTAGAGTAATCTTGTGCCTCGCCAACGCACATATGACTGCAATTAAAATATTATTTTACTATCAAGATTCATGACTGTAGCATTTTGTTACCTTACTATTGATATCCATAAAATGAGTAGGAATTATGATTTTGAAATAGCCTTACTGTTGGAGTGAGTGAGATTTCCAACCTATGTGAAAAATACCCCGGAGTCGGATTGTGTTTTCCCATATATAATAGAAATATTTCAATCGATTTGGATTGGGATTTATATATATAGTACGAATATCTCAGTGGAGCTGGATTGGGTATATAATAGGATTGAGTATTCCAACATATAGTAGAATACCTCAATTGATTGTGTGTTTGAGGTTATATGTACTAGGTGTTTCTTAACCCTAAAATATATCTGAAAAGGAAGCAAGAGTGCTTTACAATTTTTGTGAGAGAAAGAATTGAAGACTATTTTGAAAGAGAGATCGCTTCAAATAAATTTTCGACATCTCTCGTTCTTTGGAGTCTGCAATCAAAATTTCTTCTTTCAAGTGAGTTGTGGTGATCCGTTTGGATCGGAAGGAGCTTGTAGAGGGTGTATTCTCTTTATTCCGTTAGTAGAGATTCTTCAGGGTTGGACTCTGATCGTCCTATGGTTTTTTTCATCTGAATTTTTCACGTAAAAATTTCTGTGTCTACGATTTGTGTTTGACATTTTTAGTTTGTGTACTTTTGCTCGATTCTCTTGCAAGGCTCTCTGGTTTGGGAGAACATTTTTCGCGCTTCGTTTCCAACTTACATGTTGGGATGTCCTTAGCAATTCAAAGAAATTCAATGACCAGTACTTAAACTCAATTCTTCTAAATATATTATCCTTATTATATTGTAGTTTCAAAACTAATATACTACATTATCATAATATAAGTAAAAGTTCTTCGACAAAATGTCAAAATTATTGAATATAATTCAAAATTTTATCCAAGTCAATGGTTTTCAAATCCAAACTGTGATAAAATAAAGTCAAATTTTAAATATCAAGCTTTGAAATCAATTACGAAAAATGATATCTTGATCCCAGAAACCTTACTTAATTCATGAACCACTAGTCCGGATGGCTGCAGCAACTTTTTTATTTCATGATTCAATTGATTGACTGCAGTTCTGTAGGAAATAATAATGCCTTGTTCTCATTGATGGGGCTGATTACAATATATATAGGGTCTACATGATTGGGCTTATGGGCCATATTTACATAGTTACAAATATAATCTAACACCCTCCCTCAAGTTGGAGCATGCAAGTCACAAATGCCCAACTTGGGAAGTAAAGAATCAAACACATGCTTTCCAAGGGGCTTGGTGAAGATGTCATCCAGTTGAGAAGAAGTAGGAACATGCGAGGCTATTATGGTGCCATCTCGAATAGCATCGCGAACAAAATACAAATCTACCTCAATATGCTTACTGCGCTCATGAAATATCGAGTTCTGAGTCAGGTGCATGGCTGATTGACTGTCACAATACACCGACATAGCAGACTCCTGGCGAACACCCAAACACACCAATAACTCCTTCAACCATTTCAACTCACAAACAAGCACAGCAAGAGATTGGTATTCAGCTTCAGCAGAAGATCGAAAAACAGTTGATTGCTTCTTGATCTTCCAAGAAATAGGAGACCCCCTAGAAACACCAACCAGCCTATAACAGAGCAGCGAGTCAAGGGACAACTGGCCCAGTCGGAATCACACCAACAAGAAAGACGGAGATCACAATCAGCTTTCAAAAGAATACCCCGTCCCGGTGCATGTTTGAGATATCTGACAACTCTCAAAGCAGCATGCCAATGATCTTGTCGAGGCTCCTGTAAGAATTGAGACAAGATATGCACAGCATAGGCTAAGTCAGGGCGAGTAAACGATAGATAAATCAACCTCCCAACCAGCCTCCGATAAGACTCTGCATCCGCCATCTTTGGACTAGTCGATTCTGCCAGCTTGTGATTGGGCTCCATGGGAAAGCCAGCAGGTCGAGACCCCATTAAGCCGCATTCTGAAATGATGTCCAAAGCATACTTCCTTTAACACAAGGAAATTTCTTCTGCACTCCGAGCCACCTCTATACCAAGAAAGTACTTCAACACACCAATGTCCTTCATGTGAAAGCAAGAACTAAGGTACTTTTTGAAAGCATCTAAAGCACCTGTGTCATTACCAAACACAATCATATCATCCACATAGATCAAAACATGCAACTCTACCTTCCCTTTAAAAAGAGAGGAAAGGGAATAATCAGAATGAGATTGAATAAATCCATAGGATATCAGAAAAGCAGCAAGCTTAGCAAACCAACAACGTGGTGCCTGTTTCAATCCATATAGAGACTTACGCAGGCGACACACTTTGTTGGGTTCACTATGCGAAAAACCTGGCGGCAACTTCATATACACTTCTTCTGTCAGATCTCCATGAAGAAAAGTATTGTGCACATCCATCTGGTACAAAGTCCAGTCTCTCACAGCTGCAACAGCCAAGAACGTCCGAACTGTAGGCATCTTAGCTACCGGGGCAAATGTCTCTGAATAGTCGATCCCCTCAACCTGATGATTACCGAACACAACCAGCCGTGCCTTTAAGCGCTCAACACTGCCATCAGATTTGTACTTTATTTTGTACACCCATCTACTTCCCAATGCTTTCTTTCCAGGAGGCAAATCGACAAGACTCTATGTCCCATTATCTTCCAGAGCCTGTATTTTAGTTTGCATAGCCGCACGCCAGCCTGAATCTCGCGAGGCCTGGCGATATGAAGTAGGCTCAACACCTGCAGTGATAGCTGCAAGAAAATCTCTGTGTCCAGCAGTAAATATGTCATAACTTAGAAATTGTGTTAGAGGATACGAAATACCTGAGGAAGTGACGGGAACAGATGAACTGTGGTGAAGGAGGGACTTTTACTTCGAACAGCATTCGTCACAAAATCCTGTAATCGTACTGGCTGTGATTTCTTTCTCATTCCTCTTCCCAATACTACCTCGTCGGGCACCTCTGGCAACACTGTATTCCCTGTATCAGCAGTAGTATCCGCATCACCCCCAGCGGACTCTCCTGTCAATACTTCTGCATCTACCTGTGCATCCTCGTCACTCGGTGCCGAGCCACTAGCAACCACTCCGGCCTCAGCAACCGTAGCCGGCACCATCCCAACCAGCCTTTTTTCACAAGACTAGACGAGATCATGGAAACACCCATATCTCTTGGGTATATAAACACTCAGAAGCAGGAATGCAAATCAAAAAGACAACTAGATCAAAAGAAGCCTAAGTTCCTCTCTTATCAAAAATCTGCCATTCGCGTTAGAATCCAGCGGAAAACCTGGCTTCCTGGAAAGAATAATTCGACCTTTGGGGAAATCCAAGCGATTTCTCTGCGGAAAGAGGGAAATTTGCGGGAGAAGTCTGTAGAATTAGTGGATCTTCATCCCCTCCCCGTGATTTTGAGATCAAATAGAGGACAAATTGGCGCTGAATTTTTCTTCTCGAGAGATGATTTGGGGATGATCAGGGGCGAGCGTCGGCGCCGGATCAGGGGCGAGCGTCTGCCGCGGTCGGCGCGGGAGAGGCTAGGGTTTTTCGGGAGATGACGGCTAGAATTTTTCGAGAGGCCCTGATACCATGTAGGAAATAATAATGCCTTGTTCTTATTGATGGGGCTGATTACAATATATATAGGGTACATGATTGGGCTTATGGGCCATATTTACATAGTTACAAATATAATCTAACAAGTTCTCACTGCCACATCAAATCAGTTAATGGATTACGGGTTCTTGACACTATATATATATATATATATATATATATATATATATATATATATATATATATATATATATATATTAGATGGAGGAAATAGCAAACAAAATTGCTAAGGATGTGCACTGAGTGCACTACCTGCCGCGAAAGATTGCCGCAGAAGGTGAAGCAACTAAGTTGCTACGAGACCAAAGCTAAAGGAAACTTTTGAGAAGTTCTTGCCTGGGTGATGAAGATCAACGTGGAAACTTTTGAGAATTTTTTACCTGGGTGATGAATATCAACGTTTGCTCAAAGCGAGATTCTATCCGCTTGATCCGCTTTCAGGAACCAACAAATTCAGTAAAACTTTTGAATACTCCTTGTCATCTCACTGGACGTTGGACATAGCACGGACAAAGCAATCGGTTGTTCCTGCAGCTGTGTCTTGTATTTTTGAGTGCAAAAACAAAGATTATTAATATAGGTGCCAACCCCTAGCACAAATAATTGTCCACTAAGAACGTGGACAGAAAACTAAGGAGTTGATCCCCATAAAATGAATAGTTACCAGCAGTAATTTTCTATAAATATGACAGTTTGCCACATTTTCTATAAATGACAGTTTGCCGCATCATGGAATGGTGGTAACAGTAGTGAACAATTACAAATAAACCCCAACACTAACTACAAACAGCAGAAGAAGAAAACAGTTCTTGACTGAGATGAGACGGAGCCAGACACCACGACTGGCACAACATAGCATCTCTGATTTTTTTTTTTTCCCCTCAGGAATTAAATTGGTTGGATGCTTAACCCAGATAATCCTATAGCTATTTACTAACCCGATGATGTTTTTTTTTTTTTTTTTTTTTTTTTACAAAAGCGAAAAGTAATCTCTAAAAGAGAATTCAAATTAATTTCTCATATTGCTTGGCAGCCTATAGCAAAGCAAATGGACATAACATTACAAACGTCATGGAATGTAAGAAGTATCCCGACAGAGTCTTAATTACCGATATTGTCATGACTGATTTGCACGGGCTACACTTGAAGTGCTCGTTCTTAAGCTACTACTACTCAGGAAGTTGGAATACCATTGAGCTGAAAGCCTGGGAACCTCCTCCTGTCTGCTCGGCCGAAATCAACTTCATATAGACCGTAACGAGCAGTATAGCCATGCGCGAGCTCAAAACAATCGACAAAGGACCAAAACATAAGTGATAATATAGGTGGTAGAAGCTTTTCTTACCAATTCAGATGAGCTAGGTTACTGGTTTTTTTATGTTTACGGAAATATATAGTTTGGTAAAAGTTTTTTTTTTTGGCATTAACCAGTGTTGTTAACATACAAGCACCTTATTGTTTGAAGTAAGGCTCCAGTGTATTCCTGCAAGAAGTAGGCTCTTCTCTCGTCGTCGGTGCTGTTACCAGAACTTGCCTTGTTCACATTGAACTCCCCGTATCCTGAGTATAAATGAACATAAAGGCCATATTTCTACTGACATCAGTGTTGTTACCACTACCAGAACTCGCACCAATTGAGCTACTATGGTTATGTGCAAGGCAAGGATGACAGACCATTTTCATGAATGATAAGTGGAGGATTTCCATACTTCTCTTTGATGTACTCGAGCAATTTCTTCAGAGACCATGGAGTAATAATAGATAAATCGGGAAATTCTTGAACTTGTTCAAATATGTTCTTCAAGGTAAAAAGAAATGTCGGTATAAAACTTCTCAAAATTCGTAACTAGATTCAGTATAGAAGCATCGTACCTTGCCAAACTGTACTTTTGAAGCTGCATCAGGGAAAAAAAAAATGATAATTAGTAATGTCATTGATAGGGAAATATAAATGTGAGTATTTGGTACGATTCAGTAGAAACGAAGACATGTTTGGAGGCTTAATTACTTGACAATTTGGCATAAATATCTGCTAAGCAGTTCCTCATATCAGTAGAAGAAGTGTTATACTCTCCCTGATACATTCCATTATAGTGAGTAATGCCAATGAAATCAAATGACGCTTTCAAAAACTTCGATTCTTCTGCACCAAATGAAGGTAGGCGAGATCCAAGAACCTCTTTCATGTGTGCTGGGTAGGTTCCGTAAACAAGTGGATGAAGGAACCTGATCCAAAGAAATTAAAACATGAATCATGAGTTTTAGAGGCATCAACAAGAAACAGAAGAAATTATACTTGTAAGTGATCGACAAAAGCCTCTGACCATCCCAATATGAATTCCTCTGTTCTTTTTGCCGCAGCAACATCCCCCGGTAAGTTTGTCAAAGGCTCAAACCATAAACCCATGAGTGTAATTCCTACTTTCCCTCCTTGCATTAGCTACAGTACATACACAACATTGTCTCAGAACTTTTAAATCCTCTTAAAATTGTGCGTCGGACAAGATTTGGACACGGATGGCTCTGGATAATAGAAGTGAAGGGGGAAGATGTATGTTCATACCTGATACTTTTCTTTGTACAAGGCTGCAGCTGATGCATGTGATAGCAGAAAATTGTGGCCAACTACATATGGCTCTCTCGCGGAGTCCCCCATGTAGCAATTACCGCAAGGGTACGAGCAGCGTCCTGGAGGGAATACTCCTAGGGAGTAGCCTGAAATTGGCTCTACATTAGGTTCATTAAATGTAATCCAGTTTGTCACTCTGTTGCCAAATTCTCTGAAGCATGTATCAGCATAAGCTGTGAAATCCTCTCTGGATCCAAAAATAAAAATAAAAATAAAGATGAGAAGCCAGCTCAAGATTTATATGGCACCATCTCATCATGACTAGTGGCGGATCCATGATTACAATTCACTGGAGGCACAATCATAAAGGGGTTGGGGGGCAACGCGCCTAAATTTTTTTTGAGAAAATTTGTGTGGCACCCCGCTTTTGTTACGTTTATTTAAGGTGCACCCCACATGTTTACATGAATGTATGACACCCCCCACTTTCAACGTTTTTCGTCCAAGACTAACAGTTGACCGCTTTGACCAATTTTTTTGGACGAAAATGCCATCGTCTCCTTTGTGTGTCCCCCCTCCCTGTCACACGTGGCTGCCCCCCGCCGTGCTCGGCCCCCCTCCACGGCGTCACTGCACCCCCCCTCCCCAACCTCGCCGCACCCCCCCCCCCCCCCCCCCCCCCCCCCGGCCATCACCACCACCACCATCACCTACATCATCACCACAATCAACCATCATCACCACCACCGACCCCCTTCCCCCCCCTCCCGCTCCGCCCCCCTAGCCCCCACCGCCGCCGCCGCCGCTGCTGCTGCGCGCTGCTGTTGTTGCGGCTGCTACTGCTGCTGGTGATGCGGTGGCGGTGGGGGGTAGGGGAGCGGAGCGGGAAGGGGGGGGGGGGGTGGAGGGCGGAGTGGGAGGGGGGGGGGGGAAGGGGGTCGGTGGTGGTGATGATGGTTGATGGTGGTGATGATGGAGGTGATGGTGGTGGCACTACAAGAAAATGTAGCATTTACGACGCGCAATTTACGGCACGCAGTAACCGCGTGCCGTAAATGACACTTTTATGGTACGCATATTTGTGTGCCGTAAATGAGTTATTTTTTGTCTTTGTTACGGCGTATTTTGTATGTAAGCCGTCATTGTAAATGTATTTACGGCATGCAGGTATGTGCGCCGTAAATGATACCTTATTTACGGCATGCATTTGTGCACGCCGTGAATGATAACTTATTTACGGCATCCATTTGTGCACGCCGTGAATGATTTTTCATTGACGGCATGCACTTGTGAGTGCCGTAAATGATAGCTCATTTATGGCATGCATTTGTGCACGCCGTGTATAGTGCAATTGATTCTTCTGAGAAACTTTTTCCTATGTAATTGTTTCTCCACTACTACAAAAATAGTTAACAATGACACTTTATAGATGACACTTATAAAAAAATATCATTAATGATACTTTTAATGTCATCCCATTAGATGGTCTTCAATAATAACAATAACACTAAAAATAATAATGTCATGAAAAGTTTACTAAGATGACGATTAAAAAGATAAGGGTCATAAATTTTTTTGTGGATGTCATCTTTTGTGTATGAAAGAAAAGATGTGGGCCTAAAAATGACACAATAGTATTATAAGTCATATTTCACTATAACAAAACAAGGATTTACCAACACAATTTTTTTTAGTTCCTACATTTTTTTACCGTTACAAAGTACCAATGGTAGAAAATAGTTACAAGTTAGAAAAATTGTTAGTAAAAATAACAAAAAAATGAATTTTAATATTATTGCCCTATAATATTTTATTTGTAACACTGAAAATCATTAAAAATTAAATAAATTAAAAAAGTAAAAAAAAAAGTGGGCCACGTATGTTATATATGATAATGAACAGTGTTGTTAAGGATGGAAATTTTCATTTCCCTCCAGATCCTATCTCAAGCCCTAGAAATCTCTTGCTATTTTTTTTCTACTCCTCTCCTCTCCTCCGAAGGAGACTCGCTCTTCCACTCCGCCATCGAGCGGCTAACACTCACTAATAACTGCAACTCCCTCCGGTCCCTCACCCAAATCCAGTTGCAGATCCTTTGGCGAGGCCTCGACCAGCAGTCAGTCCGCCTCTCCCTCTTCCTCGTCCTCTGCAACTCCCTCTCTGCTCTCCCCTATGCCGTCTCCGTCTTCGACGCCATCTCCGAACCCAACCTCGTCCACTACAACACCCTCCTCAAGGCCCACTCCGGCCAACGCTCCCCCCTTCACCTCCCTCTCCCTCCTCCGCCGGATGCGACGCCACTACCAACCTCCTCTCCATCTTGACAAGTACACCATTACCTCCCTCTTTAAGCTCTTCGAGCTCGATTCCAACTTCTCCTTCAGCTCTTCTCTATATTCTGCTGCGATCTGCTACGGGCTGGACTCCAACTTGTTTGTTGGCACAACTTCTGTGTGAAGTGTAGAGAGATTGGGAGTGCCAGGAAGCTATTCGATGAAACGCCTCACTGGAACAAGGTTTCCTGGACCGCCATGATCGTCAGGTACCTGATAGTTTATGATCTGGGCTCTGTGCGGAGCATGTTTTATGAAATGTCGAGGAGGAACATGGTGACGTGGAATGCTGTTATTGACGGGTGCATCAAGTGCGGGGATATAGTGAATGCCCGAGAAGAATTCCATCACCTTCACATCGATGTTTAACATGTACGCAAAGACTGGGGATATGGCCGAGGGCTTTGTTTTAGGAAGGAAAGCTTGGTGGGAAGGTAATGAGTTCTCGTGGTCCGTTATGATCCCGAGGTATGCTCATAATGGGTTGTCCATAGAGGCGTTGAAGAATTTTATGGAGATGCATGATAGAAAGATTAGGATCAACGAGTTTGTCACAGTCGGGTTTATGTCTGCGGGAAGCTTCACGTTGGCGAGATGGGTGGACTCGTACATTACCTGGAGCAGATCAACTTGAAGATGGCTCATGTGTTGACTGCTCTGATAGATATGAATGCAGCCTCGACGCTGGTGGTCGTCCTCCCTCTGATAGTATCTAAGGCACAGATTGATGAAGGCCTATTATACTCTGCAAAGTGGTGTGTTACAAGGTAAATATTACTGCACAAATGCTAGTCATTAAAGCTCTAGGTAGCATGCTCATTATTCTCTGAATAAGCTACTTTATTGAATATTTAGCACTAAAACTTTCATAAATCCTGTTAGAGATTAACTTTGACCAACGTCTTTAGAAAATTGCAAATTCAGTTGGGTCCAAATTCACTAAAGGTCTAGGTTTAATGTTCAATGTGTTAAGTAGTGGTACATCTATATAAATTTCATAAAGATCGAGTACATATATTAGTTTTGCTGTGAGCGATGATTTCCTAAGGATGCATTCCAACAATATTTGGCTCTTATAATTCTAGTTATATGCAGTTCTGACATGTGGGTACTTGGCTTGCATAAGCTACGCCAGTCCATTCTGTGGGTCTTGAAGATAAAGACAAGAAAGAGGAGTTTAAGAAACGTTGGAAATGGAGCTTGCAGATGAAATGTTGACTTCTCAAATTGTCACACGGATGAGGTAAAGGGGACTCTGATGGATGTTACAATCTTTATTGCCCCTTTTATGTAATATTTGATTTAGACCTTAGTTTGTACAAAGTTGAAGACATGCAAAATGAATTCTACCTGCAGTATACACGTATTATGTCATCGAGATTGTCGCTTTTGAATCGTAAGGATACATAGCACCAGGTACTACTAAGTACCAACCTATCTCGTCAATAAATTATCGTTTTTGAATATATATGCAGTCTGCTTCTCTGTTTAATATTAGGTGTTGTTATTTTAGTTCCGTTCTTTACACTATGATTTCTTATGTTCTATAGTATTTGCTTAAACATGCCATGAAGATTATTGTGAACTGTAGTTACTAATTTAATGATCGAGTCAGCACCAAATTGTACTAACTTTGTCCATCTACGAAGACTTTGGAGGTATTTTTCTTTAAGTGTTATCATCATACGCATACAAGTTTAATCTTGTTTCTTTTTTGGTCCAAGGGTTTCATTCGAGTAATTCATGTATCTATTGGTTAATTTGATTGTTTTCGTAGGTGGAAATCATATGTATTCTTGATCAGCTTATATTCTAGGTGGTTTGTATTTTTTGGGGAGAGTTAGGATTCTCAAAATTCATTTGGGGAGAGTTAGGATTCTCAAAATTCATTTTGAAAGAGAATTTTGAGAATCACCTTTATACAATACTTGGTAACCAAGTTCTCGAAAACCACTTTTATACAATCTTAGTTGTGCCTTATTTTTAGTGTTTTGTTTTGATTTACTAAATTTTAACAAATTCTTCGAGCTCGGGATGAAATGGTAAACTACGAAAAAGCGGCAGGTTGAGATAATATTTCATGTCTATTTATTTTTTATTTCACTATATTGATTCCTTTTTCTATTTGCTTCTCATAAAGATTGGTTGTAACATTTATCTGTGTTGGCTGAGAGAGATGTATTTTAGCTAATGAGCTATGCCACTAATCTACATGATGTATGCTGCGAAAAATTGTACTTTGTAGTACCTTTAAAAAAAATTTGAAAACAAGTTTTTAATTTGCTATAAACTATCATGGGGATACACTACAACTATATCATTATTAACCAACAAGGATCCCTTAATCTTATCAGGTTCAGATGTACTAAATGCAAAATTTCAAATGATATGGCTATTTTGACCTTTTTTTATGGCATTTGAGTGTCATTCTTCTTCTTAGCTTTTTGATATGCTTCTAAATTTTTTGCGTCTAGTTTTAAGAACTACATGGATTTCCAAAATTTTTATGTCTCTAAGTAACATTGTGGCGATTGTCAAATATTTAGGTTTTGAATTCATGGATCCTCCCTTATCAACACATGCGACTGAGGAATCGGATGTGAAGTCGTCATTCCGTAAACCCTCACAAGAAGCAGGTAATAGGATCAGTCTCGTCTACATCAGAAGGTATATATCTTGTGCGTTCCAATTTCTCTGCTTTACATATTGGTTATCCATACATTATTTTGAAATTTATATGTATATGCTTTGCGATGATACAATTGTAGCTAAGAGTGCCATCATGTAGTTTGGATTTAAAGGCATAGACAGGGACGTGGATATACGATTGGATCATTATATCTAATAACTAAATAAGTAAAAGCACGTCCCACACACATGTACACACACACACATAAACACACACATAACTAATTTTTTTCGTCAATAACTTAGTTACTTTGTGCAGGATTGTCCAAACTTATACTGCATTTCTGGTTTGAGGTAGTTTATCGCATTTAAGGAAGCTGCTACTGCCACACTTCCGAAAATTTCATGTTATTATGTGGCATTCCTGTACTATATATCATGGGTTTCTATTATTCGGAGAAGGAGATAGGTGAAGCTATTTTTGAACTTCAATAGCAACTGCTTCCTTTTTCTTGGTTTGCCTAACAACTAGTGAAGAGAGAAAAATGAGTTTTGAAACCAAAAACTGTTCATGTTCATTTATGTAGGATTCACAGAAGTTAGATTGTTGATAGAATTACTCCAGGTCTGGGATAGAATTATTCTAGGTCTTCATTCCTTCTCCTTACTTCCTCACACTAGTTATGGGACATAGTTGCATATAATTGCTCCAGGTCATAGCATATGCAGGTATTTGCTCCAAATGGAAAGAAAATATCATGGAATCAATTTCCTTTCCTTTCCTTTCCGCGAACCAAACGAGGCCTAATGGTATTCACTGATGTAGCTTTAGATGGGAGGTTCAGTTTTGCACCCCTCCAATGAAATATTAGCAGAGTATAGAAACAAGATAGTAGAAGAACAATAAAAACAATAGGGGGAGGATGGATATATTTAAGCGCAAGTGAAGTTTGTCTTTAAATTAGTGGGAAATAAAAATTGTTCTGATATGTGTGCCACCATAGGGTATATATACTCGATGACCAGAGGCAGTTATATAATCTAGCCGATGTGGGACTATATGCACAATAGTTAAAAACTCACAAAGCTGGAGGGCCACAAGAAGAAAACAGAAATGCTTCAATTATAGGGTACAAGGGAAAATTCATATCAAGTAGTAGTTGTGTGAAGAAATTTGCTCTCTCAAGGGCATAAACCATTTAGATCAGCTTTTATTTCATAGGATGAAATTTCACCTCTGATTTAACTTCAAGAAATAAGGAGCAGTGACTTTAACAAAAGCATCTGCTAGTCACACACTAGGCACAGATTTCCAGTAATATTGGATGAGAATATCTTGTTACTTGTGTATCTCTTTAAAGGCATCATTTAGTTCATAGATGGAAAACAATAATACTTTTGCTGAAAGCATTATTTTTTGGAAAATATAGTATTCATCTTGGGGTAATTGTAATTTACACTGATTTATATCTTGGTGTATGGTTTATTTAGGTTTTCGTTTTGCAAGATCAACTAGAAGCAGAAGATTATGCATTAGAGAGGCTGAAGGATGGGCTTAGAAGGAATGAGTTCTAATACTCCAATGTGATTAAAAAGTTATTCCTTCTTTACACTCATGTCAATTTATGAAAATGTTGTTCTTACAACATACATGGTAATACCCTTTTTCAATTTCAGGCTTTGGAGATCTTTCTCATGGCATGCATTCAGGTTGCTGCTCCCTGATTTCTACTGCTTCATCCCGGTAAGTTAATTAGACTTCATACTCTACAAAAGGTTTGTGGTAAAATAAAAATGTTAAACGTCAAAATTTTGGAAAAAGTCGACCTAGAATCTTGGGAGATTCTACGTTTGGCTTATTATTTCAACTAGGTGCTCCTTGATGGTGATTTTGTAACATAGATTCTATTATTTTCTTTTGCCTGGGTAATTTTGTACCTTGTGGAATGAAAGTTTCCTTGTCAGTTTTTCCACTTTTTCTTGATGTCCGAATGGTTCATACCTTGTGCAACCTATTTTCTAGCTAATTTAGATTTGAAGCACTTAGTTGCTAAAAATAAGGACATATTTTGGACTCCAATTATATTCTCTAGTCTAAGTCTAAGACATATGTGAATGCTCAATATTAAATTTTGGTATATGACACTTCTAACCAAAATGCAGAAGTACAACAATTACTATTTCCCTTGCTCCTATTTTGCTTTTTCTCCTATGGAGTATAGATATTAAGCTATATATACATTTGATTTGCCTAACAGGCCATACAAACGAAAAAAATTGCAGTAATTTGGGAGTAGATGGCAGTTCAGAAAGCCAAAGAAACAGAACTGAATAAAATAATTCATATAACAGGTTTGCTTGCTTGAATTTTGGTTTAATTGTTCATATATGACCCCGGGAATATTCACTTATATACCTGGTATGGCAAGACAAGTCCTTTCCTATGGCTTTATACTATCTTGCTTGGAACCACCAAATATGGTCTAACTGGTGATATATGATTGATTGTATGGTCCGTAGGCTGATATTGGTATATGTTATATTTTCTATAAAATGAACTTTCCATTTTTGAACATGGAACTTAGATGTTGTCCGATGGGTTATATCACCCAGAAACTTTGCCCATTCTGCAATTGTTATGAGTTTGATATACTCTCTATTTCTAGCAAGAGAGAACACTTGAATATGATAACTCTTTTAAAAGTCAAGTTTGCTTGCTGAAATTACTTAGTAGTTTACTATGTATCAACTTAGAATTTATGAAGGATGTGATACTGGATGTCAAATAGATGTCCAAATAGAATGTCGTAGTGTTTCATCTGATTGCATGACTCTGCTGCTTTATCTTCTCTCTATGCGGAATGTAGTCTCTTCTTGGATTAATGTTGTTTGTTTTATGTTTTTTGAGTTTGCTGATGCAACTATAATTAGTCCAAGGAAGCACGACACTTGTTTTGGTGCAGGAGGCAAGAAATAACTTGATGACCTGATACAAGTGAGACTCCATTCTAAATAGGGTCTCCGTATTTACTTATTTGTTTATGCGATTTCAGTCTGCATCCATGCAGGTAAACGAATTAATGTCTTTCAAAGCTAAATATCTTTATATCAAACGTTTGAGAAGCAGTGGTTAATTACTAATCTTCTGTAGGTGGATAGTGTTAGCAACAATGATGAAGTCTCAAATATTATGAACAATAAAGCTCTTTTCGGAGGAAGCACACCCTTGGCAAGAAAGCTACATCCAATTGACTTGTTGCAAACTGGAGGCAGAAAAACTTTTGGGCTTTAGATCATATGTTTATTCAAAGGTAATAAACCTCCACCTCACCATGTTCACCACAAGAAACCCACATATTTTCTTTTATAAATAGAGAATCAAAACTTACTTTATTCAAGATCGTGTAGTGACTGAATGGCTAATACAAGATATGCC
Organism: Iris pallida; assembly: GCA_029216955.1. Taxonomy (NCBI): domain Eukaryota; kingdom Viridiplantae; phylum Streptophyta; class Magnoliopsida; order Asparagales; family Iridaceae; genus Iris; species Iris pallida. The sequence goes on from JANAVB010001399.1 coordinate 12,598,466, forward strand.
CCAACTGATACATATATAGTATATCCTATATATTGCTACTAACAACTCTAACCTTTCCCTCTTCTCATTAACTGATGCAAGACTGAAATGAAGGCCTAACTACTCTACCTTAACTGTTATATAACACCTATTGGTAGGACTTCATATATACACTCAACCTGGACAAAACGAGGGACTGATATCAAAGTCTAATAGGGACTGCTAATGGGGAGGTAAGGACTGGTCAATTAGGTAGCAGTGGAATGAAGTCATGTAATGCCTGAACATTAGCCAACTGAACAAAGCTTAAGTTGGGACATGACCAATAATGAAGAATGAATATATATAGATATTGACTGATACTAGGAAGATTAGGACTGAACATGGTATTTGAACTAAAGTGAATAACATGGTTGAACATGACATTACCATGTGAAGACTGCACAATCGACTTAAGACTGATATCAAATGTGAAAGGGGACTAAGAAATTTATTTAGAAAGTCCGCACTAAGAAATTTCCATTATATTATAATGCACAGTCATTGCTTTATCTAGAAAGCAATTTATCTAGAAAGTCTAGACTAAGAATTACCTCTCTAGTGTAGTTCAGAAATTTGGTAATCATGATACAAATTGAATGAAAGCCATGGCTTTGCCACTAATTTCCAACTATATCACCAATATGCTATGTGCACTAGTTTATTGGGATTTTGAAGATTTTTACATAGATTATTTCTTGAATTCTGATAATAGCCTAAATTTATGATCTTGGCTCTTAACGCGAGAATGGTGCCAGCAGACACTTTATCAAACACTTGACCAAACATTTAACACCCAACATGAGTACTATCAAATTCTAAATAGTAAATAAGGTGTACTTACAGAGATTGTTCTTAGCTTTTGAATAAGCATATTAGCAGAGCGTGGAGTTCAATGGCTTAGAGGAAAACCTAGCACCATGCAATTCAAAATGATGTTATTTTCTTATTTGGGAAGTTACTTCAATCTTTCTTTACTGCTCAAGTATTGAGAATGTTCAAATATGTTTTACCAAGAGTGAGGTTGTGGGAACAACGAACTAGGATTTTGTGACAGGTAAAAGAACGTTTTTATTGTCCACGAAACAAGTTCTCCTAAGAACCTTTCTCCTGAATTTTGATGACAAGTTGAAGCTGTTGGCTATATGCTAATATTGTCTGAATGACTTATGGATTGTCTTGTTGGAACTCGAGCATTAAATTCTCATTTGAAGGAACTAGAATTTAGAAGGTTTCTTCTTTGTACTTTCTGGTTTGAGCTGGGTGCACAAGTCCACAGCAAGTAGGATCAGAACAATTTTTTTACCTCATGTTTCTTTCCTAGATTTTGAAACACTGTACTAGTATATAATAATCCATCATGTCTGTAGATATCCATACTTGCCTAGATTCTAGATTACTTTATGTTTCTTTCAGATATGTTTGCTCCAATTTTTTGTATCTGTTGTGTGCATTCGGCATTGTGTTTATCTTGTGTTTGGTTACAAACTTCGTATTTACTTTATTTTTCACACATGTGCGCATATTACCGATTTCAATATGGACGAAATGGGACGATTGACTGAGCAATGGTTGTGTTTATGCATACATTAATTTGTGCCCATAATACTCATTTATTTATGTATATTTTTTCATTGTTGTGTTTATATATACATCAAATTGGATATAATGAACTAATTAAAACACATTTTATGTTTGTGCAGGTTATCAATCAATGAAAATATTTGGGTTGTGTTTGAAGCTTCACCTTTGCAACAATTTGAGCCGAAATTTGTCATAGAAGACAATTTATATTTTTTTCCCGAAAGTAGGACAAATTATGAAACAAGCTCAATTTGTATTGAAATATTGTATTGTTCTTATAATTCAGTACTAAAATACTTTTGTAGTTTATGAAACAATATGGCATGATACTTTGGCATGGCCTTTTGTTTGCTATTAATGTATTTTGGCTATTGAATCTGATTATTTTTATGATATCACGTGTCTGGGTTCTTTTGAATTACGTTTCACTTTTGTAGTTTGATTGGGATTATTTGCCAGTGATCAACTATTTCTTTAACTTATGTTTGTTATGTTATATACTTTGTTTACCATTGATATCCTTGCTTAAATAAATAGGCCGAATTGGTATGGAAATAATAATAATAATAATAATAATAATAATAATAATAATAATAATAATTATTATTATTAGATAAAAAATTCATAAAATATTATTTACAGCACGCTACATATGTCATAAATGGTAAATATTAAAAATATCTTTTACGGCATCAAAATATATGCTATATTTGATCATGTGCGAATAACTATTACGGTGTGCATCTATACGCCGTATTTGACCCAACGTGAATATCTATTACGACGCACATATGTATGCCGTGAAAGAACAATTACGGCACACGAAATATGCCGTAAATGGATGTCGAAATTCAGTAAAAAATATCTATTACGGCGCGCACATGTATGCCATGAAAGAGCAATTACGGCACATAAAATATGCCGTAAATGGTCGTCGAGATTCTGTAAAAAAGACATTTACGACGTTAATATGTTTACATTTACGGCATTCAGAATGTGCCGTAAATAATAGGCTCATTTACGGCATGAGCTTAAACATGGTGGTGGTGGTGGCCGAGGGGGGGGGGTACGGCGAGGTCGGGGAGGGGGGGGGTGCGGCGACGCCGTGGAGGGAGGCCGAGCATGGCGGGAGGAGACGGACAGTTGACGCGGGGAAGAGGACAACAGACAGGGGGTATTTTCGTCCAAAAAAATTGGTCAAAGCGGTCAACTGTTAGTCTTGGACGGAAAACGTTGAAAGTGGGGGGTGTCATACATCCATGTAAACATGTGGGGTGCACCTTAAATAAGCGTAACAAAAGTGGGGTGCCACTCAATTTTTTTTTTGGCATAATAATATTATATTATATTAAATAGTACTATTTTCGTACAATAAAGCATTACATTTTATAATTGTTCTCTACTAGTTTTCATACTTTGAAAGTGTTTAACTACAACATCATTTGTAATACTACTTATAAACAACTCTTTTTCTATGAAGTATATTTTCTAAAAAAAATAATAAGCGTTCGTAAATATCTAGTATTTGTTATATTCCAAAGTATGCTTCTAATTTGTAAGTTAATTAGAAGGAATTCAGGTATTTGTTATATGTCCAGATAATTATTCTAATTTAGCATACTTTAGAAGCATAAATTTAGGCTTTTTATAAAGGCACTGCCCTTTTTGATCGGGGCTAGCCCGGATTGGGGCTAGTCCAATATTTATTGGGTTTTACTCAGGACAACCCATTTATTTGATCAGAGGGCTGTCCCAAGTAATCCCGCCCTCCCCCCGAACACAAATTTTCCTCTCCTTCTTCAAGAACCCTAAGAACCCTAACTTTCCTCTTCTTCTTCCTCCTAAGCCCTAACACTGACTCCATTCTCCACCACTCGACGAGCAGCTTCATCATCTTCCTCTTCTTCCCCACGTCCTCTTCTCTCTTCGAAGGAGAACGATGGCCCAGAAACCTTCCTCGTAAAAAAGGTGCAAAATCTTCCTCCTTTTCTTTCAAAAATCGTAGAAATTACCTGAGACAATTGATGGATGAATTACATTCGTTATTTCCATACTATATTCGGACCGTAGCAAACGTGTTTGCCAAAATTTGGCGTCGGCCAGGACTGCCCAGTCTTCTGGCAGTCCTGACTGTATGCTGGACTGCCAGAAGAATGAGCAGTCCATTGGCATAACAGGTGTAGCGAAGGACTGCCCATTCTTCTGGCAGTCCTGACTGAATGTTGGACTGCCAGAGAAATGAGCAGTCCATTGGCATAACATGTTGAACAATGGACTGCCCACTTTTCTGGCAGTCCTGACTCTATGTTGGACTGCCAGGATAATGATCAGTCCATTAGCATAACATGTGTGACAATGGACTGCCCAAATTTCTGGCAGTCTAACATAAAGTTAGGACTGCCAAAAAAGTGGGCAGTCCTTTCTTACACATGATGTGAGTTAGGACTGTCCTCTTTTCTGGCAGTCCTAACTGTATCTTGGACTGCCAGAAATATGGGCAGTCTTTAGTGACACATGTCCTGAGCCAGGGCTGCCCATTCAAATTGGCAGTCCATTATACAATGAGGACTGGTTGAATATTGGGCAGCCCAATGTTTGCACTAGTGGAACAACAACATTTGTGGGCATGCCTTACATTTTAATATGAAATTAATATTCAATAATAGTCATGAAAAGAAGACAAAGGAGAAGGATGTTGAGGTCAGGCCCGAAAGAAAACGTCCTACCGCATCGGATCGCAAGGCGCGTGAAGTTGGTAGAAATGTCGAAAAAGGGCTATTAATCAGAGAACCTGAACCAGTCTCAGAAACAAGAACACGTGGAACGAAACGTATTGCAAGGCGTTCGACCAAAGCGGCGGCGACTCGTCGTGATGATTCCTCCGATGATGATGATGTACCCATTGCCCGAATGAGAGATGACGCTGGATCGGGTCCTTCTCAAGTAGCCGAGGAAGAGGAAGAGGAAGATGCGGGCCCAGTTGGTTGCTCAATTTTGAAGTCAATCGAGAACCATATTTGTTATGAAATATGGAAGGATCCGGTAAGTTACTTATCTTTTATATAGATTACCTATTCGAAATAATAAATATATGTAATATTGGATCTTTGTTTTTTTTATTTGCAGAAAAGCTCGTGCCTTTTGAGGGTAATAAACCATGCGAAGATGTGTAGTACGTGGGGATTTGATGAGTTGAAAGTGAGTGTGAAGGAAAAAATCACCCCCATCGGATTGTAGTATTTGGCAAAATACTCGTATCAGATATTGGACCACACAATGATTTCTGTATTTGTGGAGCGCTGGCATCCAGAAACTAACAGCTTCCATCTCGCAGACGGAGAGTTGACAATCACCCTCGATGATATCCACCATATTTTAGGGCTTAGAGTTGATGGTCGTCAAATGTCGATGGACTATTCCGAGGGCAACTTCGACCTGTATGATGAGATGGTGGATTTGGTTGCCAATTATCTCGGTGTCGAGTCCAAGACTTTTGTCACAATCCCGAAATTTAAGAAGTCTTATGGAGTTCCTTTAAGTTTTTTGAGGAATACTTTCAATTATGACGCCGACGACGCCGACGACAACAATGGTAATGACGACCTCGTGGCCCGTGGATACATACAGTTCATCCTAGGAGCCGTCGGGATTACAGACAAGTCCGGGACAGCGATACATGCAAAATATCTAAACAATTTTACGGACTTGAACGATGTGGATGAAATATCATTCGGAAGTGGTATACTAGCACACCTCTACCGTGAACTAGGTGCTGCATCTCGAGTCGAGTCGAAGACAATAGCTGGTTGTCAAACACTGCTCCATGTAAGTAGACCCTAGCATACTGTGTCTATACAATTGTATAAAATTATGTCGATAACGATAACATTGTTATATTTTACATTTTCAGGCGTGGATATATGAGCATTTTTCGACGCTCAATAGGGCTACTCTTAATCGAAATTATGATGAGCAGATGCCCAGGATGTGTAGGTGGAGGCCGGCTAAGATAGATACCAGACATCCACATACGTTGGCTACCCTACGTGTTGCTCTAGAAGATCTGACTGCAAAGGAGGTGAAACAATAGTAACTTGAACTAGCATTTACTTACCACTCTAGTATTCCACATTAATTAGTAACTCCTTAATTAATGAATGCATGTTGTAGATTATTTGGCATCCATATAAGGATCTGCAAAATAGCACTCGTCCTGTGCAACCAGTTGCACTATTTAGAGGTCCGCTGTTTTGTCATGAAATTGAGGAGCCTCACATCCCAGATAGAGTGCTTCATCAATTTGGATACGTACAGACTATCCCGAGTACGTTGAAATTGAGGACCGCTGCAAAAAGGAAGAAACCGTCGACCTACGTCCCGCCGTACTACCCCTGGGGGTCGTACTTTTTCGCTGACTGGCAACAACATCTTCTCGGTGAAACCATACGAACTCCGACGGTGGAGATGTGGGATTGTAGTGAGGACTATATGGAATACTATGGGAATGCCGGACATGGTATGATGTTGAATCCTGATAAGAGAACTGCGAAAGTGCCGGTAGCAGCACCCTTACCTTCCAAGTCAGCACTATATGATGCATTACAGAAGATGGTTAGTATAGTTTGTTTAATTAACCCATGTTGTGGTAAATTGTTGGTTCCTAAAATTATGATATGTATTCATGCAGGCTTCGAAAGTGAAGAAATTGGGGAAAAGTCTAATCCAGTGCAAGGGGGAGAATTACGAAGATGTTGGTACCCAGATGCAGAACATCGCAGCTGATTACCCATTTATCGATGAGCGACGCACGATGAGGCGTCATGATACTGAATGACTATGTAGTTTGTATAAGGTTGAATGTATTTGGTAGTTGGGTGAACGACCGAGGAAGTGACTTGCAAAACTTTTCTAATTGGTTGAACACTTGTCTGTGTCAACAGTTTTAAATTGGTTGAACACTTGTCTGCGTATTATGTGAATGTTATCTTGCGTATTATGTGAATGTTATCTTGCGTATTATGTGAATGTTACCTTGCTCTTAGAACTTACTGTGAGCATGGACTGCCCAGGAACTGGGCAGTCCACATACAAATAGCAAGTTCTGATAAGGACTGTCCAGTTTCCTGGCAGTCCACATATATATGTGGACTGCCAGAAAACTGGGCAGTCCTTATCAGAACTTGCTGTGAGCATGGACTGCCCACATACAAATAGCAAGTTCTGATATTGACTGCCCAGTTTCCTGGCAGTCCACATATATATGTGGACTGCCAGAAAATTGGGCAGTCCTTATCAGAACTTGCTGTGAGCATGGACTGCCCAGCAGTCCATATACAAACAGCAAGTTCTAATAAGGACTGTCCAGTTTCCTGGTAGTCCACATACAAACAGCAAGTTCTGATAAGGACTGTCCAGTTTTTTTGGCTCCGCAGGATAACAAAGTGATCTCCGACGAGTCTAATTGTATTTAGAGTGGATATACTGTAATCCTTCGGAGGAGCGCACATTGGAAAAAACGTGTTGTTGTGCTTGGAAAAAACGATAATTGGGATCTTGTAATTGTTAGCGAACAGATATGCACCAGAAGGTATGTCCAGGTAATGCTCTGGTCCAGTAGTCTGGGTGTCGCATGGAATGCTTGTCAACAGTTTGCCAACATGTTCTTGCCCAAGTATTTTGCTATAGAATGAAAGACGAGACTCCAGCTCAAAATATAGCTCAACTCTAACTTGTCTCCAGCCGTCTTTAGCGGGGTAGCCTAGATGCCGCGCAAGCACATGATATCCACAATGTCCGTCTTTGGGCACATCATCAATAGACCAAATATATTCCCGCATGCCGGGCACAAAAGCACCAATATACGCATCGAGTGTGTTTGCAGCACTCGTATTCTGTTTCTTTCTACGAGTATGGAGCTTCTCCTTCCTCTTTGGAACGGCTAGAATTTGCACGCTTCTTTCAACGTGCTCAAAGAGAGAGGCTTCTCGCTTAGTAGACTCGAGCTTCTTCTTTTGTGTTCTTGTAAGTCTTTTTGGCGGTCTACCTTTCGGAGCAATGACAGAAGATGGCTCCTGTAGACGACTACTTGCCGGGTTGGCAAGTTCTTGGATCCCAAGCTCAATGGACTTCCTCTCAGGTTCTAGTGCTGCACACCATCTGGCATGAAGAAGTTTCAACTGTGGCATGGAAAAGAAATCATCTGGACTGTCTACCGTAGGCATGATCGACAGCTGTCTCCAACGCTGATCAACGACCACTACTGGAATAGGTCTATGTTGACGTCGATATTCGTTGATCTCGTGTGCACAAGGGAGCCCGAGAGAATGTCGATGTGTACAACCACATACTTCGATATCTAAACCGACAGAATTCGCACGACCAATCTCATCAAGTAGTAATGTCAATGCGTCGCAGGACGCCACGTGGATTAAATCAGACAAGAGATGTTCTTTCTTGTGTTGGTGTTTTACAATATTCAGGCTCATCTCAAATGAAGCATTTATCTCGTTCACGACCGAATTGGTCATTAGATTAATTGATTGCCAAACGGAGACGAAACCACCGGCCGCTGAGCGCAGATATCTTTTTAGTCTTGCATGTGAGCCTTCGACATGGTTGGTAGTGGTCGTGCCGTAGTGTTTCACCATATTCGTCCATGCCAAGACAAAATTTTCTTTATGTTCATCAAGCCAGGTGTCTTTGATGTAAGATATACACGCCGGGTTGCTCTGCTCCCATTGCTCTTTGAACATGTACCATGCTGCGTTAAATGTTTCCTCACTACTTGCTCGCCACACAAGAGTCCAACCGTTGTAGAAATCTTGGAAGCGGTCTATGTCGAGTTTGCCGTCTACTTTCTCGAACTTCAGTTTGCATTGTGCTTGAATATTTCTGTTTATATGCCAAGTACATAGTAATCTACGAGCATGAGGAAATACGGTATCAATAGCATTCATCAATGCATATTTCCGATCGGTCACAAAAACAGACGGTTCTTTATGTCAACTGTAAAGTGTCTTCAGCTTTTCCAAAGCCCATGTATAGTCCTCTAATGTTTCGGTCCTCAAAAAACAAAAGGCAACTGAAAATGTCCTTCGGGTTGAAGTGAACCCAACAATGTGAAGAAGAGGCATCTTGAATTTATTAGTCTTGTACGTGCAATCAAGAACCAAAACATCGACGAAGGACCGTGCCAACTGTGTGCAATCCGGATGGGACCAAAACAGAGAAACGACTTCATTGCTCACCGGAAGTCTTCTATGGTATTCCACATAATGATTTTCGGCGAGCAATTTTATCACTTGTTGCATCGCCATTCTTCCTTTTAGAGTCCTCGTTCTAGACCTCGCTAGTGCATTGTAAATTGTCCTCATAGTGGACTTGTTCCTATCATTCTTCTGAAGCAGCGCAGAATAAATTTCTTTTGGAGCAACTCCGGAAGCTGACAATTCTGTAACTAACTTTTTCTCATCATCTTTCAGTCTTCCGGCGTAGGCATGACCAGTTAGCATCTCCGGAATAGTATGATTGTGGATCCCATTACGTACCACAACTGTCCACTTCTCGCCAGTCTTGCATCCCAACACTAACTTGAATGGACAACCACATTTCCTTGAGCCTGTCTCTTTCTTCCCATATATTATTGGGAGAAGTTCACTTTTTTTACGATGCACCCTAAACGTCCCACCTCTTTCACAACCAATCTCTGCAGTTTGATGCTTCGGCCGACACCGTAGCGACCTTGAAGTTTCAAGGGTTGTGTTGGTTTGCCTTCCAACTTCTTTGCACCATTCTAATGCTTCGGCGTAAGTTTCAAAGACAATATCTGTCGAGAATTTACTGCTCAAATCTGTGCACATAGGAGATGTGGTGCCCTACAATAAATTTACAATTTTTTAAATACCTAAATCAATGACAAAACCAAATACAATATCCAATTCAGGCTGTTAAACTAGACTGCCACAACATCTGGCAGTCTTGAGTACTTTATGGACTGCCAAAATGTGTGGCAGTCCAGTTGAATCTACTATCAACTTTAGGACTGCCACATTTATGGGCAGTCCTTGAAGTATCTAGGACTGCCAGAAAGTGAGGCAGTCCTTAAGTTTATACTTATTTAACTCGACTGCCATACTTAGTCCTAAGTACTTCATGGACTGCCAAAATGTGTGGCAGTCCAGTTGAATCGATTATCAACTTTAGGACTGCCACATTTCTGGGCAGTCCTTGACATATCTAGGACTGCCAGAAAGTAAGGCAGTCCTTAAGTTCATACGTATTTAACTCGACTGCCATACTTTCTGGGAGTCCTAAGTACTTCATGGACTGCCAAAATGTGTGGCAGTCCAGTTGAATCGATTGTCAACTTTAGGACTGCCACATTTCTGGGCAGTCCTTAACGTATCTAGGACTGCCAGAAAGTGAGGCAGTCCTTAACTTCATACGTATTTAACTCGACTGCCATACTCTCTGGCAGTCCTAAGTACTTTGTGGACTGTCATGCGATGTGGCAGTCCAATTGTGGACTACGAAAAAATGAAACTATGTCGGGGACCAACCGCGGGTTCTTCAGAGAGAATGTCGTGTTCTTCGGAAGGACCGGGATGATCGATTGCTATATTTGATGTCCCAATTTCTTTCATATTTTCTACATTATGAAAGAACATTCAAAAAATAGGAATCAACTGATTATTTAACAAACTTTGCAATATAGTAGTCGAAAACATACCGACTACTACGAATATTCGTTGAGAATTACTCTAGGGTTACAAAATAGTTAGATTTTTGTAGGGATAGGAGGAATCCCAATCTAGGGTTTAGAAGAAAATTTGAGAGGAAGAAGAGAAAGAGAAGAGAAACAAAACAAGTGACTTTTATACTACCTAATGGGCTAGCCCTAATAAAATTTTCCAATGGCAAACTTGTAAATAATACGAACTTACAAATGGGCTAGCCCTGATAAAATTATGCAGTGCCTTTATAACTAGCCTAAATTTAAAGTATGAAATAATATGTATGCTCCTATGAATTCCTTCTAATTTAGAACCCCAACCAATTAATTTGGAGTGGACATATAACAAATACTAAAATTTGGAAGATCCTTCACAAAAAAAAAAAAAAAAGGAAGAATTTTTTTTTTTTTCTTTTCACTGGGGCCAGCCCTCCAGTGGATCCGCCACTGATCATGACGAAGGATGGAGATCGAAGTAGACGAGAGTTACACTATCCTCTGACTTAAGAATCCTTCATATTCATCTTGAAGTGCCTGTGGAAGATCAAAGTGATGTAATGTAACATGGGCCTCTATATCTGCAGGAATATTTCAATGTGATTAATAACAATTCAGCCAGCAGTTGTTCTTTTTTTTTCTTTTTTCCTTTTGTTGTTGTTGTTGTTGTTGTTGTTGGCTAATGGCTAGGAATACTATACTGTAGCTAATGAGTTCGTTGATCAGATTGTTGTAGTACTCTAAGCCTTTGGGGTTCACAGGTCCTCGTCCATCTGCAGATTTTGAAAACATGAATTTAATGTTACTATTTCAAGCACGTCCATTCGCTTTGATCGGCAATGGTAAACTCTCTTTCATACCAGGAATGAGTCGAGACCAGGAGATTGAGAACCTGTAGGCATTCAAACCCATTTCATGCATCAACTTCACATCTTCCTGCCAAAGAAGAAGGAATTCTCTCACATTCCTTGTAATCCTTCAAACTTCCCAAAATTATACAGAAAAAATGGGATTACTATGTTTACCTAGTCTTTTTTCTTAACAAATTCGGCTGGGATCTCCTTGATCCCATCCTTGATCTGAATAAAAAAAAAAACAAGCGTTTTCTAGATTTTGGGTCTCAAGTAAGTTGTGAAATTTGTATTTGGATCTCCATAATCGACCTAATTAGTAGTTGGATCTTGCACTAACGGTTGAGACTGGGTTGTGTTGTCGTAAGAATCCTTGTATCTACCTAAACGGTTGACTCGACTGACTGGATTGTGTTGTGTAAGAATTCTTGTAACTACCTCATGTTAGATGTCCATACCTACTATAATTTCATTTCTTACGTGTACTAGAGTGACTCTTTCATCATCACATAAATGACGAGTCAATCGTTGGTCCAAATACTAACTAGATCGATTATGGAAATCCAAATGCGAATTTCGCATCATATTCGAGACTCAAAAGTCTAAAAATCCCCCAAAAAACAAACATATATTTACCTTGTATTTGTGATATTGATCTGCTGCTATATCAGCTGTGCTCTTATCAAGATTTTTTCCTGAAGAAAGAACATACAAAAGAGCCCTTGATATTTGTTCAAAATGAGAGCACCAACAAATTCAAACAGAGAGCTACCAGCATGTGCAAAGGTGTCCCAAATGCTGGGCTTCCTTCCATCCTCTGCAGCTGCTCCTTCCACCTGAAACTCAGTCAAGTTTTATGACTCCCTTGCGATTTGCACAGAAAGAAAAGTAATATAAAAGAGGAAAAAGAAAACGCACAGGAACACGCAGAATTTAAGATGGTTCACTTCTTAAATCGAGAAGCTACGTCTACGGTTGCCGCATGCAAAATTTTTACTATATTTCGAAGATAATTTACAAGTTGCGTCCTAATACTTCTTTTATAGTCATAAGGTATTATGACGACTTAATTACATGTGAAATATCCAACATATTCTTGGGGGAAAAAAGTTCGGGAGACATAATTGGAAGTTACAAATAAGTACGTATCCAAAAATAATTTGCTAACAAATGCAATTAAGTGAACGAACTCTATAAAAGAACGATTTTAGATATGGATGCCAAAGTTTGTCAAAGTCTTGGACAAGGTAATAGTTTCTAGTTACCTGGTAAGCAGAGGTTCCGGCACCAAATATAAAGCCGGGTGGGAAGTCATCTCTGGTTACGGCATTGGCAACAAACGTAGCTGTTGATTCTGCATAAATCAGCAGCGTGGGGAGAAACAGCAATGTGGCATTACACCATGAGAAGCGCGGACGACCCATCGCCTTCCCTTCACCTCGAATTCCCACCCTACTCATATATGTATGTATGTAGGAATACGTATGTCATTGTCCTGAAGTATTACCACTTATGTAACCTATATAAACCAACACTTGCCCCCACATAATTTAGGCCACCTATCTACTTAATTGGCACTACCCTACCTGAAAGGGTCAGGCAAGCTCAACCACTGGCGTCAATGTCCGGTCTTATCGTCCTTTCCTTCCACAGCTGAATCAATAATTAACGAGGGAACAACGAAAATAAATCCAAGAAATAAAAAATTATCTCAGAAAAAATTTATAACCATAAAAACAATAATTTACGTGGTTCGACCAAGATGTCTATTTTTACAGACGAGGGTGATTTAGTTCCACTATGAAGAAAAAAAATGAATTACAATAGCTCTCAACACTTCTCTCCTTGCACTCAAGAACTCTCTATCACAAAGATTAAAAAAAAAAATCTCTCAAACTTTTGTGTTGAACTTATTCAACAACTTTAGCTCTCTTGTGTTGAAATTATTCAACAACTTTTATTGAGCACAATGAGATATCTCAAGGAGAACCTATAGACCCCTTTATATAGCATAGAAACCAACTCAAATCCAACCTTACGTAGGATTACCATATATATGGTCAAATCCAATCTTATGTATGATTACCATATATATGGCCAAAAAGATTATGAACCTATTTTTGGACATTTTTCTTCACAAACTCTTGTCGAGATTAACACTGGATATAGAACCAAAACGAAAAGAAGCTGCCAGAAAACTCAGGTGATGTTGTTGGCTATGATGTGGCTAGCATGGGTGCTTCCTAGCTCTCGTTGTTGGATTATTCAATAATATAGGGCCACACATGTAAAATTAATTGTGTTGGGCTATCTAAATAATTAAGCCAAATTAAAATGGTCTATTTGGAAATTGGCTTAAGGGTATAATTGTCATGGAATTAATGTGTAGATACCGGAGATAATTCTAATTTGATGAGAGGCCAAATTAGAAATATCAACACATATATAAATATGTGTATTTATTAGGGTTATGGTCCCCAACTTATACGGCCACCAAAATAGAGGTTTTTTTTTTCTCTTCTGCATCCCCATCAACAGAAAGAGAGGGACAAAGGATTCAGATTCTTCTTTGTCATTAAGGGTCGTAGCAAGTTGGAAGATCGAACCCAATAAAGAGACGATCGCTTCAACATCCATCAAGTCTAGCAATGGATTCAGGTACGCTTCCGCAAGCAATTTAATTTATGTTCTTCATCTCATGAATCGACATGACACAATAAAAATTCTAACAACTGGTATCAGAGCCTTCCTGTTTGATTTATGAGATCGAAGTTTCAGTATCAATTTTTGTTGATTTTCAGGAACCTGGATCGTTCCATCTAATTTAAGTTACGGTTCCTATTGTTCGATCAAAATTTTTATGATCCACCAATTTAGATTCCTCATGTAATTTGTGGATTCAGTTCATGTGGATTTAGAGACCGCGTCCGATTTTTATTTTTTATTTTGGTGGGTTAGACTTTCCCAGGCGTTTAACTTTATGGATTTTCAGTTTTTGTTGCGTGGGTTCCGGTTAAGTTTTCATGACAACATACTTTCAGGTCTCACAACAATCGACTCTCTCCGGAGTAAAATAATAATATCGACTGCTTTCGTTCCAATTTTCAATCTCTTTATAAATATGTATATATTTTTGTTGGGATCATTGCTCGGCTTTCGGATTATGTTGCTCAATTTCATACGTAGATCTACAGTAGTATTTGTTGATTATATAAGAACGTGGAATCAAAGGTCATTGTTTTGAGATATGTATATACTCTAGCTTACCATAAATCATGTAACCAAAATAATCAACACATCATGTCTGTGAGTAATCCAGGAAGAGTTCTCGTTGCATGCAAAGCATATTTAATGTCATTTGCTTTGTAGTTTGGAGAAGCCCACAACTTCTCCTTTAAGGTGTTATGCTAAAGCTTATAAATCCATTGTGATCATAATATTTTCTTCATGGCAACTAGGACAGAGCTTTCTTGTCCTTGATATTTTTAGTAAGAATTATAAATCTATGCCACTATGGATTAATCTCTTAGTTTAATTATTATTATTAAAATTGAGGATGATGGACTGTTTCTTAGATTATTATGGTTTATAAATTAATCATATAAGAATTCTTATTGCAAAATTATTTGATTGAGATATTTGCAGTTGGTAATAATAATTCAAGGATTGTGAATTAATCATCAATGTTGACAATGCTCAGTTTAGTCAAATTAAGAATTCTTGTTTGAATCATGTAAAGAGATTCACATGCTTATGATTATCTTATTTGAGTTGTAATATTTTAAATATGCATGTACATAAGGTCTTTTGGACATGATTCAGTTTTGTAAAATTTAGTCAACATTCAATTTTTGGGTACCTTTTGTAACTCCACTTTTCTGAAATATTGTAGTTAATATAGGTAAAGAGTTAGTTACCATTTGAATTTTTAGTTTGGGCTTAAAGTCTTAATAGAATAAAACTATCTTAATTGGGCCTATTAACTGAAGCCCACAACCCATGACTTTAATCCTGAGGAGAAAGGAATTCTTCTTATTAACTGAAGTTCTTAGAGTTGGAGGTTTTTTCTAATTTCAATTCCAACGGCCATGGCAGCCATGTGCTTTCTGCCTCCTCTCTAACAACCTTGTCAGAGCAAATTCCTGCCAATAGGTTAGCCTGATCCTCACGCCAACCTTCCCTATTTAAACTCCCTTTTCTCCTTCAATCATTGCTCGTTCCTCCCCAACTTCCTGCAAGAAAGCTCGAGCAGAGATGGCGAATGGCAGATCACTGGAGAAGAAGACGCCGATGATAAAGACGACGACATTCTCAGCTTCCTAGAGCAGCATCAATCCTTCATCGAAATTTAGATCAGTAAGTACTGAATCCTTAGAGAATTTGTTGGTTCTTCCTCTGATTTCATTTCGTATATCTAATTTTGAGAGTGATCGATTTCTTCTCAAGATTTCCTTCATCAATTTGCTGCTAGTGGTCGATCTATTTTGGCCTGATCAATCGACCATTGTTGAGGTAATTAATTGACCAGCATAGTAATAATCTCAAATATGTTCCTCTTTTGATTATTCTCAATTTACTGTATCGAGTTGTAGATTGGGTTGAGGAGTAATTCAATTTTTCTCTGTGCTCGAACGACTTGGTGGATCGAGAACTCCAACCGTTTGATTGTTTTACCCAACCATTTGAGCCTGGTAAGATTGATCACCTTGTCTCAATTTCCTTAGATTGATTCTAGATAGGCTAGTGTGAGCAATCGACTCATCTGTTGTGTCAGGAAAGGGTGTGTCATATAATAAATCCTTTGTTCTTTGGTTGACACAGATTTCAGATCAGTTGGACACGAGAACCCTGTCCAAGCACTGAAGGTTGTGTCATCGAGACATCAACCAAGGCTATCTTCAGGTAAAATCTTCTAACCTTTGCAAATCAGATTGTAGATGCAGAAGAATAGATTAGGAGTAGATTGTTGTTTCATGTCTGAATTTTTTTAGTCAAATATTAAATCTCATGATTGATAGTTTGATGGAATCGAATAATGATGAGGTGAATTTAGGCTGGGGTGTTAACTGAATTCAGAGCAAAGATTTAAGGATTCGTTTATCACTGTCTTAATTAGTTCATTCCATTGTTATGTTCCTAAGTTTACATTAGACTATTAGATAGGATTTGGGTGACATATTATGATCTACAGGATAGGTAGAGTTGTTTACTGTGAGATTTTGATTTAACAACCTTGTATCAGAACTCCTTGGTATACAGGAACAGGGGGTGTCTCAGCACACTGTACTGGACAGTATAGCAGTGGTTGGGAACCATATTAATGTCCTGATAATGGACTGACTGGTAGTTGGCCTATGACTTCACTGATCCTTGTGTTTTAAACTAAGAACCCTGTTAAGTGTGATTACATATATGAATTTATATGTGCTTTCATATATGGATTGCTATGTATGGAATAGTAGATTTCTTCCTGTTAAATGTCATCTGGATTTGGGGACATGTAAATTTGTGAACTGAGCTACATTGGAACCACTGTATTCAAATTCCTGGGGACCCATCCTGTCATTGAGTGGTGATACCTGGGAATTGGTTCCTGAATACCTAGACCTGTTTTGGTTCCCTGGGACACTTGGTTGTATCAACTAATGAATTGTTTTCCCTATTAATAAGGACTAAGTCTTATTGTTCAGATTTAGGATTTGGTTTCTCAAACTGAGCATAAACTATGGATTGATAAACAGAATTCAGGAAGCAGTTTCATGCCATGTTAGACAAATAGGTTTACCTAATGCTGAGATAATTGTTAATCTATAGGTACCTGGGACTGTAGGATAAAATCTTATGAATTCATTGTCTTGCTATACTGCTTCATGAGGAATTGATATCTTAAAGGAAGAGACACAACTGTTCAGAACTTACTCTGTATTCTCTCCCTATCTGATCAGTTCCTGGAAATTAATTGTTGGCAAGTGTTGGTCAGAAGTTATAGAATGATAGCTTATTAGATAACTGATGACTATACCTGAATTGGGTGAACATTGTTGAATTTTAGTACCTTACAGTTATCTGTAGGATTCAATAGACATTGAAATCCTTTCCACCCTTTTTCTGATGTGAACCAACATGTCCTTAGCTAAAACTGTATTCTTAGACTGATTGTAAATCCCTGTTATAGACTGTTGTGTTTGATTTAGACTGGCATTTGATTTGGATAGGAGACTGAGTCTTGAATTCATATTGGTTGGTTTAGATTGTTATTGGACTGTTAAGGATGGAGACAGGAACTTTCGATTAGGTATTCCTGGAACCTGTGAAAGGATACTGAGTACATATGAGGCATGATTTCATATGTTGGACTGATGGTTGGCTCTTCCTGGCTGATCATTGAGTGAAAACTCAGTTTAGGAATGATGACTAAATATTGAATAAGTTATGTTGATCCCTGTTGACTGGACTGTGTACCAGTCCTGCTTTGGAACTGATATTGCTATTTATGGCTGAACTTTTACACTAGCATTTAGTGTCCAGCCTAAGGACTGTTTGATCTTGGTTATGTTGTGAATAACAGTGAGTTTGAGTGAAGGATGGACAGGGCAGTTCAGTCTTATTTTGGGAATAATGGATATACCCTATTTATATAGATGTTGACCATTTTAAGGACTTGTTGCATCAAGATCAAGTGATTTTGAAGAGTGAATTATTGTCTCACATATTAGGTTGAGACATTACTTTGAATGTACAAATGTGAGATTAATAGGACTTAAATAGAATTAGTATAAACTAAGGATTTTGTTAAGTAATTCTAGATTAGAAATAATTACCTTGCATGGTTAACTTATAATTGTAAATTCATAAACAGGAGGATACTCAGCTCCACTACTCTTTCTCGATCACCCGGAGACAGACAAGTATACTCCTCTGATTTGTTCATTTCTCATGTCTTCATATCCCTTCTTGTATCTCCTTGATGACACGATATTTCACGATATTATCTGGTTTCATGTTCCATGTATCATTTACGTCTGGGAGGGAAAATACTATATATATGTGATCAAACCCTGTTACAACTCATGTGAATAGCTTGGGTCCCGCACCGTGCACGCGGGGCCAAAGCCGTACCATTTCATGTTCATTGCATCTACCCAAGCCGATCACAATCTAGATGTATTTTATTATTGCACATGTCAGGATTCAGGTTGTATTTCAGGATTCATGGTTGTATTTCATGATTCAGGTTGTATTTCATGATTCAGGTTGTATTTCATGATTCAGGTTGTATTTCATGTTCAGGATTCATACCATGTTCCCTGTTTTACTTTCAGTATTCCTATTCAGTTCATATCTTATTCTCATTTCCTGTACTTTATATTTATTCCTGTTTTCTTGATTCATACCATGATGTACATATTCATTTCTCTGGATATACTTTGCTCCGCTCCTGAATAGGATATGTTGCTGGTGAGTTGGAGGCCTTGTGCGACACTTACTATGGTCAGGATACTGCTTTTCTTGCTGAGCCAGCTGGAGCTGCTTGTGACTTAGAGGCTGCAGAAGCCTAGAGTTTACCTTTAGCTTTCTATATCTTCCTGTATTGAGACTAGTAGACTTACTTTCATTTGTTGGAATGTAATAATTCTGAGTTGTACTTTACTCTGGTTGGGACACATTTATATAGATGCTGTGATTTCATACATGTTCATATTTATCTGGTTAGTTTTCTTAGGTTGGTACAGCTTACTTTGTTGTGTCTAACGACAAAGGCTGGGCGTGTCCGACTCGTGTCCGATTATTCGGCAGCGGATCGTGACATATTTTTAGTGGTGGCCCATGCAGGTCTATCCTAATAGTACCTAGGTCTTAGCGTACTATTGGGGGACTTGATTACACTAGGAAAACTTGAACACAGCATAGGAAAATCGGGAATTAAAGGTATATCAGGTTTATCATGTTTTCAGGTATATTGATATTATAAAAACATTGTTTGTTAGGTTTTAGGGTTTGTCATTCAACGAAGTTTTCTTTTTATACAGGATGGTTGCCACAAGGAAGATCGCAGATCAGCCTGGAGTTGTAGGTGGTTCTGGAGTTGCAGGCGGCTCGGAGCAGGCTGCACCAGACGTTCAGGCAGGTCCGCTTCTGCCTGCGCCTTCTATCTTTCCATCGCTGCCTCCGACGATGATGTTTGATGGCACCCAGGTGATGGCGATGTTTCAGCACTTTCTGGAGGCCCAGAACCACCAGGCAGCGCAGTTCAGAGCGACTGTCGTCGACGCACTTAGGACCAGAGAGCCGACAGCACCAGCTCCAGTACCAGCTCCAGCAGCAGTTCCAGCACCACGAGCACCGAGACCAGGGACGGCCAAGGAGTACCAGAACCTCTGCCCGATGGACTTCTGGGTAGACGAGGGGATCATCTATACAGATGAGTGGCTGGAGAATACAGAGAGGACCTTGAGCATGGCGCATATTCCAGAGGACCAGAAGGTGGCGGTGGCTAGCATGCGACTCTTCGACTTGGCCAGAGCTTGGTACCGGGAGGACCCCCAGTTGGCAGAGCCCCAGGTGTCTTGGACAGATTTTAAAACTCTGTTCAAGGAGAAGTTCTTTCCAGAGGTGGAGCAGAATGAGCTGAGGATGTATTTCGAGGCGCTATTGCAGGGGACGATGACGGTTGTGCAGTACAATGCAGAGTTTTCTAGGTTCAGCAGGTTCGCGGAGAGCCTAGTCAGAGCGCCAGAGGACAGAGCTTGGAGATACAAGAAGGGTCTCACCAGAGAGCTGCGACATACGGTGGTGATTAGTCAGGCGATGACCTATGCGAGCATCTTGAAGATTGCTCAGGCTGTAGAGAAGGAGGCAGACCCAAGGCTGAAGAGGGACCGAGACGTGGACAGTAGCAGTTACCAGGCGCCAGCAAAGAGGGTACAGATGCAGACTCCAGCAAGGCCACATCAGCAGGCAGCAGTTCAGCACCGTCCTGCCAGGGTTCCAGCAGCTCAGCATCAACGGCAGCAGGGGATCACTTGCACATATTGCCATCGGCCGGGACACCACGTAGAGGTCTGTCGCAATAGGCTTGGACTTTGCCTCTTCTGCGGGTCAGACGCACATCAGATGAGGGACTGCGCTCAGGCTACAGCTAGACTAGCAGGAGGATCCCGAGGAGCTGGAGGACCACCGCCTGCACCATCCAGAGCATTACCTACACCCCAGAGAGGAGGAGCTCTACCACCCCAGCAGCAGAGGTTTGCACAGCACCAGCAGCAGCAGAGGGGAGGAGCACAGCAGGGACGTTCTTACGTCTTGGCCGCAGTTGAAGAGGAGGCAGCTCCAGATGTCATCACAGGTTCTATTATCATTCATTCATTTCCTTCCATTGCCTTATTTGATTCTGGAGCCACACATAGCTTTGTATGATATGAGTTTTTGTATAGGCACAGCTTCACACCCAAGCCCACTAGGAGGAACTGTCAGATTATGACAGGAGGTGGGATTGTTCCAGTCAGTGAGATGGTGGATTGTCCTATCACTGTAGCTGGAAGAGATCTTAGGGCTCGACTTCTAGTGATGCCTTTGCCCGGATTCGACGTAGTCCTTGGTATCGACTGGATGAGCGAGCAGTTTGCCGTAATAGACTGCCATGAGGGGAAGGTGACTTTCAGCCCGCCAGGACTTCCACAGTTCGAGATCAGCAGACGAGTTGCAGAGAGGCCAGAGGGAGTTTACTACGGAGCTATTGTAGAAGACCAGGAGTTGCCGCATCCGCTGATTGCAGAGTATCTCGACGTCTTCCCCGAGGAGTTGCCAGGATTGCTGCCAGATCGAGACGTGGAGTTCAACATCGACTTAGTGCCCGAATCAGCGCCGAAGTCCCAACATTGTTACAAGATCAACCCGAAGGAAGCTGCAGAGTTGAAGGCCCAGATTGATGAGCTAGAAGGCAAGGGTTTTATTCGGTCCAGTGCTTCACTCTGGGGAGCACCAGTACTTTTTGTGCCCAAGAAGGATGGGACGGTGAGGATGTACATTGATTACTGTGCACTCAACAACATCACCATCAAGAATAGGTACCCTTTGCCGCGGATTGATGAGCTGTTTGATCAGCTGAGTTGAGCGAGGGTCTTTTCCAAGATTGACCTTCGGTCGGGGTATCACCAGATGAAGGTTCGGGAGCAGGATATTCCGAAGACAGCCTTCAACACTCGATACGGCCAGTATGAGTTCTTGGTGATGTCGTTCGGACTCACCACTGCCCCCGCAGTTTTTATGAATTTGATGAATAAAGTTTTTCACAAGTATCTGGACAAGTTTGTCGTAATCTTCATTGACGACATTCTGATTTATTCGAAGACGGAGGAGGAGCATGTGGAGCACTTGCGGGTTGTGTTGGAGATACTGCGGAAGGAGAAGCTGTACAGGAAACTCTCAAAATGTGAGTTTTTCTTGGACTGGGTGGAGTTTTTGGGGCATGTGGTGACAGGAGAAGGGATTTCTGTAGATCCCAAGAAGATTGAAGCAGTAGAAGCTTGGGCACCTCCCACATCAGTAGCTGAGATTCGTAGTTTCCTGGGGCTAGCAGGATACTACAGGAAGTTCGTGAAGGACTTCACCAGGATAGCAGAACCTATGACGAAGCTTACACGGAAGGACGAGGAGTTCATCTAGAGCGACGCCTGCCAGTCAGCATTTGAAGAATTGAAGAGAAGACTTACGACAGCGCCAGTTCTAGCTTTGCCATCGGGATCAGGAGGATTCGTCATCTACAGCGACGCTTCAGGGAAGGGTTTGGGATGTGTGCTTGAGCAGAACAAGAAGGTTATAGCATATGCTTCTAGACAGTTGAGGCTCCATGAGAAGAATTATCCTACACATGACTTGGAGCTTACAGCAGTCATATTTGCCTTGAAACTGTGGAAGTATTACCTGTATGGAGAGCGAGTGGACATCTTCACGGACTACAAAAGCCTGAAGTATGTCTTTGCTCAGAAGGAGCTGAATATGAGGCAGCGCAGATGGCTGGAACTCATGAAGGATTTCGACATCAGTCTGCAGTACCACCCTGGAAAGGCAAATGTGGTAGCAGATGCGCTCAGTCGATATCCTATTGCTATGTATTTCACTATGGACCGTCATCTATTGGAGGATCTTGAGAGTCTTGGGATTGAGATTATTCTACCAGGATATGGTGGACAGATGATACATATGCAGATATAGTCGAGATTATTAGAGAAGATCAAGGAGGCCCAGCTTCTTGATGAAGGACTCCGATGTCTTAGAGCTCAGGCGGAGGCGGGATTGCTTGATGATTTCACCATTGCGGAGGACGGATCCTTGAGGCATGAGAGCCAGCTGTGTGTGCCTAAGGACTTGCGGGAGGAGGTGATGCAGGAGGCCCACCAGTCACAGTATTCTATACATCCTGGGTCTACCAAGATGTACAAGGATTTACGAGAGTATGTTTGGTGGTATGGGATGAAGAGAGAGGTTGCCAGATTTGTTTCCAGATGCCTTGTGTGCCAGCAAGTCAAGGCGGAGCGCCAGAGACCAGCAGGATTGCTCCAGCCTTTACCTATTCCGGAATGGAAGTGGGAGCATATTACCATGGACTTCGTCTCTGGATTGCCGCGTACTCCCAGTGGCAAGGACGCTATTTGGGTGATCGTGGACAGACTGACAAAGTCTGCTCATTTCATTCCGTTCAAGGTTGGGCTGTCGACCGAGAAGCTTGCAGACCTTTACATTCGTCAGATCGTGAGGATTCACGGGGTGCCAGTGAGCATCGTTTCAGATCGAGACAGCCGCTTTACATCACACTTCTGGAGGAGTCTACAGATAAGCTTGGGATCATAGTTGAAGTTCAGCACCGCCTATCATCCACAGACAGACGGGCAATCCGAGAGGACGATTCAGACGCTGGAGGACATGCTACGAGTTTGTGCACTCGACTTCGGCGGTTCATGGGAGGACCATTTGCATCTAGTGGAGTTTGCCTATAACAACAGTTATCAGGCCAGCATCAAGATGACCCCGTTCGAGGCGTTATATGGGCGGAGATGTCGCACGCCGTTATCTTGGAACGACGTTGGCGAGAGAGCTTTACTTGGACCAGAGATGGTGGTAGACTCAGCTGAGAAAGTCAGATTGATCAGAGAGCGTCTCAGGGTTGCGCAGGATCGACAGAAGCATTGGGCGGACAGAAGCAGACGGCCACTTGAGTTCGAGGTTGGAGACAGAGTATTCCTGAAGATCTCACCGACTAGGGGCGTCATCAGATTCGACAGAGGCGGGAAGCTCAGTCCGAGATTCATCGGACCTTTCGACGTGACGGCACGGATTGGCGAGGTGGCATATCGACTAGCACTTCTAGCTAGCTTGGAGGGAGTACACGATGTTTTCCATGTGTCTCAGCTCCGACGCTACGTTCCAGACCCGAGCCATGTGGTAGACTATTCCTAGCTGGAGGTGGGCCCGAGATTGACCTTCGAGGAACAGCCAGTAGAGATCCTGGACCGGAGGGAGAAGCGACTGCGGAACCAGACCATTTCTCTTGTCCGCGTCATAGGGAGACACCACTCTCCTGGAGAGTCCACATGGGAGCGCGAGGATGAGATGCGAGAGCGCTACCCTACATTGTTCACTTGATTGTATTCTTGTATTTTGAATTTTCAAATTTCAATAAATAAATTCGGGGTGTTTCGTAAATCAATTTTGAAATATATCTGAATTTCGAGGGCAAAATTTTTCAAGGGGGAGAGATTTGTAACTCCACTTTTCTGAAATATTGTAGAATTTAAAATTTTTATATTAAATAATAATTTGGGGAATTTTTTATTATATTTAATATAGGTAAAGAGTTAGTTACCATTTGAATTTTTAGTTTGGGCTTAAAGTCTTAATAAAATAAAACTATCTTAATTGGGCCCATTAACTGAAGCCCACAACCCATGACTTTAATCCTGAGGAGAAAGGAATTCTTCTTATTTACTGAAGTTCTTAGAGTTGGAGGTTTTTTCTAATTTCAATTCCAACGGCTATGACAGCCATGTGCTTTCTCCCTCCTCTCTAACAACCTTGTCAGAGCAAATTCCCGCCAATAGGTTAGCCTGATCCTCACGCCAACCTTCCCTATTTAAACTCCCTTTTCTCTTTCAATCATTGCTCGTTCCTTCCCAACTTCCTGCAAGAAAGCTCGAGCAGAGATGGCGAATGGCAGATCACTTGAGAAGAAGACGACGATGATAAAGACGACGACATTCTCAGCTTCCTAGAGCAGCATCAATCCTTCATCGAGATTTAGATCAGTAAGCACTGAACCCTTAGAGAATTTGTTGGTTCTTCCTCTAATTTCATTTCGTATATCTAATTTTGAGAGTGATCGATTTCTTCTCAAGATTTCCTTCATCAATTTGCTGCTAGTGGTCGATCTATTTTGGCCTGATCAATCGACCATTGTTGAGGTAATTAATTGTCCAGCATAGTAATAATCTCAAATATGTTCCTCTTTTGATTATTCTCAATTTACTGTATCGAGTTATAGATCGGGTTGAGGAGTAATTCAATTTTTCTCTGTGCTCGAACGACTTGGTGGATCGAGAACTCCAACCGTTTGATTGTTTTACCCAACCATTTGAGCCTGGTAAGATTGATCACCTTGTCTCAATTTCTTTAGATTGATTCTAGATAGGCTAGTGTGAGCAATCGACTCATCTGTTGTGTCAGGGAAGGGTGTGTCATATAATAAATCCTTTGTTCTTTAGTTGACACAGATTTCAGATCAGTTGGACACGAGAACCCTGTCTAAGCACTGAAGGTTGTGTCATCGAGACATCAACCAAGGCTATCTTCAGGTAAAATCTTCTAACCTTTGCAAATCAGATTGTAGATGCAGAAGAATAGATTAGGAGTAGATTGTTGTTTCATGTCTAAATTTTTTAGTTAAATATTAAATCTCATGATTGATAGTTTGATGGAATCGAGTAATGATGAGGTGAATTTAGGCTGGGATGTTAACTGAATTCAGAGCAAAGATTTAAGGATTCATTTATCACTGTCTTAATTAGTTCATTCCATTCTTATGTTCCTAAGTTTATATTAGACTATTAGATAGGATTTGGGTGACAGGTTATGATCTACAGGATAGGTAGAGTTGTTTACTGTGAGATTTTGATTTAACAACCTTGTATCAGAACTCCTTGGTATACAGGAACATGGGGTGCCTCAGTACACTGTACTGGACAGTATAGCAGTGGTTGGGAACCATATTAATGTCCTGATAATGGACTGACTGGTAGTTGGCCTATGACTTCACTGATCCTTGTGTTTTAAACTAAGAACCCTGTTAAGTGTGATTACATATATGAATTTATATGTGCTTTCATATATGGATTGCTATGTATGGAACAGTAGATTTCTTCCTGTTAAATGTCATCTGGATTTGGGGACATGTAAATTTGTGAATTGAGCTACATTGGAACCACTGTATTCAAATTCCTGGGGACTCATCCTGTCATTGAGTGGTGATACCTGGGAATTGGTTCCTGAATACCTAGACCTGTTTTGGTTCCCTGGGACACTTGGTTGTATCAACTAATGAATTGTTTTCCCTATTAATAAGGACTAAGTCTTAATGTTCAAATTTAGGATTTGGTTTCTCAAACTGAGCATAAACTATGGATTGATAAACTGAATTCAGGAAGCAGTTTCATGCCATGTTAGACAAATAGGTTTACCTAATGCTGAGATAATTGTTAATCTATAGGTACCAGGGACTGTAGGATAAAATCTTATGAATTCATTGTCTTGCTATACTGCTTCATGAGGAATTGATATCTTAAAGGGAGAGACACAACTGTTCAGAACTTACTCTGCATTCTCTTCCTGTCTGATCAGTTCCTGGAAATTAATTGTTGGCAAGTGTTGGTTAAAAGTTATAGAATGATAGCTTATTAGATAACTGATGACTATACCTGAATTGTGTGAACATTGTTGAATTTCAGTACCTTACAGTTATCTGTAGGATTCAATAGACATTGAAATCCTTTCCACCCTTTTTCTGATGTGAACCAACATGTCCTTAGCTAAAACTGTATTCTTAGACTGATTGTAAATCCCTGTTATAGACTGTTGTGTTTGATTTAGACTGGCATTTGATTTAGATAGGAGACTGAGTCTTGAATTCATATTGGTTGGTTTAGATTGTTATTGGACTGTTAAGGATGGAGACAAGAACTTTCAATTAGGCATTCCTGGAACCCGTGATAGGATACCGAGTACATATGAGGCATGATTTCACATGTTGAACTGATGGTTGGCTCTTCCTGGCTGATCATTGAGTGAAAACTCAGTTTAGGAATGATGACTAAATATTGAATAAGTTAGGTTGATCCCTGTTGATTGGACTGTGTACCAGTCCTGATTTGGAACTGATATTGCTATTTATGGCTGAACTTTTACACTAGCAGTTAGTGTCCAGCCTAAGGACTGTTTGATCTTGGTTATGTTGTGAATAACAGTGAGTTTGAGTGAAGGATGGGCTGGGCAGTTCAGTCTTATTTTGGGAATAATGGATATACCCTATTTATATAGATGTTGACCATTTTAAGGACTTGTTGCATCAAGATCAAGTGATTTTGAAGAGTGAATTATTGTCTCACATATTAGGTTGAGACATTACTTTGAATGTACAAATGTGAGATTAATAGGACTTAAATAGAATTAGTATAAACTAAGGATTTTGTTAAGTAATTATAGATTAGAAATAATTACCTTGCATGGTTAACTTATAATTGTAAATTCATAAACATGAGGATACTCAGCTCCACTATACTCTTTCTCGATCACCCGGAGACAGGCAAGTATACTCCTCTGATTTGTTCATTTCTCATGTCTTCATATCCGTTCTTGTATCTCCTTGATGACACGATATTTCACGATATTGTCTGGTTTCATGTTCCATGTATCATTTGCGTCTGGGAGGGAAAATACTATAGATATGTGATCAAACCCTGTTACTACTCATGTGAATAGCTTGGGTCCCGCACCGTGCACGCGGGGCCAAAGCCGTACCATTTCATGTTCATTGCATCTACCTAAGCCGATCACAATCTAGATGTATTTTATTATTGCACATGTCAGGATTCATGTTGTATTTCAGGATTCATGGTTGTATTTCATGTTCAGGTTGTATTTCATGATTCAGGTTGTATTTCATGATTCATGTTGTATTTCATGCTCAAGATTCATACCGTGTTCCCTGTTTTACTTTCAGTATTCCTATTCAGTTCATGTCTTGTTCTCATTTCCTGTACTTTACATTTATTCCTATTTTCTTGATTCATACCATGATGTACATGTTCATTTCTCTGGATATACTTTGCTCCGCTCCTGAATAGGATATGTTGCAGGTGAGTTGGAGGCCTTGTGCGACACTTAATATAGTAAGGATACTGCTTTTCTTGCTGAGCCAGCTGGAGCTGCTTGTGACTTAGAGGCTGCAGAAGCCTAGAGTTTACCTTTAGCTTTCTATATCTTCATGTATTGAGACTAGTAGACTTACTTTCATTTGTTGGAATGTAATAATTCTGAGTTGTACTTTACTCTGGTTGGGACACATTTATATAGATGCTGTGATTTCATACATGTTCATATTTATCTGGTTAGTTTCTCTAGGTTGGTACAGCTTACTTTGTTGTGTCTAACGACAAAGGCTGGGCGTGTCCGACTCGTGTCCGATTATTCGGGAGCGGGTCATGACATGTTTTTAGTGGTGGCCCATGCAGGTCTATCCTAATGGTACCTAGGTCTTAGCGTACTATTGGGGGACTTGATTACACTAGGAAAACTTGAACACAACATAGGAAAATCGGGAATTAAGGGTATATCAGGTTTATCATGTTTTCAGGTACATTGATATTATAAAACATTGTTTGTTAGGTTTTAGGGTTTGTCATTCAACGAAGTTTTCTTTTTATACATGATGGTTGCCACAAGGAAGACCGCAGATCAGCCTGGAGTTGCAGGCGGTTCTGGAGTTGCAGGCGGCTTGGAGCAGGCCGTACCAGACGTTTAGGCAGATCCGCTTCCGCCAGCGCCTCCTATCTTTCCATCGCTGCCTCCGACGATGATGTTTGATGGCACCCAGGTGATGGCGATATTTCAGCACTTTCTGGAGGCCCAGAACCACCAGGCAGCGCAGTTCAGAGCGACTGTCGTCGACGCACTTAGGCCCAGAGAGCCGGCAGCACCAGCTCCAGCACCAGTTCCAGTACCACGAGCACCGAGACCAGGGACGACCAAGGAGTACCAGAACCTCTGCCCGATGGACTTCTGGGGAGACGAGGGGATCATCTATGCAGATGAGTGGCTGGAGAATGCAGAGAGGACCTTGAGCATGGCACATATTCCAGAGGACCAGAAGGTGGCGGTGGCTAACACGTGGTGGTTAGATTCTGGTGCTACTACCCACATTAGTGTTTATAGACAAGGTTGTCTGAGCTACCGAAGCCAATTGATGGTGAAAGATACATCTATGTGGGTGACGGCAAATCGGTAGAAGTGGATGCAATAGGACATGTTAGGTTATTTTTAGGAACCGATTATTATTTGAATTTGATAGACACTTTTATTGTACCGTCTTTTAGACAAAATTTAGTTTCAGTTTTCTTAATGGAAAAATCTGGTTACCATTGTTCATTTGGAAACAATAAGTTTAGTCTATCTTTAAATTCATATATTATTGGTAACGGTTCTCTTAAGGATTATAATAACCTATATTCAGTTGAAATTATTGCATCTTATAATGAAACATTGCAAGTGAAGTCATGTGGTACTAAATGCAAAATTAATAATATTTTTTAGCCTCATTATGACATAAGCATTAGGTCACTTCTCTAGAAATAGAGTTGAACGATTTGTGTCTGATGAGATTTGGATTCCATTGATTTTATAGACTTTAATGTTTATATTGAATGTTTAATGGGAAGACAGACCAAATTTAAATTATAAGCAGCTACTTTATTGGTTATGCTACAGATCAAGGGGTTAATAATTATACGGTCCCACACTAAGAAATTTTTTTTGAGACGAGAAGTGTAATATAATTTTTGAGGATGTTGAGTTTGGGGGAGAAATAAAGTCAGGATCATTGTCTTTGAGAAGGAATCAATTACGATTTCTACTATCACTTTTGACGATGTGCAGGATTCTATACCTGTCATGATCAAGAAGTGAATTTGGAGTCTCAATAAGACAATGTCGAATTACCTCTATAAGTCATTGTTGAGATACCTTAACAACGACAACGTAGCGGCACCCCATTCAAGATAATGTAATTATTTCTAAGGAACAAACTCAACAACCTCAAGAACCGGTAATATTAAGATGGTCCACCAGAGAAAGGAGAAATATAATTTCGGATAATATTGTCATATTTCTCTAGGAACGTGAAGAAGACTGTGGATACTGGAAGATGATCTAATCAACTTTCGTCAGGCCATGAAAAGTTCCAGTTCTCAAAGTGGATTGATACAATAAATAAGGAGTATAAGTTCATGCAAGACAATAAAGTTTAAAAACTTGTCCCATTACCAAAAGTTATGAAATCCATTGGTTGTAAATGGATATTTAGAACCAAGAAGGATTCGAAGGGTCATGTGGAGAGGTATAAAGTACGTCTTGTAACTAGTGACTTTTGGGATTGATTTTAAAGAGTTTTTTCTCTTCGATATATTTGAAAAATTCTTTTAAAACAATCATAGCACATGTTGCACATTTTGATCTTGAATTACATCAAATGGATGTCAAAACGGTATTTCTTAATGGTAACATTGACAAAATAATTTATATGGTGCAACCAAAAAATTTTGTGTCAGAAGACCCAAAGAATATGGTTCGCAAACTGACAGAATCTATTTATGGACTCAAGCAGGCTTCTCGTCAAAGATACTTTGAGTTTTAACAAGTGACTATCTCGTTTGGTTTTGAGATGAATACTGTTGAAGATTGTGTGTATCACAAGTTCAGTGGGAGTAGGAATAATTTTCTGATTTTGTATATTGATTAAAGTATTCAATGCAAACCAGGTGACACCTCTCGTTAAAGGAGACAAGTTCAGTCTCAATCAAGTGCCCTAAGGTTAGCCTTAAAATTAAGAAAATACAATAGATTTTTCTTTCATGGTCAGTTGTAGGGAGTCTATTGTATGCTCGAGTATGTACGGGTCAGGATATTGCGTACATATTAGGATGTTAGGCAGATATTTAAGCAAATATGGATGGATCATTGGGTAGCAGCCAAACTACTTAAGTAATTAATAGAGAACAAGAACTTATATGCTCTTTGTAGGAGATCGGATAATTCTGGAGATCATAAGGTCTTCCGACTCTGATTTTGTTGGATGCCAATACAGCAGGAGATCCACATCAGGTTATGCTGACTAATGGAGATAAATTTTGGATGAGTGTCAAACATGCACTCATAATTTATTTCACCATGGCAGCAAGGTTTATAACATGTTGTGGGACATCTATTCAGGAAATATGGTTGCAAAATTTTGTCACAAGGCTGCGCCTACTGTACGGTGTTGAAAGACCACATAAAATTATGGTGTGACAATAAAACAGCAGTACTGTATTCCAATAACAACAGAAAATTATATAAGTCAAAGGATATTGACATAAAGTTTCTAGTTGTGAAGGAAAGAATTCAGAATGGTTATAGTGTCCATATAGTACATTAGGACAAACTCCATGTTAGCGGATCCGCTCATAAAAGTATTATCACCCAGGGTCTTTCATGAGCATGCTGCTCATATGGGTGTTATCTTAATTAAGAATATGACAATACAGTGGGAGTTTGTATTTTATATATTTGGGTGCTATTTGGTTTTGGACATATTATGTATTAAAGTATTTTGGATATTTATCTGATCAGATATATGGAAATTCAGTTCATTCTGTTTTCATTATGTTAAAGTATTGATCTCATTAAAGTTAAGGAGGACCAGTTGGAAATAGACATGTATTGATCACATTGCGTGTAATTTCCATGCTACGCATCCATGATTGATCTATGTCGTTTAGCTATATTGGTATATGTGACCATTGATGGTTTAGTTACGCTATATGTGACGAATGCCGCTTTGATCCTATGTTGATATGGTTAAGGGACGAGATTGTCCGGATATACCCTAAGGATTAAGATAGCAATTTATGAGCTCACTAAGATTAACACAATTATAAGGTTACATATGTGGCCCAGTGGGAGATTGTTGGATTATTCAATAATATAGGGCCACACATGTAAAATTAATTGTGTTGGGCTATCTAAATAATTAAGCCAAATTAAAGTGGTCTATTTGGAAATTGGCTTAAGGGAATAATTGTCATGGAATTAATGTGTAGATACCGGAGATAATTCTAATTTGATGAGGGGCCAAATTAGAAATATCAACACATATATAAATATGTGTATTTATTAGGGTTATGGTCCCCAACTTATACGGCCACCAAAATAGAGGTTTTCTTTTTTTTCTCTTCTGCATCCCCATCAACAGAAAGAGAAGGACAAAGGATTCAGATTTTTTTTGCCATTAAGGGCCGTAGCAAGTTGGAAGATCGAACCCAATAAAGAGACGATCGCTTCAACATCCATCAAGTCTAGCAATGAATTCAGATACGCTTCCGCAAGCAATTTAATTTATGTTCTTCATCTCATGAATTGACAGGACACAATAAAATTCTAACAAGTCTGATATCTCAAAATTTAATTTCTTTTATTAAGTAATTGATCGGGATAGGAATGGTTCTTGAACTATATTCTTACACCTTCGTGCCAAGCCAAGCTTGGATTGGAATCATTAAATTCATAACCGAACGATGCATTTTGGATGTTTTAAACTTTTGAGCTTGAGCTTCTAGCTGACAAATGGTCAAATTAGCATTTAAACTTCTCGTTGGCTAATGCTCAAATGAGCATTTTAACTTCTAGCTGCCCAAAGATCACATATTCGCCTTATTGCTCGTTGGCTGTTATGTGCAAATGGTCACATGTCTTTTCACCATTCACTATTTTCTAGCTGTTAAGGCTGTTACAATCTTGGATTTTATGCTGTCTTTCGAATTTGTGATTTATGCTGGCTTCTAAATTTTGTTTTTTTTATTGTATTTGATACTCTGAAATTTAGCCTACAGGAAATGCTGATATTAGAGGATAATAACTTCTATAAATTTTAAACAGAGATACAAATCGCCAAAATTAATGGCATTATATGCACAAAGACCGTCAAATCTAATAACGCCATAACAATCAGGGCCGGCCTTGGCCCAGGGCGGCCGTCCAGTGCCCCAAGGAATATGGAAGCCCAAAAAATTATATATATATATATATATATATATATATATATATATATATATATATATATATATATATATTTTATATATATATATATATATATATATATATATATATATATATATATTTTATATATATATATATATATATATATATATATATATATATAGGAAGCGGATCAAAAGTCCTCCTTAGAAAGTCCCCCAAAAACCCCCCTCACTCTAATCCATAATTTAATGTTAATATTAATGTTAATATTAATGTTAATGTTAATATTAATGTTAATATTAACATTAAATACTAAAATTAACATTAAACTTAACATTAAAATTAATATTAACATTAACATTAACATTAATATTAACATTAACATTAACATTAATAAAAAAAATAAAATTTTTTTTAAGATTAATATTATCATTAATATTAACATTAATATTAACATTAATATTACGAATCGGAGTGAGGGGGGTTTTTTGGGGGGCTTTCTAAGGGGGGCTTTTGATCCGCTCCCATATATATATATATATATATATATATATATATTTTTTTTTATTTTTATTTTATATATATATATATATATATATATATATATATATGTATATATATATATATATATATATATATATATATATATATATATGTATATATAAAATATATATATATATATATATATATATATATATATATATATATATATATATATATATATTTATATATATATATATATATATATATATATATATATATATATATATATATATATATATATATATATATTTTTTTATATATATATAAAATTATCAACATATATATATATATATATATATATATATATATATATATATATATATATATATATATATATATATATATTTTTTTTTTTTTTTTTTTTTTTTTTTTTTTTATATATATATATATATTTATATATATATATATATATATATATATATATATATATATATGTTGATAATTTTATACCTAAACTAGAACTAATATGTACCATGATTCTTTTCTAACACAAAATAATTGTGGTGTAGTGGTTATTATGTTAAACTTACACACTAAAGGTCCTATGTTCAATTCTTGGTTGTATGTAACATTCTTCTAATTTACTTTTATTCCAGTTTTTATTTTTTTTGTATTATATATGAACCCCCATTTTGAAAGTTTATCCAAGGCTCCCATGAACTCAGGATCGGCCCTGATAACAATCAGACCAACAAACATAATTGCGATCAAGTTGTTGCATTATATGTTAGAAAATTTAGAAGATAGAAACAGAATGACTTATGTCGTAATGGAAAGTTCACTTTCCTTAATGTAATATTTCTCCCACAATACTGATTATAGGGAATGGAAAACTAGCCTCAAGGATTAAACAAAGAAGGAATTTTTTATGAAGATTAAGCAGAGGAAAATTTTAAGATATCCCAAATGTTGTAGCAACTCTATCTTTTATAGAGGTTGGAGGTGTCTTTTGGCCAACAGACATAATCATTCAATTATGTCTGGTTCAAAAAGAAGTCTCTTGCCAACAAATGTCTTTTAATTTTAATTTCGAAAAATTTAAAATTTAAATATTATGAATAACAAGGCTCCAAAGTGGCCCAAGGGCCTATCAAAGACTTTTAAATAATTAGGCAAATGCCTAGTAGCCAAAGCCCATGAATAGGCCAACTCCTTGGCTAACTCCATATTTAGTCTTGTTATTGGACATCTATATTTAAAGACACCAGCAAGTGTGTTTTCCTCCAATGTGGGAGTATGTTTTGCATATAAACTATACAACATTCAAAATAGCTATACTTTTTTCACCTATTTAAGAACCATTTATGGTTCAGTCTGATCAACAATCCACTAACAGAACCCACTTATTTCTCTTTAGATACAAAACAGAACAAGAAGTCCTCTCCACCACACCCCCCCTCTCTCTCTCTCTCTCTCTCTCTATATATATATATATATATATATATATATATATATATATATATATATATATATATATATATATATATATATATACTAGTAAGTTCATGTGCGTTGCAGGGGAAATAGTTTATTTTTTCTTATAATAATTTTTTCTTATTATATTAATATAAAATTATTTAAATATATTTAAAATTTATTATATATATGTTTATATTTAATTAGAGTTAGTTATATATTTGATTATAATTTGTTATGGATATATTTCTACTTTTTATAAAGAGTCGTAAAAATGGTTAGCCATTTAAATGTATAACCCACGTAATTACAAATTAAATAAACAAATAAATATAACTAATTGTTTAATTACGTAAAATTATCTAATTATGAACAAACACTTGTTCTAACTCATGTGGTCAATGTGGTTGCTATTGTAATTGGTTGGCTAGGTTCAAATCTTTGTAGTGTTAATTATAACAAATTAATTTTTTCAACATTTTTCTACATAATATTAATATTTTGACAATAATTAATTGATGATATACATACGGCTTAAACAATTCACTTTTGAACCGTTTTGAAGACTCCTTATATATACTAGTAAATGCACGTGCTTTGCACGTATAATAACATATAATAAGAATATTATTCAATTATAATAACGTATAATAAGAATATTATTCAATTATAGTCAAATATTTCTTCTAACTCATGTGGTTAAAGTGCGAGGTATTCTTCTTGTTTGGTTGAGTTTGATTTCCCATGTTGAACATATATAATAAATTAAAAAAAAAATTCAACAATTTTTTTTCATAGTTAATTTTTTTCTAAAAAATAAATGGTTGATGATATACATACGGACGGCTTAGACGGCTCACTTTTGAGCCGTTTTGAAGCCTCATTTTATATATATATATATATATATATATATATATATATATATATATATATATATATATATATATATATATATATATATATATATATATACAACCCACTTTTCTCTCTCTCTATCTAGCCTACAGAACTATCCATAAGCCCCTCCCTCTCTCTCTAGCCTCAGAACCAAGAAGCTCTCTCAAGAAGCAATTATTCTTTCTCTCTCTATAAGCAATTCTTCTTCTCTATAGCTCTATAATTTACATTCAATATGGATCAAACCCTGGAGATACTTTGTTTGCATGAACATATACTAAATGGATTATCGTACAAAAAAGGTATTACTCAATTTCTTTTTAGTAAATTAGAATATTACGTTATATAATTTATGAAATCTTATTGTCGATCATTTTCTATCCAATATAAATTTATAATAAGATACATTTTGTCCTGCACTTGTTTATTAATAGATGATGAAGAATTATGGAATTATGTTGTTCGATGTAATTTAGATTCATCGTGTAAAAATATTTATATTACTCCACCATTACCAAATTTTAACACAAATATTATTTTAAGTAGTCAACCTTTTCTATAGCCCAAATTTTAATGTTGGTCCTAGTTCTTCAAACCAAATTGAAGAGAACAAAATGCTAAAATAATGATAATTTAATTAAAAATTTAGATGATAATGCCGATAATAGTTTAATTGTTAGTATAATCGAATTATTTATTGGAAAAATATTTGATTCTCGTTCTAAATTTAGAAATTTATAAGCGAAATATCAGTTGAACATAA
Organism: Iris pallida; assembly: GCA_029216955.1. Lineage (NCBI taxonomy): Eukaryota > Viridiplantae > Streptophyta > Magnoliopsida > Asparagales > Iridaceae > Iris > Iris pallida. Next base: position 12,634,602 of record JANAVB010001399.1, read on the forward strand.
TTTTACTTGTTCAACTAGTTTAAACAATACATGAAAATTTATATATTCTTGTGATGAACCAAATTATTTTTGAAGAGTGCACACTAAAGCCGTTGGTGAAGGCATAATGTCACGACCCGATCCCAATAATCTGGGTCTAGTCGGATCATGCCCAGCCTGCACCGTTGTGAGGCGGCGACAGTAAGCTGTATTAACCAGTAGCAAATGCAGGAACAACAATCTCTAACGGAAAATAAAACTTTATTGAACATTATGGAAATACAACTAAGAGTCTAAATGAATAAAGAATATGAAAAATTCAAATATCACATTGGTTTGTTTATTACAAATTTTAAGGAAAGGAAATAACTAAACATAAGGGTGCATCTAGGACTCCTGATTTTTCTGTCCTGGTTCAGCTAAGTCCTCGGAATCCAAGTCGGACCCGTATGAACAATAAGCCATCTCCTCGTCGTCGCAATCACCTAAAAATGTTGTCTCCAGTCAGGAGGGAGCAAGACATACAAAATCTATTCCAGCATTTTATTCAATAATTAAAATGAGACAAAAACAATTTATAATGGAAATAGAATTTTCTAGATATTAATAATAAAATAGTTATGTAATAAAACTCTGAAAGTAGAATAATGCAATCTAGCTACATTAGTGTTTTGAGCGCGGAACTGCCTGTGGCCAACTAGGGTTGGAGCCAGTAAGTGTTCTAGCCCAAGTGGGTTGGGCTTCTGCTATCCACAGTGATTCAGTAAGGGACTTTGACCACATGTGTTAACGCTACTCCCCCAATTCCCGAGTCAATGATTTAGTAAGCAGTCAAGTCAGTGATTCAGTAAACAGTCGGTATGATCCAAGAGGGATCCCGTGAGTCAGGTGTCGATATAGTAACTACCATGCAAGGAATTTAATTATCAATTAAAACACAAGTTTGGATAGCATGAACGTGCCTTGGTTCTCCGGATGATGTAGATGGGAGCGCAATCACGGGTCTGACGTAAGTTCTGAATCCTACATTTATAAGGTAATACTATTTAGTAACTAGCCTTAGCTACTATTATAAAACACCGACAAATTATTAATTAGTAATACTAGAGACAAAAATATTCATTTTAGCAAGTTATTTACTTTTTACTATAAAATACTAAATAAGGGAAAAATAATTACTTTATTCATATTACTATTATATTTTGTAGAAATTATCATTTATGTCAAAAAATCTATTTTTATATATTTTAATAGAAAATAACATTTTTCTGACTAAGAATTGCCAAATATCCTTTTAAAACCAAAAAATATTATGTTTTAGTAAAAGGATGAATTTCTACATATAATGAACATAATATTTATTTTATTACCAAAATATTCTTTGTTGCCCAGAAATTATTTAATAGCAAACATTTTAATATTAAGGCAGAAATTTATACTTTTATTTATAAAACAAATTCTTTTCACTAGTAAAATCATATTTATTAACAAAGCTTATTTTTTCTATATTCGCTTTAATAAGCCAGAATAATATATTTTCCAAATAATATTTTATCTTAAAATATATTACCTATAATTACTAGATTTAATAATTAAACTATTATAACCAATACATAAAACTTATGATAATTTATTGGGAAATACTATAAATAATTAATCTCTAAGAAAAAATAATAACTTAATATTTGATGATTAATCAATTATCACCAATGACTATATTTACTGATTATAAAAATACTCTATAATTAACTACCATAATATATTAATATTCTAATACACAAATAATTTTATTTAGTCCTATTATTAACCACAAATATTTACTAATGGCCAGTTAATTAATCTAATTAACTATTAATCAACACTAAACCAATTAATCTAATCTAATTAAATAATTAAACTAAACTATCTCAAGTTGACAGTGTTAACTCTGTCAACTTGGTTGGACATGGAAAAGGTTTCTGGAATTGGAAAAGCTTCTGACATAAAGTCTTACCGGAAATTTGTACGAAGGAGCACCGAAGAAAGGTCTCGAACTCAGAACGGAGCACCGGAACACCGGAAAGGAGCCGATCACGGACACGGGAAGCACACACGGGGCGCACGAACACGATGCGCAAGCGTGCGGGGGCCGCACGGGATTGCTGCCACAGTGGAAGAGCCGTACGGGGTGCTGTCGGGCAGCGGCGGGCTGGCACGGCCTGCCGGGGCTGTTGTCGGGCTTGAGGATATGCTGTCGATCGCTCGGGTTGTCGGGGTGGCTCGGGTCGATGGCACGGAATGATAGGATGAGGGGTCCAAAAAGGACGAGGGCGACGAAATGAATGTGGCGGTGGTCGTGGATTGGGATTTGGTGGAGTGAGGAGGAAGATATGATGGAATTGAGAAATGGAAGAGTTGGAAAGTTTATATGAATGGGGAATAGTTTTTGAGAGATTACGTGAAGGGAAGAAGAATGGGACGTGGGCCGCGCAAAGAGGGGATCTTAGCGGGGGACCAGGGTGAGTGGAGAATGGGTAAGTCATGGGTTAAGTGGGTTATAATGGGCTTGAGCTATGGGTTTAGATGTTGGGCTCACAAATAATAATAAAGCACGCATATATTAATTATTTACAAATCATGGGCTTCACAACCTTACCTCGTTAGAAAATTTTGTCTTCGAAATTTTAACCAATAATAAAAAGAGGGAATAGAACATACCTAGAAAAGATGAGGATACTTCTCCATTATCTCGTCCTCTCGTTCTCTGGTAGCCTCGCTTGGGGAGTTGTGACGCCAAGCTATCTTGACTAGTGGGATCACTGCGCCTCAATCTTTTCTCCATGTGGTCTATGATTTCCAATGATTGCTTTGGCACGATGAGGCTAGGTCCAACTTCTAGTTCCGAATGATCCACCACGTGGCTCGGGTTCGGTACGTAATACCTCAAACGGTGTCATTTGAATGCTGGCCTGGTAGCTATTATTGTAGGAGAACTCTACTAGGTTTAGGTGATCTTTCTAAGATCCACCAAATTGTAGGATGCATGATCTCAACATATCCTCAAGCATCTGAATAGTCCTTTCGGACTGGCCGTCGGTCTGCGGGTGGTATGCCATACTGAACTTTAGCTGTGTGCCCAAGCTTTTCTACAGGCTCTTCCAGTAATGTGAGATGAACCGGATATCCCTGTCGGATACAATGCTGACTGAAAACTCCATGTAGCCGGTATATGTTCTGTATATAGAGAGCTGCAAGCCTTTTGGTGGATAAACCAACCTTGAAAGGAATGAAATGGATAGACTTGGTCAGTCTGTCCACAATTACCCAGATAGCATCCTTTCCTCCTTGGAATCTGGGTAGTCCTGTCATAAAATCTATAGTAATATGTTCCCATTTCTACTCCGAAATGGGAAGCGGTTGCAACAAACCTGTTGGTCTCTGACGATCTGCCTTCACCTGCTAGCAGATCAAGCATCTGGAGACGAATTCCGTCACGTCTTGCTTCATTCCAAGCCACTATACATGTGTCCTCATGTCCTTGTACATCTTATTAGCTCCTGGGTGTATAGAATGCTGTGACTGATGTGCCTCCTTCATCAGCTTGTTCCTCAGCTCGCCAGTAGGCACGCAAATCCTCGTGTCATGCCTCAAAGCTCCATCTCCAGCTATGAAAAATCCTTCAAGTATTCCAGCTAATACTCGATCTCTCAATTTGCACAGTATCCCATCCTGGAACTGAGTCTCCTTGACTCTACTGATTAGGCTGGACTGTACTTATAGTTGCATCATGGGCGAGTCCATGCCTAGTATAATTGCTTCCTTCCCCAACTTCATCATGATTTCTTCGGGTAGCACAATCTCCAACCCTAGCTTCTCTATATCTTCCAGCAGATGACGGTTCTTCGTTAAAAGCATAGCCATCAGGTACCTACTAAGTGCATCAGCAATGACATTAGACTTACCCGGATGGTACTGCAGGTTGATGTCAAAGTCCTTCATAAGCTCCAACCATCGCCTCTGGCGGATGTTGATCTTCTTCTGACTGAAGACATACTTGAGACTTTTGTGGTCTGTGTATATGTCTATCTTCTCGCCATAAAGATAATGTTTCCAAAGTTTCAGGGTGAAGATGACTGTTGCCAGCTCCAAGTCATGCATCGGGTAGTTCTTCTCATGATTCTGTAATTGTCGAAAAGCATAGACAATTACCTTCCCATATTGTTGTAGCACACAACCCAATCATTTGCCTGAAGCATCACCGTAGATAGAGAATCCACCTGATCCGGATGGTAGCGTCAATATAGGTGTTATTGTCAACCTCCTCTTCAGTTTTTTAAATGACGCCTGACATGCTTCGATCCAAACAAAATCTTCGTTCTTTCTGGTGAGATTTGTCATAGGCTAAGCAATCCTTGCAAAGTCCTTAATGAACTTCCTGTAATATCCTGCTAAGCCCAAGAAACTTCTGATCTCTGCAAATAAGCTGGAGGTTGTCTAAGATTCTACTACTGCTATCTTTTTGGGGTCCACAGATACCCCTTCTCCTATGACAACATGTCCAAAAAATCTACTTTATCTAAGAAAATTCACACTTGGACAACTTACCATATGGCTTCTCCTTTCTCAGAGTCTCCAAGACAATCCGCAAGTGCTTCTCATCCTCTTCTTGGGTCTTTGAGTAGATCAAAATGTCATCGATGAAGACAACGACAAACTGGTCCAGATACTCATGGAAGACCTTGTTCATGAGATTCATGAACACAGCTGGAGCATTAGTAAGTCCGAAGGACATGACCAAGAATTCATATTGTCCATACTTGGTGTTGAATGCCGTCTTTAGAATATCCTCCTCTCGTACTTTGACCTGGTGATATCCTAATCTGAGGTCAATCTTCGAGAAAACCTTCGCTCCACTCAGTTGATCGAAAAGGTCATCGATCTTGGGCAGAGGGTACTTGTTCTTGATGGTTATATTATTCAATGCCCGATAATCTATGCACATCTGCACGGTTCTATCTATCTTGGGTACGAACAAAACTGGTGATCCCCAGGGATAAGCTCCATCTCTGATAAATCCCTAGGCCTTCAGCTTATCTATCTGGTCCTTCATCTCCTTAGCCTCCTTGGGGTTGACTCTGTAGCTTCTCTGTGACATAGGGAAGAACCAAGTACTAGATCGATAGTGAACTCCACATCTCGATCAGGGAGTAGTCTGGATAGGTTGTCGGGGAAGACATCTATGAATTCTGTTATTAGGGGATGAAGGTTTCTGGAATCTTTTATGATGGAGGTGTAGGAGACACACCCCATGCTCTCTAGTGCTTGAGATACTTCAAACTCAGGTCCTACTAGTGGACTAAAGATAACACAACCCCGATGACAGTCTATCAGGGCGTGTTGCTTGCTCAGCCAGTCCATTTCCAAGACTACATCGTAGTTAGGGAGAGGCATAACTAGAACGGGTGCTAGGAAGGTGTGACCTGAGATGGTGATGGGACAGGTGTAAGTTACTGTGATTGGGATAGGTCCCCCTTCGGTCATTACTCTACAAATCATCTTATTACATCCTACATCTATATGGTATGCAGCAATAAAATCTGATGATATAAAACTGTATGATGCTTCAGAATCAAATAAAGCTAAAGCGGGTGCGAATGTAATAAAATAGCACCTGCAATGACATCTCCTTCAGCCTTTGGCTCTTCTTCAAGCTCCTCAACGGCCAAGGCAAAAGCTTGCTCGACCCTCTGCTGGTTGTAGCATTGTTGCTGGGTGGGTAATGGACCGCTCTGCAATGCAGCTCCAGTCCTGATAAATGAGGTTGGACAGTCCTTTACTTGGTGGGTGGCAGACCCATAAGCAAGGCAGTATCCCAGCTTCTTTCTACAAACGTCTGTGGTGTGACCAGGCCTTTTGCAATAGGCACAGATGGTTGTCTTCTGTTGCTGGTACTAGGACGCCTTATTGGGTGCTGCTAGATGTTGATGATCATAGGGCCTGTTGTTGTTGTTGGGCCTCTTGAAGTTGCTCTGATGATTACTGCTGGATTCTGGTGCTCTCTCTTGGTTCGAGCAGACGAACTGGCCTCTACATCTTGGGCTACCTTCAGCATCTTGTCATAGGTCTTGGCTCCATTGGCGGCAACTAGAGTACGGATCTTCTCTCGTAATCTGTGCCAGAACTTCTGGCCACGCTCCACCGGGTCTGCTACCAGGCGAGGTACAAATCTGTCGAGCCGGTTGAACTCGGCTGCGTACTCCTTAATGGTACGATCCCCTTGCTTCAGGTCATGGAACTGCCTCCCTATAGCTTCTAGGGCAGCTTCCAGGAAGAACTTCCTTTTAAACTGCTTCTTGAAGGAACGCCAGGAGGTTCCTCCAGTCTGAAATCTTGGCTCGTTCCTATGCCATGTGCTAGCAAGATCCTGGAACTGTAGAGCTACAACCTCTACCATAAGGTCGGTTGGGATTCGAGCAACGTCGAGGATGCGTTCCATGTCATCCAGCCATTCGTTCGCGTATACAAGGCCTTCAGTTCCATTGAAAGGCCGCGAATTCATCTTCTTGAAGCTTTCAACGTCTCCAACTTTCTCCTGGATAATAGACTACAATGGCAGATTTATATTTCTCAAATGAAACATAAAACTTACCAATTCCACTTATCTTACCTTGATAGGCCCTGCGTCCGTCTGTGATGAGTCGAGCGCTTCCATGGCGATATTGTGGGCATTCTCCATGCCCTCCCTCATGATCGCGGTCTGCTCGCGATTCACTTTTGTTTGAGCCCTTTGGGCCTCAAGTACTCCTCGTAGTAGGCCTACGAACTTGGCGGGTTCTACTGCACTGGTGGAGCAGTTGGAGGATTCGTGCCAGCAATCGAAAGTGTAGGTCTCAGAAGAATCGGTGCAGCTGCTTGCACAGTGGAGGTGTACACAACACGAGGAGTCCGTGCAGTACGGGGCTGAACTGGAGAGGGGTCTAATTGAGCCTGGGTAGGGGTATTTTCGGAGGAAGAAACCTCTTCGTCTGCAGGCCCAGAGCGAGTCGTCTTCCCTTTCGCCATCTTCTGAAAGGTTAGGGTACAAACATAAGCAAGATAGCCTATAAGACTGTAAGCAAGCAAAAATAGATATTTAATAGATAATTTTGGCCCTATAATGTAACAGGGTGAATATAATCTAAGTGTTCTAGTTATTTTTAGAGTCTATTTTCCTAAAGTCTTATCTAGACCTAGGTCAAATTACAGGTCTGCATACTGGTCTAGACTAAGTTGACTAGACCAATTTACAGATCTGACCTGCATGTGCCACCACTAAAAATATATCACGACCCGATCCCAATAATTTGGGTCTATTCGAATCATGCCCAGACTACACCATTGTGAGACGGCGACAGTAAGCTGTATTAACCAGTAGCAAATGCAGGAACAACAATCTCTAACGGGAAATAAAACTTTATTGAACATTATAGAAATACAACTAAGAGTCTAAATGAATAAAGACAACATGAAAAATTCAAATATCACATTGGTTTATTTAGTACAAATTTTAAGGAAAAGAAAGAACTAAACATGAGGGTGCATCTAGGACACCTGATTTCTATGTCCTGGTTCAGCTAAGTCCTCGAAACCCAAGTTGGGCCCGTAATATGAACAATAAGCCGGCTCCTCGTCATCGTAATTACCTAAAAATATTGTCTCCAGTCAGGAGGGAGCAAGACATACAAACCCATTCTAGCATTTTATTCAATAATTAAAATGAGACAAAAACAGTTTATATTAGAAATAGAATTTTCTAGATATTAATAATAAAACAGTTATGCAATAAAACTCTGAAAGTGGAATAATACAATCTAGCTACAGTAGTATTTTGAGCATGGAACTGCCTGTGGCCGGCTAGGGTTGGAAGCAGTAAGTGTTCTAGTGAACATGGTCCGACTTTGGCCCAAGTGGGTTAGGCTTCCGCTATCCACAGTAATTCAGTAAGGGACTTTGACCACATGTGTTAATGCTACTCCCCCAATCCCCGAGTCAATGATTCAGTAAGTAGTTAAGTCAATGATTCAATAAAACAGTCGGTATGATCCAAGAGGGATCCTACGAGTCAGGTGTCGATATAGGAACTACCATGCAAGGAATTTAATTATCAATTAAAACACAAGTTTGAATAGCATGAACTTGCCTTGGTTCTCCGGATGATGTAGACGGGAGCACAATCATGGGTTTAATGTAAGTTCTGAATCCTACATTTATCACGTAATAATATTTAGTAACAAGCCTTAGCTACTATTATAAAACATCGACAAAATATTAATTAGTAATACTAGAGACAAAAATATTTATTTTTAGCAAGTTATTTACTTTTTACTATAAAATAATAAATAAGGAAAAAATAATTACTTTATTCATATTACTATTATGTTTTATAGAAATTATCATTTATGTCCAAAAATCTATTTTTATATATTTTAATAGAAAATAATATTTTTCTGACTAAGAATTGCCAAATACCCTTTTAAAACCAAAAAGTATTATTTTTACTAAAAGGCAAATTTCTAAATATAATGAACATAAGATTTATTTTATTACCAAAATATTCTTTCTTGCCCAGAAATTATTTAATAGTAAAAATTTTATTATTAAGGCAGAAATTTATACTTTTATTTATAAAAGAAATTCTTTTCACTAGTAAAATCATATTTATTAATAAAGCTTATTTTTTCTATATTCTCTTTAATAAGCCAGAATAATATATTTTCCAAATAATATTTTATTTTAAAATATAATACCTATAATTACTAGATTTAATAATTAAACTATTGTAACCAATACATAAAACTTATGACTTAATTTATTGGGAAATACTATAAATAATTAATCTCTAAGAAATGATAATAACTTAATATTTGATGATTAATCAATTATCACCAATGACTATATTTAATGATTAGAAAAAATACTATATAATTAACTACCATAATATATTAATATTCTAATGCACAAATAATTTTATTTAGTCCTATTATTAACCACAAATATTTACTAATGGCCAATTAATTAATCTAATTAACTACTAATCAACACTAAACCAATTAATCTAATCTAATTAAATAATTAAACTAAACTATCTCAAGTTGACAGTGTTAACTCTGTCAACTTGGTCGGACATGGAAAAGGTTTCTGGAATTGGAAAAGCTTCTGATAGAAAGCCTTACCGAAAATTTGTACGAAGAAGCACCGAGGGGAGGCCTCAGACTCGGAACGGAGCGCCGGAACACCGGAAAGGAGCCGGACACGAACACGGGAAGCACGCATGGGGCACACGGACACGGGGCACGAGCGTACAGGGGCCGCACGGGAGTGCTGCAGCGACGGAAGAGCTACGTAGGGGTATTGTTGGGCAACGACGGGCTGGTACGGCCTGCCGTGGCTGCTATCGGGCGCAGGGACACGCTGCCAATCGCTCGGGTCGCTGGGGTGGTTCGGGTCGATGACGCGAAACGATGGGGTGAGGGGTCTGGAAAGGACGGGGGGCGACGAGATGAATACGACGGTGGTCGCAGATTGAGATTTGGTGGAGTGAGGAGAAAGATATGATGGAATTGAGAAATGAGAGAGTTGGGAAGTTTTTGTGAATGGGGAATGGTTTCTGAGAGATTACGTGAAGGGAAGAAGAAGGGGACGTGGGACGCGCAAAGAGGGAATCTGAGCGGGGGACCGGGGTGAGTGGAGAATGGGTAAGTCATGGGTTAAGTGGGTTGGACTTCCAATGGACTTGAGTTATGGGTTTAGATGTTGGACTCACAAATAATGATAAAGCATGCATATATTAATTATTTACAAATCATGGGCTTCACACATAACATTTGTTATGAGTACATTAGAAAGTAGACATTCTTGTTTAGGTGGATTTACAAGAGGATGTAATCCATTAGCTACTACTACATGGATTAGAAAAAAGGATAATTGGTAAAATTAAATATTGTTATGATTTGTGGGTAAATCCAAAGAATAGATGCTTTTATCTCTCTCTCTCTATATATCTCTCTATCTACAATAACCCTTATTCATATATATATATATATATATATATATATATATATATATATATATATATATATATATATATATATATATATATATATATATATATATATATATATATTCTTAAAAAGTAAGAAAAGCCCCATTGCGATAGAAGGACGTCATAAGACTTGGACAACCGTAAGGATCAAGGTTTCACCTATTGGCTCTTGGTACCACCATCAATATATCTTATTTTTTATTCTCCAATAAGGTCAAAATTTATTTCTTTATTCTTTTACATATGTTATTGGATGATCTAAACTATGCATGGATGGAACAAATATAGAGATGAAATAAAATTGACTAAAAATTGTTTTCATTATGTGATGTAATCTATGTAGTATCTAGTTTTTTTTTCTTAAAATAATAATAAGAAGAAGTTCATTTGATGTGATCTAAATAATCTATTTCTTCATGTATTCGTCATAAATTTTTTGATTCTTATCCTTATTGTAGATGTGATCTTCCATTATACATATGTAACAAGTGAACCTTACTAAGCATGTCACATTTTGATCCCGTGTAGTGCCCCGCTCTGCTCAGGTCAACAGGATGAATCGAACGCAATGACGTTCAGACTTGGCTATGCAACGACTTGCTCAAAGTACAGCTCGGTCGAGGTAACTCCTCGTTTAGGTGGGTGGCTTCGATGAACTTGCCTCAGCTTTGCCTTCATATTTAATAAAATGAAGTTTCATAAGCAAAACTATGTTCTATCGCAAAATGTGGACTGTTCTGTCCTACAGTACAAAACCTGAAAGAAATAAACTCGATATATTTTAATTGGGTGTTTGTAAGAAATTAAAAAAAAGATCCAAATGTATTGAGCAATATTAGTCGTTCAAGGATTCTCGAAATGACCATGAATAGAATATAAAGAAAAATATTTTCTGGTTATGGTAACCTAGACAATAAAATATACATGAAAATCTTCGAAGGATTAAAATTACCAGAATATCTTCGAATGATTTGCAAAACGAGCCATATATGTACTAAAATTATCTAGAAGAATATAATATTATACGCTCATAAGTATTTGTTTAAGAAATGATATAATGATAGTCCAAAGTGTCCAAGCATATTTATGAAGAAATTCTTGAATGGATTCGTCAAATCATTTGTTTATGTACATGAAAATATCTCCTATAGGAATTGAAAATACCTCATGAAAAGGAGTAGATAATTTTCTAAAGAGAAGTCCCCCGAAGAGATAATTTCCTAAACTGAAGATCTCTTGAAGAGAAGATTTAAAGAGATACTTTTCTAATGAGAGAATATCCTGAGGATAAGATCTCCTTAAGAGAAGATCTCCTAAAAAGAAAATCTCCTGAAGATATAGCTAGTCTCATGAAGAGATCTTCCAAAAAGATAATCCCCTGAAGAGATATCCAAAAGAGATAATCTCCTGAAGAGATTTCTCGAATAAATAATCTCCTTAAGACATCTCCCAAAGAGATCTCCCGAAGAGATTATCTCCTTAAGAGATCTTCCGAAGAGATAATCTCCTGAAAAATCTCCCGAAGAGAAGATTTTCTGAAGTGATTTCATATGACCAGTTACCATTCTCTTAGTATACCTATAGTGGTCAAGTGAATGGGAACTATTTCTGCATAAGAAAAAATAATATATTCTGGGTTCTAAATTATCATATTTAAATAAAATAAGTGCAATTCTTCATTGTCATTCACGCAACACAATATATTTTATGTGAACATGCTGATATGTACCTACACATAGAATGACATAAAGCACATTTTAGATATATCAAAGGAATCATTTTTGATTTAATACATATAAATGTGTTGATATACGGACGAAGAATTTTTTATCTGATCCCTATAAGGAAATATCACAAACAATTTTTTTTCTTAACAATATTGTAGCTATTTCGGAGATCAGTCAAACAAACTACTGTGTCAACCTTAGCTAATCACCCTGTAACCACTGTTCCCAAAAAAAATTCTATTTTTGGATTTCCTATTTATTTTCCAAATTTTAGTTTAAGATTATTTTAAATAATTACTAGTTCAATATTTTCTACTTTGAATATTTACTAATAACATTTTGTAATTAGGATAGAATAGGCTAGAGTGGGAAGTTTTTAGAGGGTTAATTAGTCATGTAGATTAACTACTTAGTCATGTGACTAATTATCCAATAGTTAGTTATAACTAACTAACTCTAACTACTTTCCTAACAAACCCCACTCTCTCCCTAACTACCAAACTAATTTGTAACTAATTCCTAACTAAATTCTAACTACCAAACTTGGAACCCAGGTCTCCTTCACCTATAAATAGTCCATCATTGTTAGCATTAATCATTCCTAATTAGCATCCCTAATCTTCGTGTTCAGTCCGTGTCCATCCATTTCATTAGATTCTTAGCTATTACATACACGTAGCTTTCGTATCCAACATTCTGGACACCCTAACACCAAACCCCATTCACGTATCCACACAAATCTGGACACATTATAGTCCAGTTCCCTATGATTCTTGTGTCCAGCACAACTATGGACATGACAGACTCCTGACAAAAAACCCTAAACCTAGACTCGATCAGCCGCCACTGTCATGTCCTGATTCTGTAGAATCGATTGTCGTCCACCGGGCGTGATGCCGTGCAAACCTAATTTGCGATCGCACAAGGCATAGTCATAAGGTTATCAGAAACACAACATCTAATAGAGTATGCAAAAAAATTAAACAACACATTTGAGACAAAATAAACTTTCATTTTATTAATAATAGACATCATTTATAAGACTCTATTTCAATCCTTGTCGTACGGACTTACAACATGACTTGATTATAAAATGAACGCCAATGAGATAGTCGTTCCATACATTACATTCTCATTTACAAGCAAAACATTCCAAAGACCTGCTATCGTGGGGAGTCGAGACATCTTTCTTTTGGACTGAATGTGGAGTCTTCGGAGGATCAAAATAAGGCTTTAGCACACGGATGAGGATTCAAAATGACTAGCGTTGCCTTGAGTTAAGTGGCACACCCTTCTTGGTTTGGGGTATATGTGGAGAGCGAGGATCAGTACATTACACTTGTTTGTACTAGTGCGTGGCAAATTAAGTTTCACACTCTCATTTGGTTGAAGAAATTATATGACTTAATTTGTGATCTTTTTAACCATCCTAATAAATTTTAGACAAGCATACGATAGGCCAAATGTAAATTACACTAAACTTATCCATGGCAGAGCATGCAGTATAATACGATACTTACCATGTTCTTCCCTGTCAATTGTTATCATTTACTAGCATATCGTATACAATTTCATAGGTGGTGGTCACTGACACCATAAGCCATCTTGGACTTATAGCTTTGTTAGATGGGACCCTTTCAATGCAAGTAGCGAGCCCCGCTGAAAGTCCTCGCATAACCTGTGCTAACATTCCGCATAGTTATACCGTTTTTTCCCTAGGACAAATCGGTCCTGTGGGCCCGGGTGCCGTTCGAGGATTTTACCTTGTGCACAAGTTGTCCATGATTATGCTAGACTAAACTTAGTTACTCAAGCATGCTCTACATTATGAGAACTTTATCATTTTTATTGGGTCCCACCTTGTCGTGGCATCATTTGATTAATGAGTCTATCTTTTGTTTAACATAGCAGGCATGTATAAGTTTTATGGTATACCAATTCTATAGCAAGTGTATGTGACGAATCATACAACAGTTCATTGAAAGTAGGTAATTGTGACCTTTGCAAAACCAACTAGCATTCTATCAAAGGATTTAGGATTTAAGAGGGTCAAGGTAAATAAGGGTCATCCACTCAATTTGATTATTTGATTGAGGTAGGAGACCCGTTGGCTGTGCTAGATGGTGCCTACGTGATCACTTAAAATTACATAAGCATCTGATTAGAACACTGTTTCATTCAATGAGTTTGATACAAATACGATGTTCGAAAACACAAGCCAGGAAAACCATCAAAAATATTCACGAAAACGTATTAAGAAAACCAAAGCCAAAGAAGCAAGTACGGCATGAAAAGCAGAGCAATGGATGGTCTCTCCCAACTCAGTCGCAGAGTCTATTCTTGAGGCGCAACCCGCTGAATATGGAACTTGATTTCGAAGAAGCCATTCCACAACGAAGAATGGATCTTAATTCAATCATTTCTGTTTAATCGATCTAATTGATCCCGATCAATCGGTTCTGACCAAATCGATAGCAATAATGTTCCTTTATCGTGCACCCCGTGGATAGAAAATAGAGCGTGATGTAGGGACGAGGTACTACACCATAACCAACTAAGAAACATTTTTGTCCTTGAAACTTAAGAAGAGAGCCTACCTCTAAGAAAATAATGATGGAAACTTTTCTTCCATCTCTGACTCGAGTTTCCAGGTCGACTCTTCGACTGAATGGTTCCTCCAGAGTATGTGGACGAGAGGGATCGCTCAATTTCGAAGCAGCTTGTCCTTACGTTCCAAGACTTTGACCGGTTCTTCCACATATGATAAGTCTGTCTTCAGATCTAGCTGACCAAGATCTACTACATGGCTCGGATCATGTACGTACTTCTATATTTGAGAGACGTGGAAGACATTATGCACACCTTATAGTGCTAGTGACAATACAATATGGTAAGCTACTGGGCGACTCGCTTCAAAATTTTGAAAGGACCCACAAATCTTGGACTAAGCTTGCCTTTAGCTTCAAATCGGGTGACTACTCGCGTAGGCGTTACCTTCAGAAACACATGGTCGCCTTCTAGGAACTCAAGGAGCCTTCGATAGGTGTCAGTATTGCTCTTCTCCCGACTCTGTGCAATCTTCAGTCTTTCTCGAATGAGTCAAACTTTTTTGCACGGTCTATTCTACCAGCTCCAGGCCAAGAATCTACTGCTCTTCGACTTCATTCCAACAAATGGGTGATCTACATTTTCGTCCATACAAGACTTCGTATGGTGCCTTTCGTCCATACAAGACTTCGTATGGTGCCATCTGAATATTGGATTGATAGCTATTATTGTATGCAAATTTGGCCAAAGGTAGATGGATGTCCCAACTCGACTTGAAATTAATTGGGTAGAACTGTAACATGTCTTCCAAAATCTGATCATGCACTCTGTTTAGCCGTCGATCTAGGGATAATAAGCCGAGCTAAAGTTCAACTTCGAGCCCAAAGCCGACTGAAGGCTACTCAAAGTACGATAGAAATTGTGCATCCAGATCAGAGAGGATTGATACTGGAAGTCCGTGCAGCCGTACTATATCATCAAGATAAATCTGAGCCAGGCGATCGATGCTCCAAATAACTTTGATGCAATAAAATGTGCTGACTTAGTTAATCGATCGACGATGACCCAGATGGCATCATTCCCTGTGGCTGTTGGCCCATTGGTCATGGTCAAACCTAATTTTAATAATTGATCAAACTCTGTCTCGATATACGGAATAATTCAGATGTTTACTCAAGACGTGTTGGACACTGCTCAAGACCGAAGCTATGTTTGCCACTCGAGACTGTATTTCCTTATGCAATGTAATTTTTGTTTTTATTGAGTCTAGGAATACATTGTACACCAAGTCGTACTGGCAAATAGGCTATCCAAAATCGTTTTTCAAAATTGACCTATCGTTTTTCAAAATTGACCTATGTTTTGAAAAACATCTATTATTTACAAAAGCTTCTGAAGGATTTCAAAAAGCCCAAAATATTTTTCATAAAATAACCCTGACCAACCCTGACAGAACTCGGCCAGAGTTTGGCCAAGGTGAACGTTATATGAACGTTGGTTTTTAAACTTGGTCTCCCTTCAATTGCAGTTTGTTACATAGAATTCTGTCCGAATTTTGCCCGAATTTTCATTTCAAATCACCAATTCACTTTCATCTCTTCTCTTCTAAAGCTTACGTTTCTTCCAAAGAGTTTTCAAAAAGCTTCCATTTTTAAATCCCAAGCCAGTTACAATTCTCTGGTCAATTTGTCGGTACGGTACGGTCTAGAAGATTTCAGATAAATTGTAATCAGAGGCTTGATTGAAAAAAGACTCTTCAAAACTTAAGTTGGTCGAGTTCTTCGTATCAAAGCTCGCGTCTGTAGAAGCTGCAAGGACTGTATAAAAAGTTGTAGGATTTTTCAATAGTGGATTCAACTGGAAGCTAGAGTTCTTCTGACTGGACTAGTCCTCACAATAGGGAAACCAGTATAAATCTCTGTATTTGTGTTTGCCTTCTGAACTCTTATCTTTACAGTTATTACTTTGTGATTATTATTATTTCTGTGATCTAACTGCTAACAAAGTTTTTAATTAGCAATATTCCACTGCCTACTCTATTCACCCCCTCTAGAGTATTCTGTTTTATGATTTCGTTCCTATAATTGGTATCAGAGCAGGTTATACAGGTAAAGCAAGATAAAACTGCAGTTATTTATTTTTAATTATTATATATATCAAGCATTACACATGGCAACTATGAAATTCCCAAGTGAAGGCCAAGCCACAAACATACCTCCACTGTTTGACGACACAAACTACACTTATTGGAAAACAGGATGAGTTTCTTCTTAAAATCTTTTGATTTTGACTTATGGTCTATAGTTATTGATGGCTACAAAAAGCCTCATCGTATTACTATTGAGGGAGTTTTACTTGAAAACCCCCATGATAAATATACTGAGGATGAAAAGAAAATAGCCAGTCTTGACGCACGTGCTATTAACGTTTTATTTTGTGCTTTAGATATAACTGAGTTTAACAGGGTATTGACTTGCACAACATTAAATGAAGTGTGGAAACTTCTCGAAGTAACCCACGAAGGAACAATACTAGTCAAGGAGTCAAAGATCATCAGACTTATTAAAGAGTACGAGGCATTCAAAATAAAGCCAAATGAATCCGTCACTCAGATGTTTACAAGATTCCTGGATATTGTAAATCCTTTGTCTTCATTAGGTAAGGAATACAGTAACCATGAAAAGATTTGTAAACTTCTATGAGCTCTCACAAAGAACTGGATTCCAAAGGTTACAACAATTATTGAAGGAAACGACCTCTCAATAATGTCTCTGGAAACACTCATGGGTAAGTTACTCACTCATGAGTTGGAACTTCAAGACTTTAAAGATGCTAAACCAAAGGAGAAGTCAGAGAAGTCGATTGCTTTGAAGGCTCAACATAGAAGAACTGTCGAAGATGATTCTGACGACAGCGACTCTGACTCTGAAGATCAAGCTCTTCTGGTAATAAAATTTAAGAAGTTCATAAGATTCAACAGAAGAACAAAAGACAGCAACATCAACAACAACGAGGAAGATCCTATTTGCTACTGATGTAAAAAGAAAGGACATATGAAGAAAGATTGTCCAACAACATTATCATCAACAAGAAAAAGCATCAAATATGACAAAGGCTACCTGAAGGGATCTACGTCAAGAAAGTACAGCAATACAAGCATATGGCATGAAAGCGAAGCCAGCGATTCAGAAGATGAATAATCAGATGACGCTGCAAATGTATGCTTGATGGCTTGCGATCAGGTAATCACTAATCCTCTGTTTGATCCTTATGATAATTTCACCTTTGAGCAATTAGGGGAGGCTTTCAGTGGCCTGTTAAATGACTACAGGAAACTGCGTAGTAAATATGAAACCTCTAAGAAGGTACTCAAAGAGTACAAAGGTGAGATAGGAAGACTTACCGACCAACTAACTGAGGTTAGAAATAATAATTCTTCTATTGAGTCTGGTGAGCTTTCTTCTATTAAGCTGTTGTTACACGAGACTATCAAGTTATCCGAAGAAAAAGACCAAACTATCATCCAGCTAAAAGAAGACCTATCTAAGGAGAGAAAGAATCTCTAATGTGCACAAGTCAGAATGGAAATACTTACATCTGACTATATTAGATTATATGACACCTCTAAAAAGTTGAAAATTAGTTTAGGAAAACGGCGTGAAGTTGCTGCTTCATATTCTAACACGTGTCAATTATCGAATCATCGGAACATATCCAAACCAAACACTGTCAGACCAAACCACACCAAACCTATTGTAGCTCCCCTTACCGAAAATTTTGAATTTTTTTTATTATTTATTTGATTTGAATGGTGATTTTTGAAATTTTTAGAATTAATTATTTAGTTAATTCTTACGGTAGATGATTTTCGCCATAGTTGAGATTTGGAGTACAAGGTGACTAGGAATCATGGCACGGATAGTGCAGTGGCGTGCTTTGACTAGTGTCTAGCCATGGTAGGGGAATGACGAGCCATAGGAGTGTCCTAACTAGGAAAACCAGGCCAAGTTATAGCATGACCATTATAAATAAGTTTTATTAATTATTATAAGATTTATTGACTTTGCAGGAACCCGGTTGAACCAAGTTAGCCCGGACTGGGCCGAACCAAATCTAAGCCCAGGTAGGCACGTAGTGGGACCAAGTACGACCTTGTAGACATGTTTGGTAAGTACAAGTATTTTTGTATATATTTTTGGAATTGGCAATTATTTTCTAAGAATATTTTTTATAGCTAGATTATAGATATTATTATTATTAAACAGTATTTTATAGAATTTGTATGATCTTCTTGAGCCAGATAGGTAGGGTGCATGTTGTATCCATCAGAAACGACTTTTGGGTTATTTTTAATTGTTATTAGATTTTTTATTATCTTTAATACTACTTTGTTGTTATTAAATGATAATGATTTATTATTTATTAAATCAGTTATTATATAGATGATATGTGTATATATGTGTATATAGATTATATATGTGAATGTATGTATATATAAATATTATATATGTGTGTACTTGTATGTACATATTGATATATATAATAGTGTATATGTGGATATATATATATATTTTATGTATATGTGGATGTATATATATATATATATATATATATATATATATATATATATATATATATATATATATATATATATATATATATATATATTATATATATATATATATATATATATATATATATATATATATATATATATATATATATATATATATATATATACACATTTATTTTGTATATATATATATATATATATATATATATATATATATATATATATATATATATATATATATATATATGCACATTTATTTTGTTATATAGGGACTTAATTTATATAAGAAATAAGAGTATTACTATTACTATTACTATTATTATTATTATTATTATTATTATTATTATTATTATTATTATTATTATTACCATTATTCTTATTGTATAAACAAAATGTATAGCCCAACCCGGCCCAAAGTGAGTTCAGCCGAGCACATCCCATATGAAAACAGAGCATTAGGCCTTGTTCGACCAAAAGACATTGACTGTGAACTTTTCGAAATTACTTATGTACGGTGTGGAGACACAGAACTAAAAAGAAAATAGAAGAGAAAATAGATCAATTCATTTCTTGGGCAGAGAAACTTCCAAACAAGAAAAGCTAGGTATCTTTATCTTCCTATGAGACAAAGAGTAAACAACCAACCTGGTTTAGTAAAAACCTGAGTGTTTGTCTTGGGAGCAATGGTATATAAACTTGCATGTGGTGAGTCTGAAGACACGTGGCAAGTCTCATCACAACAGCAGCTTGACCCGAGAACCCCACGCATACAGAGCAGCCCAAACAAAAACTCGACTCCTAAGAACCGAAACCGAGCCTTAGTTCCCTGTATATATATACACACGACCATAAGAAATCATCAAAAACCCTAATCCCTCAGCACTGCCACGCCAACCACCACCCCTGGTGAGCTCCCCGGCCCTCGGTACGGCCGCGTGCGGCTGCAGGTCGGCCACGGTAGCGCCGACGTATGCGCGCGAGAACACAGCCCCAGCGGCAGCACCGAGCACGAGCAGCGGCACGACTTCGTCGCGAGTTTTCCTCGCTCATACTCAACCATTTCCCGAACCAATTATTCAGGTATGAAGACAACCTATACGAGTTTAATCGCCTTAATATAGTTCTTAAATTAGAAGCCTAGATCGTCCAAAAAATCAGCATCAAAGTCAAGGAAAAACTGTACATAATTTTGTGCTAGTTTGGTCAATTAAAATCCCAAGTTTACACGTTGTTTGCCATCACCTTATGCACAATTTTCAAAATCCATAAGAAGGGCCTTATAGACGTCATATAGGAGTACCAAAACACTTCTGGCACCTTTCCAAAATATTGCACGCACACAAAATTATTCAACTTCCAAAATAAAGAAAAATATATTTTTCAACTAATAGGATTTTTCGATACGGGTGCGTCCCGTCAAACTGGCCCACCTCGTCGCGTACCGCTGACTCCGACAGGAGCGGGCAGTAAAAGTAGACGTGTGGAAACTGACGGAACTTGATTTGGATGTGCGTGCGTGTCGTATCGAACGCGTATCCGTCGGAATCGTCCCGTATCCGTGCAATGCAAATTCAGTCATAACTTTGTGTGCGCTCGTCAGATCGAGACGAAACTTACGCCAATAGGACCATATCATTTTTTGGTCCTGCATACCAAGTTTGGTCCGATTCTGAGACAGTTGATTGGACTGTTGTTTTGCGGGTCCCACGGTCCGATTCAACGGGCGATTTTGTACACGGCCCACCAGAATCCAAAATTGGACATACCGTTGGGTTCGTATCATCAAAACGAATCCGTAGACATGTAGTTTGACGACTTTAGAGACCATTGACTCTGGCATACTTTTCGGTGCAAAGCGGGTCCAACGACGGACACCGTTTTGCCCAAAATTACCGTTTTGCCCCTATGTCCAGAATTGGACTTAAGGACAGACAATCCTAGCTAATTTGACTATTCTGAGAATGTTGGTAACGTTTATTTCAGCTTTCGAAGATAGTTGTGATGACTTGGACTTTCTGACTTGTTGATTGACGATACATTGTTGGTTCTCCGTGCAACCCCCGGCAAGTGTACCTTGCCAACTTGTACAATATAATTTATATGCATGTTCGTTATCTCGCTATTGTTTTTTTCCTTACATTCATGATTGCTTGTTCCATGTCTAGTACACTCATCCTGTTATAGATCTACTTTACATGTTTCTAGTTGCCTGCACATTCTCGTTCCTTTCGGTTATGATATTTCTATCTGTTACACTGTGTTAGTTTCATATGTATTTCTTGATAGAGTCGTCTAATCCTGCACCACGATTCTCTCGACTTGAATATAACTTGACTTGACTTGACATGACTTGAGTAGGACTTGACTTTGACATTCTATAGATTGTGAGTACTTACCTTGACTACGGTCTATAGGATTTTATACTAGGATTGGCTACCGTCTTGGTCATGAGTACTTTCCTTGACTGCGATTGAGATACTATAGATTGTGAGTACTTGCCTTGACTGCAGTCTATAGCTTTGACCTATTAGCCATTTCTAGTATGGCATGCCAGTGTCTTAGGATCCTTGTGTTTAGATCTTGTGTCTTGGTCCATTTTGTCTTGTTGGATATCCTTGATTTTCCCTTACTTCTTTGTATATTTGTACTGTTACATGTTGGCTTGTATATTATGTATCTTGCTAGTCCTCTGAGGACCTGATGATCTCTTCAGGTTTAGCGACTGCATGGAGTCAGTTAGCATTGCGGGATGGTAGAGGATTGCGATGTATGATACATGTATTTGCTTGTGATATCTCTTTATTATCTTTTCGTGCTTTTATATTTCGTACACTGTTATATTCTGCTTATTTTATAGACTCATATCATTCTTGGAGTCTAATCGGATAATATGTTAATGGGCTGCAGACCATGACCCATAATTGTTTATTCTTGTTTTATTTGATTCTTGTGGATTGAGATACAGTTTAGATTAGACATGATACCCATGACCTTGACAGCTTATACGTACTCGAGTCGGGCTGAAGTCCGTTCGATACGTAGCTGACTTGCTCATGAGCTCGCATCCGAAAAGCGGGTGTGGGTCGTGACACCTATGCCCAAGAAGACTAATAGGCATGTATTTTTCTATACTAGAAAACCAAAACCTACCAATCATGCACCTCACATAACTTTCAACACTCAACATGCAAAATGTTATTATTGTGGCCTCATTGGTCATATATCCTCTGCATGTAGAATCAGAAAGTTAGTAGATTTAAATGTTTATGCATGGATACCAAAAACTAACCTGTCAGGACCCTACAAGAAATGGGTACCAAAAGTTTTATCTACAAACTGTTTTGTAGGTGGAACGCCCTTCACATGCTAGAAGCAAATGGATCCTCGACAGCGGTTGCTTACGGCACATGACCGGTGATGCATCATTATTCGCAACATTGTCAAAGAAGAATAAAGAAGGATACGTCTCCTTCGGTAATAATTTAAGAGGGTACATAATCGGTATCGGTGACATTGGTAAGGCTCCATATCCTGTGATTAAAGATGTCTGTCTAGTTACCGAGTTAAAACATAATATGCTCAGCATAAGCCATTTAGCTGATCACGGTTATGGCATTAACTTTGTCAAAGACAAATGTATTATAGTTGATAGCTCAACTGGCAGTACTATCTTTGAAGGTATCAGGGAAGACAATATATATGTTTTCTATCTGTTAGAAGATGATAACAAAGCAGGTAGATGCTTGATGGCCAAAAGCATTGAGAGTCAACTATGGCATATGAGACTCGGTCATGCAAATATGGATACAATTTCAAAACTATCCACAAAGAAGTTGGTACGCAACTTACCGAACATATCTTTCAAGAAGGATATGGTATGTAGTGAATGTGAAAAGAACAAAGCTACCCGATCTGTCTTTAAATCCAAGAACGTTATAAGTACCACTAGACCTCTACAATTGTTGCATATGGACTTATTTGGACCCAGTAGAATTGCTAGCCTAGGTGGTAAGTTATATGCATTTGTCATTGTAGATGATTTCTTTAGATACACATGGATATATTTTCTTGCACGCAAGAACGATGCTTTGTCAGAATTCGTCACCTTTTACAAGATAGTACAGAATGAAAAAGGTTTCATGATTACTCGCATTCGTAGTGATCATGGCAGAAAATTTGAGAATGCAGAGTTCAAGCAATTCTATGACACACACAATTATTTGCATGAGTTTTCCTGCCCTAGGACTCTACAACAAAATGGATTTGTGGAACGTAAGAACAGGACTCTATCTGAAATGGCTAAAGTAATATTGAACCAGTTTGGTCTACCTACTGAAGCTGTCAATACAGTGTGCTATATTCTCAGTAGGGTTCTAATTCGACCTATATCGAAGAAGACTCCCTATGAGTTATGGTTTGATAGAACACCCACTGTTTCATATTTTAAGATATTTGGTTGTAAATACTTTATTTTTAATACTAAAGACAATCTGAGTAAATTTGATGAAAAGGCCGATGAAGGTATATTTTTAGGTTATGCGGCAAAGAGCAAAGGGTACAGAGTCTTCAACAAGAGAACCATGATCATCGAAGAATCAATTAATGTCAAGTTTGATGAACTAAATCAACATTCAGTCGATGACGATAATGAAGACGTGATTACACTAAGTACAGCTACTGTAAAACCTTCACACAAAGATACAGAACCTTCAAGCAAAGAAGCCGGAACCAGCTATCCTGAGGATACACCAAAAGAGATGAGATTCTTAGCAGATCATCCAAAGGACTTGGTAATTGGTGAGATTACCAAGGGTGTAATTACTCGTTCCTCTAATAAAGATATAGCTTCTTGTGTTGCTTTTGTTTCACAGTTTGAACCTAAAAACATTGAAGAAGTATGTAGTGATAATTTTTGGTTAGATGCTATACAAGAGAAATTAAACCAATTCGAACAGAATCAAGTTTAGGAACTTGTTCCCAAGCCCATTCATCATCCGGTCATTGGCATCCGTTGGGTATTTCGAAACAAATTGAACGAGAATGGTTTAGTGACTCATAATAAGGCTCGACTCGTAGCTCAAGGATACAATCAAGAAGAAGGTATCAACTACGATGAGACTTATGCCCTAGTTGCGAGATTAGAATCCATTCGCATGTTATGTGCATTTGCATGTTTTCATAATTTCAAGTTATTTCAAATGGATGTTAAAAGTGCATTTTTGAATGGTTTTATAAAAGAAGAAGTTTATGTAGCTAAACCTCTAGGTTTTACTTATTTCAAAAATCATGATTATGTTTTCAAGTTGAAGAAAGCCTTATACGGTTTGAAACAAGCCCGTCGTGCTTGGTACGATCGTCTAAGCTCTTTTCTACTTGATAATGGTTTTTTAAAGGGAAAGGTTGACACTACACTGTTTATAAAATCTTTGAATAATAATCTTCTTTTGATTCAAATCTATGTAGATGATATTATTTTTGGACCTACTAATGAATCTCTTTGTCAAGAATTTTCAAAGTGTATGTAGAATGAGTTTGAGATGAGCATGATGGGATAGTTGAAGTTCTTTTTTGGCTGCAAATCAAACAAACCAAAAATGGGATGTTCATAAATGAAGCAAAGTACACAAACAATCTATTAAAGAAGTTCGACCTGGAAGCAGTCAAACCACTTAGCACTCCAATGGCGACTTCAACCAAGCTTGATATTGATAAACAAGGCAAACCCGTCGACATACGAAAGTATCGAAGTATGATCGGTAGCTTACTGTACTTAACTGTTAGTCGACCATACATTATGTTTAGTGTTTGCTTGTGTGCACATTTTCAAGCCAATCCTAAGGAATCACATCTGTGTGCAGTTAAGCGTATCTTCCGATACCTTAGAGACACTTCTTCTGTCGGCTTATGGTATCCTAAAACCACGTCATTTGACCTAACTGGTTATTCTGATGCTGATTTTGTCGAATGCAAAGTAGATAGAAAAAGTACCAGCGGTACATGTCATTTCCTAGGAAAAGCCCTAGTCTCTTGGTTTAGAAAAAAGTAAAATTCTGTCGCATTATCAACAACCGAGGTTGAGTATATCGCCGCAGGACGTTGTTGTGCACAAATTTTGTGGATGAAGCAAACTTTAGAAGACTTTGGATTACATTACACACGCATACCCATTTTCTGTGATAACACTAGTTCTATTAATTTGACTAAGAATCCAGTATGTCACTCTCGTACTAAGCATATTGAGATTCGACATCATTTTTCAGAGATCATCAACAAAATGGAGATATAGACCTTGTATACATAGACACACAGAATCAATTGGCTGACATATTCACAAAACCTCTAGCGAAAGATCATTTCAATTATTTACGTCGAGAATTAGAAATTTTAGATGTCAATAATATTAATTAATTTTGTTTTAGTAATTAATTTATTCAATACTCAATAAATATTTTCGAGACAAGCCTAAAAAGAGTCTGTCTGTCACCACGACTACGGTCGAAGCGAAGCGATACTTAAGTGTTCCCCAGTGAACCTTCGTTAGCTGGGACAGTACTCCTACAGCTAATCTGAAACAGATGCTGAGTAAAGAAAATTAATTTATAAAATAATATTAATTATATTATTTGAAATTTAAAAGTACTAAACTTTGAATTAAATACTTGAAAAGAGTTGGTGAAAAGGATATGGCCCACAATTTTTTTTAAAAAAACCAGGATAACCCTAGACGAATTCGGCCCAAGTTCGTTCCGAATTCGGCCAGAGTTTCGTTGGTGCTGTAGCATTTTAAACCAGAACCCGAGGTCTTCTCTTTTTTATCACTTCCAAACCATTTCATCATCACAGCAGCAGCAGCCGAAGAACTCCCCAAACCCTAGCAATTCTCCAATCATTTTCTTCCAATCAATATGGAGATTTCCATCCAAAATTTGGATTCGTGCAGAGAATTACGTCCTCTACAACATACTTGATTCTCGGAAGGTATAACTCCTTCTCTCCTCCACTTTCAAATTTTTTGGGTTTCTTAGTTTTGGAAAAGAATGTCTAAGGGATTTAATCCTTTCAAGAGGAAGAAGACCCATGCCAGTGAAGAGGCATCGTCTTTTGATCCGAACACGGATTCTCTCTTTTCTACGGTCCAAACGGGTGACGGCGTATCGGATGAGTTTTACTTCAAAACTCATGACCAAGCATTGCTTTGGTATACCAATTTTGTTATGCGTACTATATGCACCGGTGCTCCGATTAAATGGATTATATTTCCTGATCACCGTCCCTTGTTTGAGGCATTAGGGTTACACCATCTTGCTACCCTATAATTCCCTGTAGCTACTAATGCCCTTAGACTGTTCTATTGTAACTTCGTGTTAGACACTTTTATCGCAAGCACTCGTATTGGTGGGATAGATATCGAGTTCGATGATGTGTTGCTAGCAGAAATCCTTAGTATTCCAAATGAAGGTGCCCCGCTCGATGACATCATCGACTTCGATTTTCTCGAAGGCACGACTCTTGTTAGTTTCAAGAATGAGCTTTGTGCGCCCGTACGTGCTCATCCTGGAAAGTTCAAGGCCAATAACTTGAACTTGTTTAACTACGAGTTACATTGCATCATCTATTCCACTCTTCTTCCTAAATCCACTTCAAAAGATGATGTCACTGCACTAGAACCCTCTGTCCTATATCACATTCTTAAGGGGATTCCTTTTTATACCCCTAAGACTATTATTCAGATGATGGGTAGATGTCGCGGAAGAGAGCGCAATCTCTCTTATGCGATGCTTATCCCATGCATCTTTCAGCGTTTTGACATAGACTTATCCACTTGTGCTCTGGACCCTGAGCCCAAGTTTCTCAAGCTTTCTCGTCGTAGTATTTCCACTGCTCCTCCACCTCCTGCACTTGCTCCTACTGCACCTGTTCCTCCTTATTCTTATCCTATGACTTTTGAGGGTATTCATCGGTACCTCTCGGATCTGCAGACTTTCTTTGTTGACTCTTCCAGAAAATATGAGTTCTGTGACGTGACTCGGTTCCAGGCTATTGCCAACTCATTTGCCGATCTCAGATTTGCTCAGACGGGTCACTCTGCTAGCTCTCTTCCTAGAGACCCTTCTGTATCTGGTTACCGCAGTGATGATGAGGAGGTCCACTCTCTGTTCCATCCAGGAAATGCTTGCGATTGGTATCGTACTTCTGGTTCTACTCCACACACCTCTGGAGCTGGCACATCTGGAGCTGGTCCATCCGGACATGGTAGACATGCTGGCACTGCAGATGATGAGGATGACGATGAGGATGAATTTTGATTTGTCATACTTTTGAGACTGATGATTTTATCTTTTGTTTACTTGGAAATGCTCCGACATTCCAAGCTAGTATCAATACTCTTATTAGTTATATGGTTATGATTTGTATCTTTTTGTTTGACGGACATGTTCTATGTAACGCCCCAGCCCCAAAATACTTGGGACTAGATACGTATCATGCCAGCTGTATACATACGAGTAAATGAAAGGCTCGTATGTATACATATGCTGTAAAATGTATAAAGCCAAGACACTAAATTTCATCCACAAAGATAAATAATAATATAAAAACAAATTTGAGTTTGTCATGTATACAATCGTTGGGCGGAGACAAATCCACTACCAACTAATTTAAATATGGAAGAAATATACAAACAAAGTGATTGGTCGAGCGAAAGAAATGACGAGACCCAGAGCAATCATCACGAAGGAAGGAATAGCCTTAGCTAGAGCACCTGCAAGAAACCACGAAAATATACACCTGGAGGGATCACCAGGTCCTCAGAGGGACATAACAAGACACATAATATCAAGCCAATAAACTGAATAATAAGAGCTCAACAGAAAAGTATACATGAGTAAGGTTCCTAACCATTCTATATGGAATGCACTTTAGAAGACAACGTTCTACGCAGGAGCTTAGGTGTTCAGCATAGATGGAGTGAGAGAGAGTGGCAGTAGGTAGCGCTCATAAGAGACACTATCGGCCATGGGTAGAAAGTAGCAGCCATACGAGAACTATCGGTCCCGGGGCAGTAAGTAGCGCTCATCCGAGACACTATCGGCCCAAATCTATGTGTGTACTGAACATGTAGCCCCTACGCTAATAACTGTCCCCTTCCCCCAATGATATTATACATGCGTCGTATTCACGACACTGTTTAATTCTTAATAACTGCCAAGTCTTCAACACAAATCTATTAGCAGTTATATCCTAACGCACGGCCTGTACGCACCAATGATCAGTCATTATGCAAGTCCCATCTATATGCGACTCATAACTCACACACAATCCATGGCACATCGTGACAGTTTATGAGATGCACTAAACATACGGTGGTCCCTTAACTCTAAGCCAATTGTATAAAGTATATTAATTTGCAACTACATAGGGTTTTGAAAGAACAACATTATATTTGCAAAATAAGAAAAAGTATGCATGATATTGAGCAAGAAATTTAAACAGTAAAGGCAAGGTATCTTGCCTAGTGGTGTTGCCTGGAGTGGTGCAATGATTCAACAACTCCTGTTCTATCCAATTGCCAAGGCCAGTATGTAGGGGGTTCAAAGTCTCGAGAAAGTAGGACACACGATTAGTCGTGAGCAATGGGGATAATTCGAAGAGAATTTCTAAAGATAAGTACTTTTACTAATTTTAGAAAATATTATAATACTTAAAAACTAGCTTTTTATTAATTATAGACATTTCTTGGAAAAATATCAAAATCGTTTTACGTTAAGATACTCTAGTTTATAAAAATAAATTTTTTAGATAGAGGCTTATGCGTATTAGTCAAAATATGCTTTTAGGAAAATACATCAAAAATTTGTTTTAGGCTAACTATAAGTTTTGTCAAAATACTTTTATAGGGAAAAAAAACTATGCTTTATTACTTACAATATTTTTAGGTAATATTTGAAAAAACTACACTTGAACTAAATAGTTTAAAAATATTAAAGTAATTATTAATCATAAAAGTAAAATTTATAAGCACTAATGATAATAATGAATAATAATACCATTTATTTAACAATACTAATTATCATACTGTTAATTAACATGTTCCTTTTACAAATCAAGGAAACAAATAATAAATTTATTAACTAAAATAATAATAATAATAATAATAATAATAATAATAATAATAGTAGTAGTAGTAATGATACTAATACTAATAATAATATTAATAATAGAAATAATAATGATAATAATTATTATATTAATAAAATCTTCTTATATACTTCTTCCTAATTTCTTACAGAGAGAGAGAGAGAGATGGGAAGAGGAAAGGGGGAAAAGAGTGGTTACTCACCGATGGCGGCGGCCGGCGTACGTAGAGGGGCGGCGTCGGCGAGAGTCGGCCGGTGGAGGAAGGGGGCACGGAGTGGGGCTGTGGTTTCGGAGAAGAGCTGGGAAGCTCCGGTACGGCGCAGTCGGCAAAGGCGGTCGACGGCGCTGTCGGCAACGGCGGTCGCCGGCGCGAGCTTGGGGATGGTGGTTGGAGGAGTGAGGGAAAGGAGATCCAACGGGCTGATGGCGTGCTGGAGGCGGCACGGCTCGAGTTTGGAGAGGTGCGGCGATCGTGCGGCCGGGGGAGGCTGAGAACGCCAGTACGGCGCGATGGAGGTAAGGGTTTCCCCTTTCCTTTCTGAGTGGTGGTGGTGGTGCTTTAGCTGTTGTAGTCAGAGATGATGGCGGCACCGCGGGTGGTTGCTGGAGTGGGTGAAGATGTGGCGGTGGTGCCACGGTGGTGTTGGTGGCTGCCGATGGTGGCAGTCGGTTGACGGGGTTGGGGAGGAGTGTGGTTTGGGAATTTCGGGTCGATTGGCGTGGAAATTGGGGGTGGCGACGACTGGTTGTAGTAGGGTGGTGGTGGTCGTGGCTGTGATGGTTGATCGCAGGGTACGGCAGGAGGCCGGGATAGAGTCTAGGACGTTGGCAACAGTGAATCGATGATGGGTTCTGGTTCTGGTGTGGGGAAGTCTGTCGTGGTGATGGCAGGACGGTGGTGAGGCAGGTTGCTGCGGTTGGTGGCGTGGATGGTTTCCTACGCGACACAGGAACATGATTGCGTCCCATGTCGGACACGGGGGAAACTTTGTATTTGTAATGGAAGAAAGTAGTGGATGGGGAATGGTCACGGACACAGACACGATGCACAATCTGGTTGGATTTTTGGTTTGTGAATATATGGAAAAGAGATAAAAGAGCATCTCCTTCTATAGGAGGAGGATCCGGTTGGATATAGATTAGGATAGTTTAAATCCCCATTAGATAATCTTCATTGATTGAGAATCGATTTTACTCAAAACCAAATCTTATTTATAGATAAATCAAACCTTTATTTAAATAAAACAAAATAAAACCTTTTCTACTTAAATCATTATATTTAATTAAATATTAACTCAAACCATTTCCAAAATAACTTTTTATAAAGAATAAAAATATATTAATAATTAATTTCGAAATTCACAATTAACTTTAAATATTTGAAATACATTTTTATAAATAAATCGTAAAAATTATAATTAGTTTTTGAAAAATCAAAGCGGACAATGAAATAGATTTCATGTCACTCGCACATAAATGGTGTATATTGTCATAAAACAATAGTTTTCGAAATTATCACTTATATTTGTACCATAAAATAAAAGTGCCTTCTTTATAAACAAATAATATTTTGACAATCTTGACGAGACACAATAAATAAAAATATTTACTTATTATCTATACGATAAAATCTTTTAAATAATATTTGTATATTCCATCTCGTAATTTTGCACGCGACGTACAAATACGAAGTACAAAATTAAATACCATTAAATACCAAAAATATCATAGAAGAAATTTAGGGGGTTTACATCCTACCCAACTTAAAATAATTTCGTCCTCAAAATTTAGGAATAGTTAGGATATGCAGGCTTAAGGAGGTACATGTGTTTCTAGGTAAGAAAACATAATCAAAATTCAGGCAAGGAGTCGTAAACGGATTTCAAAGAAAATAGCCATTTAGATAAAAATTAATCAACGGTCATAGTTTAGCAAATGATCACGTGCACGACAGTCTAATAGTGTCTCGATCAATACGAACCATAAATCTTAGAAATGTGCAGCGTCGTAATAGGCAATAGCTTCTCAAATCTCTTTTTATTTCGAAATTCAAATTTTCCTTTAACCCTCTCAGAATCCACTTAATCTATTTTATTATTTCTCTTAAACAATTTAATCCATATTTCCCTCTCTTTTTTTTTCTTTTCTTTCAATTTGATAATTATCCTCGAAATTTATTCCCGAAGATTTTAGCTCCAACTATATTCAAATATCTAAATCCAATATCTCAACGATAGAGATTCAATAAGTCCAAACGTCTAAGTTTAATAATTCCTAAGCTATTTCTCCCAACTTATCCATACATACGTAAATATTTTCTCATACCAATTTCGTCTTTCATAATTTTCTAAAATAATTCAGTCGCCTTTTAATCAATTTAGTCGAACATCAATTCGAAGTTACTTTGATATGAGCTATATCCAAAATCTTAAAATTTGATAAGTCCAAACTTCCTAATTCAACTAATCTCTAATACTCTTCTTCCCATATATTTTCTGTCAAGCTAATTTCCTCATGCAAAATTTTCCTTTTAAGAATTTACATCAAAA
This sequence comes from Iris pallida, assembly GCA_029216955.1. Taxonomy (NCBI): domain Eukaryota; kingdom Viridiplantae; phylum Streptophyta; class Magnoliopsida; order Asparagales; family Iridaceae; genus Iris; species Iris pallida. Next base: position 12,666,174 of record JANAVB010001399.1, read on the forward strand.
TTTCTCCACTCAATTTAGTCAAGAGTAACTTCAGTCTCAGTTAATATGCCCTTTATATTAAAAATCATCACATGGTTAAATTCTTGATTATTAAGGGTTTAAAAGTTTACACTTCTTATTGAATTCTTCAAGCACTCTATTTATCATCTCATAAAATAAAGAACCAATTCGTCGAACAAGAATATACTCTCGTTTGATCATAGAATATACTCCACCTCAAAGGTTTTACCACAAGAATTCACTTATGCATTTTCAATCATCTTATTCAACTTTACCACTACTCCCTCTTCTAGGATTTTGTATTCTATCCTCTTTCCAACCAAAGGATGTCATGACCATTTTTATCTTCGAACAAGGGAATCATAAAATAAACACAATTGCATAAACTACGGTGGAATCAAGGTGAAATATGAGTGAAACAATTTAATCAGAAAGGAGGAAATTAAAAGTTGCTAATATTGCATGGAGAGTAGAAGGGTGTTATGCGTAAGTAAATCAAGATAAGGCATGTAAATAAAATGACAAGGTTAAGCAATCAAGTTAACACACAAAGTTTGATGTATAATAAGGAATTAAGAAGGTCACAATCACATATCGGTTTGAAGGAATTGAGTCGAGGTCCATGGTCGATAAATATATCGGTATCATGATAAAGGTTACAGTTTAGTCTCTTATGACCCAAAGTCATATCATGAAGATAGAATACAAGGAGAAGTGTTTGAGTGTCACGTGATATACCTACATGAAGGTGAGCTCGTCTAGGTCTTACATATGAAATTTATTGGATGGATAAGTCTAGTGTTGTGCTCCAAATATCCAAGTCACGGTAAAGGGCACTAAAGAATTTAAAATAAAAAGTGAGAGTTCATGAGGTAATGATTAACGTACAAAATAAATGACCAAGTTTAAAGCATGAAATAAAGACAATTCAGTTTCTAGTAGATCAAGGTAAAATAAGTTAGGGATACAGTTTCTAGAGATATGATAGCCACTTAGATGGAGTATGATTAAGGAACAATCTAATCATTTCTCAAGTTTTAAATGGTTAGAAAGTTACGATAAAATCTAGGTTTGAGGGAATGTCGAGTGAGTCAAGATTAAAATATAACCACATGATTTGGTAGATGACCAACTACACTTGAGTATATACAACTATCATGGTCATGAGTGCTATGGCAATTAATGTGGACTACTTTATCTATCTTGGTTGCCTATCCATATTTGAATCTATAAATTTAACTTCTTCAAAACCTTGCAATATAATTCTCCAAATAATCTAATAAAATATCTTTCTAAGTTGTCAATCATACTCATAACTTAAAATTTAAATATCTTTTAATCAACCTCAAGATAACCTTTATCATAACACAAATATATATATATTTTTTCCAAAAATGTATCATAAACTAACCTTTCCACCTTATCTAGTCACATCAAAATCATAACTTAAGATTTTTCAAAATTTCAAATAAATCTCGAATAAATCTTTATTGTGTCACAAATCCAATCTATATATTTTTCTTCTTCTATCATTAAACCAAATCTTAACTCAAAATATAAATAGAATTTTAACAATCGTAATCCATACAAGAGTTTAAAATAGATCCTCAAATTTGATTTTATATCCTTCAAAATATTTTTAACCAAAATTCTTAATATCCTTACTTCAAAATTTACGAACCTATTAATTAGGAACCATACAACCCAAGCTTTATCAACCGCCCTCATGAATCTTACATCGACATTTAAATTAAAAATCTTTTCAACTAACTTTATATCTCTTCAAGGATGTATAGCTATAATCAAATAAATCATAAATATTTTTCAAAGACCTTCAAAATCAAAATCAAATCAATTTGTTTTCTCGATCTAGCTATCCCCTTGTGTATACCACCTTGTAATATCAAAATAAAATTCCAACTATCCCTTGAAAGCGGTAATATGCTACTACCTAACTTGGAATTAACTAATCCTTAAGATCATATTTCTAGGAAAATAAATGCCTTTATAACTCAAATAAAATCTTACTGCATATTAATTGTCAATGTCACCTTTTAGCCATGTGTTTAACCTATGGGCATATACTGGTGTGGTCATCTTACTAAGCACGAAACTAAGAATTTACGGTAGAAGGAGTCAAGCAAGATGCAAATTAAGGAGGTCGAACGAGAGTTTAGAATTTGAAGTCAAGAAAGGATGTCAAGTAGGTGGATGAGATTTCTAGACTCTAATCCTATATTGCAGGCCCATTTGGTATAGTCATGTAATCGAAACGGCAAACTCAACCTGCATGGGCCACCACAAATATATGTAACGCTCCAGCCCCAAAATACTTGGGACTAGATACGTATCATGCCAGCTGTATACATACGAGTAAATAAAAGGCTCGTATGTATACATAAGCTGTAAAATATAGAAATCTAAGACACTAAATCTCATTCACAAAGATAAATAATAATATAAAAGCAACTTTGAGTTTGTCATGTATACAATCGTTGGGCGAAGACAAATCCACTACCAACTAATTTAAATAGGGAAGAAATATACAAAGAAAGTGATTGGTCGAGCGAAGCAAATGACGAGTCCCAGAGCAATCATCACGAAGGAAGGAATGGCCTTAGCTAGAGCACCTGCAAGAAACCACAAAATAACACACCTAGAGGGATCACCAGGTCCTCAGAGGGACGTAACAAGACACATAATATCATGCCAATAAACTGAATAATAAAAGCTCAACAGAAAAGTATGCATGAGTAAGGTTCCTAACCATTCTATGTGGAATGCACTTTAGAAGACAACGTTCTACGCAGGAGCTTAGGTGTTCAACATAGATGGAGTGAGAGAGAGTGGCAGTAGGTAGCGCTCATAAGAGACACTATCGGTCATGGGCAGAAAGTAGCACTCATACGAGAACTATCGGCCCCGGGGCAGTAAGTAGCGCTCATCCGAGACACTATCGATCCAAATCTATGTGTGTAATAAACATGTAGCCCCTACGCTAATAACTGTCCCCTCCCTCCAATGATACTATAGATGCGTCGTCTTCACGACACTGTTTAATCCTTAATAACTGCCAATTCTTCTACACAAATCTATTAGCAGTTATATCCTAAAGCACGGCCTGTACGCACCAATGATCAGTCAGCACGCAAGTCTGCATCTATATGCGACTCACAACTCACACACAATCCGTGGCACATCGTGACAGTTTATGAGATGCACTAAACATACGGTGGTCCCTTAACTCTAAGCCAATTGTATAAAGTATAGTAATTTGCAACTACATAGGATTTTGAAAGAACAACATTATATTTGCAAAATAAGAAAAAGTATGCATGATATTGAGCAAGAAATTTAAACAGTAAAGGCAAGGTGTCTTGCCTGGTGGTGTTGCCTGGAGTGGTGCAATGATTCAACAAGTCATGTTCTGTCCAATTGCCAAGGCCAGTATGTAGGGGGTTCGAAGTCTCGAGAAAGTAGGACACACGATTAGTCGTGAGCAATGGGAATAATTCGAAGAGAATTTCTAAAGATAATTACTTTTACTAATTTTAGAAAATAGTATAATACTTGAAAACTAGTTTTTATTAATTAAAAACATTTCTTGGAAAAATATCAAAATTGTTTTACGCTAAGATACTCTAGTTTATAAAAATAATTTTTTTAGATAAAGGCTTATGTGTATTAGTCAAAATATGCTTTTAGAAAAATACATCAAAAATTTGTTTTATGCTAACTATAAGTTTTGTCAAAATACTTTTATAGGAAAAAAAAACTATGCTTTATTACTTACAATATTTTTAGGTAATATTTAAAAGTACTACACTTGAACTAAATAGTTTAAAAATATTAAAGTAATTATTAATCATAAAAGTAAAATTTATAACTAATAATGATAATAATGAAAAATAATACCATTTATTTAACAATACTAATTATCATACTATTAATTAACATGTTCCTTTTACAAATCAAGGAAACAAATAATAAATTTATTAACTAAATTAATAATAATAATAATAATAATAACAATAATCATAATAGTAGTAATGATACTAATATTAATAATAGAAATAATAATGATAATAATAATAATTATTATATTAATAAAAACTTCTTATACACTTCTTCCTAATTTCTTACAGAGAGAGAGATGGGAAAAGTAAAGGGAGAAAAAGAGTGGTTACTCATCGATGGCGGCGGCCGACGTACGTGGAGGGGCGGCGTCGACGAGAGTCGATCGGTGGAGGAAGGGGGCGCGGAGTGGGGCTGTGGTTTCGGAGAGGAGCTGGGAAGCTCCGGCACGGCGCTGTCGGCAACGGCTGTCGACGGCGCTGTCGGCAACGACGGTCGCCGGCACGAGCTTGGGGATGGCGGTCGGAGGAGTGAGGGGAAGGAGATCCGACGGGCTGATGGCGTGTTGGAGGCGGTGCGGCTCGAGTTCGGAGAGGTACAACGACCGTACGGCAGGGGGAGGTGGAGAACGCCAGTGCGGCACGATGGAGGTAAGGGTTTTCCCTTCCCTTTCTGAGTGGTGGTGGTGGTGCTTTGGCTGTTGTAGTCGAAGATGATGGCGGCACCGTGGGTGGTTGCTGGAGTGGGTGAAGATGTGGCGGTGGTGCCACGGTGGTATTGGTTGCTGCCGATGGTGGCAGTCGGTTGACGGGGTTGGGGAGGAGTGTGGTTCGGGAGTTTCGGATCGATTGACGTGGAAATTGGGGGTGGCGAAGACTGGTTGTAGTAGGGTGGTGGTGGTCGTAGCTGTGATGGTTGATCGCAGGGTGCGGTAGGAGGCCAGGATAGTGTCTAGGATGTTGGCGGCAGTGAATCGATAATACCTCCTTTCGTAGTTCTGAGTCCTCCGGAACACATACTCAGCCCTTCAATCGTAGCACGCCGATCTCATCTTTCGAAAATTCGGTCACCTTCTCCGTTGAAATCAGCTATCACATCTTCTTCAGCTACAGATCATCCTTCTGAGCGATCTTGATCTTTTCCTGCAGGCTCGGTTTTAACGGTAGTTGTGCCAACTGTCCTCCCCTGAATCGAACCCGGAGGTCGATGCCCGTCTTTTCTAAGTCCCGAAGTAGTCTGCTGTTGATGGATAGTAAGTCAATGTATTTCTGACTAAGAGCATTTGTCACAATATTTTCTTTGACCGGAGTGTAGTCGGTCGTCAAGTCATATTCTTTGATCAGTTCTAGCCAATACCTATGTCGTAAGTTTTGCTCTTTTTGAATGAAGAGATACTTGAGCCTCTTGTGATTGGTATAAATCGTGCATGCCATGCCATAAAGATAGTGATGTCATAATTTCAACGCGAATACAATCACCGCTAACTCTAAGTCATGCATAGGATAGTTCTTCTCGTGCGACTTCAACTGTCTGGAGGCGAAGGAGATCACCTTGTCTCGCTGCATGAGCACACATCCCAAGCCCTAGCCTGAAGCATCATTGAATATTTGAAGACCCTCTACCCGATCCGAAAGTGCGAGTATAGGGGCCGAAACGAGCCGCTGCTTCAACTTCTGGAAGGAAGCTTCACAGTCGTCCGACCACTCATATACGACTCCCTTTTGAGTGAGGCAAGTCAACGGCGATGCAATCTTCGCAAAATCTTTCATGAAGCATCTGTAGTATCCTGTCAAACCTAGGAAACCTCGAATCTTACAGCCGACGTAGGTCACTTCTAATCAGCAACGACTTTAACTTTCTTCGGGTCGACTGCAATACCTTCGGATGAAATGATGTATCCGAAGAATGATATGCTGCTCAGCCAAAATTCTCACTTGCTCTGCTTCGCATACAATTGATTCTCTTAAAGAGGCTAAAGTACGATCCACATATTTTCTGCATATTGTGCCCTGTTCTTCGAGTAGACGAGAAAATCGTCGATGAAGACTACTACGAATTTATCAAGGAAGGATCGGAACACCCGATTCATTAGATCCATGAAGGTAGCGGGGGCGTTCGTTAGGTCAAATAGCATCACCAAAAACTTCTAATGGCCATATCGAGTACAAAATTCTAACTTCGACATGTCGTTTGGCTTGATCTTGAGTTGATGATAGCCTGAGCGGAGATCAGTCTTCAAAAATACCAAGGCGTCTTGTAGCTGATCGAATAAGTCATCTATGCAAGGCAATGGTTACTTGTTCTGGAGAATGGCCTTGTTTAGCTTCCGATAGTCGACGTACAGATGCGTTGACCTTTTTTTTTCTTCACGAACAACATATGCACCCCCATAGCGAAATACTAGGCCGAATAAATCCCTTATCGAGAAACTCTTGTAATTGGACCTTGAGCTCCTTCAGTTCTGTATGGGCCATTCTATACAGAGCCTTGGAAATTGGTCGGGTACGGGCAATGTGTCGATGCTGAACTCGATTCCTTGATCGGGTGGCATATCGGGTAGCTCGTCCGGAAATACGTCAAGAAATTCTACCACAATGTCGATCTGACCCGTATTTGTACCATCCTGTCGCATGTCTCGAACGGACGCCAAATAGCCTTGACATCCGGAATGCAACATCCTCCGAACAAAAATTACCAAGATCCTGTGCAGTCGATGATGGCATTACAAGCGCTGAGCCAATCCATTTCTAGTTTGATGTTGCAGTCTTTAATATCTAGAACTATCGCATCAAGATACACTAATTTACCTCCAATACCGATAATTTTATCTCTACAGCCAGTGTGTGTAGTTAGTTGCGTGCCCAACATGATGTTAACGCTAAGGTTAAGGCCTAGAGGTGTCACAAAAAATTTGTGCTCGACGACGAAATCTGCCGATATAAAACTATGTATATTACCAAAATCAAATATTACACGAACAGGCACATTATTAAAAAGTAATATAGCTATCACAACTGTGTCTGAGGTAAATGCCTCATCTCGAGTCATGGCATAGACGCGACCCTGGGCAGTGGGGCGACAGTCTTAGACATTTTGATGTGCAGGCTGCGGGGCTCGAGGTGCCGGGCCACGGTTATCTGGATGATTTTGCTGTGGCAGGGCATTCTAATTCTATCTTCGGGCCATGCAATATCGAGATTGGTGACCCTTTTATTCGTAAAAGAAGCATCCCCCATCGAAGATAGAGCAGCTGGTGGAATGGTGTCCGAGTTGGTTGCACTTGGTGCAACGAGGTAATAGGTTCTACCCTTTATAGTCGCCGCTATTTAGATGCTTTGAACATGATTATTGCTTCCCGTATAACAAGGATGTTTGTGATTTGAGTGGTGCACAACCTCAACAGCGATGAGAGGGTACTGGCTCTCATGTTGGAGAGCATGATTTAGAGCATCGCCCGTGGTCTTGTATTTTTGGCACCTCCATATGAGCGGCGATAGAGGGCCGTAGACCCACTTTGAATCATCGCACACGACACTCCTCTGTTTGTAGAAATACACCAACAAAATTGGATAATTTATTGAATTCTGTTGCATACTATTGTACCGTTCTGTTCTCCTGTCTCAATTGTATGAATTAATTCTCCTTCTTTTGACGAATGGCTGAGGGAAGGTACTCAAATTTAAAAGCTTTATGAAATATGGCCCAAGAGATGGACGCTGAATTGTCGCATTTGATCGTTCGTTTGTGTATAGTCCACCAGTCATGCGCTTTCAAACGTAGTTAAAGTTGTGTGCAGGCGCTTGCTTGGATTCTTCGATACCGAGGAGCTCGAAGTGGTCTTCCAGTTCTTCCAACCAGTCGATTACCGTAGAAGGGCCTTCGGTACCACTGAAGGAAGTATGACATGCTTTTTTGAACTCTAACACTTCAAAGTTGTAATTTTTTGGTGTTACAGGTTGACGCACATGCTCCTCTGGGTCGACTTTAGTGGGTTGGATCGTAGGCTCGGTGACAGCAGGTGCGGTTACAGATTTGCCATTGGCCAAAATTGTCTGGACAATCTGTTGCAGAGTATCAAGTTGCTTTTGTTGCATCTTAGATTGTTCGTCGAAGTGAGCTTCGAATTGGGCCTGTCGCTCCTCCGCTTGTCGGTGTCGACTTTTAAATTATTTTTGATGTGCCTCCATCGTGTGCAATATCCTCTCAATGACATTGTTAGAAGGTCCGACCCGCGAGCTGCTTAAGCCACTCGAAGTACTTTGTTCGTGCTCGGCTACGGGTTCTGCCACTTCTAAAATACGCAGACAATACACATTAGTCTCAAAATATTACGGAATCACTGTATGGAATAACTTATCTCATCGACACATGGTCGAAGGTTTGAGACTCTAGACGAGAAGCTAAGGAATGTAAAGTCGTTCTCTGATACTATTATGTCACGTCCTGATTCCGTTGAATCGATAATCGTCCCTGAGCGTAAAATCGTGCAAACAAAATTTATGATCGCACAAGGCACATTCATAAGGTTATCTGAAACACAACATCTAATAGTGTATGCAAAAAAATTGAACAACACATTTGAGAGAGAAAAACTTTTATTTTATTGATAATATGCATCACTTACAAGACTCTATTACAATCCTTGCCATGCAGGCTTATAACATGACTCGATTACAAAATAAACATAGATGAGATAGTCGTTCTATATATTACATCCCCATTTATAAGAAAAACATGCCAAAGACCTGCTATCATAGGGAGTCGAGACATCTTTTTTTTGGACTGAATGTGGAGTCTTCAGAGGATCAAAATAAGCCTTTAGTACACGGATGAGGCTTTAAAATTACTAGCGTTGCATTGAGTTAAGTGGCACATCCTTCTTGGTTTGGGGTACCTGTGGAGAGCGAGGATCAGTACATTACACTTGTACTGGTGCGTGGCAAATTAAGTTCCACGCTCTCATTTGGTTGAAAAAATTATATGACTTAATTTGTGATCTTTCTAGCCATCCTAATGAATTTCAGACAAGCATGTGATAGGCCAAATGTAAATTATGCTAGAACTTACCCACGACAGAGCATGCCATGCAATAGAGACTTACCATGTTCTTTTCTGTCAATTGTTATCATTTACTAGCATATCGTGTGCAATTTCATAAGTGATGGTCACTGACACCATAAGCCATCTTGAACTTATAGCTTTATTAGACGGGACCCTTTCAACGCAAGTAGCGAGCCTCACTGAAAGTTTCTGCATAGCCCATGCTAATATTTCGCACAGCTATACCATGTTTTCCCTTAGCCCGAATCTGTCCCATGGCCCCGGGGTGCCGTTCGAGAAAACTTTTACTGTGTGCACAAGTTTTCCATGATCGTGATAAACTAAACTTAGTTACTCAAGCATGGTCTACATTATGAGAACTTAATCATTTTTATCGTGTCCTGCTTTGTCATGACATCGTTTGATCAATGAGGCTATCTTTTATTTAACATAGCAGGCATGTATAAGTTTCATGGCATATCAATTCTATAGCGAGTGTATGTGACAAATTGTGCAACAGTTCATTGAAAGTAGGCAATTGTGACCTTTGCATAACCAATTATCATTCTATCAAAGGATTTAGAATTTAAGAGGGTCAAGAAAAAGAAGGGTCAGCCACTCATTTTGATTGTTTGATTGAGGTAGGAGACTCATTGGCTGTGCTAGACGGCTCCTATGCGATCACCTAAAATCATATAAGCATCTGATTAGAATATTGTTTCATTCAATAATTTTATTACAAATGCAAACTTTGAAAACACAAGGCAGGAAAACTATCAAAAACATTCACGAAAATGCATTCAGAAAACCAAAGCCAAAGAAGCAAGTGTAGCATAAAAAGCAGAGCAACATAAGGTCTCTCCTGTCTCAGCCGTATTCTATCATTGAGGCACAACCTACTGAATATGGGACTTGATTCCAAAAAAGCCATTCCATAACGAGGAATGGATCTTAATTCAATCGATTCAATTGATCCTGATCAATCGGTTCCAACCAAATCGATAGCAACAATGTTCCCTTATCGTGCATCCCGTGGATAAAAAATAGAGTGTGATGTAGGGATGAGGCACTACAGTTGCCATAGTCTCTGTCGGAGCTTTGCTGTTGTCATATCTATCATGCTTGCCAGAGCTGTTCCCAAGCCACCTTTTCGTCGGACCGATATCGAACCGCCTCGACGCCATTGGACCTTTCCAACAACCGAACACCTAGGTCAGCCTGTTCTTTGAACCGTGCACCTTGCCTCGAGCCATGCACCCTGGCTTGGAGCCACTATATCCTCTCTCAGATCCGGCCTCGAACTATCACTTCGATGCCTCCACGAGTAGGGGTGAGCATTCGATTAATTCGGTTCAAACCGAACCGAATAACCGAAAACCGAACTGGACCAAAAACCGAATAAGAAAAACCAAAACCGAAGTGAATTGGTCCATAACCAAATCAAACCGAACCGAATAAAGTTGGTTTGGTTTTTAGTTTATTCGGTTTATTTATTTGTATTTTTTGTTAATATATATAGTAACTAAATATACCTAAATTCATTTAGTATATATATATATATATATATATATATATATATATATATATATATATAGTATATTAACTAAATTTTCTTATTTGGTTTTCAGTTTTGGATCAAAATCGAAACCCAAAACTGAAACTGAAACCAAATAAGAAAATTTAGTATTTTCATAACCGAAACTGAACCGATTTTTTTAAAACCGAACTGAATCTCTTATTTGGTTCGGTTTTTGGTCTAAAACTGAATAATGCTCACCCCTATCCACGAGCCCCGTTGCTTTGAGAGCCACCGTCGTTCTCGATAGTTCTAGCCGTAGTCACCTCTGGACGTCGTCTATGAGCATCACAACCCAGATTGTAACCCCCATCTTTCTAATTTTAATAAAAAGTTTCTCTTTAACCTATTTTTATTTCTATTAATTATGTATATTTTCAATTTTCCTAATTATCTATTATGTCATTTAGGATTTCCTAAGGAGTTTTGGGCTTAGCTAAGTTATAGATAGATTTTACTTAAAACCAAACCCAATTGGAAGCCATGAATTAGAACAAACAACAAAGCCCACATATTAGCAGGCTATATACTAAATTTCCTACACATAGAAGGTCCAATCAGCAAACCAAGCCAGCCAAGCCCATTTCAGTATAGGTCGTTGCTTTTAGCAACCCTCTACTTAAACTCATGACTCATAGCTATACAAAGCCTACACCTAAAGACACCCATAGAGTCCACTTATCAGATTCAAACCTTAAGCCCAAGCCAAATCGCTGCTTCTTATTCTTTTTTCTTTCCTTCTCCAAGTCGACTCTACAATCGACGGAGAACATATATCTGCTTGCACAACGCGGCCAGCGTCCACCTTTTCGAAGCTCCTTGACGTTCTAGATACTTCCACTCCACCGACCTATGATCGTTTATCACCATAGTCCAAATCTATACCACTACCAAAATAGGTCATATTACCGACGAAATTAGCGACGCCTATGGAAAACGTCGCTAACATGAAGGAAATTAGCGACGCATAAGTAAAACGTCGCAGGACGTCACTGTTAGCGACGATCAGCAACATGCCACGACGTCTTTTAAGTAAAAGAAATAACGTTGCTGATAAGTCGGTGAACGTCGCTAATTTGTCTAGAAATAACGACGTGTACCGACATATATGGTATGACATTGCTAAGAGAAAATAATAGCGACGTTTACCGACGTCTCATAGTGACGTCGCTAAGTTAAAAATATAGGTCATTTGAGTTTTCATTCCCCCCCATTATTTCGAAACCCCTTTGGAGTTTTCATTCCACCGAAACTCCCCCCTCGGCGTTCGAAGACCTCTGGCCCTCCCCCCCTCGACGACCCTCCCCCCCGGCCCATGACCCTCCCCCCTCGACTCGACGACCCTGCTCCCCCCTCGGCGACCCTCCCCCCTCGGTTCGGCGACCCTGCTTCCCTCCGTCTCCAGCTCCCTCCATTTCCAGCTCCCTCCGTCTCCAACTCCCCACCGGCGACCCCGTCCCCCCTCGACGACCTACTCCTCCCCGACTAGGTAAACCCTAACCCTCTTTCGGACACGACACTTTAACACAGTACACTTTGACATAGGACACGACTGGTTAATTAGTTAATTAACCAGGACACAGGATACTTTGTTGACACACGATACTTTAATTTCTTTAAATTTTAGTTATAATTTCAGTTAATTAGTTAATTATGTTGACACATGACACTTTGTTGCTTTAATTTTAGTTATAATTAGTTAATTATGTTGTATGAGTGTGTGTTCTAGTAGGAGAAAGCAACAAGTCTGAGTGTGAGAGTGTTATTGTATGAGTGTGGCTTGTGTATGTAAAAGTGAGTGAAGAATGCAGCAAGTGTGTAGGCTGCCTGTGGCATTAGCATTATAAGGAGGGCAGGGCTTGGTTTGTGCATTATTATTGGTGTATAGGAGAGAGTGATATTAGGTAATTTTGAGATGGGCACTTGGTTTACCTATATAGGAAAGGTAAGGTATTCATATAAGTATTAGCTATAACTATATATATAGTGATGATCGGGATATGCATCTATGTAACATATAGTTATAGTATGAGTATCATTGATATAAAAATGGTGTAAGGGTAACCCCATAGGTATAGCCTATAGCAATGCATGCATATATGGTAAATAAATAATTATAGGACTACATAGGTATACCATCATTGATAGACAACAATGGGTACCATATCCTGTATGCATATAGGGTATGGATTAAGAGGGTATGTCCATTGATGTTGGGTTATACCTTAGGTAAGTGCCTCTAATAGAGTATCCTAGTATCCTTGGTATAGGGTATTAAGGGTGTTAAGGTTTTTGGCATAGGCTAAATGTAAATATGGGTAAAGGGCATAGTGTGGTATCATGATATGGTACCATAAAGGTATACTTAATATGGGTAATGTAGAGAGTAATGCATGTGTGTAGCATATGGTATGGCATGGTAAAGGACATTAGAGAGTAAGTAAAGGGTAGATGGCTAAGGTAATTCCAAATAGTAGATATCTATAAATATAAATCAGATAGATACGTTTAACACACCTAATATCCTAGTATCCTAGTATCCTTGTATCATAGTATCCTAGTATCCTTGTAATAGAGTATCCTAGTATCCTTGTATCCTTGTTGTTTGTATGCTAGTATGCTAGTATCCTAGTATACTCTAATATAGTATCCTAGTATCCTTGTTGTCTGTATACTTGTCTGACAGGTTTCTCGTTATCACACATCTGTCTGTTTTTACATTTTTACTTGTTCTCCCTATCAGATATATTGTTCCTTATTTATATGTTCTTCTATTTTGTCCCTAATATCCTAGTATACAAGACTTTATTTTTTGACATGCTATAATTAGCCTCTAACTCATCTCTTGGATAAAGAGGATAGATACATTCATATGCATGTGTTTCAACGATGTGCTTGTATCTATCTTACAAATTATCTTCAAATGGATATAGAGCTGAATTACTATCTGCGGAATCGTTCGTGGATGTACAACCGTTATCCTGATGACATGTGCGGTGTGTGGGATGAATTAATAGAGGATGTACAACAGTTCCTGTAGTTTGCCAAGGCGTCCCCTTAGTACATGGACGGTACCAAAATTAAGTGTCCGTGTGTAAGATGTCGTAACTTGAAATATCATCCAGAAGTGGAAGTCACATATCATTTATACTCGAAGGATTTCACGCCGAATTACTATCAGTGGAGCACACACGGAGAATTTGTGTCCTTAGCATAGGAGTATGAGCCTTATGTGGATGTCTACAACCACGCTGCTTACGACGATGGGTTGGTGAACATGGTTTTTGACGCGACGGGGCCTAGTTTTGATCCGGACAATCATGATGCACCTGATGAGGCACCGAACTCCAATGCTACAAAGTTCATGGAGTTGCTGGAGAATGCAAGGACTCCATTATATCCTGGTTGTGAGGATCATTCACCGTTAGAGGTGGTTACAAGATTGTTGAGCATCAAGTCCAATTTTAATATGTCGCAAGATTGCTACAACCGACTTATGGAGTTGATTATAGAAATATTGCCTGAGGGTGCGAAGTTACCTAAAGACTTTTATCGGTCTAAGAGGATGGTGAGATCGCTCTGGATGGGATATGAAAAAATTGATGCATGTCGCAACGGATGCATGTTGTACTTCAAAGACGACAAGGATGAAGACGCCTGCAGATTTTGTGGTGCTGATCGCTACAAGGGAAGTGGTAGAGAAAAGTCTGTCGGTGAAAGGAAGCCTACCGATTCAATGCACTACTTGTCATTGACGTCGCGATTGCAGCAGTTGTTTATGGTGAAGGAAACTACAGAAAACATGAGTTGGCATAAGCGAGAACAGACCGAAGGAGTGTTGGATCACCCATTTGATGGAGAAGCACGGAAGCACTCTGATCGAGAGTATCTAGATTTTGCTTCTGATCCGCGTAATGTCAGATTGGGTCTCTGCTCCGACGATTTTATCCCATTCGGACTTTCGAGATCCCAATATTCATGTTGGCCTGTGATCGTCACTCCGTACAATCTATCGCCTTGGATGTGCATAAATACTCCGTGTATGTTCCTCACCGTTATTATCCTAGGTCCGAACAATCCGAAAAAGAACATCGATGTGTATTTATAGCTATTGATTGATGAGTTGAATCAGCTGTGGGAAGTAGGTTCCAACACGTACGATGTATCTAGAAAATAAAATTTTCAGATGCGGACAACACTTATATGGACCATCAACGACTTTTCGACCTATGGTATGTTATCTGGATGGAGCACGCATGGTCGTCTTTCATGTCCGTATTGTATGGACCGTACTAAGGCTTTCCTTTTGAAACACATTAGCAAACCATGCTTCTTCGATTGTCATCGGCAATTCCTGCCGAAGGATCATCCATACCGGAGGAACATGAATGATTTTTGTACTGGCATTGTGGAGAAGGCTAATCTCCCACCAAGGTGGCCCGGATACACGATATGGGAAGAGGTAAAAGATTTACCAATGGCTATTAAAGAGCCTACTACGGGCTACAAGTGTGATGGATTTGGTCGCACTCATAACCAAACGAAGAGGAGTATATTCTGGGATCTGCCATATTGGAGCACCAATCTGATTAGACATAACCTTGATGTCATGCATATCAAAAAAAATGTGTTTGACAACATAATTAATACTGTAATGGACGTAAAGGGAAAGACAAAAGACAATCCAAAGGCTAGATTGGACTTGGAAGAAATATGTAGACGTCCTGCATTATATTTGATAGAGGAGGGGAATGGGAAGCTGAAGCAGCCTAAGGCAATTTTCTTACTAGAGAAGGAGGATAAATTCAGACTTTATAGGTGGATTCAAGGTCTGAAATTTTCAGACGGGTATGTTTCGAACTTGAGAAGATGCGTCGACCTCAAGGAGAACAAACTGACAGGTATGAAGAGCCATAATTGTCACATATTCATGGAGAGGTTAATTCCGATTGCATTTAGGGAATTCTTACCCCAGGTTGTTTGTGATCCACTGACCGAGCTTAGCATATTCTCGAGAGATCTTTGTTCTACTAAGTTGCTCGTCGATCGTCTAGAAAAGCAGGAGAACGATATTGCGGTAACACTGTGCAAGCTCGGGAAGGTATTTCCTCCTGGATTCTTTGACTCCATGGAGCATTTGCCAATTTATCTTTCCTACGAGGCACGTGTTGGTGGGCCCGTCGGTTATCGATGGATGTACCCGTTTGAGCGGCATTTGAACCACCTAAAGAGGAAGGTGAAAAATAAGGCTCGGGTCGAGGGTTCTATTTGTGAAGCCTATATTCTTGAGGAGATTACAAACTTCTGCTCGACGTATTTCAAACCTCATGTTGCTACGAATAGAACGAGGGCTCCGAGAAACGACGATGGATCATATCAAGAATCTAATGATAGAATACTGAAAGTATTCAATGCGTCCGGAAAGCCTTCGGGAAAAATAAAGAAGAGATATTTGAATGACGAAGAGCTAAGGGCTGCTCAGTTGTATATATTACTCAATTGCGATGAGGATAAAGTGGAGAAGCTAGAGGGGTAAGTAATTAATGATGAGTTTACGTCATCTCAATATAATAGTATAAGATAATATTATTGTACTAATCGGCGGTTACTTTGTTGCTTTTAGCACATATAATGATGAGTTGAGGTCGGTTAGACCCTACCTAACAGACGAAGCATTAGTACAAGAAATAAGACGTCATTTTCCTTCTTGGTTGAGCGAATATGTAAGTAACTCGATAATTACTGGCCTCTTCTAATACAACTGCGCAATAAAAAACTTACTATCTCTTCTTTGGTATTCAAGTCGATCGTCTAATTTCACCAGAGATTGAATTAATTAGAACTCTTGCCAAGGGACCAATTACTTTTGTTAAAATATGGCCAAGTTACTGTGTCAATGGCTTTAGGTTCAAGTCGACAAATGCTCCGATCAGTGACAGCTTTCTGGATCTTGATTCTACGAAAAATAGTTGTTTGTGTATCAAATCTTTGAACTACAAAGACGTCAATCCAAGAAATAATTTCTTTGGCATCTTGCGGAAGATTGTGGAGTTGACATATAATTTTGACAGAGAACCAGGAAAGATCGTGTTGTTCAAGTGTGAATGGTTCGATCCGATTGAAAATCAAGGTTGAAAAAGTGACAAGCATGGTCTTGTGGATATAAACTACAATCGTAGATATCAAGGTTACGAACGATTTGTCCTATCAACTCAGGCTCAGCTCGTGTACTTCGTAGCTTATCCGAGACGGGGAGCAACGAAGTCTGACTGGTGGGCAGTATACAAGACTAAAGCTAGAAATACTTTTGATGTTGACGAAAAAGCTTATCAGGAGGACGAGCTACCTCTTGTAACCAGTATTGTTGATGTGGACTCCATGAAAGTTACATATTACATGACTAATATAAAAGATGTAGAATTATTCGAAGAGGAAGGCAAAGCCGACGAAGGCGAAGATGAAACTGAAGATGAGGAGGAGGAGGAAGAGGAAGAGGAAGAGGAAGAGGAAGATAAGGTCGAAGAAGACGAACAAGATGAATATTCTGAAGATGATTGAGAGAGATGTACTTTCATTTTCTTATTATGTAGAGTTGGTTATTATCTAGTTTTGGTTACTATCTGAACTTAGATGTTTCTTTTAGAATGTACTAGGTGGACTTAGATGTTTCTTGTAGAATGTACTATCTAAACTTAGATATTTCTTATAGAATATACTATCTGGACTTAGATGTTTCTTGTATAATGTATCATCATATGTTGTCTTGGTTTTTATCTTATTTTTGTTCTACTTTCATATCTTTATTCTCTATTATTTGTTGTATCTCATCATATGTTGTTATCAGGTATGACGGGTCATCGCAGATCGTTCCGCATGTCCCGACATGGGGCACGGGGTACTGGTACTGGTACTGATAGAGGACAGGGTACTCCTTCGGTACGTCCTACTGGTACCAGATCTGGATCTTCGTCGCCCAGTACTCCTGTGTATCGGACAGTACCTCCGCCTGCCACGATGCTACATGGCATATCTCCTGGGACGAGTAGTTCTAGGCCTGAGACTGCTCTGTCGTCTATCGTTCCTCCTGCTGATACGACAATGGAGACAGATGAGCAGATGGAGGAGGCTGAGTCGACGACCGATCAGTATCAGGAAGATGATACATGCGCACCTCCGGAGGAGACGAGGACAGAGATCTGGGCCGACGGTACAAAGTAAGTATTTTGGTTTATCATTTTTTTCCTGTGTTTATCATAAATTAATTTTTCTCATGAATATAATATGTCTGTATAGATATCGTCCCCCGTCGGTACTGAGACGCCTAGGCCACTTCTTGAGGACTAATTATGGTGGTCCTTGGATAAACTACTCTGATGCTCTGGACGAGAGGAAGGCCTACTGGTTTGCGCGCTTCAAGGTTAAAATATATTTGCTTTTAACATGAATCATATAATTTTTGCATATTATATATAACTGATAAATATTTGGTTTGCACTCTTCTAGGATATTTTTTCTACCCACCGTACCGGGCTGAGATGATCGAGGGGATGTTTCCTGCCGTCGCTGCTAAGCTGATCTGCGATGCTATTAATGATCAAAAGACTCGTGATCATGTCGGAAAGCCGATCCAAGGTTGGATCAACCCTGAGCTGTCACCCTCATTTTCCGTATTTTTCGTATTTCGTATTTATACTCGTATCTGGATTTTTGGCATGTATTTTTATTTTTCTTAACTTGTGGGATTTCGGTATTTCCCGTATTTTGGGTTTTGGTATGGCTCGGTTTTATTTGGATTGGTTCGGTTTTATGTGAGTTGGATCACCTTAACCTATGCTACCCCTCAACCCACCACAACTCACCCTCTTTATAACCCCCACCTACCACTCTCTCTCCTCATAACTTCCACCATTAATTTCCTTCTTCTTCTTCTTCTTCTTCTTCTTCTTCTCCTTCCTCCACAACTCTCCTAACCCTAGGCAAGTGCACCTTGCCACTTCATGAGAGCCCTATTTTCTTGGTTCATTTGCTAGATTAGGACATGGTGATCAACATTAGAACTTGGTGTTTTGTGATTTGAAGTCTCCTTTGCTCTAGATCTGAGTTATTTCTATTTTCGGATTTTGTATGGTTTGATCTCTTTAAGTTGGATTTTCATGGGTTTTGGTGTTTCCAAGTGGAAGAGCATTCAATTCTACCCAAGTTGGAACTTGGAAATCTGGATTTGGAGTTCGGATGGCCAAGTTATGATACTTTGAAGCCTTGGGTTCATCTATGGTGTTCTTGCTGTTTGGAGAAGATAGTGAGCAGTGTGCAGAGCTGTTTAGCTCACGCACCCTGAGCTACGCGCGCTCTTTAGCGCTGCGTACGCAGACTTGAGTACGCTTCCTGTTGGAATCGTGACTCCTTGAGCGTGCGTGACTTTCACCTACACTGCTCTCTCAGCGTGCGTGACTTTTCACCTACGCTGCTCTCTCAGCGTGCGTGACTTTTCACCTACGCTGCTCTCTCAGCGTGCGTGACTTTTCACGTACACTGCTCCCTTGAGCGTGCGTTACTTTTCACGTACACTGCTCCCTTGAGCGTGCGTGACTTTTCACGTACGCAGCTCCCTTGAGCGTGCGTGACTTTTCACCCACGCAGCTCTCTGTAGCGTGCGTGACTTTTCACCCACGCTGCTCTCTGGCGTGCGTGACTTTTCACGTACGCAGCTCTTTCAGCGTGCGTGCCTTTTGTACGCTGTTCCCCTTGAGTGTGCCTTGGTACGCAGACTTGAGTGTGCCTTGGTACGCAGACTTGAGTGTGCCTTGGTACGCAGACTTGAGCGAGCCTTGCGTGCGTACTTTTGTGCGTACGCAGCTTCTCTGCGTGCGTGCTTTTGCACGTATGCTGCCCCTTGACCCCTTGCTTAATCCATTGGCTCTTAGAGTTTTGGTTTTATATCTTTAAGCTTGGCTCTTCTATAACCCTGTACTTTGATATTTTATTAGATATTTTATGCCCATTTTATATCCTTACGCCTTTTGTCATAAACTTGATTTTACTTAATATGTTTGGAATGACTATTGTACATGGCTTGGTATGGCAAGAAACTTGCATAACACGACAGTGACCCGTAGTGGTGCACTCCTGACATGACCAACCTGACATGATAGTGGCCCATCGTGGCGCACTCCTGACAAGTACCCTGACATGATTTATCTTGATAACTTGATAGTAGCCCGTGACGGCGCACTCCTGACTTGACATGACCTGATAACTTAGCTTGACCTGTCTTGACACCGTGGATGGTTCTTTCTTGCTTGCTTGTTAAATCTACTTGTCCAGTCTCGCATCATGCCTAGGATGGGACTCCTGAGTACCACGGTCAGGAGTACCTACTAAAATGGATTAAGGCTAATAACTAGAATAACACAGTAGTCATGAAGAGATGACACAGCTACAGGCAATTCCGTTACCTGGGCGCTCCAGGAATTTGTAGCCTGCCGTCGAGTAGGGCGCATTTCCAGCACACTGTCAGGTGTTGCACCCTCTAAGTCACCTAAGGGTACATTTGTCTCCTGGACGATGTACCCACCTGAATTCAACCCTAATCTTTCGTCCTGGATAACCTGGATGGTCTGTAGGGCTTGTGGCTGTGGAACAATCTCACTGCATCTTGTTAGTAATTAGGCCTGTGATAACCCTAGTTAGTTAAAGTAGTAAGCCGTAGGATCTGTTTGGCCGTGATTGATTGAATGAGGTATAACCAGTCTAGTCATGTCTTGATCCCATGCAAGATTGCTTCCTGTCTTGATTACTTACATTACTTATCTTGCCGATAAATGGTGGGAAACCAAGCTGATGAAGGGTTACAACCCCGGTCCTTGTTTGGTTTACGAGTTGTAACCTGGCTATCGGAATAGTTCCATGGTTATCTCGTCGTATATCATCCTGACATGTTTTCATAATTTTAGTTTTAATATTAGATTTTCTGTGCTGATTGCTGGCTTTTGTTCTTATTTCGTGGCCCCCTTGTGGCACTTGCTCTTTTTGGGGTTGACCCAGCTGGTTTTGTATGGCCAAATTTCGGAGCAGCTCCCGAGGATCTACCAAGCTTCCAGCCCAATGGTGAACACTAGACGGAATCCGGGCCAAGAGTGGGTTTTCTATTTTGTTTCGCTCACTCTATTGTAAAAATTATTCTTTTGAGGCATTTAGCCGACGAGCACCTGTTAGCTCGAAGCACTTTTACTTACTGTCTGCCTACGGGCTGTAAACATGATTGACAAATCCTAGGGTTGATCATGTATGACTAAACTCTTGCAAGTCCTAACATTTTGTAACGACTAGATTCATGATTAGCTGAATATGTAATATTTGGGACGCCTTATTATTGTATATTTAATGATCATACATCTTGCGACTTTACTTACTTGTGGTGATTGAGATACTAGGCTTGTTCATGACCATAAGAGACTGTTGGCTTGTAGAAAACCCTCACATATCTAGACAGTCGTGACCGTATATCGAGGTGGTTCCATTTCAATATACGTAGCTGGCTATGTCTGCCCCCGCTCTCCAGTATTCTGGTTCTGGGGCGTGACATGAGCAGAGGATTGCGATGAAGGCTCGATTCGACAAGCCAAGGTACAAGGAAAAGTCTGAGAAGGCCAAGGCGCCTAGGAAGCAGGGATAAAGTGGTGCGGTGGGTCGATTCTGATGACGGAACATTTTCGTCGTTTTGTATGTCTTTTTATTTCAGATATATTATTTTAATGCAAGTCCGATAAATTAGTAAAAGGTTATATATTTAATTACAGGTAAGGAGGGGTGATGATGCCAATATGGTGACTGTCTTCCTGGCCACACATCGGAAGGGCAGGAAACTTATTGACGAGAGGGCGGAGCAGGCCTATGTAAGTATTATAATTCTATTTATTAATTTTAATACTTCATATTAGTTTTGATATAACTTAGTAAATATGCATGCAAATAGATATTCATATAGTTAGTAATAATAAGTACATTAGACATTAGAAGTTATAGAGTATCCATGCTTTCTAGGCCAAGTTTCAACGGCTTAAGGAGCGAACGGCTGCTAGTACACATACTACGGGAGATGCCGGTACTTTCTCGTAGCCCGCTCCAGCTCCGTCGAAGGACGAGATGTGGGTGACCGCCGCTGGTGGTATCTACAGGGATACGTACTATGGTACGAGATCCTATGGCACCCTAGTTGCGATACAGTCCTCTAGGGCCTCCCATGCTAGTGTGCATGGCCCACAGCCCTGCCAGGAATCTGCTCGAGTCCAGCAGATGGTGGAGTCTGTCCATGATGAGCTGCTACGACGGATTCGGGAGCAGCACCAGACGGACGATGTTACGCTCCTAGGACTATTGGATATGCTCGACCGCAATATTATGGAGCTCAGGGATGTGAATGAAAGGATAGAACGGGGCGTCACTGATCTTAGAGCGTCGACAGAGCGCAGTGTGACGGATCTGCATGCATCACACCTGTCCATGGAAGAGAGGCTCACGTTGATGCAGGATTCGTTGGCTGATAGTAGTATGAGGCTGTTATCTACCATGGATTCCTACCACCAGCGACTAGCAGCATTGGAGTGTTATTGTCCTCCGGGTGCGCCTTCATCGTCATCGACTCCACCGGCGCCACTGCCTTCTTCATCGACACCGACTCCACCGACGTCACTACCTTCTTCATCGGTGACGATTTCACGGGAGGAGTACGAGTTGTTTCTATCCATGAGGCGCGGCGGTGCCCCTCGTCTTCCAGATCCCCAATAGTTCTAGTTAGGACTGTTTGTTTGTGTTTGTTTGTTCCTATATTCCATATGGATTTATTTATGTTTGTTTGTGTTGATTCTTAGTTTGTGTGTAGACTTTTAGTATTGGTGGTCAGGATGTTTGGATATTTTTTGGTTGGTTTATAGACTTGGATATTTGTTGGATGGTTATTTGTTGTAGACTTGGGACGACATATTATTATGTATTGATTTACAGACTTGGATATTTGTTTAGTTGGTTAGTTGGTTTATAGACTTGGATATTTGTTTTTTTTTGTGTTGATTTACATTGATTTACATTGTGTTATATTGTTGTGATTTACCGGTGTTGAGTGTTCCACCGAAGGGGTCGGTGAACCCAGGGAGGACATGTTATTATGTATTTATTGTTATTTATTAAACTGTAGGAGAAAAATGTGATTCTGAAATGACTTTTTGTAATTTTTTTTTTATTTTTTCTGGAATATTTAGCGACGTTTACCGACGCTGAGTTACGTCGGTAAGCAATAACAACATTTTCCCAACTTGTCAAGTAATCTGACAAGAAAATGGCTAATCATAACATGCATCATAAATATCCCCGCTCATAGAACTGATATGCACATAGTATAAACACCTATGTATACTATAATATCACCTGTAAAAGCCTTCAATTGTCGAAGGAAACCATCAAAATTTTTTCCAGATTCTTTCTTTCAACTCCTCTCCTATACAGGTAATAACCTTAAGCTTAATTATTTTAAATCTATGCAAGGATATACAATTTTACAACCAAACTTACTAATTTACTGTGCCTAATAATAAAAAAATAAATAAAAGGAACCAATTCAAACATTGAAAGGTCTAGGTAGTAAGGAAAAAATGGTTGAGACGTACTTTGCAGACAAGTTAAGTTTACATGTATGGGCATAATTTACTATTATAAACTTAAATATATGAAGATTTTAAAGGGAAGGTTAATTTGCACCAACGAAGGCTTTCCCATATTCTTTCACGGACAAATTATGTCTTCTCCCTAAAATAAAAATCTTTGTGATTTGAAGTTAAGGAAAATTAGCACATGTACATACATCAGGAATGCACCATTTTAGCATCTAGTGCCAAGTATACTAATGTGAATGGACCAACAAATCTAGTACAAAATTCATGGATACCAGAAGTGTATATGTGCTACTGAAATGTATAACATTTCACTACCAGATGAGTATATGAGCTAGAGAAGTCACATGGATAAGTTGTATTTGTTGCATACCTCAAACTCCTTTCCTTTGGCCATTATTTCTTTATAAGCCTTTGGCTCACGCATTTTCAAAATATTCCACAGGATCCCACTGCCAGTACGATAGCACTTGCCATCAGTAGTCTTCTAGTCCCCGTCACCCTGAATAACATCCACCTATATGGAAACTAAAACTTAGTGACAACTGTAGAACACATATATGCTGCAGTAAACAGTAGAAAATTTCTCTATCTAGATTGATACTATTACTCTCTATGTGGACCCACAGAGCAAGACAGAGAAGCTAATGAGACCATTTAGTTTTATAGATTCAAAAAGAACCACTATCACCATAAAATGTATTCTTGCCATCATGGACTCCACATATCAACTGTTTCCACGAATAGATGCTTCACAACAACAATTGTTTGTGTATTAAGTTAGTTTCTGCTACCAAATTTAGTAATTTTTTAGTTAAATATATCAATCAATAGCTTGGAACATAGAAAGGTAAAAATGAAAAAAATAAAAAAATAGAAAGAAGAAAAATTGCATGCCAGCACACTGAAACTGAATATATATAACACTCATATCTAAACAAATTAAGAAAAGCACTGTAACCCTCTTAATTTTAAAGACATGTTGATGATTATGTTCTTTATCATTCACATAGCCCTCTTCAAGAGTTTTCTTCAACTGCTAAAACATTTCAGTGAGTTCATATAATTATGTTAAGAGATAAACATATTGCTGAAAAATGAAAAATCAGCAAGAATACAGAAAATATAGACAACCCCAAATAGTAAGTTCCATTGTTTTCCATGTGATGTGAAGGGAAAACCAAACTAGGAGCCAAACAAACAAAAAGGATATGTTTATTCAACCAAACTAGTAGAGCATAAAATGCCAATGTGTATTTGGAAGGGGGAAATTTTTTGAAAAGATTTGCTTTCCAATCAGTGAAATAAATAAGAGAAGTAATAAATATGACAAGAATGAGACATGAAATTGGTATAAAAATAGTTCAGATCTTGCCAATAATTTTATTGTAGTATACATTGCTCTGCTTTCATCATCCAATGTTGAAACTAGTGGAGAAAATTAATGGTTTGAAGTTATTTACACTCAGGACCTTGAAACACATCAAATTGGGCATCAACATTCATAAATTTCTAAATTAGTCTTTACAACATATTACCAAGAAGCACAATCATTAATTTAGGGTTATCTGTTATCAATGAAACTACTAACTTGTCCTCTGTATAAGGTGTACAGTGTAAACATACAAAGTACAATTATTTTCTGGTGATTTCCAACAAATGGGACACGTATAATGGAGTTCATATAAGTTAAGTCACCTTATGATAAACTAAGAATTCAAAAGTAACGTAGTAGCAAACAACAATTAACAAAAATTCCCTTGAAGAATGTCCATTGTCTCTCCAAATGATGAGCATATATAAGATGCAAAATAATTCCAAGTCAGACAGTAGAAAGATGACCTGATTTCTCAGGTGAAGACTCCACCTTTCCCAACCCAAGATTTCTGAGCAGATATCTCAACCATTCACATGACCTTAACTGAACTTATCTTCTTCTTAACTAAATCAAGAAAGGAAACAAAAAAAATCTATATTGTCACTCCCCGATCCCGATATACGTATTCTTTCATAAATCCTGTACATGGTATCCTGTATTTAGCATGTGCATAATTCTATTTATTATTTATTTATGGTTGCATGTAGCCTTTAAGCATGTCATTAGTGGAATGGTTAGATCATGTTTAGAGATTAGGGTTTTCTTAAGCCAACCCAACCCCTATATATATTCTCTTCCTCACTCTCTCTCATCATTCACTCTTTCATTCATTTCCCTCAACCACCACCATTAGACAAGTACAACTTGCTCAAAAGTAAAGATTTGTGCATTTTTTATCCTTGATTTTTTTTTCTTTGATATTATTTGTCTATATTTTTCTTCTCATCATCCTCTACAAGTTTAGTACTTGGTATTTTCGATTTTGATGGATGGATTCTTGTAGATCTAAGTTTATGTCATTTTTGGTTTTTCTTGGTTTTGATCTATTAAACTTGCTTCTTTTTTAAAATCTAGTTGTTTCATGTAGTAGAGCATTTCATTTTATCCAAATTTGACCTTTGAAAAGTTAGATTTCATTTTATTTTGGCCGAGTTGTGCAAGTTTGAAGTTCATGGGTTCCTTGGCCATCTTTCTCGGATTTTAGAGAAGATGAGCAGTTTGGCCGCATGAGTCTGGCCGCATACAGTCTGACCGCATGCAGTTTGGCCGCATGAGTCTCGGCCGTATGAGTCTGGCCGCATGAGTCTTGGCCGCATGAGTCTGATCGTATGAGTCTTGGCTGCATGAGTCTGGCCGTATGAGTCTGGCCGCATGAGTCTTGGCCGCATGAGTCTGGCCGCATGCAGTTTGGCCGCATGAGTCTTGGCCGCATGAGTCTGGCCGCATGCAGTTTGGCTGCATGAGTCTTGGCCGCATGAGTCTGGCCGCATGCAATCTGGCCGCATGAGTCTGGCTGCATGCAGTCTGGCCGCATGAGTTTGGATGCATGAGTCTGGCCGTATGAACCCTCGGTCGTATGCGTCCTTGTGTCTTGGACCTCATTCCTGATCTGACTACCTATGTGAGTGCTGGATAAACCTATGTGTGTATTAAGGTACAATCTATGTGAGCACCGAGGTGCTATCCTATGTGCTAAGTGTTCCTACGTGATATCTGCCAGTACACCCAAGAGTCCAGCATTTGTATAGCGAATGGTTGGTAGCAATGACGTGGTATGTGTTGTGTGTTGCATTACACCAAGAAGGGGTACAAACGTATGACTCTATGAGCCAGTACGGATCCCTTCTTGGGGTACTCGTACATTGTACGACATCTAGGGGAGTGAGCATGTGACCACGACAGTGAACTCCGAGGATAAGCTAGGGATTAACTAGGCAACTGGTGTGCTATCGCAGGCACCCAAAAATAAGAATGATAACTAATGATTTTTTTTCTAATAATTTTTTTTTGTAAATGAATGAAAATATAATCAATTATAAAAAATAAAGATCACAAAAAGTACAAAAATTAACTAAGATTACTCCCCGGCAATGGTGCTAAAATTTGGTGTGCTGTCGTAGGCACCCAAAAATAAAACCTTTACTCTTAAAATGATTTGTAGAAGTGAGAGTAAGGATCGATCCCACGGAGAGCAATTAGTGTACTTTTATGCAATGTGAATAAGGATAGGAGAGGACTTGAATATGATAAGAGAAAATTTAAGAAGAGCTAAAAAAACAATTAAAGTATTAAAATGAATCAAAGGGAGGAATATTGGTTTTAGTGAACATTCACCAATGGAAATCATAAAATTGATCATCGATGCAAGCATAAATTAAATCATACTTTGAATATTTACCGTTGGAAGTATCTTTCTATCTCTCTTAGGCTTAGTTAATTAGATACAAGCGACCTAATTAACTTTAATTACTAAATAATCTCAGACAAGCGCTAAGGATTTAATCTAGCAATTTCTTAAAGAACAAAGAGATCGATAAAGCAAAACAATACAAGCACAAGCGGTTGTATTTAATTTTGTCAAAAACTTTTCTCTTAAGATCTAATAAAACAAAGCAGTTTATTAAATATTGGTTGCTTCACAAATTAGAAACATCAAACAATTACGGATTTGATATCTAATTTAGCGGTAGATCGAAATGAATAATAAACTAGTAGGCCTCCTAGTAATTAAACAAAACAATCATGAAAGTTAGCATAGAAAAATATTCAATATTCAAAGTATAAATCAAACATATAAAAACAATTTAGATCTCACAAGTTTATTGATTCCAAGGCTTCCGTACACTTCGACTAACAAGACTTTTAGCCGCACATGTTCATCAAAAGTTTAAAAGAAAAGTTGGAGAAGAAGAAGAAGAGTTGTGTTGTGTGTTGTCTTCTCATGATTTCTACCCCCTTTTATACACCATAAATTAGTTGTTTCAAGACCACAATATCTCCCTACATATTCTCTAAAAGTTACAACTTCTCAAACCAAATAGAATAAGTCATAGAACAAGTAGGAAAATGGTTATTTTGGTTCCTATTTTTGTTCACAACATCTTTGACCCAACTTCAAGCCTGATTTCGTCCATGATGCAGCTTGTTTGCGAAAAACACAAAATATAAACGTTGTAGCCCTGTGTCTTAGCTTTCCAAATCTTTTTGAATCACCTCCATTTCTTTTCGGATGAGAAAGTTATGGTCATTTTGGTAAAATGTGTCAAAACTGTCCAGAATTACAGTTTAGCTCCATTTTGTACATAGTGTCTCCAACTGCAACCTAAATCGAAATAGAAATATAATGAGTACCTTTAGTCATAAAATGAGCATAAATGGTGAACATTAAGTGATAAAAATATAATATTTTATGTTCTCATCAAATACCCCCACACTTAACTTTTGTTCGTCCTCGGACAAAACTCTTATTTTTTTTAAAAAAAAAAATCAAGGTTGTAATGTCATAAATAAAGAATAACCATGATCTTTAAAACTCATAACATATCATAAAAATATATTCTTAAACAACTTCTAATTACTTAGTAAGTAATTTTATTTGAAGATAGAGTAAACTAAATTGGTAGACCCTTACTGGAATAAACACTCAACTCTTATATATTTGAAGGGTATGTATTTCGCTCAAATTCATTCCAAAAGAAATGATCTACCATAAGCTTGCATATCTTATCATTCTCCACCATTTGGACCACATGCATAACACAAATCATAAGGACTTTTATGGGTTGTAATGGGGCTTAGGATCATGGTAGGATATATTTGGGAGCGTAGCTAAAAAAAACCATCAAAACTAGTGGAGCAAAAATAATTTAACTCAAGTTCGAATATATAAAATATATAAAACCAATCACCCCATTTAGCTTCTTCAAATTGACCTTAAAGCATTCAACATACCCCTTTATTGGAATTGGAGAAAGAATTATGAAAATGAATATCAAAAATAATTTCCTCCATCACTTTTTTATTATTACTTCTTTCTTTCTTTCATAATCTTTTTTTCATTTTCTTTTTTTATTTTTATTTTTTCGCTTTTTTTAATTTTTTTTTCATGATGGAACTCAAGAATTTGAGAATAAAAATATGTAGCCAAACTAGAAATTCAATACCCCTATACTTATTTTTATACACCCATACATATCATAATGCTCCACTAGTTTTCTGGCTTGGGTAAGGATTTTTTTCAGGTTAAAGCTTGTAATATGGGTTCACAAAAATAGAAGCAATAAAGCTCAAAGGGGTTCAACCAAAGGAAAAATAATTTCAGGGTAGGCTATTTGGCTTATGTAGCGTATAACAAAGATGGCCTTAATCATATTCATGTATGCATGTGCCGATGTGACCTCGAAGAGAATCTAAGCAAGTTCTAGAGAAACAAGTCCATGGAAGAATGTCTCTCATCAAAGAAAATAGTGAGACTGTGTCAGTCTAAAGGCTCAAAATCTTACCGGCTTTTGTCTACCAAGTTTAGTCACATCCATCCTCAAGGAAAATAACTATACTAATTAATTCTAAGTTGAAAAGAGTATTTATTCAATCATGTTATGATTTTTTTTTAACTTAGTTAAATCTTCCTCATGACATACACAACCAAAAATTATTAAAAATCACAAAAAAAAAAACAAAACTTTTTTTTTGAAAATAAAATAAAATAAAACTTTATTGAAAACCACAAAAAAATAAAATAAAAACTCATTTTTTTTGAAACATAAAAAAAAACTGAAACTGCTTAAAATAATTTAAATCCCCTCCCCCACATTTAAACTGACATTGTCCCAATGTAAGGCTAAATGCAAATAAAAGACAAAAATAAACAAAAAAATGCAAGAATAAGAAAAAACTTCCCTTGGGTTGCCTATGTTTATAGTCGTGGACGTGCCGTCCTTCAATTGGTATAAGTTGGATCCTCAAGGTTCAATTCATCCACATTCTCTACTTTGAAATCTTCATGGAAAAGCTTGAGCCTTTGGGCATTTACCTTGAACACTTTAGATGTTGCTAAACTTTGAATTTCAACTGCACCATGATTAAAAATATTAGTAACAACAAAAGGTCCAATCCAACGAGAACGCAATTTACCCGAAAACAGACGAAATCGTGACTGGTATAGAATGACTTTTTGACCAACTTGAAACTTCTTCCTAGAGATCATCTTGTTATGAAAATCCTTCGTTTTCTCTTTATAAATTCGAGCATTCTCATAGGCGTCATTGCGAATTTCCTCCAGCTCTTGTAGTTGTAACTTCCTATGTTCTCCATTTTTATTTTCCTTCATATTGAGACTCTTGATAGCCCAATAAGCCTTGTGTTCTAACTCAACAGGAAGATTGCACGGTTTCCCAAACACCAATCGGTATGGTGACATACCGATATGTGTCTTATAAGCAGTTCTATACGCCCACAAAGCATCATCCAAGCGCAAACTCTAATCTTTTCTACTCGGATTGACTGTCTTTTCAATGATGGACTTGATCTCTCTATTTGATACCTCCGCTTGCCCACTCGTTTGTGGATGGTAGGCAGTTGACACCTTGTGGGTCACATGGTATTTTTTCAGCAAAGACTCGACGGTTCGATTGCAAAAGTGAGTACCTCGATCACTTATTAAGGCTCTCGAAATCCCAAACCTGGAGAATATGTTGGACTTGATAAAATCTGAAACAACTTTAAAATCATTAGTCCTGGTAGCTTTAGCTTCTAACCACTTTAATACATAATCAACAACAAGCAAAATATAAACATAACCAAAAGATACAAGGAACGGTCCCATAAAATCGATGCCCCAAACATCAAAAATTTTACAAAATAATATAGGATTTTGTGGCATTTCATTCCTTTGAGATATATTACCTATCTTTTGGCAATTATTGCATGTTTTACAGAAAGAATATGAATCACGAAATAAAGACGGCCAATAGAAACCACATTATAATACTTTTCTTGCCGTCCTCTTAGCTCCAAAATGTCCTCCACATGCATAAGAATGACAAAAGGTGAGAATTGAAATAATTTCATTTTCATGTACGCACCTTCTTATTATTTAATCTACACAATGCTTACACAGGTATGGGTCATCCCACACATAGTATTTGGCATCACTTTTAAGCTTATCTCTTTGAGCCTTTGACAAACCATAAGGAAACCTATTAGTAACCAAATAATTTACAATATTTGCATACCATGGTATTGTCGCAATTGCAACAAACAATTGTTCATCAGGGAACATTTCTTGCAGACGAAGTTCATCCTCCACATGAACTAAATGACTTAAATGATCTGCAACATGATTTTCTTTTCCTCTTTTATCTTTGTTCTCCAAATCAAATTCACTCAAGAGAAGTATCCATCGGATTAACCTTGGTTTTGCCTTTTTTCTCCGTCATCAAATAATGAAGAGCTGCATGATCAGAATAGACAATAATTTTAGTACCAAGCAAATAAGATCGAAATTTTTCTAATGCAAAAAACAACAGCTAAAAGTTCTTTTTCAGTAGTAGAGTAATTTCTCTGAGCATTCAATGTTCTTGAAGCATAATAAATTGCGTGAGATGCTCTTCCCATCCTTTGACCCAATATATCGTCGACTGCATAATCACTTGCATCACATATTATCTCAAAAGGCACGTTCCAGTTAGGGGGCTAGATAACTGGGGTAGAAGTCAAAAGTTTCTTTAGTGTATCAAATGCCTTTTTACACGCCTCATCGAATTCAAATGCCACATCCTTTTGTAGCAACTTGCACAAGGGTAACACTATTTTGGAGAATTCTTTGATGAATCTTCGATAAAAACCTGCATGTCCAAGAAAAGAACGAACTTCCCGTACACTAGTAGGATAAGGTAAAGATTGAATAATGTCAATTTTGGCTTTATCTACCTCAATTCCCTTAGATGAAACAATATGACCCAAAACTATACCTTGTTCAACAATAAAATAATATTTTTCTGAGTTTAACACAAGATTAGCTACTTTCTACACATCTTTGGAGAATAAGTGTAAGGTTATGCAAGCATTTATCAAAAGAGTATCCATAAACTGTAAAATCATCCATAAATACTTCTATAATATGCTCAACATATTCTTAAAAAATGCTAACCATACACCTTTGGAAAGTGGCTGGGGTATTGCAAAGACCAAATGACATGCGGCGATATGCAAAAGTTCCAAACGGACATGTAAAAGTTGTCTTTCTTGATCCTCCGGAGCAATTGAAATTTGAAAATAACCTGAATAACCATCAAGAAAACAATAATAAGTATGACCAGCTAACCTTTCAAGCATTTGATCAATAAAAGGTAATGGAAAGTGGTCCTTGCGAGTTTCATCATTTAATTTTCTATAATCTATACAAACCTTCCACCCATTCTGGACACGAGTGGAACTAGCTCATTATTTTGATTCTTTACGACAATTATTCTGATCTTTTTAGGAACCACTTTCACCGGACTAATCCACTGGCTATCTGAAATAGGATAGATCACTCCAACTTTAAGAAGTTTTAGGATCTCCTTTTTTACTACCTCCATCATAGGTGGATTTAATCTTCTTTGCGGTTGTCGGGATGGTTTTGCTCTTTCCTCAAGTAAGATGCGATGCATGCATGTAGACAAACTAATTCCTTTTATATCAGCAATTGCCCAACCGATAGCCGTCTTGTGCTCCTTAAGGACATGTACAAGCTTTTCTTCTTGTGTTGTACTAAGTTTATTAGAGATGATCACTGGTAATGTTCCTCCATCTCCAAGAAAACATACTTGAGGTGACTAGGAAGAGGCTTCAAGTCTGGAACAGGGACCTGCAAAATAGAGGGTGAAGGCCTCTTGTTAGAAATTCATAAGAAAATAGAAGAAAAGTTACCTGACAGTTGTATTTTTGGACAATCTTTCAATGCTGCAACTGTTTCCTGCAAATTAGTACTCAGAGCTAACCCCTTATGCTCTTTTTTGAGATGCTCACTAATGGCAACTTCTAATTCATCTTTGCCATCAAGTTCCAAAACATCCTGTGCTAAAGAATCAACCACATTAATAGAATAAACAGTATTATCATCATCAGGATATTTCATGGTATCATAAATATTAAATTTAATAATTTCACCATCAAATTCCAAAGTAAGTATGCCACTATGCACATCTATCTTAGTCTTGGATGTCTTTAAAAATGGTCTTCCTAACAAAATAGGAGCAGTTTGGTCACCATTTTCCATATCAAGCACATAAAAATCAGCAGAAAAAACCAAATTATTAATTTGTACAAGAACATCCTCAATTAATCCCTTAGGATAGGCATTAGATCTATCAGTCAATTGAATTACAACACCAGTTTTATTCAGAGGTCCAAGATTTAGAGATTCATATATAGAATATGGTATGACGTTGATAGAAGCTCCTAAATCTAACATGGCTTTCTCATATTTATTGTTACCTATCTTACAAGGGATAATAAACATTCCTGGGTCTTTGCATTTTGTAGGGAGTTTTCTTTGAATTACTGTAGAAACACTCTCCCCTACTTTCACTTTTTCATATCCTTTAAGTTTTTGTTTCCTTTTTATTATACACAATTCTTTTAAAAATTTAGCATAATAAGGTACTTGTTTGATAGCATCTAAAAGTGGAATATTTACCTCACATTTACGAAAAGTCTCATATAACTCATTATTCTGTTCAATTTTTCTAGATTCTGCTAAAGCTTGAGGAAAATGAGGTACTGGTTTATAATCAGAAAGAGGTAGAAACTTACAATTGGGTACTTCATCATCGTTGGGGAAGTTCGTGTCAGGAACGGTTATTTTCTCTTTCTCTTGTTTTGACGATGTAGGTTCTTCTTTTACTTGAATGTCAACTTCTTTACCATTCCTCAAAATGATTGCACTTGCATTCTCTTTCGGATTTACTATCGTTTGAGATGGTAGCTTCCCTGAAATTTGTGCCTCCAGCTTATTTATTGATGTAGCCATTTGGCTCATTTGATTGTCCAAGCTTTGAATACTGGCCCTTGTCTCATGTTGAAATTGTAAAGTATTAGTGGCAAGAGACTTAACAATTTTTTCTAAAGACATACCAGAGTTAGAAGTTTGGCATAGTTGTTGTTTAGGGGGATATGGCTGCTTGTACTATTGGTAACTTGGCCGATTTTGATTGACGGGCTGATTTGATTGTGGATTCCGATAGTTAAAATTGGGATGATCTCTCCTTCCTGGATTGCATGTGTTTGAGTAGGGATCATACTTCCTTTGTGGTTGTCCAGGAAAGCCACCTACTACGTTCACTTGTTCATTGGGCTCCTCTTGAAGAGTTGGGCATATGTCAGTTGGATGTCCTGCTATTGAGCAAATCCTATAAGTCTTTGCAGTTTGTATGTTACCTACAGCCATTTGACGAACAAGAGAAGTTAAACTAGCAATTTGTTGTTCTATGAAAGAAATATTTACCTCGTTGGCATGCGTAGATGGAATATCTAGCCTAGTGCCAAATTGTTCAGAATTGGCCGCCATATTTGCAATTAAATTTCTTACGGCCTCATGCGTTTTATCTAC
This sequence comes from Iris pallida, assembly GCA_029216955.1. NCBI lineage: Eukaryota > Viridiplantae > Streptophyta > Magnoliopsida > Asparagales > Iridaceae > Iris > Iris pallida. The sequence goes on from JANAVB010001399.1 coordinate 12,700,280, forward strand.
CAAAGCTCCTCCACTAGCAGCATCTATCATGCTTCTATTATATAGAAGGCCTTCGTAGAAGTATTGAATAAGTAGTTGCTCACTAATTTGATGATGGGGACAGCTTGCACATAATTTTTTGAAACGTTTCCAGTACTCGTGGTGCCTTACCCCACAAATTTCTTTTCGGATATTGGCCGCCCTTGAACCGGTAAAGTACTTTTCTAGGAATAATCTTTTCATCTCGTTCCATGTGACAATACTTCCGGAGGGTAGGTAGTAGAGCCAATCCTTAGCCGAATCCTTTAAGGAAAATGGAAATGCTCTTAATTTGATTTGTTCTTCAGTCACCCCCGTTGGCTTCATACTTGTGCATACCACATGAAGCTCCTTTAGATGCTTGTGAGGGTCTTTACCTGTAAGACCATGAAAAGTTGGCAATAAATGTATAAGTCCAGATTTTAATTCAAAAGTAGTAGTAGCATCTAAAGTAGGAAATGTTATGCATAAAGGGCGTTGATTCAAATCTGGGGCAGCGGGTTCTTTCAAAGTTCTATTTGCAGCCATGACTCTTTCTTCAGGATTAGAATTGCAAGAGAATACGAAATCTGGAGCGAGGTTGTTCTCGTTAGATTCTCTTTGAGTTTCCTTCCTTAACCTGCGCAAAGTTCTTTCTATTTCTAGATCGGTCTGAAAATTACCTTGATTAGATGATCGAGTCACAACCATAAACAATAAAGAACAATATGAAAAGCAATTAAAAAAAATGAGAATGATAACTAATGATTTTTTTCTTTTCCTTTTTTTGTAAATGAATGAAAATATAATTAATTATAAAAAAAATAAAGATCACAAAAAGCACAAAAATTAACTAAGATTACTCCCCGGCAACGACGCCAAAATTTGGTGTGCTGTCGTAGGTACCCAAAAATAAAACCTTTACTCTTAAAATAATTTGTAGAAGTGAGAGTAAGGATCGATCCCACGGAGAACAATTAGTGTACTTTTATGCAATATGAACAAGAATGGGGGAGGTCTTGAATATGATAAGAGAAAATTTAAGAAGAGCTAAAAAAACAATTAAAGTATTAAAATGAATCAAAGGGAGGAATATTGGTTTTAGTGAACATTCACCAATGGAAATCATAAAATTGATCATCGATGCAAGCATAAATTAAATCATACTTTGAATATTTACCGTTGGAAGTATCTTCCTATCTCTTTTAGGCTTAGTTAATTAGATACAAGCGACCTAATTAACATTAATTACTAAATAATCTCAGACAAGTGCTAAAGATTTAATCTAGCAATTTCTTAAAGAACAAAAAGATCGATAAAGCAAAACAATACAAGCATAAGCTGTTGTATTTAATTTTGTCAAAATCTTTTCCCCTAAGATCTAATAAAACAAAGCAGTTCATTAAATCTTGGTTGCTTCACAAATTAGAAATATCAAACAATTATGGATTTGATATCTAATTTAGCGGTAGATCGAAATGAATAATAAACTAGTGGGCCTCCTAGTAATTAAACAAAACAATCATGAAAGTTGGCATAGAAAAACATTCAATATTCAAAGTATAAATTAAACATATAAAAATAATTTAGATCTCACAAGTTTATTGATTCCAAGGCTTCCGTACACTTCGACCAACAAGATTTTTAGCCTCACATGTTCATCAAAACTTTAAAAGAAAAGTTGGAGAAGAAGAAGAAGAGTTGTGTTGTGTGTTGTCTTCTCATGATTTCTACCCCCTTTTATATACCATAAATTAGTTGTTTCAAGCCTACAATATCTCCCCACATATGTAAAAGTGACAACTTCTCAAACCAAATAGAATAAGTCATAGAACAAGTAGGGAAATTGTTATTTTGGTTTCTATTTTTGTTCACAGCATTTTTGACCCAACTTCAAGCCTGATTTCATCCATGATGCAGCTTTATTTGCGAAAAATACAAAATATAAAAGTTGTAGCCCTGTGTCTTAGCTTTCCAAATCTTTTTGAACCACCTCCATTGCTTTTCGGATGAGAACGTTATGGTCATTTTGGTAAAATGTGTCAAAACTGTCCATAATTGCAATTTAGCTCCATTTTGTACATAGTGTCTCCAACTGCAACCTAAATCAAAATAGAAATATAATGAGTACCTTTAGTCATAAAATGAGCATAAATGGTGAACATTAAGTGATAAAACTATAACATTTTATGCTCTCATCAGTAACTAACTTGGTAGATGCATTGGGAGGGAAGGATCCCGAGATCGGGCCATACTAGTCATCCCAGGTCCAGTCCTGACATGTCGGGTTGGCCGCAATGGATATGGTTTCATTCGCCTTTAGCAGATGACTATATCCGACTTTTACGAGCTATGTATTATATGTTTTAGTGCGGTAGCTCTCCGGGGGACCGGTGCATAATCAATGTGCTATATGTCTAATGGTTTGGCTAGCCCTGCTGGGTTGACACGATCTGAGGATTCCTTTGAATGAGTATTGCGGGGATAACTCTGCCAAATATAGAAAGTCGCAGGAATGAATGATCTCTTGAAAAATGACTTGACTGTGCCTTTTACCTTTCGTTAGTAGACGAGGGACATGGACTGTAATGGTGCGTGGTCTAACCCATGTCCTTGTTTGGTTGTTGGGTTGGTCTATCGTGCTATGACTGGCTGTGGACCGAGGTTGCGACCGAAAGCCTTTATTATTACTAGTATTATTATTTTATGCTTGGATTTTATCTTACTATTTTGTGCTCCTTTGTGGTACTTGCTATTCGGGGCTGACCCCGCTGGTTTTGTTTGGCCAGATCACGTAGCAGAGCCTAAGGATCCGACCTTCCTCCCTGACGTCAATGGTGCATACTAGGAGCATGGCTGGCGGGGGACTTTAGTGGGTTTCTTCGCCACTACTCTAGCTTTTATCCCTTATATTCTGGTGTTTAGCCACTGACACCTGTTTAGCCGGTTAATCTGGATATTTTATCTTTTGCATAATTGTCATTAAATCAGACTGCAGCTGAATACGATTATGTACCTATGACTCTCTGGGCTAGCTAACTTACAAAGCTAGATCCCCATGATCATTTTGATGAAGCGTCAGGTACGTCTTACTGCTTTATCTCATATGCTCATTAATTGATGTTTTTTGCTTTGAATGATTGAGACATAGATGCTCTGTGAGACCATATGAGACTTGATTGTAGTATGCACCCCTTGTCTCTTGACAGTCACGATCGCCGTATGACATTTGCATACCTAATATGGAGTAGCTGGCCTAGTCTGCCTCTGTATTTCGGTACTGGACGTGACAAGGTTTTACTGGTGGCCCATGCATGTCTAATTTTTAGACTTGTAGGGTGTTACTATTATAGGATTCTCAATCAAAACTTGTTCTCTTTGAATCTCTTGCCTCGATTTCTTTTTCCTCATATTGATTTAACCTGAATTGCATCATCGAATCTTTCTCGTCCTGTTATTTGATATCATGTATCTTTTTTTATAGGGGTACCTCTTTCTCAGTAGCTGGCGAGGCCAACGTGGAGGAACGTCCAGTAGAGCATGGCTTGACGGGACAGCAGCATGAAAGAATACCTTTTTCTGACCAGATCCGAGTAGAAGTGATATCAGAGCCAGTAGAACCGCAGGTTCTAGAAACTCCTGCACCCCCAGCAGTGCCGACATCGATAATAGTACCTGATGCTGCAGCACTCCTGGAGGTCATCCAGGGATTTTTGGCCACTCAGCAGCATCAGGTGGTAGCCCATCAGCAACAGTAGACCCAACAGCAGGAACAAAATGTGCTACTGAATCAGGAGTTACAATTAGCCCTTGAGAGAAGTGTCAAGAATGATTCGGGAGCGTCGGGGAGGTTTTGTCGACTTAACCCGAGATACTTTGACGACACGGAGGATGCCATCACGACGGATGCTTGGCTTCAGGATATTGAGGCCATATTGATCGCAACAAAGGTTCCAGCAGAAAAAAAGGTTGACCAGGTCAGACTGTTACTTCAGGATCTCACCCGCGACTGGTGGGCATCGGAAGATGTTGGAATGGGACGTCCTGTTCCTTGGGATAGTTTCAGTACCAGATTCAAGGCCAAGTACTTTGGCGTGGTAGTACCGTATGACTTGCAGCAGAGGTTTATCAGTCTCAAGCAGGCTGGTAAGACGGTTGATGGATATGTAGCAGAGTTCTGCAGACTGAGTCGGTTTGCACCGACGATGGTGGCTACAGAGCCAGAGAAGGCTATGAGATTCCAGCAGGAACTTCATTTAGAGATTTTACAACTAGTAGAAGGACACGACTATCAGACTTTTGATGCCATTTTAACGGCAGCTTGGAGGCATGAACTCACCCAACAAAGGTTGGCGACATGACATGGGGGCCAGAAGAGGTCTCGTCCCCAGAGTAGGGCCGGAGGAGCAGTATCGCGAACATCGGTGCCAACACCTGGCATCTGTATTCATGAGTCAGGAGCGTCGCGGAGGACGGCAGTATCAGAGATAACAGCACCAGTTCGGCATCAGCAGTCGAGGAACCAGCAGCAGCGCCAGGGGGCGCCCATAGGATGTACTTACTACGGTAAGGGAGGGCATACTAGGGATGTGTGTCGTTCAGCTAATGGATTATACATGAGGTATGGCAGTCCAGACCACATGATTGTAAATTATTCTATGATATAGAGGCCAAGAGGGCCAGTTCAGCAGTTTCCGACGTTGTCAGCTCCGGGGACAACACCGAACAGAGGACCAGCATTGGCCGTAAGGCCGTTAGCCCAGTGTCTGCCGATGCAGGCTCAGATATTTTGCTAGGTGCAAAACCAGGGAGGCCAGCAGAGGCCACAACAACAGTATGGACAAGAAAGACAACAACATGGAGCTCATCAAGGCCAGGGCCCGGCCTTCACCTTATTACTGGAGGATACACTAGCTTCAGGCGACGTAGTTGCAGGTAATGTTTTTGTTACCCCTTTTTCTGCAGTAGCATTGTTTGATTCGGGGTCTACCCACTCTTTTATATCTGCACGATTTGCGACACGTAATAGATTGGAGTTCGAGGCATTGCCAGAGAGGATGAATATACTCACTGGTAATGGGCTCGTAGGAGTTAGTAGAGTGTGCTTAGCGTGTCCGGTAGTGTGTGGGTGATTATTGCCCGCATCTTTGATTGAGTTCCCTATGGAAAACTTTGACGTTGTCCTAGGCATGGACTGGTTGAGAGACAGTCATGCAACGATAGATTATCGAGTAGGTAGGGTAGTGTTTAATATACCTGGCGTTGAGGAGTTCGTCTTTGTTCGATCATTGGAGGATCGAACGAAGGGCATTGTTGCAGAAGCATTGGCAGAGCAGGAGCAGATTCCCAGAGTGGTCAGAGAGTTTCTTGATGTATTTCCAGATGAGCTTCCTGGTTTACCACCAGTGAGAGATGTGGAGTTTTGCATTGAGTTAAATCCTTGAACAAAGCCTAAGGTCGACAGAGTTTACAGGATGTCGCAGACAGAGTTGGACAAGTTGTATCAGCATGAAGAAGAACTGAAGGCGAAGCAGTTTATCCGAGACAGTGAATCGTCCTGGGCAGTACTGGTGATTTTAGTACCCAAGAAGGATGGATCGACGTGAATGTGCATTGATTACCGGCAGTTGAATGCAGTAACAGTGAAGAACAAGTATCCGTTACCAAGGATTGATGACTTGTTTGCTCAATTTAGTAAGGCCTGCATCTTCTCTAAGATTGATCTTTGATCCGAATATTATCAAGTGAGGGTCCGGGAGTAGGACATACCCAAGACAACATTTAGATCGCGATATGGACATTATGAGTTCCTGGTAATGCCATTTGGACTAACTAATGCCCCAGCAGTATTCATGGATTTGATGAATCGCATCTTTATACCCTATATGGATAAGTTTGTAGTAGTATTCATAGACGACATCCTCATCTATTCCAGCAATGAAGAAGAGCATGAGAAACATCTTCGGACAGTTTTGCAGACCTTGAGGGAGCATCAACTTTATGCGAAGCTTGGTAAATATGAGTTTTGGTTGGATCGTATTTCGTTCCTGGGACACATTATTTCTGGAGTAGGAGTGTCAGCAGATCTGAAGAAGGTTGAGGCAGTAGAGAATTGGCCAGTTTCGAAGACGGTAGCAGAAGTGCGTAGTTTCTTGGGATTGGCAGGATATTACAGGAGGTTCATGGCAGACTTCGCCAAGATTTTGGTACCTTTGACGCGTTTGACGCATAAGGATGTAGAGTTTGTTTGGTCAGCAGAGTGTCAGACATCATTTGAAGAGTTGAAGAAGAGATTAATCTCAGCCCCGATCTTGACACTTCCAACAGGATCGGAAGGGTCTACAGTGTATTATGATGCATCCGGGAAAGGACTTGGGTGTGTATTGATGCAACATGGTAAGGTGATAGCATATGCATCTCGACAGCTTCGAGATCATGAGAAGAACTATCCGACCCACGACCTGGAATTAGTAGCAGTGGTGTTTTTGCTTCAGTTATGGAGGCATTATTTATATCGGGATCGAGTGGAAATTTACACAATCATAAGAGCTTAAAATATGTATTCACCCAGAGGGACCTGAACAAGAGACAGAGAAGATTATTGGAATTACTGAAGGACTTTGTTGTGAATCTTCAGTATCATCCAGGCAAGGCGAATGTGGTAGCATATGCTTTGAGCAGTAGGGGTGGTGCATTCATTTTAACCTCGTAAAGGCATATTTTGGAAGATCTTCAGGAAATAGGAATTGCAGTAATCTTGCCACAGGATACAGGAGTTATGGCCGGTTTGCAGATTCAGTCTACTTTAGTAGAAAGGATCAGAGTAGCCCAGGCAGAGGATCTGCGGATCCAGAAGCTTCGATCAGAATGTGAATCAGGTCTCAGAAAGGAGTTAGTAATCCATGAGGATGGTACGCTTAGGTTTGAAAACCGTCTTTATGTACCAGTTGGAGACCTTCGACAGGAAGTTATGTCAGAGGCTCATATTTCTCCTTATTCCATCCATCCCGGAGGCACAAAGATGTAGCATGATATAAGCAACACTTTTTGTGGAATGACATGAAGAGGGAGATAGCGAGGTATGTTTCTAAATGTTTGGTATGTCAGCAAGTGAAGGCAGAGCAGCAGAGACCAGCAGGATTGTTGCAGCAACTTCCTATTCCAGAGTGGAAGTGGGAGCACATCACAATAGACTTTGTGACCGGTTTACCTAGATCTCCGACCGGTCGAAATACAGTTTGGGTAATCGTGGATCGGCTCACGAAGGTTGCTCATTTTCTTCCTTTCAGAGTAGGGCAGTCTACTGAGCAGTTGGTGTAGAGCCTAAAAATCAAGTTGTGCCATATTTTTACTACTCAGCAATCAAGTTGCGCCCAAAAAATCAAGTTGTGCCACTGTTATGAAGCCCAAAAATCAAGTTATGCCACTGCTCAGACTGTGCCCAATCATATTGCGCCTATGCCTACGTGGCGCCTGACAATAATTGCCATCATTAACTAACAGTACTGACAACTGACAGCACGATAAACGAAGAAAATCTCTTCGAATCCCGCAGAGCGTGGTGCTCGAGACGATTTGCTGACAACTGTTATGCGCACTCTGTGAGTTGCGCCTAGGCACAACCTGAACAAACTCTCCTCACATACCCAAATGTTGCCACGTGGCTATGCACTGAGTTGCGCCTAGGCGCAACCTGATCAAGCGTAGTTTGACTCGTTGACTGAAGCTCGTGCAACTTGATAAAGTTGAGGCAACTTATGTTCTAAAGCAGGATGACGTAGCGTATATGCCACTAATCTCTCAAAACGTGTCCACTACTCTGTACACGACCATGCGCATTTTAATCATATGATGCCACACGTCTAAATACAGTTAGTACACGTTTGAGTAACTGAATGAAGTTGGCGCAACTTGAAGTTGGCGCAACCTAAAGTCGCGCAGTTCAACCTCGCGCACATCAGAATAACTGCTAAAACAGTTATTTCCAGAACTCTATAAATAAAGTTTCAAATCATTATCAAGGGATCAGAGATCAAGAGTTCTTGCAAAAGTGCTGCTGCATTCTCCAGAGGATTTAGTCTTCAAGTTCACATAGTCCAAGGGATAAAGTGATCGTCTTCTGATCGGATTCCTATAGTTGTACTTCCCCAGAATTTATTGTACTTTGTACGATTCTTTTTTTAAGTTTGGAATAAACTTTTTGTTTTTGCAAACAAAATGGCGACTCTACTGGGGACGACTTTCTCCTCCGACGAGAAGGTGACAACTTAATATGATACTGCGTCAATCGGCATGACGTAGAAGACTCTGGTTGTTTAATTCAACCAGACAGCCTACGAGGATATGATCAACACAAAGAGCAACAAGCGCGCTGTGGCTATCACCAAGAACAGAACTGTGTGGACTCCCATCTCTTCTATAGTTGTTGTTGCCCAGGCGCAACCTGAGCGCTCAGTGGCCAAGACGCAATCTGCCTCTGTGGCCCAGGCGCAGCCTGCTTCTGCTGCCATGGCGCAACCCATTCACTCTACTGCCATGGTACAATCCACTCGTTCTACTGCCAAGGTGCTGTCTACTAACTCTGCTGCCAGGGTGCAGTCTACTCACTCTGCTGCCAGGGCACAGTCTACTCACTCTGCTGCCAGAGTACAGTTCACTCATCTTGCTGCCAAGGCGCAGTCCACTCATCTTACTGCCAAGGCGCAGTCCACTCATCTTGCTGCCAAGGTGCAACCCATTCACCTTGCTGCCAAGGCGCAACCAATAGCCCATTCTGCTATGGCGCAACCTATGCATCCTGTTTCCCAGGTGCAGTTAGCACACCAAGCTGCTCTGGCGCAACCCAAAGGAACTAGTCTTTTGGCTATTCCCTCTTCTTCTCCAGTTCTGAACTTAGAGAAGCAATGTTCTAGTACTAGTACTAGATAGAACAAAGGGAAGGGTCCTTTGATACTTTCTCAACTTGCGCAACTTGCGCCTAATGTGATTCAATAACAAAACAGAGGGAAACGCTTTTTAGCTAACCCTTAACAAAATAAAGGAAAGCACCCTTTGGTCTTTTTTCAATCTTCCCCAGTCTATGACTCGAAGAAAAATATCTCAGATTATATTTCCTTGAACAGAGATTCCTCTATTCTCAACAGAGGTCTTCAAATCTCTGCCAGAGGAAAGAATGCTGATCAAAGAGGCATCCTACCTACCCCTATGGTATCTTCTCAAGATCTTCCAACCTTGCATATTTCAAGATCCAAGTAAGGAAAATTGATGGTATCTCAAACAGATGCACCGGAAACAAAATTGTCTGATTTGCGTGCCTATCTCAACAGGCATTAATCAGTATCAACCTCGGTAAAACGCAAGTATCCTATGCCAAGGGCCAACTTGCAGCAGAAACACAGCTTTGAAAAGAAAGACCCGATCACTTATGCCAATGAGTTAAGTACTTCTTTGTACACCCACGGAACAAAGCATCTTAAGAATCGGAGTCATGTTCCTAACATCATTAAGGAATATGTTCCTCCGACTTCTTCTCGTCCCGTGGTGGTAGCTGGTCTTCGGGAACATCTTACACAAAAATGGAAGAACACGGAGACGTCTCACTCACCTTTAAATCATCCATCAGAACGCCACTGCCTTCATGAAGTGGTTATAAAGTATTGTTGCCAATCAGCTAAACGATCTGTCTTCGATCGTCTGAACTATGCTTCAATTCCTGAACTCGTGATGGAAGATGAAGATGAGCTGTTATATGCTTCTATTAATATGACTTCCCGAGACACTGGGGTAGAAAATCTTCAAAGCATGGTATGTCTCGTAATCCGAGTCAGCAGTACTTGGGTCAACTCCGTGAATCTAGTGAAGGGGTCTTTCAACATACCAGATCGAAAAATCAGAATTCGGACCAGGATGTCTTTAATCAGGAAGGTCTTCCCATCACTCATCTAGGAGAGGATTCTTTGTCCAACTTTGACACAGATAGTGAAAGCTCTGAATAAACTATCTCGTCAATAGTGGCAAGAGAGGTGGCAGCATATGCCATTATAGAAGACCAAGACACTTCTAGTTCAGCCAGTCAAGAACAACGAATTGCTGCACTGGAAGACAAACTGAAGACCATGGCTAAAATGGTCGCAAGTATGTATACTATAATCGTGGCTCAACATGCAGTACCACCGGTTATAAATCCTGCTATAAATCCCGAGCTCATAGCATCTTCTGTACCTGTTAATGTCGGTCTGGGGGTATCGCCCTCCCCAGGTTGCTTCTGTACCGATTCAAGCTGCTCCCAGTCAGTCTGGTGTTGGAGGTGGTAATTATCATGCTGTTCCTCCTCCTAACAATTCAAATCAACCCACTAATTCACAGACATCAGGGGATGCTAATGAGGCTATAAAACTCTTACGCACCCAGTTCGAAGCCTTTAAGCAGAAAGATGGTCTATAAAGACTTGGGATAAACAACCTTATCCTGCGGAATGAAAGGAGGTTAAATTTCCTCCTAAATACAAGCTTCCTACCATTATGCTGTTTGATGGCAGCACTTCTCAAGTCAGTACATTAATTACTTTGAAGTGATGACTGATCAATTGCAGCCAAATGATGCTCTTTTTACCAGGGTATTCGTCGGTTGTTTAGCCGGTGCGACATACGACTGGTACCGTAGTTTGCCTAATGGCTGCATAACTTCCTTTGTTGGTTTCAAGAAAATATTCTTGGAACGATTCTATGAGGGGGTCAACGATATGACTATGTCTGTCCTTATCAAAATTAAACAAATACATAATGAAACTACTGAAAATTTCATTGAAAGATTCCATCGAGAAGTACTTAAAATGCCTCTAGGAACTCCATCTGCTGTAACAATAGACACTTGCAAATCAAACTTGTTGCCTATTATCAGCATGTAGACCGGATCAACACAATTTCAAGATTGGCCTTCTTTCATTATGAATGCCAAAGCGGCGGAGGTTAGTGCTGAGAAGTTCAAACAGCTAGGAGTTCAAATGGCTAATCCGAACCAAGATGAACATCCTGCCTCCGGCAATAATAATTGCCATAACAATCGCAAGGACAAGGAAACTTTGGCCATCAATCTCAAGGGCAAGGAGTCGTTGGCTGTCAATGTTGCTCAGACTGCACCCACTCCATCAGTACCACCACAAAAAGCACCTCGTCCAAAAGAAGAATATTCTTTTGATGAAGATGATATTATGAGCATCTTCGATTGCTTGATCAAAAGCAATAAGCTTCAACTGCCGGAAGCAAAACGGCCAGAGGAAGTGGGTAAGACTGACCACCCTAAATATTGTGTTTATCACAGGTTTATAGGGCATCCAACTCGCATGCTACGTGCTCAAAGGTAAAATCCAAGAGATGGTCAACTCTGGTGCAGTTACTCTCCAATAAGATGAAAAGACTGTGACGGCCAATGTCGTCTCTGTGCAATTTGGTAATTTCCCACTGCAACTGGTGCAAGATGGTGTTATTCCCATTCCGAGGGCTACTCTTGAGATCGTGAATCTTCTACCTCCCCAAAATGAAGGTCTTGTTCCGCTATCCACTGACAAAGGAGAAATCATGTGGATTCATCCAGATCTAGTAGAAGACTTTGAAACGCCTTCTTCTTCCAATCAAAAGAAGCGTTCTAAAACTAAATTGAAGAGCAGCAACATGGTATCCTTTGAACCTGTAGCAGAAGAAGAAATTTTAATCGAAACCAGATCTGGGAAACCTTATCTTCGAGAGTATCCCGAAACTTAAGAGAATCCTGCCCTATCTCTTGATGTTCTTCCTGAGAATATACCATCTACATCCTCGCTAGTAGTGGAATCAATTCCTCCTAAACCAACATCAGCAGATAAAAGAAAACAACTTGTCCGCTTTGACAAAGCATTGAAAAAGTCCTCATCTCTCGGACTTGAGAAGCCGTATAATTTTGACATACTGGCTCAATTGGCTAACACTCCAGTAAGATTGTCAATCTTTGAACTCTTACGTCGCTCAAAAGAAACTCGAGAAACGTTAAGTGAAGCCTTGATGTAGGCTGATGTTTGTCTTACTCTCCTCAAAAAGCTTGAAAAATAGCCTGTCAGCTGTACACATTGTCATAGTGTATTTGAATTAATGCCCAATATCACTTTTACACAAGATGACATGCTATTAGAAGATAATCACTTTTACTAATGTTTCAAATATGTGGATGGCAATGGAGAAGTACAAAAAGAAGTTGCAGACCTAAATCCTTTCAAGGGGTTGAAGCGTACTGCAATAATTCTCGCATGTACAAAGAAGAATTCACGAAGGTGGAATTGGCAATGGATACTGACGAAGAGCAGAAAGACGTACCAAATGATTCTCTGGTGATCCCTGTCAAAAGACGTACTTTCTGTCCTCAGTCTTCCAAGACATTGACTATTTACCTTCCTTCTCACAAGAAGCAGCCTCCTGGTGTTAGTCAGGAACAAAGGAAACTCACATCTTCTGAGCCATTTATAATCGACCTTCGTCATAAAAAACCACTCCCTCATTCTTGTTCTTCTTCTCCTCCTCTGGTTATCAATCCGACTAAGCCTTCTAAGGCTAAAAGTCCTGTTGTAAATGATAATGTAAAAATCAATAAAGTATCTCCTTCGCAGTATACTGATGTTTCTTATTATACTCAATGTTATTTGGATATGCTAGATAGTTTCAAACCACTTACAATAAGAGTTGTACAATCTATCCGAAACGTGGTATCACTTGAGTCAATACAAGAATCGTTCTTCTTAGTAAAGTCTCAAAAGAAAGGCGAAACTCCTATACTTTTTAGTAAAACAAAAGAAAAAAAAATTATGCTTGATAGCGATAATAAAGATAATACATGAAGCCTACAACTTCGTTGTTATAGTCTGCAATCTAAGGCAATCATCCGTAAAATGGGCTATGATTTCAAAACTGGTCTTAATAGCGGTAAAGGAAGGCGAACTCCTATTCGTATTTCTATTCCAAAAGGAAAATCACAACAATACTACAACAAAACGAAGCAGGGATTAGGTTATACTTCACCACTTCCAACTCCAGAAGCTTTTGAATCCGATGAAGAAGATTAATCTAACTCTTTTGATTCCGTCTCATGGGATTTAGATACCAGTGTAGGGCACGTCCATCGAGTGACCCTATCTTCTAATATGGTATCTGCTGAGTTCTCAGAAGATGATGAGGATGATATTGAAGAAGCTCCTGAAGCAGATCCATGGGCACAAAGGATGGACACTCAGTGGGAACTCCGTTTTGAATAACGAGAAATACCTACCGATGATCAACTAATCCAGATCGATGTTAGAGAGAAGGGTGTACCATGACCAATCTTCATTAGCAAAAATCTTCCAGAGGATGATAAACAAGAACTGATTCATCTCATTCGTAAATATATTGATGTCTTCGCCTAGAGTTATGAAGATATGTCGGGTTTAGATCCTCAGGTCGTAACTCATAAACTTAACATTTTATCTAATGCTAAACCAGTCAAACAATAGCAACGGCGATTCAAGCCTGAGATGATAGATGCAATAGATGATAAAGTCAGAAAAAGCTTATCGCTTGTGGTTTTATCAGAGAAGAACAACATCCTGACTGGGTAGCCAACGTTGTACCAGTTTTGAAGAAGATCGAGAAAGTTCAAGTGTGCATAGATTTTCAAGATCTTAATGACGCTTTTCCTAAAGATGAATTCTCTCTTCTAATTACTGATTTCATGATCGACAATATTTGTGGTTTCGAACGAATCCCTTTTATGGATGAGTTTTCTGGATACAATCAAATCCGAATGAATCCTGAAGATGAAAAACACACTTTATTCCGTACTCCTCGCAGAATATACTGTTATACAGTCATCCCTTTCGGTCTTAAGAACGCTGGTGCAACTTACTAACGGGCTATGAGTACTATCTTTCGAGATTATTTACGAAAGACCGTTGAATGCTATGTTGATGATATTGTTGTCAAAAGTCATCTAAAGGAAGATCATATCCAAAATTTAAGAACCATCTTTAATTTAATGTGCCAGCATCAACTTAAAATGAACCCCGCCAAGTCTTTCTTGGGAGTCTCTAGTGGAAAATTTCTCAGATTCATCATTACCTCTAAAGGTATACATGTTGATCCTGAGAAGATCAAAGCCATTCAAGAGATGCATCCTCCACGCAGCCTAAAAGAGCTACGAGGATTCTAGGGTCGACTTGCTTACATCAGGAGGTTTATTTCGAATTTATCTGGACGTTGCAGACCATTTACTCAGTTAATGAAGAAAGGTGTGTCTTTTATTTGGACAGAAGAGTGTCAATGAGCATTTGATGACATAAAGCAGTATTTGATGAGTCCATCGATCCTAGTACCACCGATCTCAGGAATACCCTTCTTGATGTATATCTGGGCGATGGACCATTCATCGGGAGCTTTGATAGCTCAGAAGAACAAAGAAGGTCATGAACAAGCCATCTACTACCTTAGTTAGACAATGATTGGAGCTGAACATCGTTATAGTCCGGTAGAGAAGGAATGCTTAGCCTTCATGTTTTTTGTTCAAAAAATAAGACATTACATCATCGGCCAAACTATTCATGTTATTTCCCAAGTTAATCCTCTTTGGGTCTTAATGAAGAAGCCCAGTACGCTCAATTCTAGGCTTGCTACATGGGCCATATTATTAGCACAATATGATATGGTGTATGTTCCACAAAAGTATGTGAAAGGCCAAGCACTCGCTGATTTCTTAGCAGCTCATCTTGTCCCGGAGACATCTAAACTCTATGATGAGATCCCGGACGAGACATTAGAATCAAATATGATCTCAGAAGAATTTCCTACTTGGCATTTATTCTTTGACGGAGCATCTAGAATTGGACCTGGAGGCACCCTTGTCGCTGGAGTAAAAATTGTTCTTGTTTCGCCAGATGGATTAGCTATCCAGAGAGCTTATTCCTTAGATGAGTCATGCTCCAACAACGTAGCAGAATACAATGCTTTGCTCATTGAACTCCAATTAGCCAAACAACTAGATATTGAATATCTTGAAGTATATGGTGATTCTAAGCTGATTGTTAATCAGGTTAGAGGTACATATGAAGTTCGACATCAAGATCTGGTACCATACCATAAAGCGGCAATCAGAATAGCTTCCTCGTTCAAAGGGTTCTTCATCGAACATGTACGTCGAGCATGCAACACAGAAGCTGATGCCTTAGCTAATCTAGCAGCGGTCTTAACAATTCTGGTCAAAAGACAACAAATGGTTGTTACTTCCAATAGAGAACTGTTTTGCATTGAAAACAATCGTAACATTGAATTCATTAATTCCACCGAAGTCAATGTCATCAGCGAAGACTGGAGAACACCTTTCATCGACTTTACAGTACATGACATACTACCTAAAGATCCTAAAGAAGCTACAAGTGTTCGTCAGCGATCGCTTCGATTTTATTATAATCAAACCACCAAAACTCTCTTTCGATGAACTTTTGATGGATTACTCTTAGGATGTCTTGCTGGTGATGAAGCAAAGCAAATATTACGCGAAGCTCATGACGGTGTTTGTGGAGCACATCAGCTCGATCCCAAACTGCAAGATCGTATCCGACGTATGGGCTACTGATGGACCTCTATGGTATCAGATGCCATTGACTATGCAAGGAAATATAAAGCATGTCAAATCCACGTAGATTTTATTCATCAACCATCAGAATTTCTTCACCCGACTGCTGCCTCATGGCCCTTCGAAGCTTGGGACATGGATGTAATTGGTCTTATCAATCCCCCTTCATCTAAAGGACATCGGTTTATCTTGGCTATAACCGATTATTTCTCTAAATGGGCTGGAGCCATACCTTTAGCTGAAGTGAAGACTAGCAGTGTCATCAATTTCATCAAACATCATATAATATACAGATTTGGCGTACCTCGTCGGATCATCCATGATAACGGGCCATAATTCATCAGCTAAAAATTTACTAGGTTCTGTGATGACAATAGAATCAATAATGTTGCTTCTACTGCCTATAATCCTGCAGCTAATGGGCTAGATGAAGCATTCAACAAGACTATCATCAAACTCCTTAAAAAGTTTGTCTCTATTAACAAACGTAATTGGAGTGAGAAGCTTAGAGAATGTCTTTGGACTTATCGTACTACAGTCCGTAATCCCACAGGTTGTACACCTTTTTCTCTGGTATATGGATATGAGGCTGTCTTTCCGTTGGAAATTCAAATTCCATCCTTGAGAATTGCTATTGCTAATGAACTTACCACAGAAAACAATGATCGCCACCGGCTTCAACAATTGGAGGCACTCGATGAGAAAAAGGCTACTAGCTCAACAACATATCGAACTTTATCAAGCCTGTATCTCAAAAGCTTTCAATCATAGAGTCAAAGTGCGAACATTTCAAGAAGGCGAGCTAGTTCTTATGGTCAGACGTCCTATGACTATGACCCGCATGAGCAAAGGCAAATTTAAGGCGAAATGGGAAGGTCCGTATGTGGTAAATAACGTTTTCTCAAATGGAGCCTACCAATTAACAAATATGGATGGCAGAATTGCTATGATGCCTATCAATGGCAAATTTCTCAAGAAATATTATGTATAAAAGTAAAATGTTCTTCATTCAGAGAAATGATGTAAATAAAACTCATTTTATTCAAAAGCAGAAAGAATTACATAATATCAAAGACGGAGACGAGGACCCGACCATTCATGATTAAATATATGATTTGCCAGCAATTCAAACATCTCATTGTCTGAACACACTAGCAACTCACAGGCAGCTATCCTCACGGCTTCTTCTTTAGCAGTCTTTCCAGGCTCCACCAACTTGGCAATCGGGTCCTGCTCTGGTACAGGAACAGTTGAGCCTTCACCTACTTCTTTCTGAGGAGGCACTAAAGGCTCAGCAGGAGGCGTCTCAGTCGTATCTTCGATCTTCGGAGTGAGCAAATCTTCGGAAGACATTCTGTACAGAGAGAAAAGTAGTTGACAATATCTACAGAAGTTCTGTTCTATTTATAGACAGCATGACTAGATAATCGGCTTCGAGAACCGATGCGACTTTTACTTCTTGAAAGAAGTCCAACTGTTCATTCATTCATTCATTTCTTCTCCCTAAAAAGAGTTTGATTGTTCATTCATTCTCACCCTCTAAAACTGAGGTGACTGTTCATTCATTCAATTTTCCCTCTTCAAGAACCGAGATGACTGTTCATTTCAGTCACTTTCTCTCTACTAAGAAGTCGGACTATCCATTCATTCATTCATTAGTCTTAGCATTTATTGTCTTTTATTTACTTTCTCGTAAATAAAACCATAGATGATAAATTCCCATATCTAAAACAGAAAAAAGAATTCATGTCCTCCACACCTCTGAATTTCGATTATCTACATCAGCAACTTGTCACGTCCCTATTACCTCTGACAAAGTTGTCTATTGAAATAACAGTATTTTCAAACATTATATTCTGCCACGTCCACATTACCTCTGAGTAGATATAATAAATCTTGTTATTTTCTAATCAAAAAATATATCACATCCAGTACCTCTGAATATATTTTCTATTCTATTACTTATATCTATAACAAGATATGCAACAACTAATGGAACCACAAACAAAATTTCTCATCTCATTTCTATTTCAAAAAAAAAGATACATCATAATGAAAAAGATTACAAGTTTTGATCATTCTACTCTGAAGAGTAAGTGATAAGTTCTACAATCCGTTTCTTCAAAGCTTGGGCTCTTTCATTACAAGAATCTAACACCCGTTGCCTGGCTTCAACCCTTTCTGACTCGGGATTGAATGGGTGCAGAGCAGCAGTTTGACATGCCAGTTCTTTATTCTGTAGCTGTTCAAATTCATCCTTTTGGTGCTTCAAAGCATCTAATTGGTTAACAGCATCTTGATGTAGCTGAGTTTCTTGTTCTATACCCTGCTTGATGGCTTTAAGATCTTTCTGAAGCCGGGCAATTTTAGCCTCCAGATCAGAAGCTTTCTTTTCTTCATCTGCAGCCTTAGCCTTATGACTCTCAGAAGTAGAAGATGCTTCAGCAATCTGGATGTCCAGTTCAGAAGATTGTTTAGTGAAAGCCAATAAAAATGCTTCAAAGTTGGCTTTACTAGTCTCTGCCTCTCGAGCCATAGCTTTATATTCTGTGTTTACTAGCTGCTCAATATCTTCTCTTTTAAGCTCTTTATAAGCTTTAATGGATCCCTCTAGCTCATCCAAGATGTGTTCCAAGAAAGTGGCCTGAGCCTCGTCTCCTTGGCTACGGATGCCTCCGATTAAAAATGAGAAGGGTGTTCTGATTCTACTAAATGAAGCATCCTATCTCTCTATTACTCGATGGACTAAAGGTTCCAGAGATGTAAAGAAGACTTTAGTGAAGGAGGCCACCACAAACTTATTAGTTGCTATGGGACCTGGGGTGGCTACCACTTCTGCAGGAGTCTTTACAGCTTTAACAGATGGAGGCACTTCATCTTGTGCGCTGATGTGGGAAGAGCTCCCCTCTTCCGTTGTAGCCCTGTAGGTCCTTCTGCAATTTACATAGGCCAGTTGTTAGAGTAATGTATGATGTTGAAAGAGCTAAATAAATAAATCATTTTTAAATCTACCTGGGCCAGGCATTGTATGCGGAGTTTCAAGAGGTCTGGAAGCTTCCGTCTGAAGTCTCGACATTGTGTCTGCAGAAATAGTGGCTTGACTACTTCTAGCTCCTGATTCAGTCTGAAGTGGCAGAGTGATTGGAATTTGATCTGCTAATTCTACTACCACTCCGGAAATCTCAGGTTTTTCAGAGATTCTGGGTTCATCGATCTTGGGATTAGCATGCCCTTCATCGATAACCAAATTTTCTTCATCCTCAGGAGTTGATTGGCCTTCATTAGTTGGGAGTTCTTGAGGTGATGGCACATCCACTAAAATTTGTTCCTCTTTAGTAGTGTTATGCCAGTCATCACCAAAAGAGTCATCACAATAATCACAATCTGCTAATGCGGCAATCATCTCTCGATCCTCTTCAGAGTGAGTAGGATCTTGAGCTTTTGGAGAATCTTACGACAGCAAATCTTTTTCTGGAGTCATGGGGGTTGGTGAAGGAACCGTTATCCCCGTCGCAACAAGTACATTGGCGGGAATATGTACCACCAAAGTGTCTGATCTGGAAGCCTCTACAATAGTGGTAGAAGGCTAGACATTTGTCGAAGTAGCCACTGTAAAATAAAGAAATCGATTAAATATATATCTTTGAGAGAAAAATAAATATTGATGTATATTAAAATTCTGATATTACCTTCCTGAGATGGTACATCTTGTCCCAGATGGCTGGTAGATCCCGTCAGCGGAGAAGGGACATGAGATGTATCAGTTCTTTGAGGGATTTCTCGGTGCACTACCAGTTTTCTTCTAACTTCTCTGTATGGTGATGCAAATGGTTCTTCAGCAGCTCCGGTACGATCATCCTCCAGATCGATCAAGGTGGTAGATGTTCCTCCTTCTGTAACCCTTCCTTATTTTTGAATAGAAGTAGGGGTGGCTTCCTTCTCTCCAGGGGAAGTACTAAGGAGCATTTGTTTCGACTGAGAATGAGTTGTTCTCGTGGTCGCTGGTTCATTTATAATCAATGTAGTCCTTTTCCTCTTTTCTGGAGCTCTTGGTGAAGCAGGTATATCATCCAGTTGAGGACGGGCTGTCGTCTCCTTAGCTTTTCTTTTTCTCAACCCTTTGGCATGGGATTTCTATTTTCGTACCTTTAAGATATGTCTAGAGGATCTTGTACTTCATCTGGATAGTTCTTTAAAATGGAAGCTTCCAGTGGAGGATCTGCAGGATCTTTATCCTCTACATCTCGAAAAGATTGAGCAGTGTGTTCTTCCAGTTTTGATCTCTTCTCACTTGCAAAGCTATGTGCAGGATGGAAGTTTTCAATAAATGTATTTGCTAAAGTATAGAAATTTATATATGTATATAACATATGCGGGCCTTGCTGAAGATTGAAGGGCATGGAAAATATAGCTTTCGTACCCCTGACATTGAAATATCTCCAAGCCCTAGCTCTATCGACCAGAAAAGCTTTGGCCTGTAGGCAAGCAGTGGCGTTATCCACATGAAGCTGATCATAGCCGAACTGTCGTGCAAATCGACTTGGCAAGTACGGCTCCAAATAACATTCTTTCACGAATTGATAGACCAAATGAGATGGACGGATCATCTGCAGCCATGAAAAGATGGGTAGACTTAGACGGAGTGATTCTGTATTCAGATCCATCAGCTGTTGAGGCATAGTCTCATATCCGTGAGAAGGCAGAACATACTGAAATTTTTGTCCCGATCCGCGATTCAATACAAATCTACATTCTGAACGAGCAATGTATTTCCAACGAGCGCTGGAGTAGCGTCTGATGAAATCTCCACTGACACTCCCCATATCAGGGTTCATCAAACATGGATGATGAAGCAATAGCCATCCAAATAAATAAGTGTAAGGCATCTCGGTACGAGAAAAATCTTGCCGCGCTGCCTTGTCATGAAGCATAGTCTGTACAAAAGAACGCAATCCTACATTCAAGCGGCAGATCATTGCCGATAGGAGATCCATCTTATATCCAAAAAAAAGACGTACTGCAGCAAACAGAATGCCACGATGGAATCTGTCAATTGCGCTGGCTCCTGGGAATATGAAGCGTCGTAGCCATAAAGAGAGAAAACCCGCTAGCTGGGCCTCTTTGGACATAGGTCTATAACCCTGTCTGAGATAACTCTAGAGGGTGTCACCAGCCTTAAAAGGATACAAGTCCTCATCCAGTCTGATATCTCCATGCTTATGTTGCTCCATCAAATATTGCATGTCGCTCTGACTGAAAGGTTCAAAGAAACGAGGAGCACAGGCTTGACTCTCAAGTGGCTTGTCCTCCCGTGTATGACCCAGGAAGAGGTACGACATCCACTTGGTGGTGTAACAAGTACCTGCAGTGGCACTTTTGTAGAAGAGGGTGCAGATCGTGTAGTGACACAACAATTCTTGGAAGACGGCCAGCATATGAGGATTCTCTTCCGCCATAGCATCTAACTCTTCATTTGTGGGTACATACTCTTCGTATGGATTATCGCCCATCGGAAGATGAGAGAGATATTTCATCTCATGGAGTGTAAATCCCATTTCTCCATAGGGGGTCATGAAATTTCTAGTACTTTTGTTATATCTCTCTATTAAAGCCAAAAATATATGAGCATTCTGGCGGATGCCGTAGACTGTTGTCCAGATGGCGTTATAAAGATCTAGATCAAGGAGTCTGTCTTTGAACTGATCCAAAATCCAGATAGTTAAGCTACTCTAGCGCTTTATATCTGGGTTAACCAAACCTGTCATACGCATGCTGCGATCTGGGTATCTTCCTTCAGCCTTTGCAAATGCATTTGCAAATATGGGTACTCTGACTGGAAGGAGTAGAGAGGAATCCTCAGAAGGAATACAGCCTGGTTTCAAACCTCTCAAGTGGGTGCTATATTTCTCAGAAGTATTATAAAAGAGGTCCCTGTGATGTAGACCTATTTTATAACAGATTCCTTCGACTCTTGCCTGCTGGATTGGAGTCAGATCCCATGACATTCTTCTAGGATAGCTTGCGAATTCATATTAAGATAAAGCCATAGACCTTGATATTTCTGTGAGGTATATGATTTTGTCTTCATATTTGTATATTCTCTCTTCTTTTTTTGTCTTGGGCTGGGAAGTCTTCTTGATGGCATCCCCAAATAGGAAGGCAGGCTTCTTGTGGACCACACTATCAAGACTTTCTAGAGGTTTCCCGCTCATTAAACTCAATAGGGTCTGGTTTTCTTGGGCCACAAGGATGGTCTTTCGTGCTTCAGGGCCATCATACTGAGGGAATGTAACATGAGATAGATTCTCTTTATATTTCGGGATATTAAATGCTGAAGCAAATCTTTCAGTATTAGGGTCTTTCCTGAGATCAACTGCAAAGAAATAGATGAACAAAAGTTAGAGACAACAAGAGTGTGCAACTTTATGATGAGCAACAACAAGGTTGCGCAACATCCTAAGTTGTGCAATAATTAAGTTGCACAACATTCTGAATTGTGCGATATTCTGGGTTGTACAACATTTTAGGTTGCGCAACATCCTGGGTTGCACCATAATTAAGTTGCACAACATTCTGAGTTGTGTGACAACCTGGGTTGCGCGATATATTTTATTGCGTGAAAATTAAGTTATGCAACATCACAGGTTATGCTATATACTGGATTGCACCACATCTTGGTTGCACAATATTCTTGATTGCGCAACAACTGAGTTACACAAAAGTATGCGCAACACGGTTCGTAAGAACGAACAGTGCTCGAATAAAGCAACCACACCCTAATAAGGGGTGGCACAGAGTTTGTGATGCGCCAAACACTCTAAGAAGAGGGGCGCAAGTCAATTAAAGATCAAGTCAGCCTCCATAGGTCAAAATTGTTCGTTCTTGGTCACCTTCCAGAGCTGGGTTTGCCGCCTCTCGTCGAGAAGAAGGCGGCACATACTGTGGCACGTGGGTCGACGGAGCACGGGTCGAAGGTATGGCGACGCTCTTTCCTTTGTCAGCAGCGGTCCTCTTGGGGGCCATTTCGTCGAGAAGATAGTCGAAAAGAAGATTGCAAGAGCTCAAAGAATTCTATCAGAGGATTAAAGCAAAAGTAAAGAGTTCAAGTCAGTTAAACAAGGGTTATTTATAGCATAAAGACAGAATCCTAATAGTTACCCCTAGTTGCACATAAAAATCGTAACAGATCGCAACAGACTGCACGAGATAGGCACAACTTGACTCAGTAATTGTCATGATTCAAAATATTTCAAAGTTTTATGACATTTCAAAATTCAAAAACTTTGAAGGGGGTCTTGTAGAGCCTAAAAATCAAGTTGTGCCATGTTTTTACTACTCAGCAATCAAGTTGTGCCCAAAAAATTAAGTTGCGCCACTGTTATGAAGCCCAGAAATCAAGTTGCGCCGCTGCTCAAGTTGTGCCATATATCAGACTGTGCCCAATCATATTACGCCTATGCCTATGTGGCACCTGACAATAATTGCGATCATTAACTGACAGCACTGACAACTGACAACACGATAAACGAAGAAAATCTCTTTGAATCCCGCAGAGCGTGGCGCTCGAGACAATTTGCTGACAACTGTTATGCGCACTCTGTGAGTTGTGCCTAGGCACAACCTGAACAAACTCTCCTCACATACCCAAATGCTGCCACATGCCTATGCATTGAGTTGTGCCTAGGCGCAACCTAATCAAGCACAATTTGACTCGTTGACTGAAGCTCGTGCAACCTGATAAAGTTGAGGCAACTTATGTTCTAAAGCTGGATGACGTGGCACACATGCCACTAATCTCTCAAAAAGTGTCCACTACTCTGTACACGACCATGCGCATCTTAATCATATGATGCCACGCGTCTAAATACAGTTGGTACTCGTTCGAGTAACTGAATAAAGTTGGCACAACTTGAAGTTGGCACAACCTAAAGTCGTGCAGTTCAACTTCGCGCACATCAGAATAACTGCTAAAACAGTTATTTCTAGAACTCTATAAATAGAGTTTCCAATCATTATCAAGGGATCAGAGATCAAGAGTTCTTGTAAAAGTGCTGCTGCATTCTCCAGAGGCTTTAGTCTTCAAGTTCACATAGTCCAAAGGATAAAGTGATCATCTTCTGATCGGATTCCTATAGTTGTACTTCCCCAGAATTTATTGTACTTTGTATGATTTTTTTTAAAGTTTGGAATAAACCTTTTATTTTTGCAAATAGTTGGCAGAAATATATATAAAGCAGATTGTGAGATAGCATGGTGTTCCAGTCTGCATAGTATCAGATTGAGACACACGGTTCACCTCTCACTTTTGGCAGAGTTTGCATCAAAGTTTGGGTACCAAGTTGAGGTTCAGTACAGCCTATCATCCGTAGACAGACGGACAGTCAGAGAGAACCATTCAGATATTGGAAGATATGTTACGGGCTTGTACTTTAGACTTCAGCAGAACTTGGAAAGATCATCTTCATTTAGTAGAGTTCTTTTACAATAATAGTTATCATGCAAGTATACTGATGGTACCATTTGAAGCATTATATGGAAGGAAGTGCAGGTCCCCTCTGGCATGAGACGATGTGGGAGAACAAAAATTATTGGGACTAGAGATGATCATACAGACCGTAAAAACAGTCAAGTTGATCAGAGAGCGGCTTCAAGTTGCGCAGGACAGACATCGACATTGGGCAGATCAGCATCGTAGGCCTCTAGAGTTTGGTGTTGGTGATCAAGTGTTTCTGTAAATTTTTTCTACTCGGGGTATCATCAAATTTGGAACCCGAGGAAAGCTTAGTCTGAGATACGTTGGTCCATTTGATATTCTCGCTCGGGTAGGCGATGTTGCTTATCGTCTTGCCCTTCCACCATCGCTACGTGATATACATGATGTATTTCATGTATCTCAGTTTCATAGGTATGTCCCGGATCCGAGTTACATCCTCGATCATTCTGAGCTGGTCGTCGGTACCGACCTGACTTACGAGGAGCAACCCATATCCATTTTGGATCGACAAGAGAAGGTGCTCAAGAACTGGACTATTAATCTTGTCCACATTGTTTGGGGCCATCACTCACCGGGGGAGTCGACATGGGAGCGCGAGGACGAGATTAGATCTCGATATCCGCACTTGTTCGACTTAGAAGGTATATTTATCCTTATGCCTTTGTAATATTTTTTCTTATTTTTATTGCACCCACTAGGGTGGATGATTGTTCTCTAATACCTGTTAAAATTGATGAAATTACATGCATAGTTAGCCTTGTAATTAGTATCTTGCTTGCTTTGATTTCTCTATCATGTCTTGGCAGAAATTTCGGGGACGAAATTTTTCTAAGGAGGGTAGAGATGTCACTCCCCGAACTTGATATACGTATTCTTTCATGAATCCTGTACATGGTATCCTGTATTTAGCATGTGCATAATTCTATTTGTTATTTATTTAAGGTTGCATGTAGCCTTTAAGCATGTCATTAGTGGAATGCTTAGAGCATGTTTAGAGATTAGGGTTTTCTTAAGCCAACCCAACCCCTATATATATTCTCTTCCTCACTCCCTCTCCTCATTCACTCTTTTATTTATTTCCCTCAACTACCACCATTAGGCAAGTACAACTTGCTCAAAAGTAGAGATTTGTGCATTTTTCATCCTTGATTTTTCCTTTCGTAATATTTGTCTATATTGTTCTTCTCAGCATCCTCTACAAGTTTTGTACTTGGTATTTTTGGGTTTGATGGATGGATTCTTGTAGATATAAGTTTATGTCATTTTTGGTTTTTTTTTTGATTTTGATCTATTAACCTTGCTTGTTTTCAAAATCTAGTTGTTCCATGTGGTAAAGCATTTCATTTTACCCAAATTTGACCTTTAAAAAGTTAGATTTCATTTTGTTTTGGCCGAGTTGTGCAAGTTTGAAGTTCATGGGTTTCTTGGCCATCTTTTTTGGATTTTGGAGAAGATGAGCAGTTTGGCCGCATGAGTCTGGCTGCATGCAGTCTGGCAACATGCAGTTTGGCCGCATGAGTCTTGGCCGCATGAGTCTGGCCGCATGAGTTTTGGCCGCATGAGTCTTGGCCGCATGAGTCCGGCCGCATGCAGTTTGGCCGCTTTAGTCTTGGCCGTATGAGTCTTGGTCGCATGAGTCTGGCCGCATGAGTCTGGCCGTATGAGTCTTAGCCGCATGAGTCTGGCCGTATGAGTCTTGGCTGCACGAGTCTTGGCCGCATGAGTCTGGTCGCATGAGTCTAGCCGCATGCAGTTTGGCCGCATGAGTCTTGGTCGTATGAGTCTTGGCCGCATGAGTCTGGCCGCATGATTCTGGCCGCATGAGTCTGGCCATATGCAGTTTGGCTGCATGAGTCTGGCCGCATACAGTCTGACCGTATGAGTCTGGCCGTATGCAGTCTGGCCGCATGAGTTTGGCCACATGAGTCTGGCTGCATGAACCCTCGGCTGCATGCGTCCTTGTGCCTTAGACCTCATTCCTGATCTGACTACCTATACGAGTGCTGGATAAACCTATGTGTGTACTAAGGTACAATCTATGTGAGCACCGAGGTGCTATCCTATGTGCTAAGTGTTCCTATGTGATATCTGCCAGTACACCCAAGAGTCCAGCATTTTCATAGCGAATGGTCGGTAGCAATGACGTGGTATGTGTTGTGTGTTACATTACACCAAGAAGGGGTACATACGTATGACTCCATAAGCCAGTACGGATCCCTTCTTGGGGTACTCGTACATTATACGACATCTAGGGGAGTAAGCATGTAACCACGACATGTGAACTCCGAGGATAACCTAGGGATTAACTAGGCAACTAACTTGGTAGATGCATTGGGAGGGAAGGATCCTGAGATCGTGCCATACTAGTTATCCCAGGTCCAGTCCTGACGTGTCGGGTTGGCCGCCACGGATATGGTTTTATTCGCCTTTAGCAGATGACTATATCCGACTTCTACGAGCTATGTGTTATATGTTTTTGCGCGGTAGCCCTCCGGGGGACCGGTGCATAATCAATATGCTATTTGTCTAATGGTTTGGCTAGCCCTGCTGGGTTAACACGATCTAAGGATTCCTTTTAATCAGTATTATGGGGATAACTCCGCCAAATATAGAAAGCCACAGAAATGAATGGCCATTTGAAAAACGACTTGACTGTGCCTTGTACCTTTCGTTAGTAGTCGAAGGATATGGACTATCGTGCTACGTGGTCTAACCCATGTCCTTGTTTGGTTGTTTGGTTGGCCTATCGTGCTATGACAGGCTGTGGACCGAGGTTGCGACCGGAAGCCTTTATTATTACTTGTATTATTATTTTATGTTTGGGTTTTATCTCACTCTTTTGTGCTCCTTTGTGGTACTTGCTATTCGGGGCTGACCTCGCTGGTTTTGTTTGGCCAGATCACGTAGCAGAGCCTGAGGATCCGACCTTCCTCCTTGACATCAATGGTGAATACTAGGAGCATGGCTGGCGGGGGACTTGAGTGGATTTCTTCTCCACCACTCTAGCTTTCATCCCTTATGTTCTGGTGTTTAGCCACCGGCACCTGTTTTGCCGGTTAATCTGGATATTTTTTCTTTTGCATAATTGTAATTAATTCAGACTATAGCTGAATACGATTATGTACCTATGACTCTCTGGACTAGCTAACTTATAAAGCTAGATCCCCATGATCATTTTGATGAAGCGTCGGGGACGCCTTACTGCTTTATCTCATATGCTCATTAATTGATGTTTTCTTGCTTTGAATGATTGAGACATAGATGCTCTGTGAGACCATGGGAGACATGATTGTAGCATGCACCCCTTGTCTCTTGACAGCCACGATCGTCGTATGACGTTTGCATACCTCATATGGAGTAGTTGGCCTAGTCTGTCTCCGTATTCTGGTACTGGGCATGACATATATGTCCTATAAACTGAAGCCATGAGGTGGTGACATCCGACCGATGGTGACCACCGTCTCGACCCCCGACCTCGATGGAGAAATGGCCACGACACTGGCAGACGCATCCATCAGTCTTTCGCGATGACGACGCATACTCTAGTTAGAAACCAAACATGAAATAAAATCAAATAGGGTCCATGAAGAAACCAAATAGGGATTTGAAATCAAATAAGAATCCATGAAAAACCAAATAGGAAATGAAACCTTAAATCTTATGGCTGACGATGGGAGAGAGAGAACCCAGGGAGAGAGAAAGAGAACCGACGCAAAATAGGATCTGAAATCTTATGGGTTTTTAAAGGGTTTTGTTTCTTATATGTTTAGGTTATTATTAAATGTATTTTTCTACATAGTTTTATGCCCTCGAAGATATAGTATCTTTCTGTGACATGTACTATTTATGTCGCCAAATATAGTGTCTTTCTGCAACATGTACCATATGTCACATAACATATAGTATCTTTCTGCGACATGTGGATGTGGCAATATGTATAGAATTTTTGGCGGTACTGCTATTCAGTTTCCCTCCACTGAAATTTATGTGGATTCTGCAACATACAAGCACTCATGTCGCAAATTCATGTAAAAATAGATTTTAGAGACATAAAGGACACTATGTCGCTAAAATATGTTGCTAAAAATGCAATTTCTGGTAGTGCAAATTGCTGCTTAGTATTCTTTTTCCCTTCCTTCTCCAACTTGACTTTACAATCGACGAAGAATACGGCTCCGCTCGCATGACACGCGGCCAGCGGCCGCCTTCTCGAAGCTCCTCGACGTTCCAGATACTTCCACTCTACCGACCAATGATCATTCATCCCTACCGTCAAAATCCACCGCCATACTTCGACAATATCTCCATCGACCATTGATAATGGCTACCACCGGCCACCACCCTATAAGTAGAGCCCTAGTCCCACTATCTTTTCACCATCCCTGCCACAACGAAGCCCTACCATTCTCGTTCCTCAATATTTCTCTACTTCTTCTTCCTTTCGAATCCACCATGGCCATGATGGCGATGGCATAGTAGCGATTGGCAGCGACGATGGCGGAGTCATCGGGATGACGACAAGTGTTCTCGACGAAGTTCCCTCGACTCTTAGGCCCAGCGAATGAGCGACGCTCGCCGCTGTCACCGTCATGTATGAAGTTTTGGGTCTTGATCGACGAGTTCATCGCTTCCTTGTGGACGAGTTGTCGAGCAAACTCTATTCTCTGATAAGCTATCATTCGAGGTGCTTCCTTCGTTTAGATTTTGATCAATCTTCAGAACTCAGTAAGAGTTAATTTCTGATCGAAAAGCAATTGTGGTTTGATTCTTCGGTTGAAACAGGCATTGATCGACTTTGTCGATCAAGAACATAGGGTTGATCAACGAATTTGACAAAGTGGTCTCTACTTAATTTTTATGAAATTCTATTGATTTTCCTTCCATTCTGTTGATCTGGAATCAAGAATTCTATTGAGTATTCAATTCTCTTCTCTGCATACTAAGTGTTTGTAGAAATGACTGAATCATATTTTGTTTTGACTTTTGGCTCGTGAAGGACTGTGTCAGACACGATTTGGTCGTGTCTCTGTACTAATGGTCAAATTAATTCAATCCAAGTTTGTTTCATTGATCGAATCCCTGTTCAAACTTGTATAAATTAAATATTAAAATAGGATCATGTTTGGACTAACTGTGTGCTCGTGTCCGTGTTTCAGAAGCCAGAGCTTGTATATACTGGAAACAAGTAGGCCATGTTGATGTTTCGTTCGTGGTCTACGGATTAGGACAACAACGGGGGAATTAACCAAATTTAAAATTGAATTCGTGTACAGTAATAGCAGCAGTGAACTTGGGTCCATGAGTTTAGACTTGACCGCTGGTGGGAATGGGCTGGGCTTGAGTAATGTCTGGAATCAGACTGAGGGACTTGGTCAATTGGGTTGGGCCAATGGACTGGACAATTAGATTAGATGGCATTAGGCTTTTAGTGTCCATGTATTTGGGCCAACTGGATTTTAGATTTTGGTTATCAATAGTTTTAAAACTTTTAAAGAGAAGGTTTTAATCATGGGATTTTTAGTTGGTTTTGGGCCGAGCCCAGTAGATGTTAAATAGATTTTTAGTTAATATAAATAAGTTATTAGTTAAGAACAAATAGAATAGTTAATAGGAAATTTAGAAATAAATATCTAAAGGGTATTTATGTCTTTTTGCCAAAACAAATATCGAAGATTTGGACTTCAACACATTTGGACCAAAGGCAAGTACACCGACTTAAATTCTTTATGTCTTGCTTCCTGTTCTCATGTTGGAAAAGGGATTGACACGATTGTATTGTGCCTCATTGATCGTATTATATTTCATTGATTGTCTTGCGGGGATTGGAAAAATATTGTCTAGTGTGTGACCATACCCGCTTAGCTAGGTTATTGTGGATAGCTTAATCGTACACCTCACGTACGATTAAGTCATACCTTATTATGATATTGTGATTTCCAGCCGGTCACACATTAGATTAATATTTCAAATTCACTATTGCATTGACTATTTTGTTTATTGTTTCAGTTTTTGTACTATTATTTCATATTACAGGTTAGACTATATCATTACTTGTGCATTTCAGATTACTTTGTATAGTATTTCTTGTCGGGATTGTACTTTACTCCCATCCTGACTAGATATGTTACATGTGAGATTGATGAGGACTTCTACCGTAGCTACTCTGCACCACTGTAGGGGATATCAGATGCTGAAGTAGATGCTGCTCAGGAGACGTGGATTTGGATATAGGAATCTTTTGTATAGATTTACATTTCTGTCTTAATGATGATGTAGTGCCAATTGATGAGCTGGATGATTGTATTAATAATTGCTTAGGATTGCCTTACTTTTACTGGATTTCATTTCGAACATCTATTGTAAAGATGTATACCAAAGCATAGTGATATCTGGGATAGTCGTGGTGATTTGTGTTCTGGGCACGAGTTCTAGAATCTCTGAAGAGTATGATTGATGTTATTCACTTGATGATTTATGATGTTTATATACAGCTTACTACGTTGTGTCTACAATATAGACTCGTATATCCCTCATCGAGCTCCTCCTCGACAGGAGCGCTGTCGCTGCCACCTGGCAGAGCGCCACCTCTGCGAAACCCACCACCCGTGATATGCCTCCAGCTTCTTCCTCTACTACTTCATGATGGCGACCGCCTCGTGTTCCTCGGCAAGACCGTCACCACTATTGGTCTCTCGGCCTGACCGCCGGTAGCATCAAGCTTGGCTGAGCCACCGCTTATGTGATGTCACGTCCCGGTCCCGTAGGACTGATCGTCCTCGCTAAAGTGTGATGCTGCATGATCCTAGATTGTGCTTACGCAAGGCGAGTTCCATAACGGCCGATTACAACAGCTTGCGACGGGGTCGTCGTACAGAAGTTCCAAGCAGAAAAGTTGAATAACCAGGCAACATGAGTACACAGCAAAATCCAGTCCTTTATTGATAATGAATAAGATTACAAAAGACACGAAGCCAATAGTACAAGTCACTCAAGCTCACTTTCTCTCAGAATACAATCACTCAGCTCTCTCTCTCTCTCTCATCTCTCAACACAAATTGACGAGCTAGCGGATGCTTCAGATAGGCGATATCCATACATTATGTCCCTTATAAGTCCAGACTCCTTGCAGCCGCATACCTCGAAATGCCAAGGAACTTCGTGCCTCGATATATCCAAGCGAGCTCCGTGCCAACGAGCTTCTACCTGTGCTTGCACATAAATACTTTATGGGTGTCAGTACTCAACTGTACTGGTGGAGTGAGCTCCTCGTCCACCTATACAAAACTAATATGTTTATTTACAATGTGCAACATAATCCCCTTTATGATTGTCTTTCTATTCTTGCCTTAGGATCAATTTTAGGACATAAATACCTGGTCTATTTGGTGTCTCTAGACCCTTGCCGTGCCATTACACCGATGACTTACTTGTCCTTGCCTCTAGACCATTCTAGTTCCAACACTATTAACGTATCACTCGTGCTTACCTTTCGTGCCATACTTCGAGACACAATAACATGGTCGTGCCATAAACTTGGTCCGTGCTTCGATAGCGAGGCCGTGCCTCACAACTTAATATGACTTAACCCAACTTGCCTTACGACCCTTCTTGACTTAACTCGAAAGACTCAAATCCGACTAATGCATCTCTATGCCAATGAATTAATACTCGATGCCCCATCTCGTGACAAAGCACGTATCGTTATTTGTAGCCAAATTTTAGGCTCCATACTGGTATTACAACCGTACATACCCTTTTTGACACAACTCGTGCCGTGCTTGTACTTCCTTTTATTCGATTGACATTGTGCACACGGATTGCCTCTCAGTACACCAACTTGTCTATATGAAAGGTCACTGGCAATTCAAGCCATCATGGACATATAGGTGGTGTAGACGAGTCCCTTGCAGCTAAGGGTTGCTGTCCATGCTCAAGTCCTCGAATCACCAAGACATGTTCTTTCCTAACTAGCTTGCTTCCCTTCTAGGCCGATACGGTCTTGTGGCCCCAGGCTACCGAATCTGGCGTGACATATGTGCGAGACTGGAGTTGCGCTCGTACAAGACAAGAATGTCATCGTTGTGGTTATCATGGAAGCAATCAAGACGCTTTTGTTTTCATCTTAACATTCATTTCTATCAAAATACCAAGTATATCATCCATCAAAACAATAAAATTTTACAACATCATCATTCTTCAAATTAGAGTACTCCCGAGTTATCGCAGATCGATCTTTGATACGCCTCAATACCATCGATGATGCACATAACCTGACAATCTTTCTTTACATCAAACTTTGAGTCATGCAACTGATGCTATCTTTCGAACTAGATTACCACAATCTCCTCGACGTTTAAGATCAAATTCGATCATTATCTCTCGAACTAGTTACATGATTAATTCCTTGAAACTCAAATCAAGTATGTTCATCCGTTTATCTTAAGTCATCGAACAACATATTTTCCTCAAGTTGCATTATTCTATGCTAACTCAAATCATCGAGCAACATCTATCCCAATCCTTAGAGTCATTTTTGTCTACTCGAATCATTTCCATGTACGCTAACTTCCAATTGTGCTAACTTTTCATATACAATTCATATCGATTCCTCGACTGAGTCATCCATTCGTTACATCTTAACTTTTTTTCGATTCAACTTACCTACTAAATCATTTTTTGCATTTCGTACTTGTGTAATCCTAATCCGGTGCGTGTCATTTCTAGTTCGTTCGAATCAACTCGTCAAAATCTTCAAGATTACAACTTACTCAATGGTAGTCAATCTAAGGCTTTACTTACTACGACGCTTACTAATAGATTCATTGGCACCCTGCATCATCAATTGATCAACATCTCCAAGGCTATGCTATACACCACAGGGATGAAGTCATTCCATAAATCTTCGAAACAAATTTTAAATCCCAATTACTTCGAATCTCCATTCGAACTATTTTTCAAATTTTAAGCACGTTCATCTATGTCGCATTGACGATAACATCGTCCAATGGTACCTCTATCAATAGTCATCCTGAATTTTATGAATCAAGTCAACTCATTCCCATTTCGAAACAATTCAAATTCCGAACATGACTTTTCTAAGGTCGACACAATTCTTGGTGTATATGTCCAGCCCGACTTAGCTAACCGTGCTTTACGTGAACCATCTTTTGTTTCTATTAAAAACTATACTCATACGCTTTACAAATTACATAGACTTATTGTATAAACATACCGTAAAACATTGAGAGAGAGAGAGAGAGCGCACCAATGATTCAATTTTCGGAAACGATATTTAGCACGAAGCCATCAGATTTAAAGAATTCAATCAAAGTCCAAGGACGTAAAGTCGTGCTCTAATACCATTATGTCACGCCCCGATCCCGTAGGACCGATCATCTTCAGTAAGGTGTGATGCCACGAGAGCCTAGATTGTGCTCACGCAAGGCAGATTTCATAACAGCCGATTACAACAGCTTGCGACGGGGTCGTCGCACAGAAGTCCCAAGCAGAAAAGTTGAATAACATGGCAACATGAGTAAACAACAAAATCCAGTCCTTTATTAATAATGAAT
The DNA here is from genome assembly GCA_029216955.1 of Iris pallida. Classification (NCBI taxonomy): domain Eukaryota; kingdom Viridiplantae; phylum Streptophyta; class Magnoliopsida; order Asparagales; family Iridaceae; genus Iris; species Iris pallida. Next base: position 12,733,970 of record JANAVB010001399.1, read on the forward strand.
AAGATTACACAAGGCACGAAGCCAAGAGTATAAGTCACTCAAGCTCACTTTCTCTCAGAATACTTTTACTCAGCTCTCTCTCATCTCCCAATACAATTTGACGAGCCAACAGATGCTTCAGATAGGCGATATCCATACATTATGTCCCATATAAGTCCACATTCTATGCGGCCGCACATCTCAAAATGCTAAAGAACTCCGTACCTCGACGCATCCAAGCGAGCTCCGTGCCAACAAGCTTCTACCAGTGTCTACACATATATACTATGTGGGTGTCAGTACTCAACTGTACTGGTGGAGTGAGCTCCTCGTCCATCCATACCAAACCAACACGTTCATTTACTATGTGCAACATAATCTCCTTTGTGATTGTCTTTTTATTTTTGCCTTATGATCGATTTTAGGACATAATTGCCTGGTCTATTTGGTGTCTCTCGACCTTCGCCGTGCCATTACACCGATGACTTACTTATCCTTGTCTCTAGACCATTCTCGTTCCAATACTATTAACGTATCACTCGTCCTTGCCTTTTGTGTCGTACTTCGAGACACAATAACATGGTCGTGCCATAAACTTGGTCCGTGCTTCGATATCGAGGCCGTACCTCACAACTCAATATGACTTAACCCAACTTGTCTTAAGGCCCTTCTTGACTTAACTCGAAAGACTCAAATTCGACTAATGCATCTCTATGCCAACGACTTAATACTCGATGCCCCATCTAGTGCCGAAGCACGTGTTATTACTTATAGCCAAATCATAGGCTCCATACTGGTGTTGCAACCTTGTATACCCTTTTTGACACAACTCGTATCGTGCTTGTACTTCCTTTTATTCGACCAACACCATCATACAGATTGCCTCTCAGCACACCAATTTGTCTATATGAAAGGTCACTAGCAATTCAAGCCATCTTGGACATATAGGTGGTACAGACGAGACCCTTGCAGCTAAGGGTAGCAAGCCCTGCTCAAGTCCTCGAATTACTGCGGCGTATTCTTGCCTAACTACCTTGCTTCCCTCCTAGGCCGATACGGTCCTGTGGGCCCAGGCTACTAAATCGAGGGCATGAAACCTTGTGCACAAGTTGTCTATGACCACACACCTACGAAAACTTCTAGACTTAACGTAAATGCATGGCCTATCCATCACAACTTACTTCCTTTACTTTTCATACTTCTTTTGTAGAGCCCAAACCAGGGTTGCCTCGGTGACTGACCTACAGTCCCGATGTCCTTTTCCTTGGCGACTGGCCTACAGTCCCGACATATTTCTAGTGTTTTCATACTCTTATTGACTCAAACTTATGAATGTAATTCATAGCCTTCCAGCATAACTTTGAACAAAATGTGTACTATACGTGCCACAGACCGTGGCAAACTTATCTTTGAACCAACCGTGGCTAGTACCTTAAACCAACTTGTGTTCTGTGCGACACTATCGCCCATATCATACTTTATATGATGAGCTTTGAGATCGTAGGACTATGTGGCTACGACAACCGTAAAAATTATGGGACAGTACTTGCTATGACTTCGATAGCTCGACATAACTTTGCCTAACTCAATTGTGCAATAACTTAACTCGTGGGATGAGCAAAGGCTATGCCAAGCCTTGCACTATAGAAACGTGCATTCGGACTTGTGGGACACTTTTGCTAAGCCAAACATTAGACAATACATACTTTATCAAGCATTTATACGTGCGACGCCTACGGCTTATGTTAAGTTCATAGCTTTGTGGCAACATAGACCATCTTTTCTTCTCCCAAACCACGGGACAAAGGATCGAGTGTGATTTTTGAAAGAACGTCGTGCACGATTCTAAGCCGACCATGGGACCTTTCCATATTCGAACTCAATCTGACCCAACTTGGAATTATTTCCTTAGCTATGTGGATTCGTCTATTTTATTATTAAGCCTACTTGTGCTTTTGAAATCATTTATTTAATTAGTGTGAAGGCCAAGCTGAGGCAAGTTCACCGAAGCCACCCACATGAGCGAGAAGTTGCCTCGACCGAGCGAGACTTCAAGCAAGCCATTGCATGGCTAAGTCCGAACGCCGTTGGCGTTTTGATTCCCCCGGTTGAACGGAGCAGGACGGGGCATTACACATGAGCCTCTCCTTCACTTCTCCTCATCCTCTTTATTTTGTCTTCTCCTTCTTTTCTAGTTTCTTTTTCTCTAGGGGTTCTATTAGGGAAATAGCTGCAATTGATGGCTGCTCTGTGAGAATAAGGAAAAGAAAAAAAAAGGGTCCGATAGGCCAGGTCATGAGCTGAAGAAGAAAAAGAGAATAAAAAAATAGTAGCTGTAAAAATATCTATGTGCCAGGTTTTGTGCATGTGGCTCTTGGCTTGGGCCAGTAGGCCAGACTCTAAAAGAGAAGAAATAGAAAGAACAGAAAGATAAAAATCAGAAGCAATAACAGCTTTGGGCTAATGGGCTGAGCTCTATTGGGCTTTAGGAATGAAGAGGTAAGAAAAGGAAGAAAAATAGTGTCTTGGGCATTGATTATTGGGCTGAATTAAGGGTTGATATAATTGGGTGATGGCTAGATTTTAGAATGGGTTAATACTTTTAGTGTTTGGGCTGACTAAATGAGCTTTTGTTAGGAGCCTTGGGTCTGTAGGGATTAGATGGACTTGGGCTCTCATGTTTTAATAGGTTTTAGCATTTGGGCTTCTATAAATAAATTGATCCCTTTGGACTTAAATGAGGATTATTAGAATGATTAGAACCGAGACTCTTTTAAGGCCTTTGGGTCCAAGTAAATTTGTGACTGAATTTAGTTAACTTTGGAGTCAAAGTAGAATGACAACAAATAGGAATTTTGTGAAGTATATATAGAAATATTATTTATGGAGTTTGTATGATTTCTAGGTTTGGACTAAAGGAGTAATTTGGCAAATTGGACTTAAGATAAGTACTCCGTATTTATGTTTTCTAATACTTAATAAATGCAAGTTTCTTTAATGTTGGTCATTTTGCATATTGAGACACGGCCAGATACGATGTGATTATTGTACGACTCTGCATCATTGATATTTATCTGACTCTGAATCTGACTCTCTATTTTTTGAATCATGGAGAGGAAAAATGTTAAGTAGATATGTGGCTAAACCCTTGTACGGTACGAATCATAGTTCGACATGAACCACACGTATATCGAACCTGACCAAGTCTGAACCAGCCTTAGCCGGCTACATATTGAAAATGATATTTCAAACACGTAGGAATTAGTATGATCATTATTGTTCCATATTCTGTTTCTTATAATTGTTCATATTGCAGGTTGCACTTAATTACATTCCATTGCATTGTCTGGTTCACTTTCTATCTTCTTTTACTACTTTATTTTGTATTATGTGACATTATACAGGGAAGTATTTTGCACCTTTTCTGACTGGTTGTCTACATTTGATCACAGATTAGCATGGAGATTAGCTTTGGAGAATTTAGAGATATAGTTAGTTTAGATCATTCATGTACTTTTCATGATGTATATTATTTGAGGATTGGTCGGATTTGTCTTCGGGATGAGATGTACATGTATTATGTACAAAAGAGATATAGTGGACTGTGATCGTGTGAGTGTGTGCTTTCTCGCCTACTAGTTCTGTGATTGAGCATAGATCGATATCATGATTATTCGATGACTTTTGGGGTCTAGACAGCTAACTATCGCCGATTCTGCGGTGTAGGCTTGACGCGCTCACAGCCCATACCCGATCATACGGGAGCGGGGAATGACATATTTTAAGTGGTGGCCCATACTGGTCTAGCCTAATAGTAATTAGGTCTTATAGTACTATTGGAGAACCTGTTAGATAGGAATGCTCAATCAGAACATAGGATCGATTTTGCATATTTATTATCTTTTATTTTATTATATTTATGTGGATGCTTATGTACCCTTTTCCATTCCAGAGAATGGCACGACCGAGAGGCCGCCCTTTCGGGAGAGCGACTGCAGACAGAGCATCTACCTTCCGTCCCATGATTTGGGACACACCAAATACCCTTTCCCCGCCTCCTCCTCCATTTCTAACCCAGACTCTGGGGCTCGTACCTACGGAGGGATCCCAGTTCTATGATTTCATGAGAGTTATGATGGATTCCCAGAGAAAGCAGACCGCCCTCATGAGGCAGAGCATAGAGAATGCTCACCAAGGTTTTGGCCGCCATGGACAGAGTAAGTGCCCAGCAGCAGTAGCCACCCTACCACCCCCACAGCCTACCCAGGTCAAGTCCGACTCCATCCTAGATTTCAAAAAGTTAGGACCACGAGACTTTTGTCGCACGAATGGGTATTAAATATGCCAATGAGTGGTTAGAGGACATGGAGAGACTCCTCCGTGTTTTCTGGCATCCTGATGATATGAAGATAGAAGCCGTAGGCCTTCAGTTCGCTGACATAGCGAGCACCGGGTTTAGGAATTGTAAATCTCCCTAATTTTTTTGCTAAACATTTTCTTGAATTTTATTTTCCATTTATTTTTAGAAGATTTGTTATATGTAATATTATTGATCTCTAGATTTCACTTAACACTTTGCCAGAATAATTTATGGTTATACATATAAAGTATTTGTAGTTTTAGTAATTAGATATATGAGCTAAATATATACCCTTGCAAAATATATACTTCAATTTCAGTATATATTATTTTAACATTTTTTTTAAAATTTTAGAATTAATTATGTAAATAGATATATGAGAAAAAAATTATATAAAGATTTATGGAAATGTGTTTTATATATAAAGAAAATTTTATATTAAAACTTATGTTTATATTATTTTTAGCTTTTATTATTAGGTTATAGAATGAATAAATAAATGTATATTTTTCTAAAAAAAAGTGTATATATATATATATATATATATATATATATATATATATATATATATATATATATATATATATATATATATATATATATTATTTTTTTCAAAAACACAACTTTATTGAGGAATATTCGGAAACTACATCCATCAGTACAAAGTTACTGCAAAACAGAAGGAAACGTAGAAACATGTCTACATCGAGCTATAGCTTTCTTTACTTGTCTCCTAACTTCAAATAAAATCTGATCTTGATTGTAGGTGTACGCTTCGTATCGCCACTTGTTTCTGTTCTTCCATGCTACCCAGCATACCGCTCCGATTGTAACTTCTTTAATGTGCAAGTTTTTGCGAGTCCACCATAATTTGAAATATGCAAGAAGAGATCGGCTACGCCCATGGATACCAAAACCAGCTTCCAACTTTGCCCAGACATCCCCGATGAGATCACCTTCCTTGAATATGTGAAATAAGGATTCTTGTTCAGGATCTCGACAATAATGGCATTTCGATGCCAATTGGAAACCTATCTTTCGAATATGGTCATCAGTAGGCAATTTGTCCAGTAGTATTCGCCAAAGCAAGATTGACCACTTTAGCGGAATACAAGTTCCCCAGATATACTTATAATGCGACTGTTGCATAGCCGGAGTCCTAGTGTTTGTCCAAGCAGATGAGATACTGAAAGTACCTGTTGGGGAAGGAGACCAACGCAAATTAAGATTACCCGCAATTTGTGATGATTGAATGAGATGATTGCTGAGTTCTCTTCCTTGTAATAATCTTTTCCAAATTCTCGATGACTGAGGGTTTGATAATACTGCATCAATCTGTTGTCTAGAGCAATATTTGGCCCGAAAAAATCTCACCCATAACAAATCCTGCATTTTGAATTTCCACCACAATTTTGATGTAAATGTTTTATGCTCTGTCAATTGGAAATGTGTCAGGGACATAGATTCTACCCCGAAGCTAATTCATATCGTTTAAGCACCCTGATAATATGCTAAATTGAAGTAGAATCTCCGGATGAGAACAGGATGACATCGTCCGCATATGCTAAGTGAGTAATCGGACGACATCCACTTGGAACATAAAAATTATTGAAAGAAGGCTTCTCCAGGAGATTATTGAGATTTCGAGATAGTGCCTCAGCTGCTATAACAAACAATGCTGGCGACAGGGGATCACCCTGTCGAACTCCCCTAAAGGCCTTGAAGAAACCCGAAGATGCACCATTGACGATTGTAGAAAACCAGACATTGTTCAAAACTCTGAATATAATATCAATCCATGTTTCATTTAAGCCAAATTTCCTTATTACGGTCATGAGAAAACTCCAATTAACACGATCATATGCTTTCATCATGTCAAGCTTGAGGACTACCCCCTCTAGATTTCTTCTTCATTTTGCTCATCATCTCTTGAGCCAAAATAACATTGTCAACAATTTCATGGCCCTTCACAAAACCAATTTGTTCTTCCGAGATTCATTTGGATAAAATTGGTGCTAAACGTCGAGAGAGCAATTTAGAAATGATCTTGTTCATTACTGAACAAAGACTAATAGGCCGGAAGTCCTTCATTACTTTTGGGTTCTTAGACTTCGGGATGAGGACAATGGATGTAGAGGTGATCGATTTAGTGAGATGAAAGCCCGATATAAATAATGAAATAGCAAGGAGCACATCCATCGAAATAATATCCCAACAGCACAAAAAGAAAATAGAAGTATACCCGTCTGGCCCTGCAGCACTCTGTGGATCAAGGCTACGAATAACGTCGAAAACTCCTCCATCGTAGGCGGTGCTGTAAGATCATCATTGTCCTGTTGCGTGACCAGCTGAGGAATGCAGGACATAAAAGCATCATCTTGCACTATGTCCTCTGATTTGTATAGAGATTCATAATAAACATTAACAATGTCTTGAATGTCCGATAGAGACTCCTTAGGAACACCATCTTCCCCAATGAGAGAATGAATCTGTAATTTGCGATGCTTGCTATTAACACATTCATGGAAGTAAGCAGTATTCTTATTCCCTTCCAAGTCCCAACGAAGACGAGCTTTCTGATGCCAATACTCTTCTTCAATGCTCACTCGACGTTTAAGGTTTGCCACAGCACGATGAAAGGATACTTTGTTTTCCAGAGAGGCGTCAGTCTCAAACTGAAGCTCCGCAGCTAACACATTATCTTTCGCCTTCTTCACCTTTTGGAATATGTTACCAAAAGTTTGGTGACTCCAATTGGACAATGCCTTACGACAAGCAGCCATCTTCATCCCTAAACTTATCAAGCCATCAGGATGGTTAACAGATGTCCATAAAGATTGAACTACGGATTTAAAATCCACATGCTTAGTCCAGAAAGAAAGAAATCAAAAATGCTTCGGGCCCCTAGCCTGTGAGTTTTATAGAGACAGCAATAATGGGGCATGGTCGGATTCAGTACGATTAAGATGGTCGACTATAGATGATGGAGCGATCCATAGCCAATCATTATCCAGAAGGACTCTATCCAGTCTCGAAGCTTGTCTATCCCCTTCCATAGATTTAAGCCATGTGAAAGTACTTTCCTTGAAAGGAATGTCAGTAAGACCTGCAGTCAATTGAAAGTTCTGGAAATCTTGCATTGATATTGGGCATGGAGGCAAACCCCCAACCTTCTCCTCGGAATGACACACAGCATTAAAATCGCCTCCAACTGCCCAAGGCAACTTATATAACCGCTGTACACCTAGAAGCCTACTCCATAACAGACGTCTGCCCTCCTTCTTGCCATGTCTATGGACCAACGAGAATATTACTTCCGTTGGGAATAGAGCATGGCTAATAGAAATGGTTATAGCCTGATCGAAAGAGTCTCGCAAGGTCATTGTACAAGCAGGCTTAGAGAAGACCCAAATATTACTACGATCATTAGCTAAAGCAGCACCAAACCCTAACTTCAGCTGATAATTGAGCAACTGAGAATTATCAACCTTCGGCTCAATCAGAACTAGAAGTTGAATTTTATGCAGTCGACAAAGACTTTTGATTCTTTTGAAAGTTGATTTTGCAGCAGTCCCCCGCACATTCCACAGTAATGTGTTAAACATTAAGGGAGGTGGAGGAGGTACCAGCGAAGGAGAGTTTTTCTGATGATCGCGTGCATCTATCTGTCGGCTCCGGAGCTTTCTTTTTCAGGGTCTTTTTAGTTATTGGAACTCCATTTTCTGCATCTACTTCATCTGCCCAGGAAAGTGCATTCCTTTGTATTTCACCCTCTTCCAATTGCTCCGTCTCTTCCCCCTGCGGAGATGGGTCTCCGTCATCTGTCCCCTCACCATCTTCCTGGATACTTACGTCATTCGCCACTTGAGTAAGCCTGCATTTGGACGTGCAGAGATTCATTGTCATCAGGCTGAACTTGGACGGGCAAAAATTCATTATCACCAGGGGACTCAGTACGAAATAATTCCTGATTAGCCGTCACTGGCTCATTTAAAGCCTCTTGTGCCACATCAGGATTCATAGAAAGGAGAGCTTCATTAATGAGGGTTGTGGGGATTTCAATATCCGTCGGAGTTGAAGCCTGTCCCAAATTCTCGGGGACTGAAGTAGATGGTTGCCCCTCATTAATATTGGCAGTTTTCTTTCTTAAATTAGGCTCATTGATCACGAGAGGCTCCTTACCACGGGCGTGGGTTTTCTGCTTCACCATTTTGCACGCGTCTGCTGCATACCCCTGATGTTTACAGTTAGGGCAGTATAATGGGGAGGACTCATAGTCGACTGATTGCCAGAAACTTCTGCCATGAGGCATGTCACGCCCCAGAACCAGAATACTAGAGAGCGGGGGCAGACATAGCCAGCTACGTATATGAAATGGAATCCATCTCGCTATACGGTCACGGCTATCTAGATACATGAGGGTTTATCTACAAGCCAACAGTCTCCTATGGTCATGAACAAGCCTAGTGTCTCAATCACAAGCAAGTAAGTAAAAGTTACAAGATGTATGATCATTAAATATACAATAGTAAGGCGTCCCAAATATTACATATTCAGCTGATCATGAAACTAGTCGTTACAAAATGTGAGGACTAGCAAGAGTTTAGTCATACATGATCAACCCTAGGATCTGTTAATCATGTTACAGCCCGTAGGCAGACAGTAAGTAAATACAATCGAGCTAAACAGGTGCTCGTCGGCTAAACGCCTCAAAAGAATATTTTTACAATAGAGTGGGGAGAGCCAAAAATAACCCACTCGTTGCCAGGATTCCATCTAGTGGTCACCATCTGGCTGGAAGGCCGGTAGATCCTCTGGAGCTGCTCCAAAATCTGGCCATACAAAACCAGCTGGGTCAGATCCCAGAAAGAGCAAGTGCCACAAAGGAAGCTTCACTTAAGAACTAAAACCAACAATCAGCACAAGATATAAATAAAAGTAAGAACTGGAAATAAAAAAAGACACCAGGATGATATACGACGAGATAACCATGGAACTATTCATATAACCAGGTTACAATTCGTAAACCAAACAAGGACCGGGGTTGTAACCCTTCGTCTGAACAGAACTTGGAATTTTTACCATTTATCGGTAAAATAAATACAAGTATTCTGGTCATGCAGTAGTCTGGAACAGGATCAGGACAAGGCTAGACAGGTTAGACTCCATTCAATCATATCACGGCCAAGCAAGAATTATGACTTAATACTTTAACTAACTAGAGTTATCATAGGCCTAATTACTAGCAAGATGCAGTGAGATTATTCCACAGCCACAAGCCCTGCAGTCCATCCAGGTTACCCAGGTCGAAATTAGGGATTGAATTCAGGTGGGTACACCGTCCAGGAAACACATGTACCCTTAAGTAGCTTGAATGGTGCAACACATGACAGTGTGCTGGAAATGTGCCCTACTCGACGGCAGGCTACAGATCCTAAGCGCGCCCAGGTAACGGGATTGCCTGTAGCTGGGAAATCTCTTCATGACTAATGTGTTAATCTAGTTATTAACCTTAGTCCTTTTCAATAGGTACTCCTGACCGTGGTACTCAGGAGCTCCCTCCCTAGACATGATGCAAGACAGGACTGGTTTATTTGTACAAGCACAATCGCTCACGGTGTCCATGTTTTTATACAGGTCATGTCATGTCAGGTAGCCGTCGCAACAGCTTATCAAGATATAACATGTCAGGTCATCATGTCAAGTGTACGAGTCAGGAGTGCGCCACGACGGGCCACTATCCGGTCATGTCAGGTTATTATGTCAGGAGTGCACCACTACGGGTCACTATCGTGTCATGCTCAATTATCAATTCCAAACATATCAAGTAAATTCATGATTATGAAGTTCAGGACAAAAGGCGTAAGGATATAAAATGGACGTTAAATATCTAATAAAATATCAATATACAGGGCTATAGAAGATCAAGGGTAATCAGGCTACGCTCAGGACTGCGTACCAAAGGATCCATACACTTCCAATGGGAAGCGTACGCAAGGGTCAGCGTACACAAGGGCACGCTCAAGCTACAGGTCAGCGTACGCTCAAGCTAGCGTACGCTCAAGACTGCGTACGCTCGAGCTAGCGTACGAAAGGGGCCAGCGTACGCCTTGCTCGCTTAAGCTAGCGTACCAAGGCACGCGTACGCTCAAGCTAGCGTACGCTCAAGACTGCGTACACTCAAGACACGCTGCCAATAGGCAGCGTATCAAGGTGAGCGTACGCTCACTAAAGAGCAGCGTACGAAGGCTAGCGTACGCTCGCTAAAGAGCATCGTACGAAGGCTAGCGTACGCTCGCTAAAGAGCAGTGTACGAAGGCTAGCGTACGCTCGCTAAAGAGCAGCGTACGAAGGCTAGCGTACGCTCGCTAAAGAGCAGCGTACGAAGGCTAGCGTACGCTCGCTAAAGAGCAGCGTACGAAGGCTAGCGTACGCTCACTAAAGAGCAGCGTACGAAGGCTAGCGTACGCTCACTAAAGAGCAGCGTACACAAGTTAGTGTACGCTCACTAAAGAGCAGCGTACAGCTCAGCGGCATAAGCTAAAAAGCTAGCTCACTGTTCACTGTCTTCTCCAAATGGCAAGAACAGCAAGAACTCTAAAGTTGAATCTAAGCTTCAACAGTCCATATCTTGGTCAAAACAAGTCCGAATCCAACTTTCCAAAGGTCAAAATTGGGTAGAAAGAAATTCTCTGAAATATGGAACCATCAAAACTTGAAAACAAGCAAGTTTGATAGATCAAAACACCAAAAATCCAAAAATAGCAAAACTCTAGATCTACAAGAATTAAAGCCTCAAAATAGAAAATGACAAGTTCTAATGTGGTTTAGAATCATGAGGAGAATCTAATGAAACCATCAAAAGAAGTTCTCTTTTGGAAGCAAGTTGCACTTGCCTATGGTGTTCTTGGTTGGTGGAGAAGAGTAATGGTAGGGGAAGGAGAAGTAAATGAGAATTATGGAGGAGAGAGAAGGTTGGTGGGGATAATAAAGAGGGGGGTTGTGGTGGAGATGAAGGAGAAGCATAGGCTAAGGTGTTCCACCCTTGGCCCATGATGAACCAAGCATTTGGCCGGCCGAACCAAGCCAACCCAAACTGAGAGTTAAACCAAACCGAGAGCTAAATAAGGAATAATACAAGAAAAGACACGTACACGTATTTCCAAAATACGTAATACGAACCACAGGCATTACAACTCTACCCACCTTAAAATAATTCCGTCCTCGGAATTTAATTAAGAGGCTAGAGGGACAAGAACAAGCAACACTATTCACAGGCAATTATACTAGGCAATCAATCAATCATGCAAGCAAGGAATTGATGGCATGAGGCATAAGAAAGACATTATACCTCACGAGTCAAACAAGTCAGGATATCGCGATCGGATATCATTCTCACGCTCCCACGTTGACTCACCCAAAGAGTGATGACCCCAAGCAACTCGAACTAACTTGATAGTCTTGTTCTTGAGGATCTTCTCTCTCCGGTCCAATATAGACACGGGCCTCTCCTCATACGAAAGGTTGGTACCAATAACCAATTTCGAATGATCTAGGATGTGGCTCGGGTCCGGGATATACCGTCGTAATTGGGATACATGGAACACGTCATGCACCTCGCTTAGCGACGGCGGAAGAGCGACACGATAGGATACATCTCCTACTCGCTCCAGAATATCGAACGGCCCTATATACCTAGGACTAAGCTTTTCCCGTATGCCGAAACGAATGACGCCACGGTTAGGCAAAATCCTCAGGAATACATGATCGCCGACCGAAAACTCGAGAGGACGCCGATGAGAATTGGCCCAATGGCGCTGGCGATCTTGGGCAACTCGAAGGTGATCTCTGACTTGCCTGACTACTTCAACGGTCTGAGCAATCATTTCTGGACCAAGCATCTGCCTCTCTCCAACATCATCCCAGGCTAACGGGGATCTGCACTTCCTGCCATACAGTGCCTCGAACGGTGCCATATGGATACTGGCCTGGAAACTGTTGTTGTACGAGAATTCTACCAGGTGCAAGTGATCTTCCCATGAACCACCGAAGTCAAGTGTGCAAGACCGCAACATGTCTTCAAGAGTCTGGATCGTGCGCTCCGACTGGCCATCTGTCTGCGGGTGATATGCTGAACTGAACTGGAGATGGGTTCCCAAGCTCTCTTACAAGCTACGCCAAAAGTGCGAAGTAAATCTTGAATCTCGGTCCGAGGTGATACTGACTGGCACTCCGTGCAATCTGATAATCTGCCTGAGGTACATCTCTGCTAGCTGAGCCGTCGACTGACCAACTCTGAATGGGAGAAAGTACGCTACCTTCGTGAGCCGGTCAACTATAACCCAGATAGCATCTCTACCAGCTGGGGATCTAGGTAACCCGGTCACGAAATCCATGGTCACATGCTCCCACTTCCATTCTGGAATCGGTAAGGGCTGAAGAAGTCCAGCCGGTCTCTGATGTTCGGCTTTAACTTGTTGGCAAACCAAACACCGAGAGACAAACCGAGATATCTTCCGCTTCATGCCATTCCACCAGAAATGCTGTCGGATATCACGGTACATCTTCGTACTGCCAGGATGGATGGAATACTGAGAACTGTACGCCTTTGACATGATCTCCTGTCTGATATCTCCACTGGGTACACAAAGACGCTTACCATGCCTAAGTGTACCATCCTCATGAATACATAACTCTGGTCTTCGTTCTGTCTCACACTCTGCTCTGAGTCACTGAAGCTTGGAATCTGCTGACTGTGCCATCCGGATCCTCTCAACTATAGTGGACTGAACTTGCATACTGGCCATCAACGCCACACTGGAAGGGAAAACAACTTCAATACCCATCTTCTGAAGATCTGCTAACAGCTCTGGTTGCGCTGTTAGGAAATAAGCTCCGGCTCTCCTGCTCAATGCATCTGCTACGACATTGGCCTTTCCAGGATGATACTGCAAGCTGACATCATAATCCACAAGAAGCTCCAGCCACCTCCTCTGACGCATGTTAAGATCCTTCTGGGTGAAAACATACTTCAGGCTCTTGTGGTCGGTGAAAATCTCTACCCTATCTCCATACAAGTAGTGCCTCCACAACTTAAGTACAAATACTACTGCTGCCAGCTCCAAGTCATGGGTTGGGTAATTTCTCTCATGATCACGAAGTTGTCGTGAAGCATAAGCTATTACCTTCCCATGCTGCATCAGAACACATCCTAAACCTCTGCCTGAAGCATCACAGTACACTGAGAATCCTCCGGTCCCATATGGAAGCGTGAGAATAGGAGATGTTATTAGGCCTCGCTTCAACTGCTCAAAAGAACTCTGACACTCAGCTGTCTAAGCAAACTGCGCATCCTTGCGGGTCAACTGGGTCAATGGCGCTGAAATCCGAGCAAAGTCTGAAACAAACCGTCGGTAGTAGCCGGCCAATCCAAGAAAACTGTGAACCTCTGCAACTGTGCTAGACACTGGCCATGACTCAATAGCCATAATCTTCTGGGGATCCACTTCTACTCCTCCTCGAGTGATGATATGACCCAAGTACGAAATGCGATCGAGCCAGAACTCGCATTTACTGAACTTGGCATATAACTGGTGCTCTCTGAGGATCTGAAGAACTATACAGAGATGCTGCTCATGCTCCGCCTCACTCTTGCTGTAGACCAGAATGTCATCCAAGAACACAATCATAAACTGATCCAAGTAAGGCATGAAGATGCGATTCATGAGGTCCATGAATACTGTCGGCACATTGGTTGCTCCAAATGGCATAACAAGGAACTCCCAATGCCCATATCTCGATCTAAAAGCTGTCTTCGGGATGTCCTGCTCTCTGACTCTGATCTGGTGATAACCTGAGCGCAAATCAATCTTCGAGAAGACTGAAGCCCCCTCGAATTGATCAAACAAGTCATATATCCTCGAAAAAGGGTATCTGTTCTTGATTGTCACTGAGTTCAAGGTACGATAATCAACACATAACCTGGACGTACCATCCTTCTTTTTCACAAGAAGCATCGGGGCTCCCCAAGGCGATCCACTAGCACGAATGAATCCCTTGGTTCTAAGCTCTTCAATCATCTTGTACATCTCCAACTCTGATGGCACCATCCTGTAGACTCTCTCTGACACTGGGGCTGTCCCGGGAATCAAGTCTATAGTGAACTCGATCTCCCGCTCCGGAGGCATATCTGGAAGTTCTTCTGGGAAAACATCTGGAAACTCCTCGACTATCCTGGGCAACTGTACTGCTGCTACTGCCATCCGCAATACTGGAGGAGAAGGTTCAACTGCTCCTCTGGAAAAGGAAAACTCTGGCTCGCCTGGAATGCTAAAAACAACCCTACCAATATGGCAGTCTATTCTAGCATACTGGTTCCTCAACCAATCTATCCCTAGGACCACATCATAATCGGCCATCGGGAATTCTATCAATCTAGCGGGGAACTCTCTACCGCTAACTACGATCCGACACGAGGAAAACACTCTATCTACTCCCACAAGTCCGTTACCAGTAAGTATATTGAGCCTTACTGATAATGACTCGGGCTCCAATCCTATCCGTGTCGCGAATAGTGCAGACATAAAAGAATGCGATGCACCAGAATCAAATAAAGCTGAAGCTGGAAATGAGTTGACGAGAATAGTACCTGCCACTACCTCACCTGGTGCCAATCCTTCCTCCATGGTCAACATCATAGCCTGACCGTGCCCTCGGGGTGCTGGTCCCCTCTGCTAAAATCCTCGCTGCCTATTCTGACTCAAGGCCTGGGCTTGAGTATACTGCTGGGGTTGTTGCTGCTGGAATACATGGGACTGAGGCGGCAAGGGCCTCGGCAATGGATACTGCGGCAGCTGGACCGGTACTGGTCCTCTCACCGAAGAGCTAGAAAGGTTGGACGATGATGAACCACCCCTATTCGGGCAGGATCCAACCCTGTGGTCTGCTGCTCCACAAACCAGACACAATCCCTGTGCCCTACGACACTCTGCCACTACATGACCTGGCTTCCCACAATGAGAACATCCCACTGCGAAAGACTGCTTCTGCTTCTGCTGCTGCTGAGGGTACGTCGGGGTGGAATGCTGAACCGACGTTACTGAGGCCGCTCGCCTCAGAGCTCCAATAGTCAAGGCCCTGGCTGTCGGGGCTTGTGCTGAAGACTGATTCATCTGGCCGTGAGATCTCTTCCGACCTCCGGTCCTGTCCACAATCCTCTGGGAGGTATACTCATGCCTTCGAGCTGCTCTCAAGACTGCATCAAAAGTCTGATGCTCAAACTGCTCGACTGCCAACAAAATCTCTAGGTGAAGTCCCTGCTGGAATCGCTGGGCTCTATCATACTCGGTTGCCACCAAGGTGGGAGCAAACCGACTGAGTCTCGAAAACTCGGCCGTATATCCATCGACCGTCCTGCCTCCTTGCTTCAGATTGGTGAACCTGGTCTGCAGATCATACCGAGCCACGGCATCGAAATACTTGGTCTGGAATCTCTCTCTGAATACTGCCCAAGGAATGGGTGCTGCTAACCCAACGGCCTGCGCTGCCTATCAGCTGCGGGCAAGATCTAACAACTGCAGGCGCACCACGGCTACCTTTTCGTTCTCTGGAGTCCTGGCTGCTTCGAGAATCACCTCAGTGTCCTGAAGCCAAGCATCTGCTGCGACAGCATCTTCACTATCGTCAAAGAATGGAGGGTTCAAGCGCTTGAAGCTGTTGGCCGCGCTGTTCCCTGGATGACCACCTCTAGTCAAAGCATCCGCCACTGCCTGTTGCAAGGCATCTCCACGACGATCTTGAGAAGCTATCAAGGTCCTGACGAGCCCTACCAAAGTGCCATCATCAGGCTTGATAGGCTGAACTGGCTGAACTGGTGGCTCTTCTCTAATAGGCTCGACTCTAGAGGCTACTCCGGAATGCTGGGCTTGATCTCTAGGTTGCTGCTGGTCCGCGGGAGGTGCTCCGCCTTGCTGGTCGGTAGGACCACGAACGATGCTACTGAAGAAGACGACATAGGGAACAATAAGGAAGGACCAGGACAGATCAACGATACAAGCATATGATCAGGACAAGAATCCAGGGATTCAGAAGATACGAACAGAGATCAAGGATGAATACAGATTGAGACATCTATTCGGTAAACCCTCACATATCTTGATTTACAAGACCTGCATGGGCCACCACTTAAACCATGTCACGCCCCAGAACCAGAATACTGGAGAGCGGGGGCAGACATAGCCAGCTACGTATATGAAATGGAATCCATCTCGCTATACGGTCACGGCTGTCTAGATACATGAGGGTTTATCTACAAGCCAACAGTCTCCTATGGTCATGAACAAGCCTAGTGTCTCAATCACAAGCAAGTAAGTAAAAGTTACAAGATGTATGATCATTAAATATACAATAGTAAGGCGTCCCAAATATTACATATTCAGCTGATCATGAAACTAGTCGTTACAAAATGTGAGGACTAGCAAGAGTTTAGTCATACATGATCAACCCTAGGATCTGTTAATCATGTTACAGCCCGTAGGCAGACAGTAAGTAAATACAATCGAGCTAAACAGGTGCTCGTCGGCTAAACGCCTCAAAAGAATATTTTTACAATAGAGTGGGGAGAGCCAAAAATAACCCACTCGTTGCCAGGGTTCCGTCTAGTGGTCACCATCTGGCTGGAAGGCCGGTAGATCCTCTGGAGCTGCTCCGAAATCTGGCCATACAAAACCAGCTAGGTCAGATCCCAGAAAGAGCAAGTGCCACAAAGGAAGCTTCACTTAAGAACTAAAACCAGCAATCAGCACAAGATATAAATAAAAGTAAGAACTGGAAATAAAAAAATACACCAGGATGATATACGACGAGATAACCATGGAACTATTCAGATAACCAGGTTACAATCCGTAAACCAAACAAGAACCGGGGTTGTAACCCTTCGTTTGAACAGAACTTGGAATTCTCACCATTTATCGGTAAAATAAATACAAGTATTCTGGTCATGCAGTAGTCTGGAACAGGATCAGGACAAGGCTAGACAGGTTAGACTCCATTCAATCATATCACGGCCAAGCAAGAATTACGGCTTAATACTTTAACTAACTAGAGTTATCACAGGCCTAATTACTAGCAAGATGCAGTGAGATTATTCCACAGCCACAAGCCCTGCAGTCCATCCAGGTTACCCAGGTCGAAATTAGGGGTTGAATTCAGGTGGGTACACCGTCCAGGAAATGCATGTACCCTTAAGTAGCTTGAAAGGTGCAATACATGACAGTGTGCTAGAAATGTGCCCTACTCGACGGCAGGCTACAGATCCCAAGCGCGCCCAGGTAACGGGATTGCCTGTAGCTGGGAAATCTCTTCATGACTAATGTGTTAATCTAGTTATTAACCTTAGTCCTTTTCAATAGGTACTCCTGATCGTGGTACTCAGGAGCTCCCTCCCTAGACATGATGCAAGACAGGACTGGTTTATTTGTACAAGCACAATCGCCCACGGTGTCCATGTTTTTATACAGGTCATGTCATGTCAGGTAGCCGTCGCAACAGCTTATCAAGATATAACATGTCAGGTCATCATGTCAAGTGTACGAGTCAGGAGTGCGCCACGATGGGCCACTATCCGGTCATGTCAGGTCATTATGTCAGGAGTGCACCACTACGGGTCACTATCGTGTCATGCTCAATTATCAATTCCAAACATATCAAGTAAATTCATGATTATCAAGTTCAGGACAAAAGGCGTAAGGATATAAAATGGACGTTAAATATCTAATAAAATATCAATATACAGGGCTATAGAAGATCAAGGGTAATCAGGCTACGCTCAGGCTAGCGTACGCTCAGGACTGCGTACCAAAGGATCCATACACTTCCAATTAGAAGCGTACGCAAGGGTCAGCGTACACAAGGGCACGCTCAAGCTACAGGTCAGCGTACGCTCAAGCTAGCGTACGCTCAAGACTGCGTACGCTCGAGCTAGCGTACGAAAGGGGCCAGCGTACGCCTTGCTCGCTTAAGCTAGCGTACCAAGGCACGCGTACGCTCAAGCTAGCATATGCTCAAGACTGCGTACGCTTAAGACACGCTGCCAACAGGCAGCGTATCAAGGTGAGCGTACGCTCACTAAAGAGCAGCGTACGAAGGCTAGCGTACGCTCACTAAAGAGCAGCGTATGAAGGCTATTGTACGCTCGCTAAAGAGCAGCGTACGAAGGCTAGCGTACGCTCGCTAAAGAGCAGCGTACGAAGGCTAGCGTACGCTCACTAAAGAGCAGCGTACGAAGGCTAGCGTACGCTCGCTAAAGAGCAGCGTACGAAGGCTAGCGTATGCTCGCTAAAGAGCAGCGTACGAAAGCTAGCGTACGCTCACTAAAGAGCAGCGTACGAAGGCTAACGTACGCTCACTAAAGAGCAGCGTACACAAGTTAGCTTACGCTCACTAAAGAGCAGCGTACAGCTCAGCGGCATAAGCTAAAAAGCTAGCTCACTGTTCACTGTCTTCTCCAAATGGTAAGAACAGCAAGAACTCTAAAGTTGAATTTAAGCTTCAACAGTCCATATCTTGGTCAAAACAAGTCCGAATCCAACTTTCCAAAGGTCAAAATTGGGTAGAAAGAAATTCTCTAAAACATGGAACCATCAAAACTTGAAAACAAGCAAGTTTGATAGATCAAAACACCAAAAATCCGAAAATAGCAAAACTCTAGATCTACAAGAATTAAAGCCTCAAAATGGAAAATGACAAGTTCTAATGTGGTTTAGAATCATGAGGAGAATCTAATGAAACCATCAAAAGAAGTTCTCTTGTGGAAGCAAGTTGCACTTGCCTATGGTGTTCTTGGTTGGTGAAGAAGAGTAATGGTAGGGGAAGGCGAAGTAAATGAGAATTATGGAGGAGAGAGATGGTTGGTGGGGGTAATAAAGGGGGGGTTGTGGTGGAGATGAAGGAGAAGCATAGGCTAAGGTGTTCCACCCTTGGCCCATGATGAACCAAGCATTGGGCCGGCCGAACCAAGCCAACCCAAACCGAGAGTTAAACCAAGCCGAGAGCTAAACAAGGAATAATACAAGAAAAGATACGTACACGTATTTCCAAAATACGCAATACGAACCACAGGCATTACAAGGCAAGTTAATTCGAATCCGCTGTTGCAATTGTTTGGAAGCATCGACTTCAACAAAAATTCGTGCCATGCTAGGACGAGATAGATCCGAAGTAGCCTTGTCAATTTTTAGAGGAGTACCTATGGAGGAAGTGATGGCAAACAAAGCCTCTTTGTTGAACAGATGACGAGGTAGGTTGGGAAGGGATACCCAAGTAGGCATGATTGAAGATTCACAGGAAGGAGAGAAATCTGCATCCCATTTGAACAATATATATATATATATATATATATATATATATATATATATATATATATATATATATATATATATATATATGTGTGTGTGTGTGTGTGTGTGTGTGTTATAAAATATATTAAGATTTTTATAATTTTTTGAAGGTATTATATATAAATATATATATATATATTACATTAGGGTTTTTTCTTTTAATTATTGTGGGGAAATGTTTAAAAATAATATTCCAATCCTCTACTATTCTCGCGGGAACAGTAGCAAACCTGAGCCTAAACGTCTCCCTCTGCTATATATACGTTTCGTTAAAAAAAAAAAATACCCTAGCCCTGCCAGAGCGCCACCTCCCCCGTCTATCACCGTCGCGCGCCTGTCGACCTGACCGTCGAACCCCAATAGTCGCCTATGTGCAGGCGGTACATCAGCGGCAACAACAACAGTAGCATCAACAACAGTAATAGAAGCAGCAGCAAACGCGACTTCGTGATGCCGTTTCAACCTCGACGCTCGCTCGTTTTGCGAACCGTCTTCGCATGTGTTCCAACCTAATCCCCTACAATTCCTTTCAAATAATTTGGTTTAGTTTGTATTGTGTGCTACAAAAAATAAGCTCCAAAATCGAGAAAAAACTTGATTTCTGAAAGTTCAAAACTGTCCCAACAACCTATATTTGCAATCGAATTGCGACCCGATTATCGCAAACTTTTGAAAACTGCTTGAACAGAGTTTTAGAGAACCTATTAGTTTTTGTCATGCCATGTTCCCGGAGGACCGATCGTCCTCGCTAAGGCATGATGGAGCGTGAGGCTAGGTTGCGCTCACGTAAGGTCAGGTTCTGAAACGGCCGATTGAACGCTACGCCACAGAGTCGCATAGAGTATCCACATTTACAGAGAAAAGTAAATAAACACAAGTAGACATAAAATCAAGCTCTTTATTGATATACAAGAAGTATTACAAGCGTCGCTAGGACGAGATTTCAAATCGCTTAAGCTCTTTCTCGCGAAACATAAAAGGCGTGACAAGCGGCTTACAACATAGGATGATACATGGCGATGTTCCAACACATTATGTCCTGTATATAGTACTTCAGCTCTTTTGCAACATTCCAAGGCATCAGAGTTAGATCCGCGCATTAGCACGCACTTCGCACCTGACGAGGTTCTCCTGCCCCCTACTGGTAGACTATGTGGTTATCGGTACATTGTTATGCACTCTTGGGGAGGCTACCTCGCCCAACTCGCTATCATTACCAAACACGTTCGATTTAATTTCGTGCACCATCTATCAGTTGTTGTCTTTCTAATCTTGCCTTAGGATCAGTTTCATGGCATATAATATAAAGCATATCCCGTGTTACCGATATCAAGTGTCGCATATGAATAGCATTCGCAACCTACCATACTTACTATACGATCTTTCCTATCCAAAGTAAACCAAATTAGCCAATATATTATATAAAAGGATTCGACAGAATTGCATGAACATTTACGAGCGTCATGGGCGTGTTTTAATCACAGTTGAACAAAGTACTCATATTTTGTCGAGATGTTTTACTCTCAAGTTTGGTTCAGACAAGTTTCATTCAGTTACTCCGTTGTTCAGATTTCTCAGATTACTTGTTTCAATGCAAGGTCTCGCACACAGATTGTCGCAATCGAGCTAACTTTATCTATATGCACCGGTCGCTGGCACCACAAGCCATTTGGACTATTCATCTTGGTATCGTGGTTCCCTATCAGACGGTGATGGCTGGTACACCGAGATAGGCCATACAATCCCCGACTTATGCCTCTTGGGTACCCAAGACTGCACCCAAGCCGTACATAAGCCATAATTTTGCTTAGGTAGGCACGATGTCTCTGATCGTTCCTTGTAATCCTTATTCACTTCTTTCTCTCGTGCACGAGTTGTCCGCAACCATTTTTGTCGTGCCCCAGAACCTGGAGAGTGGGGGACAGACACAGCCAGCTACGTACATTAAAGTGAAACCACCTCGCAATACGATTATGGCTGTCTAGATGCATAAGGGTTTATCTACAAGCCATCAGTCTCTTATGGTCAAGAACAAACCTAGTGTCTCAATCTCAAGCAAGCAAGTAAATGTTACAAGATGTTAGATCATCAGCAAGCATGCTGCTGTGACCTCTGCTGCTGGAAAGCCTGTACCTGAATATACTATTGTGGCCTCTGCTGCAGGAAGGCCTGTACATACTGCTGCGGCCTCTGCTGCTAGAAGGCCTGTACCTGAGGTGACAATGGCCTCGAAGGCTGGTGGTGGTGCTACTGCACTAGTACTGGACCCCTAATCGATAGACTAGTTAGGGTTGATAAAGATAATTGGCTCTATGCGGGTAGGACCCTATTCTGTGATCCATTGCCCCACAAGCCAAGCACAACCCCTGTGCTCTACGACACTCTGAAACCACGGGTCCAAGCTTCTCATAATGAGAGCAGTCTATTACGGAAGATTATTTCTGCTTCTGTTATTGAGGATACGTCGGAGTCGAGTGCTGAACCGACGAAACTGTAGTCGCCCTCCTAGGAGCTCCAATAGTCAATGCCCTAGCTGCCGGGGCTGGGGATGATAACTGAGACAGCTGTCCATGAGGCCTCTTCCATCCTCCAGTTCGTTCTACTATCCTCTAGAAGGTATATTCATGCACAAAACTATATCAAATGTCTGGTGCTCAAACTGCTCTACAGCCAGAATAATCTCTAGTGGAGTCCCTGCTGGAATCGCTATGCTCGGTCCAATTCGGTCGCCACCAAGGTGGGAGCAAACCGACTAAGCCTAGAAAACTCGGCCGTATATCCATCGACCGTCCTTCCCATCTGTTTGAGATTGCTGAATCTGGTCTGCAGATCTTACCGAGCTACTGTATCAAAATACTTTATCTGGAACTTGTCACTGAATATCGCCCACAGGATAGGCATTACCAAACCAACTGCTAGCATCTTCCACCAGCTACGGGCTAAGTCCAATAATTATAGGCGCACAACGGTCACCTTCTCTTCTACTGGAATCCTAGCTGCTTCCAGAATGACTTCTATATCCTGAAGCCACGCGTCAGCCGTAATAGCATCTTCACTGCTGTCAAAGAAAGGAGGGTTCAGGCGCTTGAAGCTATTAGTCGTATTGTCCCCTTGACAGCCAACTCTGCCCATAGCATCTAGTACTGTATGATGTAGGGCATCGCCCCGACGATCTTGTGATGCAAACGTCCCGGATGAGTCCCATCAGGGTTCTTTTATTAGGCTATGCAGGCTGAACTGGTGGCTCTGGATCCCTGGAAGGCATAACTCGGGACGCTACCCCTGAGTGCTGGATTTGGTCCCTACGTTGCTGCTGGTTCACTGGAGGTGCTCCACCCGGCTGATCGGTAGGACCAGGAACAATACTACTAAAGAAAATGAAATAAGGAACAATAAGGAAGGTCCAAGATAGATCAAGGATAAAGCACCTTATCAGGTCAAGATTCAGGAAGATTAGAAAGCACGAGTAGTGATCAATGGCGAATACTGATTGAGATATGTATTCGGTAAAACCCTCACACATCTTGATTTATAAGACCTACATGGGCCACTACTCAAATCGTGTTACACCCCAGAACCAGAATACTGGAGAGCGGAGAATAGACACAGCCAGCTACGTACCTTGAAGTAAAACCCACCTCGCAATATGGTCATAGCTGTTTAGATGTATGAGGGTTTATCTACAAGCCATCGGTCTCTTATGGTCAAGAACAAATCTAGTGTCTCAATCTCAAGCAAGCAATTAAATGTTAAAAGATGCTAGATCATCAGACATACAAAGTTAGGCATCCCAAACATTACAAATTTGGATGATCATGAAGCTAGTCATACAAAATGTGAAGACTAGCAAGAGTTAAGTCATACATGATCAACCCTAGGATTTGTCAATCATGTTACAACCCTTAGACAAACATAAATTAAGTTTCAACACGAGCTAACACTTGCTCGGCGGCTAAATGCCTCAAAAGAATAATTTACAAAAGAGTAGAAAATCAAAATAAGAAACCCACTCGTTGCCAGGATTACGTCTGATATAACGCCCGTATTTCGGAATACGTATTTTAATTAGGCTTATATATGTATTTCGGACCTGTATTTTATTTTTTCGGATTCTGGCCTATAATTGTATTTTGGCTCGACTTGCGGATTTTGGTTTTCTCGTAAATTGGGTTCTTGGACCTGAAGTGGTTTTATTCTTTGTGGAGAAAGATTTGGTTTGGTTTGTGTTTGCCATTGATTATAAAAGTACAGAATAATTTATATAGGAGGACTGAACTTAGACTCACAATTCAAACTCGCTCGTACAAAGAAAGCCTAGGGATGAAAATCTAGGTACAGCAATCTAAGTACAATTGTTTATTTTAGATTCTGGGGGGTGACGATAGAGGCTTGGGAAAGTGACGGCAGCTCTGCCTTACTCCTTGGACGATCGGGTACAACCTTGGCTCTGGAGAAGAACTGCTTGGCGTTGATGAAGAAATGCTCTCCTTGTTCTCTCTGTATATGCTCCTCTGTCCTTTCGATCTCTGTATATTCTCTCCTTGATTCTCTGGATCTTCGAATCCTCGGCAAGGAAATGGCACCTTGCTATTTATAAGAGTGGAGGGCATCATTAGGGTTTGCAATGATTGCCTATTCTCAAATGTCGGCGGCCTGAAAGTTAATTAATCTGGGCCGTCCATCTCGAATATAATAGATTTAAGCAATTAATGTGATTGAATTAAATCTTTGTGGGCAATAAATATTGATTGCCATGAATATTTATGACTTGTAATGGCCTGCCACGTGTCAAATTTGCTTGATTTGATCTGATCTGGGCAATTATGGTGATTGCAACAAATCTAATTTTGTTAGGATTCGCAATCAGCCATAGTTCTCAGGGGGATAAGACTGTCATGTGTCTCGATTATCATGAAGAGTGCCACGTGTCTCGACTGGGCTGTCTTGGCAGAGCCGTATATGAGCGAGCCACATGAGGATGAGCGGCCGCATGGAGATGGGCAGCCGCATGAGGATGAACAGCCGCATAAAGATAGGCGGCCGCATAACGGATGCAGCCGTATGAAGATGGACGGCCGCATGAAGTGGGCGGCCGCATAAATGCAGCAGCCGCATGCCTCGGGATTCGGTGGATTCCGCTAGCTGTGAGAAGATTTTCTCCTCTTCCCTAGGAACACGCCATTATGTCAGTCATTATTACGCCTTTATGTCAGAGCTGTCAGCGGTCAGGGCATTAAATGCAGTAAAAGACGAAGGAAAGAGCTGTTGAAGGCCACGTGGCTACTCTCTGGGCCGCATGGAATTATTCGAGCCGTATAGACTCTTGAGCCGCATGGACCCCTGAGCCGCATGGGGATCCTTGGCCGCATGGACCTTTCTTTATTCTTGTCCATGCTTCTACAAGACCCCCTTCAAAGTTTTCAATTTGCAAAATTAAAATACTTTGAATAAGAAGCATGGCTATGTATAAATTCCTCTGGCCGCATAGGATGTTCTGGCCGTATGGATGTCCCAGCCGCATGGCCTCCTCAGCCGCATGGCCATCTGAGCCGCATTGGCCAACCAGCCGTATGGACTTTCTGGCCGCATAGGCTATCTGGCCGCATGAGCTCCTTGCCACGTCATCCTGCCACGTGTGCAAATCTTTTGCATTAATTGCCTTTGATTTGTTGTCAGACTTTGAAGCCGCTTTTCGGGGCAGGATCCCAAGAGTTTGGCCTTTATTTAGTCGGTTCGTCTCGATAACTGAAGAGTCGATTTTTATGCTGCACGCGGATCGAAGCGCCCTCCTTTTGCCTATAAATAGGAACGTGTTCAGTCGGAGAGACTTCTTTACTCTCTTTTGTCTTTAACTCTTGCTGCCCTAATCTTCTTCCTTTGTCTTCCTTCTTCGACCGTCGGACGATATTGGCCCCCCAAGTCTTCCAAGGCTGCCTCTGCTGCTGCGAAGGGCAAGAAAGCGGCTTCCTCGTCGGCCACTACGCCTGAAGTGCACCCTGACGTCCACCCTGCTTTTAAGGATAAGGATGGGATATTGAATGCTTTGAACCCTAAAAAAAAACCATGGCTCTGTTGTATATTTTATGCACAAGCCTTCGTCCTTCGTCTTTATTGAACTGCCCAAGTTCAACATGATGAAGCCACATATGTTGCATGGGCCGCATGACCCTCTCATATCCGGGCCGTATGGGGCATACCCTGTGTTTGAGCCACATAAGAAGGACTTGAGCCGCAGAAGCACTTCTAGATTTGAACCGCATGAAGTCCCATTAAACGGGACCGCATGAGCTCCTGTTGAATTGGACCGCATAAAGCTTCGCTAAGTCGTGCCGCATAAGCTCATCTGCTAATTAGAACCGCATAAGCTCAACCGAACCGCATAGGCTCTATCTAAGCAGTGTCGCATGAAACCCAACTGAATTGGGCCGCATAAGGCTACGTCGAACCGAGCCGCATAGGCTCTATAGGAGCTTTTTTAAGAAACTTCAAGTGGTTTCATTTTAACCATCTTCTAATCCTGTTTCTTTTGTCTTTCTTTAGTGCATCTGCCAATCAATCCAGCAGGAGAGCTTTTGGTAGGTTCAGCCTAATATGCCATGGGTGTGCAGCTCGACGACTTAGTTCGACGTGTGTCAGATCAGCTTCCCACCGATGAGCCTTTGGAGAGGGTGAGCGCCATCAAGAACCAGCCTCTCCACTTTATTTGTACCATAATGAACTCGGGAAAGCTGGAAGGAGAGTATCTGAAACCAGTCTTTCTCTTCGGGGATGCTCTATCCATAAAGAACCCCCGAGTGCTGGATATTTCTGAGAGCTGGGACTTTACTCTGGATGGGGTGAGGATCCATATTCCCGAAATGGAACGTCATTTTCCCCTCTCGTGGTCCAATATGGTATCGTTGAGCCGGAAGATGGTGGGCTCCCTAACTCCAACCCAATCGGGGATGTTTATGGGCAACATCCATTATAATAAGAATATTGGGTCAGCATATGCGAGCAGGGACTCGGTCAGTCAGAGCGTGATGGGACTGACTCCGGGTACCTTCATAAACGTATCTGGTCCCAATTTCACGTTTACTCTAGCCGATACCTTCCTGAATCAGCTCGCTCGCAAGGGGTCTTATCCTGTTGGCAGGTTGTCGTTGCTGTACTGGATAAACCCCATCCCTACGTGGGCCAACCTGACCACATGGATCCAAAGAAAGTATGAGGCCTTCCTGCGGGAGATTGACCTCTATTATGCCATCCAGGGCACCTGTTACGGGTTACCCATCAACAAGCCATTGTTCATGGCTCTTTTGGAAATGTATAACCGGCGGACGGGAACTTTCTTCGTGCCTGGAGGGGAGTTGGGACTTGCTTTCCATGAAATGCATGTCGTTTCTAAGCTGCCATGGGGGACGAAGCCTTTGAAGTGTATACCCTAAAAAATAAGGAATTCGAGGATTTGGATCGACAATTTTTGGGTTTCGTTACCCTGTACCAGGAACTGCTATGCCACCACAGTATCTGTCACCAAACGGCTATCAAGAAGGACGGTAGCTTAGAAGGGAACGCTCCCCATACCACGTCCTGGGTCTCATATCTTTTCAAATTAAGTCCCTCTGGCCGGGTTTCTTCTCGAGGTCCTCAAACCCAGGAGGAGATAAAAAACCTGATGTCGAATGCCAAGAGGTCGAGGTCCGCCAGTGACAAATTTGGGAGTAAAACTGACTCCTTCAGCTATTTCTACCACGGTACCCGGCAGATGTCTGAGAAAGCGCTCTTGGCCGGATTCTTGATGGTGTGGCTATGGAACTGCGTAGTCTCGGGAGGGGCAGGTTCCATTGAAAGGATCAGCCGCCACTTCATCCTTTCTGCCATGAAGCTGGTCTTCAGAGTCAGGCTGGCCCTTCTTTCGGCCATGGTGTGTAGCATACACCACGGCCTCCGCGCCTTTTCGTCCAAGGTCATTGCCCGCGAGACGACACTGGACTTTGAGCGAATAGAGCTACCCTACCATTATCTAATGGGGTAGCTATTGATGCATTATCGATCGTTGATGAGGCCCAGAGTAGAAGATGGCGTTATCGCTGATGACGCTTTCCTTTTCCGATACCATCGTCAGCCTTGGGACTACGACACCATGCCAGCCTGTCGGAGGGCGCTGGCGAGAGTAGACAAATACGACTTTTTTGTGGCTGTTCTTCATTTTACGGCTAGAGAAGTGAGGGGCGTACATGTTGATGGCGCTGAACCTCCCCTCATCTTATCTAAGAAAATGCTCCTTTGGCTGCACAATATCCGTCCAGCCCACCTAGTATATTGTTACCGCAATAACGTATACCTGGAGCCCTACTTGCCTAGCAGGTTCTCCCGCCAGTTCGGGTATAGCCAGCTGTTCCATGATTGTCCCAGTGCATGCCTGGGCTTTGAAGGCAGCGTCCTTGATGGTATCAGGGCCTGGCATTATTACAGTACGGTTCATACTCGAGCTAGCTTCTCGGTTCCCGATGCTAATATGTCAGAAGAGATTTTGTACATGGCAGCCCTCTATCATGTTACGGTGAGCAAGCCTCCCATTAATTTTGACACGAGTACCAGTTTTATTGTCGGTACTGGCTTGGCAGAGAAGCCCGAGGGGTCCAAAAAGAGAAAGAAGAAGGCGAATATGGTTTCTGTGTCGGACTCGGAGTCCACTACGGCGGGCGAAGAGGATGATGAGCAGGATGCCGATGATTCGTTCCATCCTTCGGACGAGGAGGTGGAGGATCAGCCACCTATTGTGTCGAATGAAGTGGTGGCGGGTCAGCCGCCTGCTGTGCCTGACGAGGTGGTGGAGGATCAACCACCTGCTGTACCTGGTCCTTCGCGCAAGCGAAGCAGGCGCGTGTTCACTGATGATGGCAGAACCTACTCCACGAAGCGAGCTGCGGTAAGACGTCGCAGACTGTTTATTAAGGATGTTGACGCAGTTTCTGAGGTGACTTGAATTTCAACTATCTTCTCTTTCTTTTTCTGAACTATGGCCTAATCATTTTCTCTTGCTCTTTGTAGGCGTCAGGCGAAGATGAGTCTTCAGAGCCGGCGGTTGCCTCTGCGATCAATTCAGCTTTAAATAATTTGATCGACGACATGTGCACCGATACCATTTTTGCTGGGGTTCTCCCGGTGGCGGCGGAGGCCGCTCATATTGCTGAGGGTTCGACCCAAGGCGATGTGGGTCCTGCTGATCCTGTCCCTGAGATTGCCTACTCTCAGCCAGGCGATATCGACCCAGTCGTATCTCCTTCTGGGGTGGCTGGGTCGGAGGAGCCGACTGCCTTCAATTCGGAGGTTGCTGGTGAGGAGACCACGGTAGTTGTGAGCGAATCTCAGCCTCCACAATCCTCCGCTGGTAAGATAAGCCAAGTCTTGACTAGTTCGGAGGCTTATTTACTCTATCAGCACATCCTTCGGGTTAAGTTGATTGATAATTGCTTTGGACGTACAGGTCCCGCCCCTTCATTGCGGTGACGGACATTGTCGGGGTGGACTCTCCCGGAGGGGATCTGATGGAAGCACATGTGCCTCCTTCTCTTCCGACCTATATTGAGGGGCCTCTAGTTGGATCGAGTTCAGGGGCTCAAGTGGCAGCACAGCCGGGGCAAGGGACAATGCTTCTTGCGTCCTCCTCTGCTAATATGGTTTCGGGGGTTGACCTTTCCGCCCTGCCGAGTATCCAGGATCTTCGGGCGGCGGAAGAGGAGTTAGCCGCTATTCATACGTCTTTTTGCTTGGAATTTGTTTTCCTAGTGGCAGGGATGGCAGGTTCCGATGCTACTCCTTCGACACTGCCAGCTACACTTCCTTTGACGCCGTCCTCTACAGAAGTTTTGGATGAAGTATCACAGGATGTGGTTGACAGCTTCTACCGCCACCTGAAGAGAGGGGTCAAAGCTGCTGTAGAGAGGGGGACTCCCTTTGCTATGGCCCGTCAGTGTGCCGGTGGCTAAATCGACATTCTTAGAACACTCCCCGGTGGGGCGGGGCTAGTTGCGCTTCTAGAGCCCAAACTGCTAGAGGCTGATCGACTTGTGACCCAGTTTCACGTGCTGCGGCAAGCTGATCTGTCTGCGGCAATAGATCAAGAGTGCACTTTCCTCATAACCGCGGTGGAGAAGGTGAGGCTCGCTCGAGATTCGATCAAGCCGACCATACTGAAGGACCGCCGTGATCTGTCTCAGTTATACGATCAATTGAGCCGTAGAAATGAAGATTGCACAGCTCAGGAAGCGACCGCCTCCCGCGGGGTAATCGACACCAGGGAGCAGATCCTCGAGCTCCAGAGAAAGCTGGCCTTTATGGAGTCTGAGCTCGAAGCCGCCCGTACCGAAAAGGGGCTTGTTATCTAGGAGGCTGACAGACTTAGGCGAGCCTCTGCCAATCTGGAGCTCGCCCTGAAGAAGATGGAGGATGGCTGGCGGGCACACTTGTATTTTGATGATGCGGACCGGTTGTCCCAGGAAGCGGAGCGCCGAGCTAAGCAGCGGCTTGAACGGGGGACCGCCTTGGTGAAGAACTGCCTTCTGGAATTATGTAATGCCGAACCATTGCCGAACCATAGTCGGCCTTTTTTCTCCTTTTGTTTATGTTCTTTTTTTTGAGAGGGACTTGGTCCCAGAACATGTACTGTATTTTGACTTTCAAAGAAAGAGTATGTTTCATCTTACCCTTCATTTGTATTGTGTTTGTGGTGTTGTGGTGTTTGCCCCACTGGAGGACTGTTTGTGGACCTGTTACCCTTGGCATACCTGGGTTTTAGGTATGGATAACAAGTTTGATGGAGATACCTAGAATAGTTCCATGGTAAGGTGGTCATGGACGTTCCTGGTAGCGGGAGAAAGAATGCCATGGAGCAGCTGGGCTCCCGGGGCATGATGAGAAATGATGGGCCTGTACTAAGAAACTTAGCAAAGGACATTTGTGGGCCTACTATCCTTGGCGTACCTGTAGAAGCATGAAAAATATCAGAATAATAGTCCATGCGGCTCCGGATACGAAGCCCAAGCGGCTCATATGGGAGCTGTCTTATACAGTTCAAAGGAAGACTCTCTGTCTCATACGGCTCGAGAGTGTATGCGGTTCAGCAGGAATATGCAGCTCGATCCATGCCACGTGTCCCCCTGAGATCCTTCCCTACAGCTGGCCTTTGAATAGTGGCCTCATTTAATGCTCTGACACGATTTGACGACTGTGGCGGCTCTGGCATAAAGTATCATAATGGCTCTGCCATAATGACAGACGCTTCGGGAAAAGAAGAAGATCTCTGACCCAATCCGTCAGAAATCCTAGGTTGCCACGTGGCAAATCTCATGCGGCTTAAAACAGCTTCATGCGGCTCACTGAGAAGTCACCCTATATGACTAGCAGAAATCAACCATATGCGGCCTACTGAGAGCTCAGCCCCTGCGGCTCAATACAACGCTAGCTCATGCGGCTCGCAAAGACTATGCATATGCGGCTCATTGAGAGTTCGTTCCCTGCGGTTCGACGAAGCACTGTCCCATGCGGCTCATGAAGATTATCTCCCTGCGGTTCAAGTCTTGCCTATCCCATGCGGCTCTGGCAGGACCCATAATTAACACATGTGGCATCGAATCAATCAAGGATCTAACCGAATCCCAACAAGTATATTTGACATCATCGTCATAATTACTAAGATTAGGACATATCATTTATCATCAAGCCAATGGGACACGTGGCGGGCAATCGGGCATTGGTATAATCAATCATGAAGATTTAAAGCAATCAGCATTAATTGCTCACAAGATTCGGTGCTATCTTCATTAATGGCCGAGATTCATTGTAATCAGGAGCAAGGGTTCAGATAGATTGAAGGAGCGCCGACATTCCAAACAAATGATCATTAGCAAACCCTAATGATCATACCCCACTCTTATAAATAGCCAGCATCATTTCTTTGCACAAGGACCGGCAACAAAAGAATAAAAAAAAATATACAGAGTCAGAGAGAGAATACACAGAGAGAGAGAGAGAGAAGCCAGGAGAGCAACAGAGGAGCAAAAAGAGCACTTCTTCGTCAACGCCAACCATCTTTTCAAAAGGAGCCAAGGCTGCATACCGATCGTCCAAGGAGTAAGGCAGGGCTGCCGTCGCCTTCCCGAGCCTCTATCGTCACCCCTCCCAGAATCTAAAATAAACAATTGTACTTAGATTGCTGTACCTAGGTTTTCGTCCCTAGGCTTTCTTTGTACAAGCGAGTTTGTATTATGAGTCTAAGTTCAGTCCTCCGATAATTGTTATGTACTTTTACAATCAATGGCAAACACGATGGCGACTCTGCTGGGGACTAACTTCTCCACGGCTGAGGAGTTGGTGACGCAATCGGATGCAGCTAAACTTGGCTCCACGCAGCAAAAGATGGTCGTTCGCTTCGACCAACAAGCGTTTGAAGAGATGCTCTCCGAAGGAAGCGCTGGTCCGGTCCAGAAGCGCACCCGCACGACAAAGGCTCGCAGAGAGTCGAGGCCAAAATCATTTGCTCCTTTCCAAGCCCCCGACGGTATACCCTCTGTTGCTTAAGACGGTGAGAAGGACTCTTCTGCGGCCCCACTTCAGACCGTAGACAACTCTGCTGTCTCCAAGTCTGGCAGAAGAAAACACTATGATGCAGGACTTGCAGAGGCAAAGAGGAACTCTATGCGAACTGAGCCGCATAGGGGTGCTAGCCGAGTGAAAAAGGCTCATGCGACCACATCCGCTAGCCGCATAGACAAAGCCCATGCGGCCACAGTCGCTAGCCGTATGAAGAAGAATCAGGCGGTCACATCTGACAGCCGCATAGCTTATGCAGCTACAGTCGTTAATCACATGGATGAAACACATGAGGCTACAGGAGGCAGCCGCTTGAAGAAAACCCATGCGGCCACTATTGCCAATCGCATGCGGCCAGCCTGCACGGTCGTGACTCCTAGCCGCCCAAAGACAACTCATCCGACAGCAGAAGATTACCGCATGCAGACAGCCTGCACGGTACCCAACTCTAGCAGCATAACGTCCGTTCCACGCTTCTCTCGATCGGTCTTCGACCGTCTCTCAGACGGTCCCGACCCTGATGATACTCTGTATGATAAGCCAGACTCTGTGGCATTTAACTTGGACTCCTCCTATTATGCACCCACCGGTGCTAAAGGAAGGAAGTCTAGGGCAGTGCGGGCTCATCGAGCCCAGTCAGCTGTCCCAACCTCTGACTATCGGAGCGTCCCGTTGACTATCACACGAGCCTCGGATGGAAAGTTGTATACAACTGCTCAAGTCCAGCCCCCAGCAGCAAACAGACAGAGTGGTTCTTCTGACCTGCGGGAGACGACCCTCCACAAACGCAAGGAAAGAGAAGGAGTATCGGTGTGCAAGGAGTCCTCGCTTGGACATCGCGACACCCAAATCATCGTCAATTGCTGCTGCAACAACGCGGCAATGACGGAAGCTCGGCCATCCGTCTTCCAAAGGCTACAACATCCAAACTCAGAAGATGAGGCACCTCCTGTTGTCTCTTGCAATTTTGCTCAAAAAGTTCCCACCGAAGAGAGAAGGAAGAAAACGAGCATCTCCAGTCCGAAGATATCAACCACTACAACTAAGAAACTGTCGTCTAAATGGTTGTCCTCCACTGGTGTGTTCCAACACACCCGTTCAAAGACAAAATTTACTACCATAGAAAATTCATCATCTACATCGCTGGGGGTGGAAGGAGCTGGGGGTAGCACTCCTCCGAACATCCGCAACAATCCTATGTTCCAAGGAACCGAGTCCGCACAAACAACTCTTCCATCAGGAGCAACGGACGCTGATGCCCCTGAGGACATCTGTAACTCTCAAGACAAGGCAAGCTTTAAAGCTGGGGATACCATTCCCTCCGAGTCCGAGCCCGAAAAGAACATTCCCACCTATCCCATGACTTCTCGGTACATGGGTACGACTCAGAGGGCACATCCTCCACCGTTCCTTCCGTCAATCCTCACGTAAGAACGGTGTTTATGGCGGACAGCGATCAAGGTGGTTCCAGCGATCGCCAGCACATAGACAGTCTCGAAGCCATATTACTTGCTTTGGTCAAGTCTGTAGACGAGATTAAAGCGGCCCTGCCCACTCTACAAGGAGGAGCGCCTGGTCAAACAAATACGGGCCCCGCGGTCAATGTAGATTCGAACTCAGCGGCACCAAACCCGGGCAATAATCCTCCCGAAATAACAGCCCCCGCCGCGACAGATGAGACCCGAGAAGTAAGAAGAGAGGTTCAGGAGCTCCGTGCCATGTTTTATGCCCGAGAAAACGCTCAAGATCTCAGAACACGGCAACCATACCCTGCTGAGTGGAGGGATGTTCCATTCCCACCGAGATATAAGCCGTTCAACATCAACCCGTATGATGGTAAAACCTCAGCAAGTCGATACATCACTTACTTTGAGGTCACCACCGACCATCTGCCCCATGAAGATGCGATCCTCACACGGTTATTCATTGGAGCATTGGAAGGAGTCGCCTTTGATTGATACCGTAATCTACCGGACAACTGCATCCATTCCTTCGCCGGCTTCAAGCGTATGTTCTTGGAACGATTCTATGAAGTAGGACAAGACATCACTATGTCCACTCTCATGGACGTCGTCCAAGGGGAGAAGGAGCTAACAAGGAACTACATCGAGCGGTTCCGCCAGACCGCCATGAAGTTGCCTTCCGGGAATCTGGATTCTTCTTTGATCGAAATCTGCCAAAAGAGACTGCTTCCAACGATCAGTCTCTGGATGGGCAAGAGTCAATTCAAAGATTGGAAGGCATTCATCATCAGCGCCACAAGCACTGAAGAACGACTGAAGAAGGCCCGCCAACTGGGGTTGCACATCTCAGAAGGGGAAAACAAGGGCAAGCGTCTCAACAACGATAATGGGGGTAACCCCTCCAACAATCGGGACAGCAATGGAAAACAGGCTATGGTGGCCGACACGGCCCAGAAGCCCGAGCCACAGCCAGCAGACAAGCAATGGCCTCAGATCACTTACTCTTTCGAAGACGGCCACGTCAAGCCTATCTTAGACATGCTTATACAAGGAGGTAGAATTCAGCTTCCTCCACCAAGACGGGAGCCTCGGCCGACTGATTTGGAGAACCCGAAGTTCTGCCATTACCACCGTTATGTACACCACGCTACACATGACTGCTACCAATTAAAACGGTACATCCAAAGCCTCATCGATTCGAACGCTCTGGCCATCGACTTTGAAGAGGTAACTGTAGCAGCTAATATGGTGTCCGTACAGTTCGGCAACTTCCCTCCGACGGAGACTCGAGACGGGGTAATCCCCGTCCCTCTCGCGATAATGGAGATTACCAATCTTCCTCCACCCCGAGAACAACCTGCTGGCCTAGTACCTCTCACCACCTCACGAGGAGAGGTCATGTGGGTCCATCCAGACTTAGTGTCAGAAGTGACTCGGCCCACACCATCTCCTACCAACAAAAAGAGTGGGAAAATCAAGACCTGCCATACAGTTTCAGCAGACAATGAGGAAGCTACAGCCGTCGTCACGCGGTCCGGAGCGCAATCCCAACCTTTGGTTGACAGTCCAGCTGAAAATTATCAACCCACTACAACTGATGCTCTGGGACCGGCTCTGCCTTCGATAACCGACAAGCCTAGGCCGAAGGAGACTCGCTTCGACAAATCTCTCCGAAAGGATGCAGCCCAAGGGCTAGAGAGGCCCTACAACTTTGACATCTTAGCACAATTGGCTAACACTCCGGCCAAATTGTCATTATACGAACTCCTGAGGCTCTCCAAGGACGTTCGTATTGCATTGAGCAAAGCACTCCAAAATGCCGATGCCTATCTCGCTCAATCTAACCTCACTGGGGAGGACTCACCCATGGATCTCCAAGATAGTGCCTGCACGGGAGCAATACCCAACATCGTCTTCACTCCGCAGGACATGCTCATCAAAACCAACCTACATGATCGCCCGCTATACTACACGGGATACATCGGCGACGTGAAGGTGGATCGGATGCACATTGATCTTGGTTCTTCTATAAGCATTATCCTGAAAGGTCTGCTACATCATCTCCGCATCCCAATGCATCGCCTGACACCTACAAGCACCGCCATCAGCGGTTTCAATTCGGGCAGGAGCTACCCTATCGGGAAGATTCGTCTGAAGTGTCAGATTGGCGATCTCCAATCCGAAGTCACCTGCTACGTCATAGATGAAGACACTTCTTACAACATCCTCTTGGGGCGCCCATGGATACACGATTATATGATCGTGCCTTCCACGCTACACCAGTGCTTCAAATATGTCGACAAACACGGCTTCGTAAAGACAGAGTTTGCTGATATCTATCCCTTCAAAGGGGTCGAATCCTACTACTCAGACTCCTGCCTATACGAAAAGTCGAAGAAGCACCTGGATGAAGGAGACGCACAAGTTCATACCGAGACAGCCACGGGATCAGAAGGACCCCTGATGATCCACCTCCAAGCTCATAAATCGGGCAAGTCCGCACCCCTCACCCCCACTCTGCGGAAAGACGCGATCAGCCTCTCGGCGCAAGAGGAGCAGATGATAATCCAGCTGCCTAGATCCAGCCAAGTGCCGAGACCCACAACGGAGCCATTAACCATCAGGTTACCAAGAGTCAGCCAACCACAAGCAGGGAAGCTCAACCCCTCGGACAGGCCCATGACGATACGCCTTCCCAAGAAGGGTTGTCAACACGATGCAAGGTCTGACACTTTCAGCGAACCAGCCACTCCTCGCTCCACATCGAATGCCAAACTGGGGGTCGCCAACCTGCCAACGACTCCGCGCTCTGCTCCATCAACTGGACCAATGACGATCAAGCTTCCTAGGTCATCCTCTCAGTCTTCGTTCACACAGGGGGTAGCCGAAGAGGAACCGGAGCTAGCCAGGTACGTGGCTGCCCACACTGATGTCTCCTCCGCTGATAATGTAATCTCCC
Source organism: Iris pallida (assembly GCA_029216955.1). Lineage (NCBI taxonomy): Eukaryota > Viridiplantae > Streptophyta > Magnoliopsida > Asparagales > Iridaceae > Iris > Iris pallida. Next base: position 12,770,702 of record JANAVB010001399.1, read on the forward strand.
TAGAAAAGATACCTTACTTCATCAATAAAAGGTTATCTTTGAACTATACCGAGCTCAATAAGCTATGTACGATGTATGCTATGGAACACGGTATAGGCGCTCACCTACACACGCAGGTGACAAATGTGTACACCGCAATCCAGCTTACTCCAGTAGAAGACGCTTACCGAATACACAAGGGAGGAGATCATCCAGTCATCTTCGGCCGGACGAACAACCCCCATCCCCGTACCATAGAAGAAGTCGACCTCGGGTCAGATGCCGGAAGGCTGCCTCTGTATCTCTATAGCCCTCAATCCAAATATCTCATGCAGAAACAGGAATATGATCTGGAGACTACGCCAGGATTGAACTATGGCACTGGGCGACGATTACCTTTGAAGTCGCCAGCCCCGGCGGGCAAACCATGGAACCACTATAACAAAACTCGATACGGGTTAGGGTATGCAATGCCTACTACGACCCCGGAAAGTTCAGATGAAGAATGCGACTGGCAGTCGCATTCAACCGGATCACCAACTTCCGACTCAGATACCAGCATCGGGGATGTATTCAGACAAGTCATGTCAGTCAACATGGCATTCGCCGATGCGTACGAAAAAGACGAAGACATCCCCGAAATTCTCGAGCTAGAGCCATGGGCCCAGCAATTAGACGCACAATGGAAAAAGTGATTCGAACTGAGAGAACCTCCTACTGAAGATAAGGTCATACAAGTGGATCTCGGCAGCGAATCTTCTCCAAAACCGATCTTCATCAGTGAAAGCCTAACCAACGAAGAATGGGAGTCGCTGTTAGAACTTGTCAGGGAGTACATTGATGTGTTCGCCTGGAGCTATGAAGACATGCCAGGGTTAAATCCTGACATCGCTCTTCATAAACTCAATATTCGGCCAGATGCGAAGCCAGTCAAACAACAACAGCGATGCTTCCGCCCAAGCATCATGGACGCGATCGAAGCTGAAGTCAACAAACTAATAGCCAGTGGCTTCATTCGTGAGGAGCAACATCCCGATTGGGTCGCCAATATAGTACCTGTCCTCAAGAAGAATGGGAAAATTTGAATCTGCATCGACTTTCATAATCTGAACGAGGCATGCCCCAAAGATAAATTCCCCCTTCCTATCACAGACATCATGATCGACAACACATGCGGCTTAGAACACATGTCATTCATGGATGGTTTCTCGGGGTACAACCAAATCAAGATGTCCCCTGACCACAAAAAGCATACATCATTCCGAATACCGATTGGCATATACTGCTATACAATCATGTCTTTCGGTTTAAAGAATGCTAGCACCACAAATCAAAGAGCTATGAGCATCATCTTCAGAGACCACCTACGCAAGACGGTGGAGTGCTATGTTGATGATATAGCCGTCAAGAGCCGTAGCAAAGGAGACCATCTGCAGGATCTAAGGACAGTATTCGACCTAATGCGGACACATAATTTGAAGAAGAACCCTACGAAGTCCTTCCTGGGCGTATCCAATGGAAAGTTCTTAGGCTTCATCATCACTGCAAAAGGTATCCATGTAGACCCCGAAAAGACAAAAGCAATCATGGAGATGGGTCCCCCGAGAAATCTCCGCGAACTCAAAGGCCTTCAGGGAAGGCTAGCTTACATCAGAAGGTTCATTTCCAACCTCTCCGGGCGATGCCGACCATTTACGCACCTCATGAAGAAAGGAGTCTCATTCGTATGGGACGAGGAATGCCAACGTGCTTTCGATAGCATCAAAGAATATCTGTCAAATCCTCCGGTCTTGGTAGCCCCAGTCCCTGGAAAACCATTTCTGCTCTATGTATGAGCAATAGAACACTCCCTCGGTGCTCTGCTGGCACAGAATAACGATGCAGGCCATGAACAGGCCATATATTACCTCAGCCGAATGATGATTGGACCAGAGCACCGATACACCGCTGTGGAGAAGGAATGCCTCGCCCTGGTGTTCGCCATTCAAAAAATGCGATACTATGTCGCCGGACAAACGATACATGTGATCTCACGAGTTAACCCTCTCAGGGTCCTCATGACTAAACTAGGGGCACTCAGCTCTCGCCTCGCTACATGGGCAATACTGCTGTCCCCTTATCATATGATCTTCGTCCCCCAAAAGGCAGTCAAAGGTCAAGCCCTGGCAGATTTCTTGGCAGCCCACCCAGGCTCGGAGTCCTCCAGGATATACGAAGAGATCCCAGATGAGGTCGCCGACTCGCATACAACCTCCCACAAAAATATATGGCGAATGTTCTTCGACGACGCTTCGAGGACCGGACCTAAAGGCAATATAGTCGTCGGAGTCGGAGTAGTACTAATCTCTCCTTCCGGATTGGTGATTAACCGCGCTTATTCCCTTACCGAACCCTGTTCTAACAATGTGACCGAGTACAACGCTCTGGTCATTGGCCTCCAACTTGCAAGGGAGCTGGGGGTAGAATATCTTGAAGCATATGGCGATTCCCAACTAATCGTCAATCAGATCCGGGGTTCGTACGAGGTCCGCCATGAAGACATGATCCCTTATCATCAAATAGCGATTAATATCATCTCGGCATTTGAGGGGTTCTTCATCGAGCACGTCCCCAGACTCCGAAATATTGAAGCCGATGCCCTAGCTGGTCTCGCCGCTTCCCTAGCAGTTCCGAATTATGATCGGCAATTAGTGGAAGTGATAGGCCATGAACTGGTCTGTCCCAAAAACAATGTGCAATTTGTCGTAAGTTATTCCGCACAGACGATCGATGACGCCCCAGATTGGAGACAACCATTCATCGACTTCGTCGTCTATGACATCCTGCCTGAGAACCCAAAGGAAGCTACTTCCATCAGAAGACGTTTCCTCAGATTCTTCTACGATACAGAGACAAAAATGCTGTATCGCCGCTCCTATGACGGATTACTGCTTCGGTGTCTGTCAAATGCAGAAGCCAAAGAAGCCGTACGAGAAGCCCATGACGGTGTTTGCGGGGCCCACCAGCCTGGCCCGAAACTGCAAGACCGCCTTCGCCGAATGGGCTACTATTGGCCACAATGGTGGCAGACGCGATAGATTATGCTAGAAAGTGCAAAGCTTGCCATGTCCATGCGGACTTCATCCACCAACCCTCCGAATTTTTACATCCGACAGTGGTGGCCTGGCCATTCGAAGCATGGGGAATGGATATCATTGGTCCGATCACCCCACCTTTCTCCCGAGGACATCGCTTCATACTTGCGATCACTGATTACTTCTCTAAATGGGCGAAAGCTCTCCCACTCGCAAAAGTCAAGACTTCAAACGTAATCAGCTTCCTTAAACACTACGTCATCTACCGCTTTGGACTGTCCCGAAGGATCATCCATGATAATGGTCCGCAGTTTACAAGCCACGCATTCTATCGATTTTGCGATAAGCACCGTATTCAGAATATCGCCTCGACGCCGTATAACCCGGCAGCAAATAGGTTAGCAGAGGCGTTCAATAAAACAATCATCAAACTTCTCAAGAAGTTTGTCTCCTCCAACAAACGTGACTGGAACGACAAGCTCGGCGAGTGCTTATGGGCTTATCGCACCATGGTCCGAACAGCCATCGGAAATACACCATTCTTCCTGGTATACGGAAGTGAGGCAGTCCTCCCCTTGGAGACACAGATCCCCTCACTACATGTCGCCCTCACACACCAATTGACAACCGATGATAACTACCGACGTCGACTGCAAGAGTTAGAGGCCTTAGATGAAAAGCGCCTCCTAACTCAGCAAAGGATCGAGCTATACCAAGCACGCATCTCAGGAGCCTTCAACAAGAAGGTCAAAATCAGAACATTCCAGGTAGGCGATCTCGTCTTAGCAGTCCGGAGGCCAATGGTCATGACTCACAAGACCACCGGCAAATTCCAGCCAAAGTGGGAGGGCCCATTTATCATTGAGATGGTATTCTCCAACGGTGCTTACCGCCTTGCAAAGCAAAACGGAGACTTGCTCATGCTGCCCGTCAACGGCAAGTTCCTGAAGAAATATTATGTCTAAACGACATTCTCTACAAGGTCATCGAGTCATGTACCCGCTGGTACTACTGAACTCACACCCTCAGCATTTCAGATTATCGAGTCATGTACCGGCTGGTACCACTGAACTCACACCCACAACATTTCAAGATTATTGAGTCATATACCTGCTGGTGCCCCTGAACTCACCCCTACATCCCCTTTAGATTATCGAGTCATATACCCGCTGGTGCCGCTGGACTTTCACTTTCTCAATATGTTAATTTACCGAGTTATGTACCCGCTGGTGCCTCTGAACTCACATTTCGGTCACTCTTTCAGATAGTAAGTCATGTATGATTATACCTCTGAACTTGCTTCCCTGGAAGAGATCCTCCCTCATGATCCAATACCCGCACTCCCAGTGCACAAAAAGGGTAATCGATCCACAAATTTACGAAAACGGACATGTCCTCATTACCTCTGAATCGTTTTCACTTCCACCAAAAACAAACCGCCCCTCACATAGAACCTCCACGTTCTCCTACCTCTGAGTCGTTCTATGTACTCCCTCTTCATTGAGCCCACTCCTGCCATGTCTTCATTACCTCTGAGTGGGAAGGCTCCGTCGAAGAACCCTTCATGCTTGCCATGTCCACATTACCTCTGAGCAAGTATGTCGGTCTCCTTTCGACCTATTATCTGTACCCACAACCGGAGTACGACAAGGATAATAGGTCCACAAATGTTCGTTGTTGACCACGAATATCCCCCGTGAAACCTCCCCTGCCATGTCCTCACTACCTATGAGCAGGAAGGTTCCACGGTAAAACCCTCATGCTTGCCATGTCCTCATAACCTCTGAGCAAATATATTGGTTTTTCTTTCACCCTATTATCTGTATCCCGAACCAGGGTACGCCAAGGATAATAGGTCCACAAATATTCCTTTGCTAAGCTTCTTAGCATAAATCCACTACCCCACCATGCCCCGGGAGCCCAGCTGCTCTACGGCATTCCTTTTTTTAGCACCGAGAACATCCATGACCACTTTACCACGGCTGTTCCGGACATCCTGTCCAAACTTGTTATCCGTACTTAAAACCAAGGTACGCCTAGGATAACAGGTCCACAAATAATCCCCCAGCAAGTCCAGTTCCACAAAATACCCAAGTACAAAGAAAGAAAAGATGAGACGAAACATATCCATTTTCAAAGTTCCACATCCTCCGAGATTATATCGCTGCTACAAGATAGAAATAAAGAGAAAACAAGCAAGACAAGACAGAGGAACAACTATGGTTCAGAGGCACACAACGTCAAGAAATAGTCCGTCAGCGAGGCAGTCGACCGCTCAAACCACTGACTAGTTCGACACATTGACTCTGAAGTCAACTACGTCGCCCAGATGAGCAAAGATTCCACTGGGGGAATAAAGTCCCCAGATTTGATATAACCCCACTCTTTCAGAATAAATACCCAGTCATAATCTACACTAGGGATACAAAGTTCACACAGAACCAAAGGTAACCATTACAAGAAAAGAGGGAAGCAAGTACATTCCATTCATTGGAATGTCCAGCTACATTCACACAATTAACAAACAGAAACCAAAGGAAATTCTTCATTACTTCTTCAGACGAAAAGGGAAAACACAAAACAGACAGAAACATACAAGGAATCCCTAAAACCTAGTTACAGAAACGCATATACCACTCCCTCAACCACTTCACATACGAGGGATGCAGTTGAAGGAGATCCTCGTCCAGAATAGGAGCATCAGAATTCCCAGAGCTACCACCCCCAACAGCCTCGACATTTGGAGAGAGACCATCCTGCACAGACGACGGTTCCTCCTTCTTCGTCTCTGTTACAAAGGAAGACCCCTGGTCGATGGCAGGAGGCGGCGGCTCTTCTGTCACTGCAACCTCAGCGTCCAGCGGAGAGACTGCAAGAACAAAACAACAAAATAAAGTAAAAGATATTCTAAAGAGTCATACGGCTCGTTGAAGGCTACTCGCATACGGGTCGAACATGGGGAAAACCTCATGCGGATTCAAGTCATGGGACGTATATACAGACCACGTAAGTTGAACTCACATGCGGCTCCTACATAAAGCACACCCCATGCGACTTGATCATGAGATGTGTAGGCGGACCCCGTAACTCGCATGGAGCATACTCCATACGGCTCGGCCACAGGATATATATGCAGACTATGTAAGTTGAACTTGTATGCGGCTCAGACATGGGGTACATCCTATGCGGCACGATCAGAGGACATGTATACGAACCACGTGGTTTTGTACACAAAGTAGGCAGTAGAGCAGACCTTATCTTCTACACAGTTGTTACCTTCGATGGCGACGTGAACGTCAAGGCGGACAGAGGAAACGACAGTCGAAGGCGAAGCTGATTTCTTTTTCTTCACCGCGGCCTTCTTCACAACTTTGGAAATCCTAGGCGCCATTTCGGTTGGTCAGATGAAGGACGGAGACAAAGACAGAAGCTTTTGGTCAAGAAAAAGTCTAAAAAAAATCCAACCAAACATACGCATATTTATAGACAGAAGGACTATGAACCGACGCCTCGTACGACGTGATCGACCCTTCGGCTGTCGAGACAAACTGGACAATCAAAAGAATAAAGACTTTGGGATCCTTCCCCAAAAGACGGCGTTAATTCGAAAACAAATCAAGAGCATTTAATGAAGACTTGCACATGTAGTCAGGACACATGGCAAAGAGCCTATGCGGACAGATGAATCTATGAGGCTGGGACACTTATGCGGCATAAACGGGACCATGCTTCTTATTCAAAGTGTTTCAATTTTGCAAATTGAAAACTTTGAAGGGGGTCCTGTAGAAGCATGGAAAATATCAGAATAATGGTCCATGCAGCTCCGGATACGAAGCCCATACGGCTCATATGGGAGCTGTCTTATACAGTTCAAAGGAAGACTCTCTGTCTCATGCGGCTCGAGAGTGTATGCAGTTCAGCAGGAATATGCGGCTCGATCCATGCCACGTATCCCCTTGAGATCCTTCCCTACAGCTGGCCCTTTGAATAGTGGCCTCATTTAATGCTCTGACACGATTTGACGACTGTGGCGGCTCTGGCATAAAGTATCATAATGGCTCTGCCATAATGACAGACGCTTCGGGAAAAGAAGAAGATCTCTGACCCAATCCGTCAGAAATCCTAGGTTGCCACGTGGTAAATCTCATGCGGCTTAAAACAGCTTCATACGGCTCACTGAGAAGTCACCCTATATGACTAGCAGAAATCAACCATATGCGGCCCACTGAGAGCTCAGCCCCTGCGGCTCAATACAACGCTAGCTCATGCGGCTCACAAAGACTATGCATATGTGGCTCATTGAGAGTTCGTTCCCTGCGGTTCGACGAAGCTCTGTCCCATACGGCTCATGAAGATTATCTCCCTGCGGTTCAAGTCTTGCCTATCCCATGCGGCTCGGACAGGACCCACAATTAACACACGTGGCATCGAATCAATCAAGGATCTAACCGAATCCCAACAAGTATTTTTGACATCATCGTCATAATTACTAAGATCAGGGCATATCATTTATCATCAAGCCAATGGGACACGTGGCGAGCAATCGGGCATTGGTATAATCAATCATGAAGATTTAAAGCAATCAGCATTAATTGCTCACAAGATTCGGTGCTATCTTCATTAATGGCCGAGATTCATTATAATCAGGAGCAAGGGTTCAGATAGATTGAAGGAGCGCCGACATTCCAAACAAATGATCATTAGTAAACCCTAATGATCATACCCCACTCTTATAAATAGCCAGCATTATTTCTTTGCACAAGGACCGGCAACAAAAGAATAAAAAAATATACAGAGTCAGAGAGAGAATACACAGAGAGAGAGAGAGAGAGAGAGAGAGAAGCCAGAAGAGCAACAAAGGAGCAAAAAGAGCACTTCTTCGTCAACGCCAACCATCTTTTCACAAGGAGCCAAGGCTGCATACCGATCGTCCAAGGAGTAAGGCAGGACTGCCATCGCCTTCCCGAACCTCTATCGTCACCCCCCAGAATCTAAAATAAACAATTGTACTTAGATTGCTGTACCTAGGTTTTCGTCCCTAGGCTTTCTTTGTACAAGCGAGTTTGTATTGTGAGTCTAAGTTCAGTCCTCCGATAATTGTTCTGTACTTTTACAATCAATGGCAAACAGTACCCTGGCTTAGGATACGGATAATAGGATGAAAGGGAACCAACATATTTACTCAGAGGTAATGAGGATATGGCAAGCATGAAGGTTTTTTTACCGCAAAATCTTCCTACTCAGAGGTAATGAGGACATGGCAGGAGTGGACTCAACGGAGGATATTTGTGGTCAACAGAGGACATTTGTGGACCTACTATCCTTGGCATACTCCGGTTGTGGGTACGGATAATAAGTCGAAAGGGAACCAATATACTTACTCAGAGGTAATGAGGACATGGCAAGCATGAGGGTTTCTTCGATGGAGCCTTCCCACTCAGAGGTAATGAGGACATGGCAGGAGTGGGCTCCATGAAGGGATACACTGAACGACTCAGAGGTAAAGAGGACATGGAAGTTCTGTGTAGAGGGGTGATTTGTTTTTGGCGGAAGTGAAACGACTCAGAGGTAACATCGACGTGGTCATTTTGGGAAATTTTGTGGATCTGTTATCCTTTTTGTGCACTGAGAGTGCATATAGTGGATCATGAGGGAGGATCTCTTTCAAAAGAATAAGTTCAGAGGTATGGTTATACATAACTTACTACATAAAAGAGTATCCGAAATATAAGTTCAGAGGTACCGGCGGGTACATAACTCGATAATCTGGAATATTTGGATGTGAGTTCAGCGGTACCGGCGGGTACATGACTCGATAATCTAGAATTTGTGGATGTGAGTTCAGCGGTACCGGGGGGTACATGACTCGATAATCTAAAATTTATGGATATGAGTTCAGCGGTACCGGGGGGTACATAACTCGATATTTGTGATATTTTGTAGAGGCGGAATGTGAGTCCAGCGGTACCGGAGGGTACATAACTCGATAATCTGGAATATTAGTGAAAGAAGGATATGAGTTCAGCAGTACCGGAGGGTACATGACTCGATCATCTGGGATTTGGAGAATGTCATTTAGACATAATACTTCTTCAGGAACTTGCCGTTGACGGGCAACATGAGCAAGTCTCCGTTTTGTTTTGTGAGGCGGTAAGCACCGTTGGAGAATACAGCCTCAATGATAAATAGGCCTTCCCACTTTGGCTAGAACTTGCTGGCGGTTTTGTGAGTCATAACCATCGGCCTCCGAACTGCCAGAACGAGATCGCCCACTTGGAATGTTCTGATTTTAACCTTCTTGTTGAAGGCTCCGGAGATGCGTGCTTGGTATAGCTCGATCCCTTGCTGAGCCAGTAGGCGTTTTTCATCTAAGGCCTCCAACTCTTGTAGCCGACGACGGTAGTTATCGTCTGTCGTCAATTGGTAAGTGAGAGCGACGCGGAGCGAGGGGATTTGAGTCTGCAATGGAAGGACTGCCTCACTCTCGTACACAGGGAAAATGGCGTGTTCCCAGTGGCTGTTCGGACTGTAGTATGGTACGCCCATAAGCATTCACCAAGCTTCTTGTTCCAGTCGCGTTTGTTGGAAGACACAAACTTCTTGAGTAACTTGATGATGGTTTTGTTGAATGCTTCTGCCAATCCATTTGCTGTCGAATTGTATGGCATTGAAGCAACATTCTAAATTTAGTGTTTGTCGCAGAACCGATAGAAGGAATGACTTGCAAAATGCGGACCATTATTGTGGATGATCCTTTGGGGCAGTCCAAAGCGATAGATGACGTGATGCTTGAGGAAGCTGATCACGTTTGAAGTCTTCACTTCTGCAAGCGGAACAGCTTCCGCCCATTTGGAGAAATAATCTGTAATGGCGAGTATGAAACGATGTCCTCGGGAAGAAGGTGGAGCGATCGGACCGATGATATTCATCCTCCATGCTTCGAATGGCTAGGACGCCACTGTCAGATGTAGAAATTCGGATGGCTGATAGATGAAGTCCACATGGACTTGGCAGGCTTTGCACTTTTTTGCATAGTCTATCGTATCTGCTACCATCATGGGCCAGTAGTAGCCCATTCGGCGAAGACGGTCTTGCAATTTAGGGCCAGGCTGATGGGCCCCGCAGACACCGTCATGAGCTTCGCGTACGGCTTCTTTGGCTTCTACGCTTGACAGACATCGAAGCAGTAATCCATCGTAGGATCGGCGGTACAGCATTTTTGTCTCTGTATCGTAGAAGAATCTGAGAGAATGCCTTTTGATGGAAGTGGCTTCCTTTGGGTTCTCGGGCAGGATGTCGTAGACTACGAAGTCTATAAATGGTTGTCTCCAGTCTGGTGCTTCGTCGATCATCTGAGCGGAATAATACGCCACGAATTGAACGTTATTCTTGGGACAGACCAGTTCGTGGCCTATCACGTCAACCGAATGATGAGTATGATTTGGCACTGCTAGGGAAGCGGCAAGGCCTGCTAGGGCATCGGCTTCGATGTTTTGGAGTCTGGGAAAGTGTTCGATGAAGAATCCCTCAAATGATGAAATAATGTTGATCGCTATTTGGTGATAGGGGATTATGTCTTCATGGCGGACTTCGTATGAACCCCGGATCTGATTGATGATTAACTGCGAATCGCCGTATGCTTCAAGATATTCTACCTCCAGCTCTCTTGCAAGCTGGAGGCCAATGACCAAAGCATTGTACTCGACCATATTGTTAGAGCAGGGTTCTGTGAGAGAGTAAGCGCGATTGATCACCAACCCGAAAGGAGAAACCAGCACCACCCCGACTCCGACGACGATGTTGCCCTTAGGTCCGGTCCTTGAGGTGCCGTCGAAGAACATTCACCATATATCATTGTGAGAGGTTGCATGCGAGTCAGCGACCTCATCTGGGATTCCTTTATATATTCTGGACGACTCCGAGCCTGGGTGGGCTGCTAAAAAGTCTGCCAGAGCTTGACCTTTAATAGCCTTTTGCGGGACGAAGATCATATGATAAGGAGACAAGAATATTGCCCATGTAGCGAGGCGGGAGCTGAGTGCCCCTGGTTTAGTCATGAGGACCCTGACAGGGTTGACTCGTGAGATCACATGTATGGTTTGTCCTGTGACATAGTGTCGCATCTTTTGAATGACGAACACCAGGGTGAGGCATTCCTTCTCTACGGCGGTGTATCGGTGCTCTGGCCCAATCATCATTCGGCTGAGGTAATATATAGCTTGTTCATGGCCCACATCGTTGTTTTGTGCCAGCAGAGCATCGAGGGAATGCTCTATTGCCCGTACATATAGCAAGAATGGTTTCCCAGCAACAGGGGCCACCAGTACTGGAGGGTTCAACAAGTATTCTTTGATGCTGTCGAAGGCACGTTGGCATTCTTCATCCCATACGAACGAGACGCCTTTCTTCATGAGATGGTTGAATGGCCGACATCGCCCGGAGAGGTTAGAAATGAACCTCCTGATGTAAGCTAGCCTCCCTTGAAGGCCTCTGAGTTCGCGGAGATTTCTGGGGGACCCATCTCCATAATTGCCCTTGTCTTCTCTGGATCTACATGAATTCCCTGGGCAGTAATAATAAAACCCAGGAATTTTCTGCTGGATACGCCCAAGAAGGATTTTGTGAGATTCATCTTCAGGTTGTGCCCTCGCATCAGGTCGAATACCGTCCTCAGATCCTGCAGATGATCTCCCTTATAGCGACTATTGACGGCAATTTCATCGACGTAGCATTCTACAGTCTTATACAAGTGGTCTCTGAAGATGATACTCATAGCTCTTTGATATATGGCGCCAGCATTCTATAAACCGAAAGGCATGACTGTGTAGCAGTATGTGCCAATCGGTGTTCGAAATGATGTATGATTTTCATCGTCAGGAGACATTTTGATTTGGTTGTACCCTGAGAAATCATCCATGAATGACATACGTTCGAAGCCGCATGTGTTGTCGATCATGATGTCTGTGATAGGGAGGGGTAATTCATCTTTAGGACATGCCTCGTTCAGATTGCGGAAGTCGATGCAGATTCGAATCTTCTCATTCTTCTTGAGGACCGGTACTATGTTGGCGACCCAGTCCGGATGTTGTTCTTCACAAATGAAGCCGCTGGCTATCAGTTTGTTGACTTCGGCTTCGATCGCATCCATGATGCCCGGGCAGAAGCGTCGCTGTTGTTGTTTGATTGGCTTTGCATCTGGCCGAATGTTGAGCTTGTGAAGGGCAACCTCGGGGTTTAGTTCTGGCATGTCTTCATAGCTCTAGGCGAATACATCAATATATTCTTTGACAAGTTCCAGTAGCGATTCTCGCTTTTCGTTTATCAGGCTTTTACTGACTAAGATTGGTTTTGGAGAAGATTTGCTGCCGAGGTCGACCTGCATGACCTCATCTTCAGTAGGAGGTTCTCTCTGTTCGAACCGCTTTTTCCATTGTGCATCCAGCTGTTGGGCCTACGGCTCTAACTCGATGATTTCAGGAATGTCTTCATCTTCTTCGTAAGCGTCGACGAATGCCATATTGACTGATATCTGAATCAGAAGTTGGTGACCCGGTTGAATATGAATGCCAGTCGCATTCCTCATCTGAACTTTCAGGGGTCGTTGCGGGAGTAACATACCCTAATCCACATCGGGTTTTGCTGTAGTAGTCCCGTGGTTTGCCAACCCGGACTGGCGGCTTTAAAGGTAATCCTCGACCAGTGCCGTAGTTCAAGCCTGGCATAGTCTCCAGATCATACCGCTGTTTTTGTATGAGATATTTGGATTGGGGGCTATACAGATAAAGAGGCAGTCTCCCGGCATCTGATTCGAGATCGACCTTCTCTATGGTGAATGGCTGTGGGTCGTCCTTCCGGCCGAAGATGATTGGATGGTCCCCTCCCTCGATTATTCGGTAAGCATCTTCCACTGGAGTAAGCTGGTTTGCGGTGTAAATATTTGTCACCTGTGTGTGTAGGTGAATGCCTATACCGTGTTCCATAGCATACATTGTACAAAGCTTATTAAGCTTGAGGTAGTTCAAAGATAGACCTTTATTGATGAAGTAAGGTATCTTTTCTAGCATGATTACATCATCTATGGAGGAAACATCAGTGTGGGCAGCCACATACTTGGCTAGTTCTGGTTCTTCTTCGGCCACCCCCTATATAAATGAAGACTGAGAGGATTACTTGGACAGCTTGATCATCAGGGGTTCTGTTGGTGGAGCCGAACGTGGAGTTGTTGGCAAACTAGCAATCCCCCGTTTAGTACTCGATGTTGGGCGGGGAGTTGTTGGCTCGCTAAAAGCCCCAGACTTTGCATCGGGGTGACGATTCTTCTTGGAAAGACGTATCGTCATTGGCTTATCAGAGGGATTAAGCTTCTCTGTTTGTGGCTGGCCGGCTCTCGGTAGTCTGATTGTCAGTGGCTCCGTTGTGGGTCTCGGCGCTTGGCCGGACCTTGGCAGCCGGATTATCATTTGCCCTTCTTGTGCCGAGAGACTGATTGCGTCCTTACGTAGAGCGGCCGTAAGGGGTACAAATTTGCTAGGTTTGCGAGCTTGGAGGTTGATCATTAGAGGTTCTTCTGATCCCGTGGCCGCCTTAGTTCGAGCTTGCACATCTTCATCCAGGTGCCTCTTCGACTTCTCGTATAGGCAGGAGTCCGAGTAGTAGGATTCGACCCCTTTGAAGGGATCGATGTCGGCAAATTCTATCCTTACGAAGCCGTGCTTGTCGACATACTTGAAGCATTGGTGCAGCGTAGAAGACACGATCATGTAATCGTGTATCCAAGGGTACCCCAGGAGGATATTATATAAAGTATCTGCATCTATGACGTAACAGGTCACTTCTGACTGAAGATCGCCAATTTGGCACTTCAAGCAAATCTTCCCAATTGGATAGCTCCTGCCCGAATTGAAACCGCTGATGGCGGTGCTTGTCGGCGTCAGGCGATGCATAGGGATATGGAGATGATGTAACAGACCCTTCGGGATGATGCTTATAGAAGAACCAGGATCAATGTGCATTCGATCCACCTTTACGTCACGATGTATCCAGTGTAGTATAACGGACGATCATGTAGGTTGGTCTTAATGAGCATATCTTACGGAGTGAAGACAATGTTGGGCATCCCTCCTGTACAAGTGCTGTCTTGGAGATTTGCAGGCGGGCGCTCTCCTGTGAGGTTGACCTGAGCCAGATAGGCGTCGGCATTTTGGAGTGCATCGCACAAACATCCTTTGAGAGTCTCAGGAGCTCGTATAATGACAATTTGGCCGGTGTGTTGGCCAATTGCGCCAAGATGTTGAAGTTGTAGGGCCTCTCCAGCCCCTGAGGTACCTCTTTTCGGAGGGATTTGTCAAAGCGAGTCTCCTTCGGCCTAAGCTTGTCGGTCGTCGGAGGCTGAGAAGGTCCTGGAGTGTCAGCAGTAGCTGGCTGATGATCTTCAGCCGAGTTATCAGCCACAGGTTGGGATTGTGCCGTAGACCGGGTAACGACAGCCGTGACTTCTTCGACATCTGCCGAGATTGTGCGGCAGGATCTCACTTTTCTACTCTTTTTCTTGCGAATGGAAGGTGGTGTGGACTGAGTCACTTCAGATACCAAGTCTTGATGGACCCACATGACCTCCCCCCATGATGTGGTGAGGGGCACTAGGCCAGCAGTCTGATCTCGAGGAGGTGGAAGATTAGCAATCTCTATTGTCGCCAGAGGGACGGGTACCACGCCGTCTTGAGTCTCCGTTGGAGGGAAGCTGCCGAACTGTACGGACACCATGTATGCTGCCACGGTTACTTCTTCGAAATCGATGGCCAGAGCCTTCGAATCGATGAGATGTTGGATGTATCGCTTCAGTTGGTAGCAGTTGTGTGTAGCATGGTGGACGTAGCAGTGGTAATAGCAGTACTTTAGGCTCTCCATTTCTGCCGGCCGAGGTTCCCGTCTTGGTAGAGGGAGCTGAATTCTGTCTCCCTGTATGAGCATGTCCAAGATGGGCTTGACATGGCCGTCTTCGAAGGAGTAGGTCATTTGCGGCCATTGCTTGTCTGCCGGTTTTGACTCAGGTTGCTGGGCTGTGTCAGCCACCATAGCCTGCTTGCCCTTGCTGTCCCGATTATTGGAGGAGTTACCACCATTGTTGCTGTTGGTATTAGGGCGCTTGCCCTTGTCCTCTCCCTCTAAGATGTGCAATCCTAGTTGGCGATCCTTCTTCAACCATTCTTCGGCGCTAGTGGCACTGATGATAAACGTCTTCCAGTCCTTAAATTGACTTTCGCCCATCCAGAGACTGATTGTTGGGAGCAGTCTCTTTTGGCAAATTTTAATTAAAGAGGAATCCGGATTACCAGACGGCAACTTCATTGCAGTTTGGCGAAACCACTCAATATAGTTCCTTGTCAGCTCCTTCTCCCCTTGGACGACGTCTATGAGGGTGGACATTGTGACGTCCTGTCCTACTTCGTAGAATCTCTCCAAGAACATGCGCTTGAAGCTGGCGAAGTTGTGGATGCAGTTGTCTGGCAGGTTGTGGTACCAGTCGAAGGCGACCCCTTCCAATGCCCCGATGAATAATCGTGTAAGGATGGCATCGTCATGGGGCATATGGTCGGTGGTGACCTCGAAGTAAGTGATGTATCGACTCGCGAAGGTCTTGCCATCATAGGGATTGATGTTGAACGACTTATATCTTGGTGGGAAGGGGACATCCCTCCATGCAGCAGGGTATGGTTGTCGTATTCTGAGGTCTTGAGAGGTTTCTCGAGCGTGAAACATGGCTCAGAGCTCCTAGACCTCCCTTCTTGCTTCCCTGGCCTCATCCGCAGTGGTGGGAGCCGTCATTTCAGGAGGATTATTGCCCGGGTTCGGTGCCGCTGAGTTCGAGTCCGCATTGACAGCAGGACCCGCGCTTGTTTGGCCCGGCGTCCCTCCTTGCAGAATTGGAAAAGCCGCTTTAATCTCGTCCACAGATTTGACCAAAGTGCGCAGTATAGCCTCCAGAGCGTCGATGCGCTAGCGATCACTGGGGCCATCTTGATCGTCGCTTGTCATGAACGTCGTCCTAACACGAGTCGAGATGGAAGGGACGGTGGACGACGTGCCCTCCGAATCATACCCTTGTACAGAGAAGTCATCGGGGTATGTGGAAATGTCCTCCTCTGATTCGGACTCAGAAGGAATAGTACCCCCAGCTTCAGAGCTTGCTTCATCTTGAGAGTCATGGACGTCCTCGGGGACGTCGGCACCTGCTGTATCTGATGGGAGAGTTGTTTCCCGGGGCTCGTCTCCTTGGAACATCGTATTATCGTGGATGTTCTGAGGAGTGCTATCCCCAGTTTCAGTAACCCCCAATGGTGTGGATGATGAATCTCCTACTGTAGTAGATTTCGTCTTCGAACGGGTACCTTGGAAAACTTCGGTGGTGGACAACCGTTTAGACGACAGTTTCTTAGTCACAGTAGTTGAAATCTTCGGGCTGGGGACGTTTATCTTCTTTCCTTTCCCATCGGCGGGAATTTTCTGAGCAGAGTTGCAAGAGACGACGGAAGGCGCTTCGTCCTCTGAGCTTGGTCGTTGCAGCCTTTGGAAAACAGACTGTCGGTCTTCTCTTGCTGTCGCGTTGTTGCAACAGCAGTTAATAATGACCTGGGTGCAGTGACGTCCATGTAAGGACTCTTTTCATACCGATGCCTCTTCTCTTTCCTTGCGCTTGTGGAGGATAGCCTCACGCAAGTCAGATGGGTTCGGAACGACCATGTTTGCTCCCTGGATTTTGGGAGAATTTTGGGAACCACTCTATCCGTTTGCCGCCGTGGGCTGGACTCGAGTGGTTCTGTACAACTTTCCATCAGAGGCCCGCATAACCATATGTGGAACGCTCGGATGGTCAGAGGTCAGGACAGCGGACTAAGCTTGCCAAGCTCGCGCTGCCCTAGACTTCTTCACTCTAGTGCATGAGGGCACATAGTAGAAAGAGTCTAAGTGGTGCTGGAGAGAGTCAGACATATTTTCTCGGGAGCATGAGAGATCAGGACCATAGGAGAGGCGATCGAAGACTGAGCCGCGTGGAGTAGGCGGCATGCGGCTGGAATCAACAGGCTTCCTGCGGCTGGCAGTTGTTATTGGCCCATTGGTCATATGGTCAAACTGATTTTAATAATTGATCAAACTCTGTCTCGATATATAAAGCTAATCAGGATATCTCGGACTCTTGGACATGATCAAGCACGGCTATCTACTCAGTTCTAGACCGAAGCGATGTTTGCCTGTTCTAGTCTGTATTTCATTGAGTAATGTATTTTTTATTTTATTGAGTCTAGAAATACGTTGTACACCGAGTCGTACTGGCAAATAGGCTATTCCAAAATAATTTCAAAATGTTTTTAAAATGTCCTTAGTTTTGAAAAAATATTCGTATTAATAAAAGCTTCAAAAAGGTTTTCAAAAAGGTTTTCAAAATTCTCCAAAAACCAATTTTAAAATCCTAACCTAACCCTGACAGAACTCGGCCAGAGTTCGTCCAGAGTTCGGCCAGAGTTCGGTTAGTGGCCGTTTTGTTTTTGAATTCCTTTAAACTTGGTCCTCCTGCAGTTACGGATTTTACCGAGATTTGCTCATCGAGTTCTGCCCGAATTCTGCCAGAATTCTGTCTTTGGAACTCCTATAAATAGAGAAGGATTTCGATCATTTTAACTCACTCATTCACTTTCAATCTTCTCTCTACTTAAAGCTTTCAGTCTTCCAAAGAGTTTTTTCGAGCTTTAATTTTCAGATCCCAAGCCAGTTACAATCCTCTAGTCGATTTGCCAGTACGGTGCGGTCTAGAAGTTTCTGAGTGATTGTAATCAGAAGGCTTGATAGAAGAATACCTCTTCACAATTGAAGTTGGACGAGTTCTTTGTATCAAAGCTCGCTTTGTAGAAATTGCAAGGACTTCGTAAGAAAACTTAAGGTTTTGCCAATAGTGGATTCAACTGGTAGCAAGAGTTCTACCGACTGGACTAGTCCTCAACAGAGGGAAACTAGTATACATCGCTGTCTTTGCGTTTGCTTTCTTATCTCTGCCTTTACATTATTTAGTTGTGATTATTATTCTGTGATCTTGCTGCTAACAATTTTTAATTAGCATTATTCCGCTGCCAACTCTATTCACCCCTGTCACGCCCCAGAACCAGAATACTGGAGAGCGGGGGCGGACATAGCCAGCTACGTAATCCCAAAGTACGTTAATACTCTGAAATCACGTATAAGCTGTCAAGACATAGGGGTTACTCTACAAGCCATCAGTCAATCCTATGGTTTAACAATCCTAGGTATCTCAATCACAGGCAATTATACAAGAGCAAGGAGTACAATGATCATACATACAATAGTAAGGCATCCCGAACCATATATACATGACTGATCATGAAGCCAGTACCACAGAACTGAGGACTAGCTAGAGTTTTAGTCGTACATGATAAGGACTAGCTATAGTTTAGAATACACATATCATGTTTATGCCCGTAGGCTACAATATCAAGAAAAATACCAAAACACGAGCTAAACACGTGCTCGAGGCTAAACGTTACAGGAGGAGAATTTAAATATCAGTGGGAGAATGAAGAAAAAACCCACTGAGGCACTCTGGTGCTCCGGCTAGTCACCGTCGAGTAGATGGAGCGGTAGATCCTTCGGGCTCTTCTATCAGAACCTGGCCATGCAAAACCAGTGGGGTCAGACCCCAAATAGCAAGTACCACAAAGGAGGCCGAACTATGAACTTAAAACCAGCAATCATTAGCAAACAACAGGGAGAGAAAGCAATAAGTAAAAGAGGATCGAGATTCGTGCAGTACCAATGCACTTATCCCGAACATAGGAAGACAGTAAGTAAATCATCATTTGACATAAAGTAAACTGGAGAACATGTTAAATAAATAAACTGGAACAGTTAGGAACTGGATCTGGACAAGACTTAGACTGGAAAGGTGATATACGATGAGATAACCATGGGACTATTCAGATAACCAGGTTACAACCCGTAAACCAAACAAGGACCGGGGTTGTAACCCTTCGTCTGAACGGAACTTGGTTTCTCCCACCATTTATCGGCAAGATAAAATAAGAAATCAGGACATGTAACAATCATGTACAAGACAGGACGAATATGAACAGTCAGGTCATGTGACAATCTTGTGCAGGATCAAGTCAAGACTAGACTGAGTTAGACTCCATTCAATCAATCACGGCCAAGCAATAAGTACGGCTTGATACTTTAACTAACTAGGGTTATCACAGGCCTAGTTACTAGCAAGATGCAATGAGATTCTTCCAAGTCCGGTTACCTGTTTGTTACTACCTGAATGACACCAGCAAAGAAAAGGAAAAGATAGCATGATATAGCAGACACTCTGTAGTAAGATACATGTGTCCTAAGGTACCACGCTCGACGGCGGGCTGGAAGTGCGCTCATCTCGACGGATAGCAACAAATCCCATGTATATATATATATAAGGCCGGGATCAAAGGGGCAACAGGTAACTGCGAAAGTCTCTCCATGAACTACTTGATCAATCTAGTCATTAATCCTAGCCATATTCAGTATGAATCCCTGACCGTGGGAAACCAGAGATTCATGTCCTAGACATGATGCAAGACAAGACGGGTTCATTTGTACAAACACAATCACCTACGGTGTCCAAGCCATTCATACTGGTCATGTCAGGTTAGCCATCGCAACAGCATTTCAAGGAGTATCATGTCAGGTTTATCATGTCAAGAGTGCGCCACGGCAGGCCACTATCAAGAATTATCATGTCAAGTTATATCATATCAAGTCTAATTGTCAGGAGTGCACCACGGCGGGTCACTATCAAGTCATGTCAGGTTTACTGGTCAAGAGTGCGCCACGACGGGCCACTATCAAGAATTATCATGTCAAGTTATATCATATCAAGTCTAATTGTCAGGAGTGCACCACGGCGGGTCACTATCAAGTCATGTCAGGTTTATTAATCAGGAGTGCACCACTATGGGTCACTGTCGTGTTTAGGGTACATGTACCGGACAGTATAGTGCAAGCATTCAATCAGGAGACTCAAGTTATGATGAGGTTACAAGACACAAATCATCATTAAGATCAAATAAGAATAGAGAAATAATAATAATAACAATAATTTAAATAGCTGGACAAGGCATAGGAAGGAGCCCTGCGGCTCAGGGTCACTATCAAGCATTGTTCAATTATCATTCCAAACATAATAAGTAAATTCGGGATTATCAAGTTCATGATAAAAGGCGTAAGGATATAAAATGGGCATAAAAATATACAATAGGGATAAATGTGTACTCCATAGGAACTCAAGTTACAAAAAGAGCCACAAGACTTGGATATACAAAATAAACGAAATATAAAATACAGGACATGACAGAGCCATGCGGTTCGGGCAAGGCTGGCTCATGCGGCAGGATTAATCAGATACATGCGGCTGAATTTATGGGGTTTATGCGGCTCACGAAATCTGAGTCCATGCGGCTCAGGGAGTGAGCAGGGTCCTATGCGGTTCAGGGAGTCCCAGCCCTATGCGGCTGAAGGAAGAATCGGGCTTATGCGGCAGGATCACTAGGTCCCATGCGGCCAGGGCAAAGAGGGCGCATGCGGCTCAAGAATAATGGAGCGCATGCGGCTCCAAGAAGTTGTGGTTTCATGCGGCTCAAATAGGAGCAAGGCCATGCGGCCAGGAAAGATGAGCATATGCGGCTGGGGATGCAAGCCTTATGCGGCTGAACAAGGGCGGTTCATATGCGGCTGGGGACGTTCAAGTCCATGCGGCTAGTCGTAAGTCCTATGCCATGCGGCTCGATCTAATCAGGGTCATGCGGCCCGGGAATCAAAAGTCCATGCGGCTGGATGGATCAAATCTTCATGCGGCTGGGAGTAAGTTCCTGCAGCATAGGCCATGCGGCCAAGTCATGTAGTAAGCTTACGCGGCTAGGAAGGATAACTGGCCGTATAAGAGCTATGCGGCTCAGTTCTTGCGGCTGTGAACTGTTCTTCTTCTCCATTCTTCCGAGAAGAAGAACCACTCAAGCCATGGCTCCCATGCTCCATGAATCTTTCATCCAGAGTCCAAATTCGAACTTCCATAGGTCAAAATGGGGCAGAATGAAATTCTCAATAACATGGAACCATCAAAACTTGAAAATAATAAATTTTAATAGATCAAAACCCATGAAAACTAAAAAATAATGTAAATCTAGATCTACAAGAATCTAGCCATCGAATTGGAAAACTCGAAGTTCTAAACATGCTTAGAATGTAACAAGGAAGAGAATGGAACAAACGAAATAGAAATCGTTCAACATTCGGCAAGGTGTACTTGCCTCTCTCTAATGGCTAGGGTTTGGTGGAAAAAGAAAATGAATGATGGTGAATGAGGAGGGAGAGAGAAAAAGTGGCTTATATAACAAGCCCAAGCAATCTCCACCATTCATTCCTCTCCACTCAATCTAAGCCATACACCTCATCTCATAAAGAACCAACTAACCAAACCAAGTCAAAGTGGAACCGAACCAAATAAAACCAAATCCAAGTTAAACCAAGCCACGAAAATCGTACACTTCGGAAAAATTTTAGAATATCACGCAAATCGATAAATACAAAATATGGCTCAAATAAACACGTATTCGTATAAAATATCGATACAGTGAGACGGGTCTCACTACTCTCCATACCTTAGAAAAATTCCGTCCTCGGAATTTCCTGAGGCTAGTCGAGCAAGATAACAAAACAAAAGCTCCAGAAAACTCAACAATCTCAATAAATCAAGCATGGCCTATAAGTAAAGTAAAACAATCAGTAATGTAAATAAATGCGTAAGCAGTAAATAATGCATAAGAACAAATACAATCATGATCAAGAAGGGCTGGAGGCATATGGATCAATATGTCTCCTGGGACAGTTGTGTAGAAACCAACGTCCTCGCTGGCCTAAGATGATTCCCAAAAATAGATAAAGTCAAGCCTCAAGGTAAGTCGGTACCAATGACTTAGTTCAAGACATGACTCTACCCAGGACGTGTCATCGTAGTTAAAACAGATGCATGAACTCTATCACCTGTCTCAAGATACGAAGACAGAAGCGACTGGCTGATCGGGATGGACTGATATCTCTGCCTGCATGCTGAGACTGATCTACATAACTGGCCTGGCTGAAGAATGCTGAGCTGCCCTCGGCAAAACACGTACAAGATAATCAGAAGGATCAAGAACAGTGCCCTTGAAAGTTGAAGGACACAGGATCAAATCATGGGAACAGGAATGATCAATGATCAAAACAGATATCAAGTCAAGTATCAGAGATAGAGAATAATCCGAAGGAGATCAATAAGGATAATCGTGATTGAGATATCTAAACATGGTAACCCCCACAAATCTGAAAATCGAGATTCAGACCTGCATGGGCCACCACTAAAACCATGTCACGCCCCAGAACCAGAATACTAGAGAGCGGGGGCGGACATAGCCAGCTTTGTAATCCCAAAGTACGTTAATACTCTGAAATCACGTATAAGCTGTCAAGACATGGGGGTTACTCTACAAGCCATCAGTCAATCCTATGGTTTAACAATCCTAGGTATCTCAATCACAGGCAATTATACAAAAGCAAGGAGTACGATCATCATACATACAATAGTAAGGCGTCCCGAACCATATATAAATGACTGATCATGAAGCCAGTACCACAGAACTGAGGACTAGCTAGAGTTTTAGTCGTACATGATAAGGACTAGCTATAGTCTAGAATACACATATCATGTTTATGCCCGTAGGCTACAATATCAAGAAAAATACCAAAACACGAGCTAAACACGTGCTCGGGGCTAAACGTTACAGGAGGAGAATTTACATATCAGTGGAAGAATGAAGAAGAAATCTACTGAGGCACTCTGGTGCTCCGGCTAGTCACCGTCGAGTAGATGGAGCGGTAGATCCTTCGGGCTCTTCTATCAGAACTTGGCCATGCAAAACCAGTAGGGTCAGACCCCAAATAGCAAGTACCACAAAGGAGGCCGAACTATGAACTTAAAACCAGTAATCATTAGCAAATAACAGGGAGAGAAAGCAATAAGTAAAAAAGGATTGAGATTCGTGCAGTACCAATGCACTTATCCCGAACATAGGAAGACAGTAAGTAAATCATCATTTGACATAAAGTAAACTGGAAAACTTGTTAAATAAATAAACTGAAACAGTTAGGAACTGGATCTGGACAAGACTTAGACTGGAAAGGTGATATACGATGTGATAACCATGGGACTATTCAGATAACCAGGTTACAACCCGTAAACCAAACAAGGACCGGGGTTGTAACCCTTCGTCTGAACGGAACTTGGTTTCTTCCACCATTTATCGGCAAGATAAAATAAGAAATCAGGACATGTAACAATCATGTACAAGACATGACGAATATGAACAGTCAGGTCATGTGACAATCTTGTGCAGGATCAAGTCAAGACTAGACTGAGTTAGACTCCATTCAATCAATCACGGCCAAGCAATAAGTACGGCTTGATACTTTAACTAACTAGGGTTATCACAGGCCTAGTTACTAGCAAGATGCAATGAGATTCTTCCAAGTCCGGTTACCTGTTTGTTACTACCTGAATGACACCAGCAAAGAAAAGGAAAAGATAGCATGATATAGCAGACACACTGTAGTAAGATACATGTGTCCTAAGGTACCACGCTCGACGGCGGGCTGGAAGTGCGCTCATCTCGACGGATAGCAACAAATCCCATGTATATATATATATATATAAGGCCGGGATCAAAGGGGCAACAGGTAACTGGGAAAGTCTCTCCATGAACTACTTGATCAATCTAGTCATCAATCCTAGCCATATTCAGTATGAATCCCTGATCGTAGGAAACCAGGAATTCATGTCCTAGACATGATACAAGACAAGACGGGTTCATTTGTACAAACACAATCACCCACGGTGTCCAAGCCATTCATACTGGTCATGTCAGGTTAGCCGTCGCAACAGCATTTCAAGGAGTATCATGTCAGGTTTATCATGTCAAGAGTGCGCCACGGCAGGCCACTATCAAGAATTATCATGTCAAGTTATATCATGTCAAGTCTAATTGTCAGGAGTGCACTACGGCGGGTCACTATCAAGTCATGTCAGGTTTACTGGTCAAGAGTGCGCCACGACGGGCCACTATCAAGAATTATCATGTCAAGTTATATCATGTCAAGTCTAATTGTCAGGAGTGCACCACGGCGGGTCACTATCAAGTCATGTCAGGTTTATTAATCAGGAGTGCACCACTACGGGTCACTATCGTGTTTAGGGTACATGTGCCGGACAGTATAGTGCAAGCATTCAATCAGGAGACTCAAGTTATGATGAGGTTACAAGACACAAATCATCATTAAGATCAAATAAGAATAGAGAAATAATAATAATAACAATAATTTAAATAGCTGGACAAGGCATAGGAAGGAGCCCTGCGGCTCAGGGTCACTATCAAGCATTGTTCAATTATCATTCCAAACATAATAAGTAAATTCGGGATTATCAAGTTCATGACAAAAGGCGTAAGGATATAAAATGGGCATAAAAATATACAATAGGGATAAATGTGTACTCCATAGGAACTCAAGTTACAAAAAGAGCCACAAGACTTGGATATACAAAATAAACAAAATATAAAATATAGGACATGACAGAGCCATGCGGCTCGGGCAAGGCTGGCTCATGCGGCAGGATTAATCAGATACATGCGGCTGAATTTATGGGGTTTATACGGCTCACGAAATCTGAGTCCATGCGGCTCAGGAAGTAAGCAGGGTCCTATGCGGTTCAGGGAGTCCCAGCCCTATGCGGCTGAAGGAGGAATCGGGCTTATGCGGCAGGATCACTGGGTCCCATGCGGCCAGGGCAAAGAGGGCGCATGCGGCTCAAGAATAATGGAGCGCATGCGGCTCCAAGAAGTTGTGGTTTCATGCGGCTCAAATAGGAGCAAGGCCATGCGGCCAGGAAAGATGAGCATATGCGGCTGGGGATGCAAGCCTTATGCGGCTGAACAAGGGCGGTTCATATGCGGCTGGGGACGTTCAAGTCCATGCGGCTAGTCGTAAGTCCTATGCCATGCGGCTCGATCTAATCAGGGTCATGCGGCCCGGGAATCAAAAGTCCATGCGGCTGGATGGATCAAATCTTCATGCGGCTGGGAGTAAGTTCCTGCAGCATAGGCCATGCGGCCAAGTCATGTAGTAAGCTTACGCGGCTAGGAAGGATAACTGGCCGTATAAGAGCTATGCGGCTCAGTTCTTGCGGCTGTGAACTGTTCTTCTTCTCCATTCTTCCGAGAAGAAGAACCATTCAAGCCATGGCTCCCAAGCTCCATGAATCTTTCATCCAGAGTCCAAATCCGAACTTCCATAGGTCAAAATAGGGCAGAATGAAATTCTCAATAACATGGAACCATCAAAACTTGAAAATAATAAATTTTAATAGATCAAAACCCATGAAAACTAAAAAATAATGTAAATCTAGATCTACAAGAATCTAGCCATCGAATTGGAAAACTCGAAGTTCTAAACATGCTTAGAATGTAACAAGGAAGAGAATGGAACAAACGAAATAGAAATCGTTCAACATTCGGCAAGGTGTACTTGCCTCTCTCTAATGGCTAGGGTTTGGTGGAAAAAGAAAATGAATGATGGTGAATGAGGAGGGAGAGAGAAAAAGTGGCTTATATAACAAGCCCAAGCAATCTCCACCATTCATTCCTCTCCACTCAATCTAAGCCATACACCTCATCTCATAAAGAACCAACTAACCAAACCAAGTCAAAGTGGAACCGAACCAAATAAAACCAAATCCAAGTTAAACCAAGCCACGAAAATCGTACACTTCGGAAAAATTTTAGAATATCACGCAAATCGATAAATACAAAATATGGCTCAAATAAACACGTATTCGTATAAAATATCGATACAGTGAGACGGGTCTCACTACTCTCCATACCTTAGAAAAATTCCGTCCTCGGAATTTCCTGAGGCTAGTCGAGCAAGATAACAAAACAAAAGCTCCAGGAAACTCAACAATCTCAATAAATCAAGCATGGCCTATAAGTAAAGTAAAACAATCAGTAATGTAAATAAATGCGTAAGCAGTAAATAATGCATAAGAACAAATACAATCATGATCAAGAAGGGCTGGAGGCATATGGATCAATATGTCTCCTGGGACAGTTGTGTAGAAACCAACGTCCTCGCTGGCCTAAGATGATTCCCAAAAATAGATAAAGTCAAGCCTCAAGGTAAGTCGGTACCAATGACTTAGTTCAAGACATGACTCTACCCAGGACGTGTCATCGTAGTTAAAACAGATGCATGAACTCTATCACCTGTCTCAAGATACGAAGACAGAAGCGACTGGCTGATCGGGATGGACTGATATCTCTGCCTGCATGCTGAGACTGATCTACATAACTGGCCTGGCTGAAGAATGCTGAGCTGCCCTCGGCAAAACACGTACAAGATAATCAGAAGGATCAAGAACAGTGCCCTTGAAAGTTGAAGGATACAGGATCAAATCATGGGAACAGGAATGATCAATGATCAAAACAGATATCAAGTCAAGTATCAGAGATAGAGAATAATCCGAAGGAGATCAATAAGGATAATCGTGATTGAGATATCTAAACATGGTAACCCCCACAAATCTGAAAATCGAGATTCAGACCTGCATGGGCCACCACTAAAACCATGTCACGCCCCAGAACCAGAATACTAGAGAGCGGGGGCGGACATAGCCAGCTTTGTAATCCCAAAGTACGTTAATACTCTGAAATCACGTATAAGCTGTCAAGACATGGGGGTTACTCTACAAGCCATCAGTCAATCCTATGGTTTAACAATCCTAGGTATCTCAATCACAGGCAATTATACAAGAGCAAGGAGTACGATCATCATACATACAATAGTATGGCGTCCCGAACCATATATACATGACTGATCATGAAGCCAGTACCACAGAACTGAGGACTAGCTAGAGTTTTAGTCGTACATGATAAGGACTAGCTATAGTCTAGAATACACATATCATGTTTATGCCCGTAGGCTACAATATCAAGAAAAATACCAAAACACGAGCTAAACACGTGCTCGGGGCTAAACGTTACAGGAGGAGAATTTACATATCAGTGGAAGAATGAAGAAGAAATCTACTGAGGCACACTGGTGCTCCGGCTAGTCACCGTCGAGTAGATGGAGCGGTAGATCCTTCGGGCTCTTCTATCAGAACTTAGCCATGCAAAACCAGTGGGGTCAGACCCCAAATAGCAAGTACCACAAAGGAGGCCGAACTATGAACTTAAAACCAGTAATCATTAGCAAATAACAGGGAGAGAAAGCAATAAGTAAAAAAGGATTGAGATTCGTGCAGTACCAATGCACTTATCCCGAACATAGGAAGACAGTAAGTAAATCATCATTTGACATAAAGTAAACTGGAAAACTTGTTAAATAAATAAACTGAAACAGTTAGGAACTGGATCTGGACAAGACTTAGACTGGAAAGGTGATATACGATGAGATAACCATGGGACTATTCAGATAACCAGGTTACAACCCGTAAACCAAACAAGGACCGGGGTTGTAACCCTTCGTCTGAACGGAACTTGGTTTCTTCCACCATTTATCGGCAAGATAAAATAAGAAATCAGGACATGTAACAATCATGTACAAGACATGACGAATATGAACAGTCAGGTCATGTGACAATCTTGTGCAGGATCAAGTCAAGACTAGACTGAGTTAGACTCCATTCAATCAATCACGGCCAAGCAATAAGTACGGCTTGATACTTTAACTAACTAGGGTTATCACAGGCCTAGTTACTAGCAAGATGCAATGAGATTCTTCCAAGTCCGGTTACCTGTTTGTTACTACCTGAATGACACCAGCAAAGAAAAGGAAAAGATAGCATGATATAGCAGACACACTGTAGTAAGATACATGTATCCTAAGGTACCACGCTCGACGGCGGGCTGGAAGTGCGCTCATCTCGACGGATAGCAACAAATCCCATGTATATATATATATATAAGGTCGGGATCAAAGGGGCAACAGGTAACTGGGAAAGTCTCTCCATGAACTACTTGATCAATCTAGTCATCAATCCTAGCCATATTCAGTATGAATCCCTGATCGTAGGAAACCAGGAATTCATGTCCTAGACATGATACAAGACAAGACGGGTTCATTTGTACAAACACAATCACCCACGGTGTCCAAGCCATTCATACTGGTCATGTCAGGTTAGCCGTGGCAACAGCATTTCAAGGAGTATCATGTCAGGTTTATCATGTCAAGAGTGCGCCACGGCAGGCCACTATCAAGAATTATCATGTCAAGTTATATCATGTCAAGTCTAATTGTCAGGAGTGCACTACGGCGGGTCACTATCAAGTCATGTCAGGTTTACTGGTCAAGAGTGCGCCACGACGGGCCACTATCAAGAATTATCATGTCAAGTTATATCATGTCAAGTCTAATTGTCAGGAGTGCACCACGGCGGGTCACTATCAAGTCATGTCAGGTTTATTAATCAGGAGTGCACCACTACGGGTCACTATCGTGTTTAGGGTACATGTGCCGGACAGTATAGTGCAAGCATTCAATCAGGAGACTCAAGTTATGATGAGGTTACAAGACACAAATCATCATTAAGATCAAATAAGAATAGAGAAATAATAATAATAACAATAATTTAAATAGCTGGACAAGGCATAGGAAGGAGCCCTGCGGCTCAGGGTCACTATCAAGCATTGTTCAATTATCATTCCAAACATAATAAGTAAATTCGGGATTATCAAGTTCATGACAAAAGGCGTAAGGATATAAAATGGGCATAAAAATATACAATAGGGATAAATGTGTACTCCATAGGAACTCAAGTTACAAAAAGAGCCACAAGACTTGGATATACAAAATAAACAAAATATAAAATATAGGACATGACAGAGCCATGCGGCTCGGGCAAGGCTGGCTCATGCGGCAGGATTAATCAGATACATGCGGCTGAATTTATGGGGTTTATACGGCTCACGAAATCTGAGTCCATGCGGCTCAGGGAGTAAGCAGGGTCCTATGCGGTTCAGGGAGTCCCAGCCCTATGCGGCTGAAGGAGGAATCGGGCTTATGCGGCAGGATCACTGGGTCCCATGCGGCCAGGGCAAAGAGGGCGCATGCGGCTCAAGAATAATGGAGCGCATGCGGCTCCAAGAAGTTGGGGTTTCATGCGGCTCAAATAGGAGCAAGGCCATGCGGCTAGGAAAGATGAGCATATACGGTTGGGGATGCAAGCCTTATGCGGCTGAACAAGGGCGGTTCATATGCGGCTGGGGACGTTCAAGTCCATGCGGCTAGTCGTAAGCCCTATGCCATACGGCTCGATCTAATCAGGGTCATGCGGCCCGGGAATCAAAAGTTCATGCGGCTGGATGGATCAAATCTTCATGCGGCTGGGAGTAAGTTCCTGCAGCATAGGCCATGCGGCCAAGTCATGTAGTAAGCTTACGCGGCTAGGAAGGATAACTGGCCGCATAAGAGCTATGCGACTCAGTTCTTGCGGCTGTGAATTGTTCTTCTTCTCCATTCTTCCGAGAAGAAGAACCACTCAAGCCATGGCTCCCAAGCTCTATGAATCTTTCATCCAGAGTCCAAATCCGAACTTCCATAGGTCAAAATAGGGCAGAATAAAATTCTCAATAACATGGAACCATCAAAACTTGAAAATAATAAATTTTAATAGATCAAAACCCATGAAAACTAAAAAATAATGTAAATCTAGATCTACAAGAATCTAGCCATCAAATTGGAAAACTCCAAGTTCTAAACATGCTTAGAATGTAAAAAGGAAGAGAATGGAACAAACGAAATAGAAATCGTTCAACATTCGGCAAGGTGTACTTGCCTCTCTCTAATGGCTTGGGTTTGGTGGAAAAAAAAATAAATGATGGTGAATGAGGAGGGAGAGAGAAAAAGTGGCTTATATAACAAGCCCAAGCAATCTCCACCATTCATTCCTCTCTACTCAATCTAAGCCATACACCTCATCTCATAAAGAACCAACTAACCAAACCAAGTCAAAGTGGAATCGAACCAAATAAAACCAAATCCAAGTTAAACCAAGCCACGAAAATCCTATACTTCGGAAAATTTTTAGAATATCATGCAAATCGATAAATACGAAATATGGCTCAAATAAACACGTATCCGTATAAAATACCGATACAGTGAGACGGGTCTCACAACCCCCCCTCTAGAGTATTGTGCTTTACGATTTCGTTCCTATAATTGGTATCAGAGTGGGTGTTACAGGTAAAGCAAGGTAACAATGCAATTATTTATTCATTTTAACTAATTGTTATATAGATCACAGACAACACATGGCAACTATGAAATTCACAAGTGAAGGCCAGGCCATAAATAGACCTCCACTGTTTGATGGTATAAATTATATCTATTGGAAAACACGGATGAGTTTCTTTTTGAAATCACTTGACTTTGATTTATGGTCTATTGTTATTGATGGCTATCAAAAGCCACCTCGTATAAATGTTGATGGAGTTTTTGTTGAAAAACCCCATAACAGATATACAGAGGAAGAAAAGAAAAAGGCCATTCTTGACACACGTGCTATTAACGCTTTATTTTGTGCTTTAGACAGAACTGAATTTAATAGTGTATCTATCTGCACAACTACTAATGAAGTGTAGAAGCTTCTTGAAGTCACACATGAAAGCAGGACTCAAGTCAAAGAATCAAAGGTCAACAGACTTACTCAAGAGTATGAGGTGTTCAAGATGAAGCCCAACGAAACAGTTACTCAGATGTTCGAAAGATTCTTGGATATTGTAAATCCTTTGTCCTTCCTAGGCAAAGATTACAGTAACCATGAAAAGATTCGCAAACTCCTGCGAGCACTTACCAAGAACTGGATTCCAAAGGCTACTCCAATCATTGAAGGAAACGACCTCACAACTATGTCCCTCGAAGTACTCATGGGTAAGCTACTCACTCATGAACTGGAGCTACAAGATTTTGAAGAGCCTTTACCAAAGGAGAAGACGATCGCTTTCAAGGCTCAGCACAGAAAAGCTGATGAAGATGATTCAGATAGCAGTAAATCTGATGTTGAAGATCAAGCACTCCTAGCAAGGAAATTCAAAAGATTCATGAGATATGAGAAAAAGCTAAATAAAATAATAGCAGCAACAACTGGTATCAAAATGATGCTGTTTGCTATAGCTGCAAGAAGAAGGGACACATGAAGAAGGATTGTCCTACAAACTCATCATCAAGCAAGAAGAGCACCAGGTATGAGAAAGGGAACCTGAAGAGATCAACATCTCGGAAATATGCCAATACCAGCATATGGCATGAAAGTGAAGCCAGCGACTCAGAAGACGAACAATCAGAAGATGCTGCAAACGTATGCTTTATGGCATCCGATCAGGTACCTACTGAACCTGTAGTTGATAAATATGATGACTTCACCTTTGAGCAATTAGGAGATGCCTTCAGTGAACTGATAAGTGATTACAGAAAACTGCGTAGCAAATATCAGACCTCTAAGAAGGTACTCAAAGAGTACAAAGGTAAAATAGGAAGACTTACCGACCTACTAGCTGAGGTTAGAAATAATGTTAGTGAGTCTGGTGAGATTTCTTCTATTAAGCTCTTATTACACGAGACTACCAAGTCATCCGAAGAAAAAGACAAGGTTATTGACCAATTGAAAGAAGAACTTTCTAAAGAGAAGAAAAGTCTTCGATGTGCACAAATCAGAATGGAAGCACTCACTTCTTACTATACTAAGTTGTATGACACTTCCAAAAGATTGGAAATTAGGTTAGGAAAACAGCCTGAGACTGCTGCTTCCTACCCTAACACGTGTCACTTACCAAAAAATCAAAACATTCCCAAACCAAACACTGTCAGACCTAACCATATCAAACCTTTACCCCAAAAGGTTAAGCCCAAACAGGATTATAGGTATGCTTTCTTCTATACTAGAAAACCTAAACCTACCAACCATGCACACCACTCAGCTTTCAACACTCAACATGCTAAATATCATTATTGTGGCCTCGTTGGTCATATTTCACCTGCATGTAGAATCAGAAAGCTTGTTGATTTAAATATTTATGCATGGATACCAAAAGCTAACATTTCAGGACCCTACAAGAAATGGGTACCAAAAGTTTTATCTGCAAACTATTTTGTAGGTGGAACACCTTTCACATGCTAAAAGCAAATGGATTATCGACAGCGGTTGTTCACGGCATATGACAGGTGACGCTACATTATTTGTAACACTGTCGAAGAAGAAGAAGGAAGGTTATGTTTCCTTCGGTAATAACTTGAAAGGGTATATCATTGGTATTAGTGATGTTGGTAAGTCTCCCTATCC
Organism: Iris pallida; assembly: GCA_029216955.1. Classification (NCBI taxonomy): domain Eukaryota; kingdom Viridiplantae; phylum Streptophyta; class Magnoliopsida; order Asparagales; family Iridaceae; genus Iris; species Iris pallida. The sequence goes on from JANAVB010001399.1 coordinate 12,803,216, forward strand.
TGTGATTAAGGATGTCTGTCTGGTTACCGAGTTGAAACATAATCTACTCAGCATAAGTCATCTAGCTGATCATGGTTATGGCATCAACTTTGGCAAAGACAAATGTACTATAGTTGATAGCTCAACTGGTAGTACTATCTTTGAAGGTATCAGGGAAGACAACATATATGTTTTCTATTTGTTGGAAGAAACTAACGTTTCAGGTAGATGCTTAATAGCTAAAAGTGATGAGAGTCATCTGTGGCATATGAGACTCGGTCACACAAATATGGACACAATCTCAAGATTATCCACGAAGAAGCTAGTACGCGGTTTACCGGACATAACATTCAAAAAGGATTCGGTATGCAGCCAATGTGAAAAGAACAAAGCTACCAGATCCATATTCAAGTCAGTAAATGCAGTATATACTACTAGACCTCTACAATTGCTACATTTGGACTTATTTGGTCCTAGCAGGGTTGCTAGCCTCGGAGGTAAGCTATATGCTTTTATAATTGTAGATGATTACTCTAGATACACGTGGGTATACTTCTTGACACGCAAGAATAATGCATTATCCGAATTTGTCACCTTTTGCAAGAAAGTACAGAATGAAAAAGGTTTTATGATCACTCGTATTAGAAGCGATCATGGTGACGAATTCGAGAATGCAGAGTTTAAGCAATTTTGTGACACACACGATTTTGTACACGAGTTCTCCTATCCTAGGACTCCACAACAAAATGGAGTTGTGGAACGTAAGAACAGAACTCTATCCGAAATGGCCAGAGTAATGTTAAACAAGTTTAGTCTACCCAAATATTTCTGGGCTGAAGCTGTCAATACAGCTTGTTTTATTCTCAATAGAGTTCTAATTCGACCCAAATTGAAGAAGACTCCATTTGAATTATGGTTTGATAGAATTCTATCAGTTTCATATTTTAGAATATTTGGTTGTAAGTGCTTTATTCTTAATATAAAAGACAATTTGGGAAAGTTTGACGAAAAGGCCGATGAAGGTATATTTTTAGGTTATGCGGCCAAGAGCAAAGGATACAGAGTCTTCAACAAACGAACTATGATCATCGAAGAATCAATCAACGTCACCTTTGATGAATTGAATCAAATGACTATCGATGACATTGACGAAGATCTAATTGTACCAAGCTCAACACCAGCTGATTCTCAACCAAGCTCAGCACTATCTGATCCTCTTAGAGAAGATCCAGGAACCAGCTACCTTCAGAGTCTGTCGAAAAGATTAAAATTTATGGCTGATCATCCAAAGGATTTGGTAATTGGTGACATTACCAAAGGTGTAAGTACTCGTACATCCAGTAGAGATATTGTTTCTAGTGTTGCATTCATTTCACAGCTAGAACCCAAAACCATTGATAAAGCATGTAGTGATGATTTTTGGATAGATGCTATGTAAGAGGAATTAAACCAATTTGAACGAAATCAAGTTTGGAAACTTGTTCCCAAGCCTATTGATCATTCGGTCATTGGCACCTGTTGGGTATTCCGAAATAAACTCAATAAGAATGGTTTAGTGACTCGTAATAAGGCTTGACTCGTAGCTCAAGGATACAATCAGAAAGAAGGTATCGACTACGATGAGACTTATGCCCCAGTTGCGAGATTAGAATCCATTCGCATGTTATGTGCATTTGCATGTTTTTATAATTTCAAATTATTTCAAATGGATGTCAAGAGTACATTTTTAAATGGTTTTATAAAAGAAGAAGTTTTTGTAGTACAACCTCCAGGTTTTACAGATTTTAAAAACCCTGATCATGTTTTCAAGTTGAAGAAAGCTTTATATGGTTTAAAACAAGCCCCTCGTGCTTGGTATGATCGTCTAAGCTCTTTCCTACTTGACAACGGTTTTTCAAAAGGCAAGGTTGATACTACACTTTTTATTAAGTCTTTTAATGGTAAGCTTCTCTTAATACAAGTCTATGTTGATGATATTATATTTGGATCTACTGATGAATCTCTGTGTCAAGAATTCTCTAAGTGTATGCAGAATGTGTTTGAGATGAGCATGATGGGAGAGCTGAAATTCTTTCTCGGACTGCAAATTAAACAAACTGACAATGGGACATTCATAAATCAAGCCAAGTACACAAAAGATTTGCTAAAGAAGTTTGATCTGGACAATGTCAAACCTATTGGCACTCCGATGGCAACTTCAACAAAGCTTGATATTGATGAACAAGGCAAGCCTGTCGACACACATAAGTATCGAGGTATGATCGGTAGTTTACTTTATTTAACTGCTAGTCGTCCAGATATTATGTTTAGTGTTTGCCTGTGTGCACGTTTTCAAGCTAATCCAAAAGAATCACATCTGTGCGCAGTTAAGCGTATCTTTCGATACCTTAAGGGCACTTCTTCTGTTGGCTTATGGTATCCAAAAACTAAGTCCTTTGACCTTTTTGGTTATTTGGATGCAGATTTTGCTGGATACAAAGTTGATAGAAAAAGTACCAACGGCACATGTCATTTCTTAGGCAAGGCTTTAGTCTTATGGTTTAGTAAAAAGCAAAATTCTGTAGCCCTATCAACAACAGAGGTTGAGTATATTACCGCAGGACGTTGTTGCGCTCAAATTTTGTGGATGAAACAAACCTTATAAGACTATGATTTATTTTACACACACATTCCCATTTTCTGTGATAACACGAGCACAATTAATTTGACTAAGAATCCAGTATGTCACTCTCGTACTAAGCATATCGAGATTCGACATCATTTTCTTAGAGATCATCATCAGAATGGAGATATTGACCTTGTATACATAGACACTGAGAATCAATTAGCTGACATCTTCACAAAACCTCTAGCAGAAGATCGTTTCAATTATTTACGTCGAGAATTAGGAATTTTGGACGTCAATAATGTTAATTAATTTTGTTTTATGATTATATTTCAATACGCAAAAACTGTGTTAGAGACAAGCCAATAAAGAGTCTGTCTGTCACCACAACTACGGTTGAAGCGATGCGGTACTTAAGAGTTCCCCGGTGAACCTCCGCCAGCTGGGACAGTACTCCTACAGCTAATCTGAGACAGTCGCTGTGTAACGATATTTAATCTATAAAATACTATTAATTATATTAATTGAAGGTTGAAATTACTAATCTTTGAATTAAATTTTTGAAATGAGTCAAGGATGATGAGGAGATGTGATGATGATATATTAGCTAATTTTTGAGACTTAGCTATTGACTACTGTACACTTGGAAATGCTCCGACATTCCAAGTTTCTGTCTTTTTAGCTTTTTATTATCAGACTTGTATTGGATATTTTTTTTATGTCTCTTGCACATCATTTTATCTTTATAGGATGCGTAGTTTATTTTTTACATCAGTTTATTTATTTATCTCTAGCATCTTTATCTGCTTCTATATTATAAACTGCCAGAGACAAATACATGCCTGTGATGTCATTCTATTTTTCTTACTGTTTCTACCATTTGTAATTATTATTTTTTTGTGTTTCTTCACTGTTTGTTACTTATGCATTGATTGCGGGGGAGCTTTCTATTTTGTAATTATTTTGCTAAGTGACAACGGGGGAGAAATAGGATCTAACATTCTATTGAGATAATGCAGGACATGAACGGACATGAACAATTATACTATTTTTGATTTTATTCCAAGCTTAGATGTTATATCATTCATAGTTTGTCAATTATCAAAATGGGGGAGATTGTTGGCCCATTGGTCATATGGTCAAACTGATTTTAATAATTGATCAAACTATGTCTCGATATATGATGCTAATCAGGATATCTTGGACTCTTGGACATGATCAAGCACGGCTATCTACTCAGTTCTAGACCGAAGCGATGTTTGCCTGTTCGAGTCTGTATTTCTTTGAGCAATATATTTTTTATTTTATTGAGTCTAGAAATACGTTATACACCGAGTCGTACTGGCAAATAGGCTATTCTAAAATGATTTCAAAATGTTTTTAAAATGTCCTTAGTTTTGAAAAATATTCGTATTAACAAAAGCTTCAAAAAGGTTTTCAAAAAGGTTTTCAAAATTTCCCAAAAACTAATTTTAAAATCCTAACCTAACCTGACAGAACTCGGCCAGAGGTCAGCCAGAGTTCGGTTAGTGGCTATTTTGCTTTTGAATTCCTTTAAACTTGGTCCTCCTGCAGTTGCAGATTTGACCGAGATTTGCTCATCGAGTTCTGCCCGAATTCTGCCAAAATTCTGTCATTGGAACTCCTATAAATAGAGAAGGATTTTGATCATTTTAACTCACTCATTCACTTTCAATCTTCTCTCTACTAAAAGCTTTCAGTCTTCCAAAGAGTTTTCTCGATCTTTAATTTTCAGATCCCAAGCCAGTTACAATCCTCTAGTCGATTTGCCATTACGGTACGGTCTAGAAGTTTCTGAGTGATTGTAATCAGAAGGCTTGATAGAAGAATACCTCTTCACAATTGAAGTTGAACGAGTTCTTTGTATCAAAGCTCGCGTTGTAGAAGTTGCAAGGACTTCGTAAGAAAACTTGCGGTTTTGCCAATAGTGGATTCAACTGGTAGCAAGAGTTCTACCGACTGGACTAGTCCTCAACAGAGGGAAACCAGTATACATCGCTGTCTTTGCGTTTTCTTTCTTATCTCTGTCTTTACATTATTTAGTTGTGATTATTATTCTGTGATCTTGCTGCTAACAATTTTTAATTAGCATTATTCCGCTGCCAACTATATTCACCCCTCCTCTAGAGTATTGTGCTTTACGATTTCGTTCCTACAGTTATGGCCACATAGGCTTTCTTCATGCGGCTGGAAGTCTCAACCGTATGAGTTTTCTCCATACGGCTGGAAGTTCTGGCCATATGGATATTCTTCATGCGGCTGGCTGTTTCGGTCGCATGAGCATCATATATGCGGCTGGCAGTCTTGGCCGCATGAGTGTTTGGCTTCTTCTTGAAGTACATAGAATCACTCTTTGTCCCTGCAAGTCCAGCATCGTAGTGCTTTCCTCTACCGGACTTGGAGACAGCAGAGTCCTCTATTGCTTGAAGTGGGGCCGCATGAGAGTCGCCTTCGCCGTCTTGGGCAGCAGAGAGTACTCCGTCTAGGGCCTGGGGAGGAGCAAATGATTTTGGCCTCCACTCCCTGCGAGCCTTCTTTGTGCGGGTTTGCTTCTGGACCGGGCCAGCGCTTCCGTCGGAGAGCATTTCTTCAAATGCCTGTTAGTCGAAGCGGACGACCATCTTCTATTGCGTGGAGCAAAGTTTGGCTGCATCCGATTGCGTCACCAACTTCTCAGCCGTGGAGAAGTTTGTCCCCAGCAGAGTCGTCATCGTGTTTGCCATTGATTATAAAAGTACAGAACAATTTATATAGGAGGACTGAACTTAGACTCACAATACAAACTCGCTCGTACAAAGAAAGCCTAGGGACAAAAACCTAGGTACAGCAATCTAAGTACAATTGTTTATTTTAGATTCTGGAGGGTGACGATAGAGGCTCGGGAAAGCGACGGTAGCTCTGTCTTACTCCTTGGACGATCGGGTGCAGCCTTGGCTCTGGAGAAGAACTGCTTGGCATTGATAAAAAAATGCTCTCCTTATTCTCTCTGTATATCCTCCTCCGTCCTTTCGATCTCTGTATATTCTCTCTCTGATTCTCTGGATCTTCGGATCCTCGACAAGGGAATGGCACCTTGCTATTTATAAGAGTGGGGGGCATCATTAGGGTTGCAATGATTGCCTATTCTCAAAATTCGATGGCCTAAAAGTTAATTAATCTGGGCCGTCCATCTCGAATATAATAGATTTAAGCAATTAATGTGATTGCATTAAATCTCTGTGGGCAATAAATGTTGATTGCCATGAATATTCGCGACTTGTAATGGCCTGCCACGTGTCCAATTTGCTTGATTTGATCTGATCTGGGCAATTATGGTGATTGCAACAAATCTGATTTTGTCAGGATTCGTAATCAGCCATAGTTCCCAGGGGGGTAAGACTGCCACGTGTCTCGATTATCATGAAGAGCATCACATGTCTCGGCTGGTCTGTCTTGGCAGAGCCGCATATGAACGGACCGTATGAGGATGAGCGGCCGCATGGAGATGGGCAGCCGCATGAGGATGAACAGCCGCATGAGGATGAACAGCCGCATAAAGATAGGTAGCCGTATAACGGATGCAGCCGCATGAAGATGGGCGACCGCATGAAGTGGGCGGCTGCATAAACGCAGCAGCCGCATGCCTCGAGATTCGATAGATTCCGCCAGCTGTGAGAAGATTTTCTTCTCTTCCCTAGGAACACGCCATTATGTCAGTCATTATTGCGCATTTATGTCAGAGCTGTCATTTGTTAGAGCTGTCAGCCGTCAGGGCATTAAATGCAGCAAAAGACGAAGGGAAGAGCTGTTGAAGGCCACGTGGCTACTCTCTCGGCCGCAAGGAATTATTCGAGCCGCATAGACTCTTGAGCCGCATGGACCCCTGAGCCACATGGGCTCTCTGAGCCGCATGGGGATCCTTGGCCGCATGGACCTTTTATTATTCTTTTCCATGCTTCTACAGTTTGGTTTGCATTGGACTACCCTTAGCTAACCTCCACCCTCAACACAACATACCCTTCCTCATTAAACCCCACCTAACTTTTCTCTCTTCTCGTTAATCTTCCATTACTTTCTCCATCTTCTTCTTCCTTCCTCCACACAACACCCAACCTCCATAGGCAAGTGCACCTTGCCACCAAATAGGAACCCTATTTTATTTGTCCATTAGTTAGATTAGGCCATGGTGAACCACATTAGAACTTGGCATTTTGTGATTTGGAGTTTTCATTTTTCTAGATCTAAGTTTTACCTATTTTTAGATTTCTTGGTTTTGATCTATTAAACTTAGATTTTTGCTTGTTTTGGAGGCTTCCATGTGGTAGAGAATTCAATTTTACACAAGATAGAACTTTGAAAATGTAAATTTGGTTTTGTTTTGGCCAAGTTATGAGATTTGGAGTTTTTGGTGTTCTTGGGATTCTCCTCTCAGCTTGCTGGAGAAGAAGACCTCGGCCAGCGCTCTTTAGCGCTGGGCTGAACCGCGCCAGTCTCCTCGGCCAGCGCTCTTTAGCGCTGGGCAGAACCGCGCCAGTCTCCTCGGCCAGCGCTCTTTAGTGCTGGGCTGGATCGCGCCAGTCTCCTTGGCCAGCGCTCTTTAGCGCTGGGCTGGACCGTGCCAGCGCCTTTGACCCCAGCGCAGCTCAACCCCAGCACAGCTTAACCCCTGCGCAGCTCAACCCCAGTCCAGCTCAACCCCAGCGCAGCTTAACTCCATCGCAGCTCAACCCCAGCACAGCTCGACCCCAGCGCAAACCGACCCCAGCACAACCTGACCCGACCCCAGCGCAAACCGACCCCAGCATAAACCTGACCCGACCCCAGCGCAAACCGACCCCAGCGCAACCTGACCCGACCCCTACTTGTCCATGTGGATTGGAGTTCTGAGATCTTGTTTCACAAAACACGACTGTCTTGGCCCAACACGACCTGGCACGGTTTTCGATGATTTGCTTATGACTAGTACGGTTTTCGTGATTTCTGTGATTTATGATCCTAGTACTTTCTAGTCTTCTTAGTAGTGACCCTATGGTGTGCGCTCTTAACTTGTAACTTATGATTCATAATTAATCTCTGTAACAGGATAACTTGATAGTGGCCCATGGCGGCACACTCCTGACTTGTAACTTGACTTGATGCTGTTGCGATGGCTAACTTGACTCATAGAATCAACTCTGACGTCGTAGGTGTTCATTCTTGCTGCTTCGTGCAATCCACTTGTCTTGTCTTGTCTTGCATCATGTCTAGGACGTGACTCCCTGGTTACCACGGTCAGGGATTCGTACTGAATATGGATTAGGTTAACGACTAGATCAAACTATAGTCCATAGAGAATTTCCAGTCACAGGCGATCTCGTTATCTGGGCGCTTTAATGGACTTGTAGCCTGCCGACGAGTAGGGCACATTTCCAGCACACTGTCATGTGTTGCACCCTCTAAGTCACCTAAGGGTACATTGTCTCCCGGGCGATGTACCCAATAATACTCTCAACCCGCGAAAGGATAACTGGATAGTCTGCAGGGCTTGGGACTGGAAATTTCTTATTTGCATCTTGTTTAGTAATTAGGCATATGATAACCCTAGTTAGTTAAGTAGTAAGCCGTAGTATTTGCTTGGCCGTTTGTGAATGGATGGTGTCCAGCCCTGTCTAAGTCTCGTCTAATCACAGTACCTGGTTTCCCCTGAGCATGTTTGTTTTACTTATCTTTAACAATAAATGGGTAGAGACCAGGTGCTATTCAGGCGAAGGGTACAATCCCGGTCCTTATTTGGTTCTGGGTTGTAACCTGGCTCCCGGAATGGTTCCACGTCCCTAGTCATTTATTCTCCTGTTGTACTCTTTATTACTTGTACTTTTCTTCTATTTCCTTACGATTTGATATGCTGGCTTTAGTTCTTATTTCATGACCTCCTTTGTGGCACTTGCTGTTCATGGGGTTTGACCCAGCTGGTTTTGTGTGGTCAGATTTTGGAGCAGCTCCCGAGGATCTACCGAATCTCCAGTCCAATGGTGACAACTAGACGGAACCCGGGCTACGAGTGGGTTTCCCTTTTTGATTCGCTCACTACATCGTAAAATTATTCTTTTGAGGCGTTTAGCTGACGAGCACCTGTTAGCTCGATGCATATTTACTTACTGTCTGCCTTCGGGCTGTAACATGATTAACAAATCCTAGGGTTGATCATGTATGACTGAACTCTTGCTAGTCTTGACATTTTGTACGACTAGCTTCATGATCATCCAATATGTAATGTATGGGACGCCTTGCTATTATATATTTGGTGCTCTGACATCTTGTAACTATTATTACTTGCTTGAGATTGAGACAATAGGTTTGACCTTAAGAGACTGTTGGCTTGTAGTAAACCCTCATATATCTAGACAGCCGTGATCGTATAGCGAGGTGGATTCCATTTCAATATACGTAGCTGGCTATGTACGCCCCCGCTCTCCAGTATTCTAGTTCTGGGGCGTTACATGGTTTAAGTGGTGGCCCATGCAGGTTTTGTAAATCAAGATACGTGAGGGTTTACCGGATAGATGTCTCAATCAGTACTCGTCCTTGATCTCTGTTTATATCCTCTGAATCCCTGGATTCTTGTCCTGATCACGTGCTTGTATCATTGATCTATCATGGTCCTTCCTTATTGTTCCCTATGTCGTCTTCTTCAGTGACATTGTTCCTGGACCTGCCAATCAGCGAGGCAGAGCACCTTCCGTGGACCAGCCGCAACCCGGAGATCAAGCCCAGTATTCTGGAGTAGCCTCCAGAGTTGTACCTACTGGAGAAGACCAACCAGTTCAGCCCGTCCAGCCTGTAGAGCCAGATGATGGCACCTTGGTAGGTCTCATCAGGACCTTGATAGCTTTCCAGGATCGTCGGGGCGATGCCCTGCATCAGACAGTTCAAGATGCTTTGAACAGAGGTGGTCAGCAAGGGAACCAGGCGGCGAACAGCTTCAAGTGCTTGAACCCTCCATTCTTCGACGGCAGCGAAGATGCGATTGTCGCGGACGCTTGGCTTCAGGATACCGAGGTAGTTCTGGAAGCAGCTAGGACACCTGAGAATGAGAAAGTGGCGGTGGTACGCCTACAGTTGCTGGACTTAGCTCGCAGTTGGTGGGCGGCACAGGCCGTGGGATTAGCGGCGCCGGTTACCTGGGCGATGTTTAGAGAAAGATTCCAGACGAAGTATTTTGATGCTGTAGCTCGGTACGATCTGCAGACGAGGTTTACCAACTTGAAGCAAGGAGGCAGGACGGTCGATGGTTATGCATCTGAGTTTTCTAGACTCAGTAGGTTTCCACCACCTTGGTCGCAACCGAGTTTGATAGGGCCCAGCGGTTCCAGTAGGGGCTGCATTTGGAGATCTTGTTGGCAGTTGAGCAGTTCGAGCACCAGACGTTCGATGCAGTATTGAGGGCAGCTAGGAGGCACGAGTACACCTCCTAGAGGATCGTAGATAGGATCGGAGGTAGGAAGCGGTCCGACAATCAGATGCACCAATCATCAGCTCCAGCCCCGGCAGCAAAGGGTTTGACCATTGGAACTCCGAGGCGGGCGACCTCAGTGATGTCGGTTCAACATTAAACCCTGACGTACCCGCAGCAGCAGAAGCAGAAGCAGACTTCCGCGATGGGATGTTTCCATTGCGGGAAGCCAGGGCACGTGGTGGCAGATTGTCGCATGGCACAGGGATTGTGCCTGGCTTATGGAGCGACAGATCACAAGATAGGAACCTGCCCGAATAGGGGTAGTTCGTCCTCTTCCAACCTAACCAGTCCATCGGTTAGGGGACCAGCACCTATGCAGCAGCAGCAGTACCCGAGGCCATTGTTGCCTCAGGCCCAGGCATTTCAGCAGCAGTACACCCAGGCTCAAGTACAGAACAGGCAGAGAGGTTTCCCGCAGAGGGGACCCACAGCCAGAGGACAAGGTCAGGCAATGATGATGACTATGGAAGAAGAGATTGCACCAGGTGAAGTAGTGGCAGGTACTATTCTCGTCAACTCCTCTCCAGCATCAGTATTATTTAATTCTGGTGTATCGCATTTATTCATGTCTGCACGATTTGCAACACGGATAGGATTGGAGCCCGAGTCATTATCAGTGAGGCTCAATATACTAACTGGAAATGGTCTTGTGGGAGTAGATCGAGTGTTTTCCTCGTGTCGGATCGTAGTTAGCGGTAGAGAGTTCCCCGCTAGATTTATAGAGTTTCCTATGGCAGACTATGATGTAGTCTTAGGCATAGATTGGTTGAGGAACCAGTATGCTAGAATAGACTGCCACATTGGCAGGGTTGTTTTCAGCATTCCAGGCGAGCCAGAGTTTTTATTTTCTAGAGGCGCAGTGGATCTATCTCCCCCAGTATTGCAGATGGCAGTAGCAGCAGTACAGTTACCCCAGATAGTTAAAGAGTTTCCAGATGTCTTTCCAGAAGAGCTTCCAGGGATGTCGCCAGAGCGGGAGATAGAGTTCACTATAGACTTGATCCCCGGGACGGCACCAGTATCAGAGCGAGTCTACAGGATGGCACCTTCAGAGTTGGAGATTTTGTACAAGATGATTGAAGAACTGAGAACCAAGGGATTCATTAGTGCAAGTAGATCGCCTTGGGGAGCCCCGATGCTTCTTGTGAAGAAGAAGGATGGTACGTCCAGGTTATGTGTAGATTATTGTACCTTGAACTCGATGACAATCAAGAACAGATACCCTCTCCCGAGGATAGATGACTTGTTTGATCAACTCAAGGGGGCTTTAGTGTTCTCGAAGATAGACTTGCGATCAGGATACCACCAGATCAGGATCAGAGAGCAGGACATTCCAAAGACAGCGTTCAGATCAAGGCATGGGCATTGGGAGTTTATTGTTATGCCATTCGGAGCAACCAATGCGCCAGCCGTATTCATGGACCTCATGAATCGTATTTTCATGCCTTACTTGGATCAGTTCGTGATCGTGTTCCTAGATGACATCCTGGTCTACAGCAAGAGCGAAGCAGAGCACGAGCAGCATCTCAGAATCGTCCTTCAGACGCTTAGAGAGCATCAGTTTTACGCCAAGTTCAGTAAATACGAGTTCTGGCTCGATCGCATTTCATACTTGGGTCACATCATTACCCGAGGAGGAGTGGAAGTGGATCCCCAGAAGATTGTGGCTATCGAGACATGGCCAGTACCTAGTTCAGTGGCAGAGGTTCGCAGCTTCCTTGGATTGGCCGGCTACTACCGGCGATTTGTTTCAGATTTTACAAGGATTTCGGCACCGATGACCTAGTTGACCCGCAAGGATGTGCCGTTCGCATGGACATCAGAGTGCCAGGAATCATTTGAGAAGTTGAAGTGAGGTTTGGTAACGGCTCCCATTCTCACACTTCCAGATGGGACCGGAGGATTCACAGTTTATTGCGACGCTTCAGGGAGAGGATTGGGGCGTGTCTTGATACAGCATGGGAAGGTAATAGCTTATACATCATGTCAACTTCGTGATCATGAGAAGAATTACCCGACCCACGACTCAGAACTAGCGGCAGTAGTGTTTGCGCTTAAGCTTTGGCGGCACTACTTGTACGGGGACATAGTAGAGATATTTACTGATCACAAGAGCCTGAAGTATGTTTTCACCCAAAAGGACCTTAACATGCGGCAGAGAAGGTGGCTCGAGCTACTGGTGGACTATAATATAGATTTGCAGTATCATCCAGGGAAGGCCAACGTTGTAGCAGATGCGTTGAGCAGGAGAGCCGGAGTTTATTTCCTAACGGCACAACCAGAGTTATTAGCAGATCTTCAGAATATAGGAGTTGAAGTGGTTCTTCCTACCAACGTGGCGTTGATGGCCAGTCTACAGGTTCAGTCCAGCATAGTTAAGAGGATCCGAAGGGCGCAGTCTACAGATTCCAAGATTCAGCGACTCAGAGCAGAGTGTGAGGCAGGAAGAAGGTCAGAGTTGTACATTCATGAAGATGGTACACTTCAACACGGTACTCGTCTTTGTGTACCGAGTGGAGATATCAGACAGGAGGTCATGGCAGAAGCTCACAGTTCACAGTATTCTATTCATCCCGGTGGTACGAAGATGTACCGTGATATTCGTCAGCACTTCTGGTGGAATGGCATGAAAAGGAAGATAGACCGGTTTGTCTCTCGGTGTTTGGTTTGCCAGCAGGTTAAAGCTGAACATCAGAGGCCCGCTGGACTTCTTCAGTCCTTGCCGATTCCAGAATGGAAGTGGGAGCATGTGACCATAGATTTTGTGACTGGATTGCTTAGATCCCCAACTGGTCGAGATGCTATTTGGGTTATAGTTGACAGGCTCACGAAGGTAGCTCACTTCCTCCAGTTCAGAGTTGGTCAGTCGACGGCTCAGCTAGCAGAGATGTACCTCAGGCAGATTGTCAGGCTTCACGGTGTGCCCGTTAGTATCACCTCGGACAGAGATTCTAGATTTACGTCGTACTTTTGGCATAGCCTGCAAGAGAGTTTGGGAACTCACCTTCAGTTTAGCTCAGCTTATCATCCGCAGACAGATGGTTAGTTAGAGCGTACAATCCAGACTCATGAAGATATGTTGAGATCTTGTACCCTTGACTTCGGTGGTTCATGGGAGGATCACCTGCACCTGGTAGAATTCTCCTACAATAATAGTTTCCAGGCCAGTATTCAGATGGCCCTGTTCGAGGCACTGTATGGTAGGAAGTGCAGATCCCCGTTAGCCTAGGATGATGTTGGAGAGAGGCAGATGCTTGGTCCAGAAATGATTGCCCAGACAGTTGAAGTGGTCAGAAGAGTCAGAGATCGTCTTCGAGTGGCCCAAGATTGCCAGCGACATTGGGCCGATGCTCATCGACATCCCTTAGAGTTTGCTATCGGCGACCATATATTCCTTAGGATCTCGCCTAACCGTGGCGTCATTCGCTTTGGCGTACGGGAAAAGCTTAGTCCTAGGTATATAGGACCGTTCGATATCCTGGAGCGAGTAGTAGATGTATCCTATCGTCTCGCTCTTCCGCCGTCGCTAAGTGAGGTGCATGATGTATTCCATGTGTCCCAATTATGATGGTACATCCCGGACCCGAGTCATATCCTGGACCATTCAGAATTGGTTGTTGGTACCGACCTTTCGTATGAGGAGAGGCCCGTGTCTATATTAGACCGGAGAGAAAAGATACTCAAGAACAAGACTATTAGCTTAGTCCGTGTTGCTTGGGGTCATCACTCTCTAGGTGAGTCAACGTGGGAGCGTGAGGACGACATCCGATCGCGATACCCCGACTTGTTTGACTCGTAAGGTATAATATCTTCCTTATGCCTTATGCTTTCCATCCCTTGCTTGCATATATGATTGGTTGAATGTTTGCTTAGTGTGGCTTATTTGTGGATAGTATAGCGGGCTCTTACATCTCTAAGCATCTTGATTTAAATTTCGAGGACGAAATTCTTTTAATGTGGGTAGAGTTGTAATGCCCGTATTTCGGAATACGTATTTTAATTAGGCTTATATATGTATTTCGGACCTGTATTTTATTTTCTCGGATTCTGGCCTGTAATTATATTTTTGCTCGACTTGCGGATTTTGGTTTTCTCGTAAATTGGGTTCTTGGACCTGGCGTGGTTTTATTCTTTGTGGAGAAAGATTTGGTTTTGTTTGGTTTGCATTGGACTACCTTAGCTAACCTCCACCCTCAACACAACATACCCTCCCTTATTAAACCCCACCTAACTTTTCTCTCTCCTTATTACTCTTCCATTATTTTTTCCATCTTCTTCTTCCTTCCTCCACACAACACCCAACCTCCATAGGAAAGTGCACCTAGCCACCAAATAGGAACCCTATTTTATTTGTCTATTAGTTAGATTAGGCCATGGTGAACCACATTAGAACTTGGCATTTTAGGATTTGGAGTTTCCATTTTTCTAGATCTAAGTTTTACCCATTTTCGGATTTCTTGGTTTTGATCTATTAAACTTAGATTTTTGCTTGTTTTGGAGGCTTCCATGTGGTAGAGAATTAAATTTTACACAAGATAGAACTTTGAAAATCTAAATTTGGTTTTATTTTGGCTAAGTTATGAGATTTGGAGTTTTTGGTGTTCTCGGGATTCTCCTCTCAGCTTGCTGGAGAAGAAGACCTCGGCCAGCGCTCTTTAGCACTGGGCTGAACCGCGCTAGTCTCCTCGGCCAGCGCTCTTTAGCGTTGGGCTGAACCGCGCCAGTCTCCTAAGGCAGCGCTCTTTAGCACTGGACTGGACCGCGCCAGTCTCCTCGGCCAGTGCTATCTAGCGCTGGGCTGGACCGCGCTAGCGCCTTTGACCCCAGCGCAGCTCAACCCCAGCGAAGCTCAACCCCAGCCCAGCTTAACCCCAGCGCAGCTCAACCCCAGCGCAGCTCGACCCCAGCGTAAACGAAACCCAGCGCAACCTGACCCGACCCCAGGAACCCCAGCGCAACCTACTTATCCATGATGGTTTGGTTTTATTTTCCTTGGGCTTGGCTTCTCTTTTGTGGATTGGAGTTCTGAGATCTTGTTTCACACAACACGACTGTCTTGGCCCAACACAACCTGGCACAGTTTTCGATGATTTGCTTATGACTAGTACGGTTTTTGTGATTTCTGTGATTTATGATCCTAGTACTTTCTGGTCTTCTTAGTAGTGACCCTATGGTGTGCGCTCTTAACTTGTAACTTGTGATTCATAATTAATCTCTGTAACAGGATAACTTGATAGTGGCCCATGGTGGCGCACTCCTGACTTGTAACTTGACTTGATGCTGTTGTGATGGCTAACTTGACTCATAGAATCAACTCTGACACCGTGGGTGTTCATTCTTGCTGCTTCGTACAATCCACTTGTCTTATCTTGCATCATGTCTAGGACGTGACTCCCTGGTTACCACGGTCAGGGATTCGTACTGAATATGGATTAGGTTAACGACTAGATCAAACTATAGTCCATGGAGAATTTCCAGTCACAGGCGATCTCGTTATCTGGGCGCTTTAATGGACTTGTAGCCTGCCGACGAGTAGGGCACATTTCCAGCACACTGTCATGTGTTGCACCCTCTAAGTCACCTAAGGGTACATTGTCTCCCGGGCGATGTACCCAACCATACTCTCAATCCGCGGAAGGATAACTGCATAGTCTATAGGGCTTGGGACTAAAAATTTCTTATTTGCATCTTGTTTAGTAATTAGGTATATGATAACCCTAGTTAGTTAAGTAGTAAGCCGTTGTATTTGCTTGGCCGCTTGTGAATGGATGGTGTCCAGCCCTGTCTAAGTCTCGTCTAGTCACAGTACCTGGTTTTCCTTGAGCATGTTTGTTTTACTTATCTTTAACAATAAATGGGTAGAGACCAGGTGCTATTCAGGCGAAGGGTACAACCCCGGTCCTTATTTGGTTAAGGGTTGTAACCTGGCTCCTGGAATGGTTCCACGTCCCTAGTCGTTTATTCTCCTGTTGTACTCTTTATTACTTGTACTTTTCTTCTATTTCCTTACGATTTGATATGCTGGCTTTCGTTCTTATTTCGTGGCCTCCTTTTTGGCACTTGCTCTTCCTGGGGTTTGACCCAGCTAGTTTTGTGTGGCCAGATTTTAGAGCAGCTCCCGAGGATCTACCGAATCTCCAGTCCAATAGTGACAATTAGACGGAACCCGGGCTACGAGTGGGTTTCCCTTTTTGATTCGCTCACTACATTGTAAAATTATTCTTTTGAGGCGTTTAGCCGACGAGCACCTGTTAGCTCGATGCATATTTACTTACTGTCTGCCTACGGGCTGTAACATGATTAACAAATCCTAGGGTTGATCATGTATGACTGAACTCTTGCTAGTCTTGACATTTTGTACGACTAGCTTCATGATCATCCAATATGTAATGTATGGGACGCCTTGCTATTATATATTTGGTGCTTTGACATCTTGTAACTATTATTACTTGCTTGAGATTGAGACAATAGGTATGACCTTAAGAGACTGTTGGCTTGTAGTAAACCCTCATATATCTAGACAGCCGTGACCGTATAGCGAGGTGGATTCCATTTCAATATACGTAGCTGGCTATGTACGCCCCCGCTCTCCAGTATTCTGGTTCTGGGGCGTTACATCTGGTGTTCACCATCTGGCTGGAAAAAAGGTAGATCCTCAGGTGCTTCTCCAAAATCTGGCTATACAAAAACAGCTAGATCAGACCCCAGAAAGAACAAGTGCCATAAGAGAGGCTCCACTTAGGACTAAAACCAGCATATAAAGAATAGAAAAACTGATAAAAGATCATAATTAAATAAAATAAAAGACATGCTTTAAAGATTATACTAGCTTACATAAAGAATTCAATAGGTGAAATATTGTAAACTCCTAAATTCATTCGGAGTTTTTAGTCTTACTTAATGTATTTTTACACTATTTTAAATTTATGGATTTTAAAATTGTACATTTATAGTAATATTTTGGTAACAAGCTATGTTATATATATACAAAAATAGGATTTTATATGTTTATGCACTAAATAAGTTCAGAAAATATTCAAATTTATTATAAAATTTTACTATAATTATTTTATAATTTTCAGGATTGATTACAATATATATATATATATATATATATATATATATATATATAAATTATCTTTAATAAATGTTTTTGCTTATATTGATAGTAAAAAATTATTACTACATTAAATATAGCTGGTAGTTTTATGGCTCAGATTATTTACTAAAATATTTTAGACATATTTCTATGAATATTACAAATTTTTATTAGTTTATTTAGATTTTATTTAGTGTGTGTATAGATAGATGAAGATATGTAAATAGATATGAGTAAATGAGAAAAAAAATCCCAGGTGAACAATACCTACGGAGGGGGGGCACTGTTCACCCGAGCCCTCCCGTAACTTCAAGCCCGACCCCATGTTGTGCATATATGTCAAAAAAAAAACGAAAAGAAAACCCTACCAAACCCAAAACCAACCCATGAGGAAGCAGAGCCACCCCACGACCCCGATCCCGAGGTGGCCACGCGCCACCAGCACCGCGATCGCGGCAATGGCCGGACGGCGGTAGGTCTCGCGCACAGTGCGCACGGCACGGAGCAAACTGCGGCAGTCGCAGCAACAACCCTGACTTCGCGGGTATGCCACTTTCTCTACGGTTTGTCGTTTCGCGTACCGTCTTCACAAGTACGTAGATAACCTAACCGAGTTCGATTTCCTTCAATTAGTTTATTTTAATACGCAATGTATGCGACGAAAAACGAGTTCCAAAATCAAAAAAAATCTTAATTTTCGGATGATAGAAATTGTCCCGACTAGCCATGTTTACGGTCGAATTACGACCAGGATATTATAAAATTTAGAAATCTACCTAAATAGACTTTTAGAAAACCTGAACAAGATCTAAACCCTATTTTTAGTTTAATTTCTAGAGGTTTATTTTTTGGTTAAAATTAATTTCAAAATAAAGAAAAATCTGATTTCAAAACATTGAAAAACCCCGATACGACGTGCTTTCCACCAAACCGGATGACATGGTCACGAACTGAAAACATTGAAAGGTGTGTATCGACTTCGGGATGTGTGGGCTTTAACGAAATTCAAATTGGTTGCGTGTGCGCGACGAATTTGACGCGTATCCGTCGAAATTCACCGTATAGGCCTCTTTGCAAATTTCCTAATTACTTTGTGCACGTTCGTCGAATCGAAACAAAACTTACGCTAGCAGGACCGTATCATTTTTCTGGTCCTGTATGCCAAGTTTGGTCCGCTTCTGAGAATGTCGACTGGAACGCCTATTTGGCGGGCCCGCGACTCGCTCCAACGGGCAATTTTGTGCACGGCTCACCGGAATCCAATTTTGGACATACGGTTGGGTTCATCTCCTCAAAGTGGACCCGCAGACATATAGTTTTGTGATTTTAGAGATCGTAGGTTCTGGAACGCATTTTGGTGAAAAAATGGGTCCAACGGCAGACATCGTTTTGATCCAAAATTACAATTTTGCCCCTGTTCCAGAATTAGACTTTTGGACAGGCATTTCCTACACATATCTGTTATTCCAAACATGTTCGTGATGTTTATTTCAGCATCCGAGGACGTATTCGTGATTTGGCTTTCATCGCTTCACTATTCTGACGGTTCGAGCTATCGGACGTCACCCTTTTTGCACACAACGTCAGACAAGATACCTTGCCATATTTACTGCTTATATTTAGTCTGCATTTTATTATAGAATATCACTGTTTACTTATTTCCAGTTCTTGTAGCTGTACCATTATTATAGTTCCTGATTTATTGCCTGCACAGTGATATTAGCTTTATTTTACTTATTATCCTTTGATTGCATGTGGAACTAGAGTTAAGGGACTACCATCTGTAGTGTATTGCATAAACTTGACATAGTTGAACCACAAGGTGTGTGTGAGTTGAGTAGCATGTAGAGGCACTTGCGTGATGGCTGATCACCTGTGCACATACGTTAGGGCTAACTGCTAATAGAGGCCTGTAAGGAGACTTGGCAGTTAGTAGAGGTATAGGAGTCATGGATGTGACTCTACTAGGCGTTGGGTAGGAAGAACAGTTCCTTAACGTATGGGCCACGTATGCACTTTCCTATTATTGTCGGTTATTTTTGCTAGAGATACGATCCTGGATCCTGATACCTGATTTCCTGCTTGCCTCTGAAATTCGATGAATGTTATGCTATGAGGTCCCTGGTATCCTGGTGGGACCATACCTGAGTTTTCTGCCCCTGTAGCCAGAATGCCCATGCATTGAAGGTTTGTTCTTAACTGCATGAACACGGTAGAATGGTTAGTTTACCTTAGTCAATGTCATGTCACCCCCACTAGTAGCTTGGGACAATGTCGTATCGCGGAATAGTGTGCTACCCCTTGTCCTTGTTTGGTTGTAGGGGTAGTCCACTGTTTCGATGATGAGATATTGGTTCTTGTTACGAATGAGGCTATTTTACTTTACTTGTGATTGATGACATATTATATATATTTGGTTATGTGACATGTTCTTTATGTATCTTGTTACATCCTTCTGAGAACCTGGTGAATTCTATAGGTGTGCGCTTTTGTGACTTTTCACAGGTGTTAGCCAAGGCCGTGATCTTCTCCATTCCTTCGAAGATGATTGCCCCTGGTTCGTCTTGTCATTTTTATCTATCATTTTCTTGTATATTTCTCTCTTTTAAAATAGTTGGAAGTGGATTTGTCTCTGCCCAACTATATATGTAAATGACAAATTTCATAGTTAATTTATATTATTATTCTCGTATTTGGGGGATGGGATTTAGTTGTCTTGGTTTACTGCATTTTACAGCTTATGGATACATACGAGAGTTCTATATATTGGGGTATTCTTCGTATGTATGCAGCTGGCATGTCTACGTACCTAGTCCTAATTATTTTAGGATTGGGGTGTTATATATTTTTATGGTGGCCCATGCAGGTCAAGTTTATCACTTCGGATACGTCACTGTACCGATGTGAGCCTACAAATAGGATTAGAGTCTAGAATCCTGTCCACACACTTGAAATTTCCTTCCTTGAATTCCATTTCTTATTCTCGTTTGACAGCCTTGATATGCCTCTTATTTGACCCATTTCTTAACTTTTCTTTTTGTGCCTGATAGAGAGGTTAGGAAGATAACTCATACTAGTTACACATGTTATATTTCTCAATCACTCTATTAGTTGACTTTTATAAGTTGGGTAGTATGCCTCACGGCCTATCACCCCCTGTCCTTGTAACCTATTACCGAGCTGTAACTGAGTGATAATAAATATATGCTAGTGTAGGAAGAGATGTTTACCTAGAATATAGAGATTTTATAGCCCATACTCCATTGATCCACTAAGGCCTGATACAAGAACCAGTAGGACGACTGTATACGCAAGAACACCGGATAAGACTTAGATCCTTGTGAAACTTGAACTATTTATTATTGCTTTCAACATATTCTTCCGTACTGTTACTTTGCAATATCATAAATAATGTTGCTATTTTTAGCCTAGTTTTGCAAGCTTGTTCTTTATCGAGCTTGTTCAGGACATATGTATACTGGGGACGCCCACTAACATATTGTCTAATCAGAATCAGTGTATTACGGTCTGATCAACCATGATGCATTTGGTTCGTTCTTCATTTGATTACCCTTCGTGGATTGAGATATAGGGGTATCCAGGATCTCATCCGCGATTACATTGACAATTTCTCTTGAATTATACATTCGTCTGTGAATCACGTAATTGTATTCGATGACATCTTTCTTGAACTCCTTTTTGCTTTTGTCTTTCACTAATTAGAAAGACGAACGCTCGTATTTGATAGATAGATACATAGTATCCCCTATGGCCATAATAGTTGTTTACACAAGTGTAACTACCATCGGCCAGCCATGTGACTACAACCTTGCCTCGAGTTACTTGTCCTCCCCTCGACCCTAAACCTACTATCACGATCTTCTAGTCATTGGAGTTCGAGAATGATTAGGATCTTTCCCTTGATGAAATCACCAACCTGGGAGACTAACTATTCGCAAGAATCAATTTATTGTGAGTCTCTAAATATTTTCTTGAATATTGCCTTAACTAGCAATCCTTATGCCTTAACACAACCTTCACTCGACCAAGCCCTCAGTTTAGACATAAGAGGAATAGATAGAAACACAAGCAGTACCATGACTATAATAAACACCCATTCCGAGATTAGGGATCCAACAGTTATTATTCTAGTTATACAATTTTATTTTTAAGACGTGACTTAGCATTAGAATATCACACTCACTAGCTTGGCCAATATCCATAGCATAATACCCTTTCATATTATAACTTACCAGTTATCAACAGCAATGCATGAGCACTACACTTAATACCACTAGAACCCTTGCGACTATCGTCCTGCAGGCTTGACACAAATAGAAATTTTGACTTGGTCGTCAGAGGTCTTCATATGACGTGCTGTAGAGTTCGTTGCTCTCATCGATAACACTTGTATACTATGGACGAGTGGATCATTCTATTCTATAGACTCATGTATTGTGGTACGTAATCATCACCATTATTGGAAATTGGGTTACGATCATCGAAATTGATCATAACTACCATATCACGTTATCGATCACATTGTGACTTATTATTACCAAAGGTCAAGGTACGATGTCACGACTCAAATATTCCTATCCTCATTATTTCTAAAACCATGTCCTAGTTACTAGAGTGAATAGATTGTAAGCCTTCTATATTTTGATTCACTAAGATTAAGATGGAATAAAGTAAATAGGTTCCCAATAGGATGGTAAATTAGTGACTCATGAACTCCCACTTTCTATTTAGATCATTTAATGTCCCCGACCGTGACTTTAATATTTGGAGCACGAGACCAGCTGTTTTCTTCTAACTAATTGCACATACAAGATCTAGACGAGTCCACCTTCAAGTAGACATATCATGTCCCATTCAAACACATCTTCTTGTACTCTATTTTTATGATACGACTTTCAGGTCAAAAGGGATTAGCGATAACCCTTACCATAACACCGATGTACCTTCCGACTGCAGTAGAGATCCAATCTTGACTCAAATCTTTTGGCCCAATATATGGTTGTGATCTACTAGAAGCCCTCTACGCACATGCCACTAGTGTGCCACTCCATAGAGGCCTCTTGTGCTACTTAAACACAAAAGTCATAGAAGGCATATCTTCATGACTTATATAACCTATTCTACCAACCCGACTGACAATTAGGCGAACCACTTGAGTTAGAACCTATTCTTGGTTACCCTAATCTGATGGGTATGGTCTCGATTGATTTTGTGGATCTTGACCAACCAATATGGATTAAACCAAAGACTTATTCAATAAAAGACTAATGTCCTATCATGGAATCCATTAAACCCCAGTTAAACCCATCTATGCATATTACCATATGTGGACTATTAAACCAAACTTATGAAATATGTCCCGACACATATTATGTGGTCCCCACCTCTTGGTCAACTAATCCTACCTCTATAGCTTTCTTAACCGTATCCCTTCGTAGTCTGTGTTATGTGAAGAAGGAATCCCTAGGCGACAAACTTGTTTCGGTTATGCATGACCAAAATCCCTCCTACTACCTTGATAAGACATGGTCAATATAGGAGCAACGGTAAATAAGTAATGCCTAGCTTCCTAATAGAATCAGTGGCTACGACCGGAAGCACCACATATCCTCATACATCCTCCTGAAATTTGAAGTTCTTAGAAGTCCTATTATTATGATTCCCGTGATTAACTAAATTTCTGTAACCTTGAACTTAGTGTCCCCTACCTTATAGAATGAGATGCCAAACTTGGATCATATTCGTAACTATTCTTCCAACTGTTTGGAAGTTGCACCTTCTTGTTACACTCCATATCCTTTTGCTCGTGCGTCTAGATAACCATGGTAAAGATCGCAACCTTGATTCCTCAAATTCTGTGCCATCAAAGAAACGTGTCTTCGTTTAAGTCGAGAATAAGATTTTTGAGGTGTATAGATACCAAGCCTCTCTATAATGTAGGGATTTTTGAACTAGCAAATGATCGAAATATATTGGTTCCAAATGAACTAATAATCGGTGATTATACCATCCCCTCCTATCGGTAACATATGATGACCTCCACCTTGACCTCGATATTTGGAGCACAACACCTACCAATTCATATTTTACAGCAAGGTTCTGCACTTGTTATAGTTCTCATCTCTTGGCCATGAAAGAGTTTCCCCTAAGTTCCCCAACCCTACCTCCTAGTTATCCAGGTTAGTCGGAGAGTGAAATTCCTATGAACCAACACGTGTTAGTTATATTCGAACAAGAGATTTCCTTCCATCCCGTTGAAGGCATGGCAGATAGGAACAATATTAGATTGTAAATCCTTCTATAGAAGTTATTGACCAAGAACACCATGGCAATATCTAGGCTCACTTAGAATTCGTGACTGTGAACAGAAGTGTCCAATATTCCTGTGCCTCTCCTCAGAAATCGCCCTTCTCAAAAAGTTTTCTGAGAACAATTTTTACGGTTAGCCAATTTCTATAAGTTGGGTAGGACATTAAACCAAGAATACCCCTTCATGTAGAATATGGCGTCGAATTAAATTCCTTGTATAACTATATTCTCTAACCTTATGGAAACCAGGTGATGAATTGACCACTTATTCTCCCCTTCGTGTTTTAATATCGTTATTCTTCGATATTAAGATTATTTTTAATTTCGAGGACAAAATTTTATAAGTTGGGTAAGATATAAACTCCTAAATTCTTTTGGAGTTTTTAGTCTTACTTAATATATTTTTATACTAGTTTAAATTTATGGATTTTAAAATTTTACATTTATACTAATATTTTGGTAACAAGCTACGTTATATATATACAAAAAAAACGAAAAGAAAACCCTACCAAACCCTAAACCAACCCATGAGGAAGCAGAGCCACCCTAGGACCCCGACCCCGAGGTGGCCATGCACCGCCAGCACCGCGGCCGCGGTGATGGCCGGACGATGGCAGGCCGTGCGCACAATGCGCACGGCGTGGAGCAAACCGCGGCAGCAGCAGCAACAACCCTGACTTTGCGGGTACGCTACTTTATCTACGGTTTGTCGTTTTTGCGAACCGCCTTCACAGGTACATAGATAACCTAAACGAGTTCGATTCCCTTCAATTAGTTTATTTTAATACGCAATATACGCGACGAAAAACGAGGTCTAAAACCGAGAAGAATCTTAATTTTCGGACGAAAGAAACTGTCCCGACTAGCCATGTTTATGGTCGAATTACGACCAAAATATTGTGAAATTTAGAAATCTACATGAATAGACTTTCAGACAACCTAAACAAGATCTAAACCCTATTTTTAGTTTAATTTCTAGAGGTTTATTTTCTGGTTAAAATTAATTTCAAAATAAAGAAAAATCTAATTTCAAAACATAGAAAAACCCCGATACGACGTGCGTCCCGCCAAACCGAGCGACGTGGTCGCGAACCGAAAGCATCAAAATGTACGTATCGACTTCGCGGACGTGTGGGCTTTGACAGAATTCAAATTGGTTGCGTGTGCGCGACAAATTTGACGCGTATCCGTCAAAATTCACCGTATCGACCTCTTTGCAAATTCCCCAATTACTTTGTGCACGTTTGTCGAATCAAAACGAAACTTGTGCCAACAGAACCGTATCATTTTTTGGATCCTTTTTGCCATGTTTGGTCTGATTCTGAGAAGGTCGACTGGAACGCCTATTTGGCAGGCCCGTGACCCGCACCAACTGACAATTTTGTGCACGACTTACCGGAATCCAACTTTGGACATACGGTTGGGTTTGAATCCTCAAACTGGACCCGTAGACATATAGTTTGACGACTTTAGAGACCGTAGGTTCTGGCACGCGTTTCGGTGAAAAACGGGTCCAACGACGGATATCGTTTTGACCCAAAATTATGATTTTGCCCCTATTCCAGAATTAGAATTTTGGACATGCATTTTCTAGACATATTTTTTTATTCCAAACATGTTCCTAGTATTTATTTCAGCATCCGAGGACGTATGCGGGATTTGGCTTTCGTCGCTTCACTATTCTGACGGTTCGAGCTATCGGACATCGCCCATTTTGTACACAACCTCAGGCAAGATACCTTGCCATATTTACTGCTTATATTTAGTCTGCATTTTATTATAGCATATTATTGTTTACTTATTTCCAGTTCTTGTAGCTGTACCATTATTGCAGTTTCTGATTTATTGCATGCTCAGTGATATTATCTCTACTTTACTTATTATCCTTTGATTGCATATGGACCTAGAGTTAAGGGACTACCATTTGTAGTGTATTGCATAACCTTGACACAGTTGTACCACGAGGTATGTATTAGTTGAGTAGCATGTAGAGACACTTGCGTGATGGATGATCACCTGTGCGTATGCGTTAGGGCTAACTGCTAATAGAGGCATGTTAGGAGACTTGGCAGTTAGTAGAGGTATAGGAGTCATAGATGTGACTCTACTAGGCATTAGGTGGAAAGAATAGTTCCTTAACATATGGGCCACGTATGCACTTTCCTATTATTGCCGGTTATCTTTGCTGGAGCTTGTTCGCCATTAAAATTCTTTTATTGCAAATTTTAATGCAAACAGAACAGTATTACAATATAGGACTTAGAAGTAGTCCTAGGAGTACACTTTTGTTTATCTGGGTCCCTTGTGCCGATGGAGTGAGTGGTAATGCGTTGACTCCGATGACGATCTGACGAGGTTATCGGTTCTTTGAAGGTTCGGATTGCTCTAGGTGCAGGAGCTTGCTGAGAGGAGGAAGACATTGAGTGTCTGTATCTGCCTCTCTGGTGGTATGTTTGTCCATTTTCTGTGTGTTCATTGTGTGTGTAAGGAGGAAATGATCCCTCTATTTATAGCTTTACAGGCTGGCTGCTCATGCGCGCATGTAGGATGCGCCTGTACGCAGGGACGCCACGTGGTGATTGTTGATGGAGGCGCATGGACGATGTGCCCTGATCGAGGGGTTGAATTCTTCATGCTGCTGTTGTGAGCCGGCACGTAGCAGAGAAGAGGATCTTTCTGTTGCTAAAATCTTGGGTGAGTTGAGTCAAAGGACACGTGTCGTCGACTCATGGCTCAGAGATCTCGGATTTGATGGGGGAATGATCTGGTAAGATGCGCCTAGGACTGGAAGCATGAAGAGACTTTGGCTCGTAACTTTTAGGAGTCACGAACCGTTCTGGGCGCATGTCTTTTGAGGCGCATGCAGAGCTTTAATGGTGACTTTCCTTTTGTCTTTTGGGATCAGAGAGCAGTCTGGGGCACATGGCTTTTGAGGCGCATGCAGAACTTCAAATGGAGACTTTCCTTCTGTCTTTAGGGATCAGTGAAAAGTCTGAGTCACATGGCTTTTGAGGCGCATGCGGATTTGAGCACATGGCTGCGGAGGCGCATGCGAGTGGTTGGGTGGCCACGTGGCAGTAGCCGTCGGAGTAAAGTAATGATGATGCTGATGTTGCCGATGCTTCGTCTTCTGAAAAAGCTGTCAACTGTTCAGACTTTGGGAGGTGTGCTGCCAACTCTGTCAGTTCAGCATTTAATATTTCTGACATTCGATGGACAGCTGAATGGGCGCGTCGATTGGCGTTCCACTAGGCGTATGGGGACGCATGGGGGCGCATCCTCTGTGATGCGCTTGGTACTGAAGGGCGCGTCTGCGTGATGTGCGGACTGGCCAGCACATCCGCTTCGTGATACGTCTTTTAATGATGCGACTGTTACTGTAGAAGCATAGAAAATATTGCTTTTAGTCCCACATCGGAAAGGAGAAGAAGAAAGGGCTCACTCCATTCTATAAATAGAGCCCCTTTACCCCCTTTTTACCTTCTTTGAAAAGGGCACCAACTTCTCTTCCCTCCTTCCAAACTTGGACTCTTCCTATTATGTACCTTCGGGTGCTAAGTAGAAGAAGTCTAGGGCAGCGCGGGCTCATCGGGCTCAGTCGGCTGTCCCAACCTCTGGCCATCAAGAGCGTCCCGCTAAGCGGGCCTCTGATGGAAAGTTGTACAGAGCCGCCTGTGTCCAGCCCCCGACGGCAAACGGACAGAGTGGTTCTCAAGTCTCCCAACAAAGATCGAGGGAAAGTGTTTCTATTAGCCCCCATATCAGGGAGAAAACATGATACCTACGCACTCGTGTGTTCGGGATACCCGGGCCCACAAAGCGAATGCACGGACAGATCGAGACATTCCTCATACGAGTCATGAGATGTCCTTCATGCGGCTCGGTCATGAGACATTCCTCATGCGGCTCGGTCATGAGACGTCCTTTATGCGGCTCGGTCATGAGACATTTCTCATACGGCTCGGTCATGAGACGTCCTTCATGCGGCTCGATCATGAGACATTCCTCATGCGGCTCGATCATGAGACGTCCTTCATACGACTCGGTCATGAGACATTCTTCATGCGGCACAGAACCCAGGAAGCTTCATGCGACTCAAAATCAGACGAGCTTCATGCGGTTCAAGAGTATCATGCGGCTCAAAAGTCACCAACATGGACATGTGGCTCAACGCACATAGGTAGCTCGAGTAAACTCCATGCGGCCCAGAGAGAGAGGCCACGTGGTCTTCAAAAACAGCTGTGCCCAACGTGTGGACGCATTTAATGCTCTGACGGCTGACAGACCTGACAAGTGACAGACCTGACATAAAGTTGTCATAATGACTGACACGAAAAGCAGTACTTCGGGAATAAGGAAAATCTTCAAAGTGGCACTGTCTACCAAAGTTTTGAGGCGAGCTTATGCGGCCAAGAATAAACGAGCCCCTGCGGCTCAATACAACACTAGCTCATGCGGCTCGCAAAGACTATGCATATGTGGCTCATTGAGAGTTCGTTCCCTGCGGTCCGATGAAGCATTGTCCTATGCGGCTCACGAAGAGTATCTCTCTGCGGTTCAAGTGTTGCCCATCCTATACGGCTCTGGCAGGACCCATAATCAAAACACGTGGCATCGGATCAATCGACGATTTAACCGAATCTCAACAAATATATCTGACATCATCATCATAATTTTTGAGATCAAGGCATATCATTTATCATCAAGCCAATGGGACACGTGGCGAGTAATCGGGCATTGGTATAATCAATCATGAAGATTTAAAGCAATCAACATTAATTGCTCACAAGATTCGATGCTATCCTCCTTAATGGCCGAGATTCATTGTAATCAGGACCAAGGGTTCAGATAGATTGAAGGAGCGCCGACATTCCAAACAAATAATCATTAGCAAACCCTAATGATCATACCCCACTCTTATAAATAGCCAGCATCATTCTTTGCACAGGGGACCGGCAACAAAAAGAATAAAAAAATATACAGAGTCAGAGAGAGAATACACACAGAGAGAGAGAGAGAGAAGCCAGGAGAGCAACAAAGGAGCAAAAAGAGCGCTTCTTCGTCAACGCCAACCATCTTTTCACAAGGAGCCAAGGCTGCATACCGATCGTCCAAGGAGTAAGGCAGGGCTGCCGTCGCCTTTTCGAGCCTCTATCGTCACCCTCCAGAATCTAAAATAAACAATTGTACTTAGACTGCTGTACCTAGGTTTTCGTCCCTAGGCTTTCTTTGTACAAGCAAGTTTGTATTGTGAGTCTAAGTTCAGTCCTCCGATAATTGTTCTGTACTTTTACAATCAATGGCAAACAGTTACGATCTTCGAGTGCTTTAAATAGCCGTTTTAACTTGGCTGAATTCGAAGCATCTGGTTCATCCATTTAATACAAATTCATTATACGGAATTCGGAGAGCCATCCACTTGGCGCATGGGTTTGATTTGCCCGGCCTATAAATAGTGGCATGGAGAGAGTTTGCTTCTCGTTCTCTCACGTTCTTCCGACATGAACTTGTTTACTCGGATGCATTCTGTTGACGAGATGCTTCCAAGAGTGAAGATGCGACGCCATGTCTTCATTGATGCACTTGAAGGTGACTGTTACATCCAAAAGTCGAAGTCGAGGGCTTCTGAGGCAGGCGGAAGGTGCCTGTTGCATCCAAAGATCGGGATGCTCGAGCCTCGTCTTCGTTGTGCAGGAAGAGTCGCAGATCGGAATTGCGGTGCTGCGGCTTTGGGGGCTCTTTCTTCCTTCAAAGTGGGTGTTGCCCACTCTGATTGTGTTGAAAGCTGCTCCTTTAGCCGCAGTTTCGATTACGGTCTTCCTTGGACTTTGGAGGCTCTTTCGAAGCCTCCCCTGGCCACAGGTTGGCTTGCGGTGCTCTTCTCTTCCTCAGCTAGAGGGTTAATTGCCACCCTCGTTCTGCTCAATAAATGCTTCATTAGTCGAAGCATTTCGACGGCGGTGAGCCTGGCTGGAAGAGCGGCACATAACTGGGCTGCTGAAGGGATGCACATAACTGAGGATGCACATAACTAAGCTGCTGAAAAGGATGTGCCCTGCTGAGGGTGCATGGTGGGATGTACCTGACTGGGGGCTCATGGTGATTGTTGTGCCTATTTGAGGGTGCATGGTGGCTGCTGGCTGTATACTTAGGATCTTTTCTTTGTAGAAATTATCCTTTGTACAACCTTTTCTAGACATGTAATAGACTTTTATATGTATAATAAAAAGTCCTCTTTCGATGTCTATATTGGCTATTTTTGCTGTGAAGTACTTTGTCCGAGCTCTGGCGCATGTAGTGTCTGGCGTATAGGCTTTCTGGTTCTGAAATTCTATGCTTCTACAAGACCCCCTTCAAAGTTTTCAAAACTTTTGGATAAGTTTTGGAATACTTTGAATAAGAAGCATGGTGGTAGAGGCGCATGACTGTCGGGGCGCATAGATGCTCTGCGCATCAGTGATGGGGCGCATGCTCCATTCATTTAATACAAATGATAACGCCTTGGTAACCGAAAAGATTAATGATGATCTTTTTTGGTTTTATTTGCGGTTATCTCTTCACAGAACCCGAGGCGACGGCTGAGGTAACTCTTTATCGGTTCACGCGTGCGACCAAGCCTATAATTAGGCGTGAGATGGAGAGAGAGAGAGAGTTCTTCTTCTCTTTGCCTTTACTTTTTAGAGTTCTTCTTCTCGAAAAAAAAACCCTAACTTTCTTCTTCAAAAGGAATGGCTCCTAAGACTCCTCACGGCGGTGCTGGCAAGGGGAAGAAGCCGGCGGAGTTTGCCGAAGAGGATGCTCCTGTCACCATTGTGACTCCGGTCGACGTTCGACCCGCGGTGACGGGTAGGTACCGTTTCTTCCTCTATTTTCTTTGTTCAGTCGAGCTTTGGATCATACTGTGCCCTAACTCTCTACTGCCGACGTGCATGGACTTCTGTCCTGATGATGCGCCGAGGTTCTATCCCACCGACGTGCATAGGTTTAGGCCTTTATTATGTACCGAGGTTTAACTACTGACGTGCATGGGTTTATACCCTGATGATACGCCGAAGCCTCCACTGACGCGCATGGGTTCACACCCTGATGATGTGCCGAAGCTACCCTGCCGAAGCGCATGGGTTCACACCCTGATGATGTACCGAAGCTTTTGCTGAGGCGCATGGGTTCACACCCCGATGATGTGCCAGGTTGCTTGACACACTTTGTCTTTCTGCCTGACTTTTGTTTTTGTTGTGTCAGTGTTGATGATAATCCCTTTGCTGAATGAGGTCCTTCTGGATGCTTCTCTTTGTCAAATGGGAGTTGATTTTGACGAGGCGGTTATCAACCCTGCGAAGGATGCTATCTTACAGAACCAACCTCCTGAGAGAGTGCTGCAGATTTAGAACCAGTTGCCGATTTTCCTCCAGAGTATGATGGAGAGTGGTAAACTGAAATCTGCCGAATCTGGGGATGTGACTTTCTTAAAACCCGCCTTTTTGTTTGGTGACTGACTGATCTCTTCCGAAGTGAAGATACTGAAGATCAAAGAAGACTGGTTCTTCTCTGCAAAAGGCATGGTTCTGTACATGCGACAACTTGACCGCCAGTTGCCGCTGACGGCCTTCTACCATTTGGCTTCAAAGAGAAGGATGCCCTGGGAACTTACTCCTTCTCAAGGAGAGGCCTTGGGAGGTACTCTTTCGATTGATGCTACCTCAAATCAGAGGGATACCTTGGTCGCTTCGCGAGCCAGTTCCTCGTTTAGTTGTCGAACTTTGTGTCCTTGGAGCCTTTACAGTGAAGTCCCTAGTGACACTTTTGCCTTTAGTGCCTCGACCTTTACAAATCGGATGCTGACATCGAAGGTCACGTATCCGAAAGGTGGCTTTAGGGTTGAAGGTTGGTGTCACCACATGTCGAGCTGGGACGAGTTGACCATTTGGGTGCTTTCAAAGTTCAAGGCTGAGCTTAAGGAGATTGGGCTGACGGCCGCTATCCGTGCCACACAGGCTGGCGTGGATCTCAATAAGCCTATATTCCTTGCACTCTTGGAATTGTTCAATGCCCAGACTGGCAGCTTCTTTACTCCGGTGGGGGAGTTGGGGTTGGCTCTCCATGAGATGTACGAAGTGTCCAAGCTTCTTTGGGGCTCGAAACCGTACGAGGAATATTTTTCGTCAAATGAAGAGATCCAGGTTCTGGAAAATAAGGACCCGGAGATGATGGCTATTTTCAAAGAGATGGCGATCCATCATTATCTGATGCACCGAAAGGACAAAGACAAGACTCAGCCTCATGTGACTGCTTGGAGGGATTACGTCTTCAAACAGGATTTGGCAGATTCCTCGAGGATCCGATTTACGGTTCCGCAAGTGCTGAAACCCGCGGAAGTGACTTCTGAAATAAGCCGGCTGGACGAGAGGACCCCTCATTCCAATGAGAGTGGCGAGAACGCGTATAGCTGCTTCTACCACTGTGCGCACCGGATGTCGTCTATGGCGGTGCTGACGGCATACTTGATGATATGGCTCCGAGATTGTGTATTTGCGGGCGGTTCTGGTGCAGTAGAGAGGGTACACCGGAACCTTATTTTTCCCGTCGTGAAATTGGTCTTTGGACGGCCTTTAGCTCTCCTCCCCGCGATGGTGTGTAACCTGTTGTAGGGTTTGAGGACCTTTGTTGATGATGTGATCCATGGGAGAGGTAGAAATGACAACTTTCCCCGGGCCGAGCTACCATTCCATTATCTTATGGGATGGTTGATTCTGTATCATCCGAACATGATGAGTCCAGGTCCGGAGGAGGATCATGTTGAAGGTGATGCCTTTATCCGCCGCTTCTACAAGAGGAAGTGGTTACACACTGGCGTCCCCGTTTGCAGGAGAGTTTTGTCCTATCTTCAGGGGTGGAAGATTGTCAAGGTTGGCCCCATCTTCAAAGATTTTGAGGCTGACCAAGATTTAGTCGACTCTGGTGAAGATGCAATTACTCTGCCGAAATGGGGTTTTCGTTGGTTGCAAAGTATTCGGCCTTCTCACTTGGTCTACCGCAACCAAAATAGGTGTTATTTGGAGCCATATCTGCCCAGCCGGTTCGCTCGCCAGTTTGGCTATACCCAGCTAATGTTACGGAATCCCAGTAATAGTCTGGGGTTTATCGGGAGTTTGCTGGATGGAGCCCGGGGCTGGCAATATTACAATGCCGGGTGCACTGGTATTCGTTTTACTACGCCAGTTCGCAACCCTCGGCCACAGATCCTGTATTCGGCCGCCAAGCTGTATTGCACTATGAATACTGCGTCTCCTGGTTATGACACGGAGACTAGTTTCATTATTGGAATCTAGCTAGAGGCCACGACAAATATGTTGATAGCGGCCCGGTCATATCATCCACCAAAATTGGCGGGATATCGGGCTGCTGCTGCAGCATCAGTGAGAGATCCCTCTGTTGGAAAGAGACGGGCTGACGCAAAAGCCGGCTCGTCTGTACCAAAATGGCCGAGGAAGACGACGACTCCAAAGGCAACATGAGTGCCGCCTGTAACGCCAGTAGAATCAGTTCCTGCTGAGGTAAGGAGTCCTCCGTAATTTTGGTTCATCTTGTCATTTTGGTGACTTATGCTTTTCTTCTTGTAGGGGTCGAAGAAGAAGACCCGTGTTTCAAAACCAGGTGTCAGTAAACCGAAGGAGGTGGCAAGCTCTTCTGACGAGCGCGTTCCTCCGATGGTAATGTCTCCAATGGAGGAGGGTCCTGAAGATTTTCCTGCGGAGGTTTTAGTATCTCCCGACTTTGTTGAAAGAGAGGCGGAGGTTGCAACGACTTCCGTGATGGTGCCAGCCGCCGTGGGGGCCTTGGACGTTGAGGGTCCAGCGGACATGGGGCTTCGTGATGATGAAGTGGAGTGGAGTTTGTCATCTTCGGATGACGTCGCTCCAGAGTTGCAAGAGTCTGTTGCGGGGGCAACATATATGGTTGGAACAGAGGAGAGGGTTGATTCCCCTTTTTGTCATGATGAGGGGAGGTCGGTTGTAACATTGCCGAGCCCTACCCCAGACTTAGAAGCGGAAGCTGAGGTGGCTACCGATCAGGAGGTAGCGACAGATCCCGTCCCCGTAGAGGGATTTGATGAAGAGAATCAGACTCGTCTGGTGGTCCTGACTTCAGGGCGTGTCAGGAGACAAGTGTTGATCTCCCCGTTCTGCCAGGGGAGGTACTGGCTGCTGATAGGACGTTGGGGGCTGAAGAGGTGGCCATTGACGTCGGTGGTCCTTCCGAGTTTGGAAAGGATAAGGGTGTGATGGAACCCTCTGTTGCTTCTTCCACTTGGGGTACTATCTCGACGCCTGTCCTGGCTTCTTCTGTTCCCTTGGCTCCTCGGGCTAGTAGTCAAGCCCCTGTTGATGAAGGGCCTGTTGATGCCGAGGTTCCAGCCTCGCAAGTTGAGGACGGCGGATCTTTTTCCGGTCCGCTAACTAAAGTAGCTTCTCCAACTCCTGCTATGATGCCGCAGGTGCTGGCGGATGCAGATGAATATGTGAAATTCATCGTCGAGGCAGTGTATAAAATGCTGCAGAGGGGAGCATCTGCAGTGATGGACGCCAATGGGAGCTTTATGATGGCAAGAACTCTGGCACTGCCTCATATCAATCTGATCCGTCTTCACCAGGGCCACGATCATATGACCGAGATCCTGGAGGCTTCGGTGGCTGAGCTGGACCAGCGGCTTTCCGAATTTCAGCGCATCCAGCAAAATGACCTCTCCGTCCTGATAGATGCGGAGAAAGAGAAGCTGATCGCCGAGATTGAGTCTTCTTATTAGTCCACTGTGAATGTCTGGAAACACGAAGTGGCTGAGACTGAAGCTGCAGTGGAGCGGTTATCTCAGTCTATGTGGGAGACAGTGGAGGCGCGAGCTGCGTTGGACGCTAGTATCGCGGAGATTGATGCCCAGATCTGCCGTCTTGAGGACCAGCGGGCCCGACTCCTATTAGACGCCGAACGTGTCCAGGATGAACACGTAGCATTCAAGAAGGAGGAGGCAGCTTTTATCCACCGGGCTCTTGTCCTGGTTCAGCAGCGGCAGCAGTTGGATGAGAAGCATGAGAATGATACTTCTCCTGAGGCTGTTGAAGCGATGCGTCAAGAAGCTGAACGTCGAGTCTTGGCGACTGTGGAGACTCGGGCGGCAGACTTGAGGCGTCGGATTGAAGAGCTTTCGGCCAACCCTGGAGATGTTTAAGGATTGTAGTCTCTTTTTTTCTTTGTGTTTTTGTAACTCTTGCTGGGGGTGTAAACTTCTACTCTCTATTTTAAAAATAAAGAATATAAAGTTTTTTGTGGTGGTGTTCATTTTTGCTGTCATGAACTTGATGATTTGTGTGGACCTATTATCTTTTGCGCACCTTGGTTTTTAGGTACAGATAATAAGTTTGAGAGAACCCACATGTTTGCTCAGAGGTGATGTGGACATGGCAAATATGGGATTCAAGTGATGGAATCTTCCTATTCATAGGTGTTATGGACGTGGTAGGAATGGTCCTGGGGGATACGCGGAACTACTCAGAGGTAATATGGACATGGAAGTTCTGCGATCAACGTACGACAACACAGGGGTTGCCTGTATGGGATGTTTACTCAGAGGTAACGTGGACGTGGTAAACATGAAAGATAACGTAGTCTTACGGGGTGTAAGATTCGCTTTGTAGGGCGTAGGGGAACAACTCAGAGGTGATGTGGACATGGTTGTTCTTCTACTGGAGAATGCTACGGAACAGCTGGGTTCCGGCAGCGTATGATTTTGTGGAAGGGAATTGTCTGTGAGCCCTGATGATTGGGTCTACAGATCTCCTAGTGGAAGCACATGTCTGAAAGATGTCAGGTGTAGTACATCTTTAGGAACTTGCCGTTGATGGGCATCATGAACAAGTCCCCATTGGGTTTGGCGAGGCGGTAAGCACCGTTTGAGTATACCGTCTCTATGATAAAAGGTCCTTCCCACTTGGGCTCGAACTTTCCTAGTGTCTTGTGAGTCAACACCATCGGCCTCCTGACTGCCAGAACCAGGTCGCCTACTTGGAAAGTCCTTTGCTTGACCTTCTTGCTGAAAGCCTGTGATATACGGGCTTGGTAGAGTTCGATGCGTTGTTGAGCTAGGAGATGCTTTTCGTCAAGTGCCTCCAGTTCCCGCAGACGACGACGTTGATTGTCCTCTTCTCTGAGTTGGTTTTTGATTGCTACGCGGAGAGAGGGTATCTGGATCTTGAGAGGCCGTACCGCTTCGCTTCCATAGACCAGGGAGAATGGTGTGTTACCTATCGGTGTCCATACCATCATGCGGTAGGCCCAAAGGCATTCATCGAGCTTTTCATCCCAGTCGCGTTTGTTGGATGACACGACCTTTTTGAGTAGCCTGACGATAGTCTTATTGAACGCCTCGGCCAATCCGTTTCCTGCCGGATTGTAGGCGGTTGATGCCATATTTTGAATACGATTCTTGTCACAGAATCTGCTAAAAACATGACTGATGAACTGAGGACCATTGTCGTGGATGATCCTCTGGGGTACTCCGAAATGGTAGATAACATGGTGCTTGATGAAGCTGATCACCCTGGAGCTTTTTACTTCTGCCAGTGGAACGGCTTCTGCCCATTTGGAGAAGTAGTCGGTGATGGCTAGGATGAAGCGGTGTCCTCTCGATGAAGGAGGGGTGATCGGTCCCACAATGTCCATGCCCCAAGCTTCGAAGGGCCAGGAGGCGACTGTAGGATGTAGTGGTTCTGACGGTGTATGAATGAAGTCTGCGTGAAGCTGGCACGCATGGCACTTTTTAGCATAGTCGACAGCGTCAGCGGCCATGGTGGGCCAGTAGTAGCCCATGCGTCACAGTCGATCCTGCAACTTAGGCCCAGGTTGATGCGCACCGTAAGTTCCGTCATGAGCTTCTCGAAGGGCTTCGGCTGCTTCTTCGTTAGACAAACATCGAAGGAGAAGTCCGTCGTAGGAGCGTCGGTACAGTATTTTTGTAGCTGTATTGTAGTAGAATCGAAGAGAGCGTCTCCTGACTGAGACAGCTTCTTTCGGGTCCTCTGGAAGAATTCCGTAGACGGCAAAGTCGATGAACGGGAACCTCCAGTCTCGGACATTAACACCAGTATTTGTCGGCATGGCGTGGGCCATGTGTGAGCATAGGATGTTTTAAGGACAGACCAAGTCTCTTCCGACTATCGTGACATAGTATTGAGTCCCGAGGGGTGCTGCCAATGAGGCCGCGAGGCCAGTCAAAGCATCGGCCTCCCAGTTTTGTAGACGGGGTACATGTTCGATGAAGAACCCAGTGAAGGTTGAAATGATGTTCAATGCAACTTCATGGTAAGGGATAAGATCTTCGTGGCGAACCTCATATTGCCCTCTGATCTGGTTCACGACGAGTTTTGAGTCACCGTAGGCTTCCAGATGATTCACCCCCAGCTGTTGCGCCAGCTGGAGTCCCATAATGAACGCGTTGTACTCGGCGACATTGTTGGAGCACGGCTTCGAAATGGAGTAAGCACGCTGGATGACCAGCTGATCGGAGGAGACTAATACCACCCCCACTCCTGCGATGATTTGGCCTTTGGGACATGTTCCTGAAGCGCCATCGAAAAACATCCGCCAGACGGAGCCTTCTTCGGCGACGTTTGATTCTTGGACCTCATCCGGGATATCTTCATAGAGTCTTGAGGACTCTGGGATGGGATGTGCAGCTAAAAAGTCGGCCAGAGCTTGACCTTTAACAGCCTTTTGTGGAATGAACACCATGTTGTATGGCGTTAGCAGGATCGCCCATGTGGCAAGCCGGAAGTTCAATGATCCTGGCTTTGTCATGAGGACTCTAAGCGGATTGACTCGAGAAATGACATGAATTGTCTGGCCCGAGACATAATGACGAGTCTTTTGGATGGCAAATACTAAAGCCAAGCATTCTTTTTCAACGGGGTTGTACCGGTGTTCGGACCCGATGAGTGTTCGGCTGAGGTAGTAGATTGCTTGCTCGTAGCCTGTATCGTTGTTCTGAGCTAGCAGAGCACCGAGGGAATGATCCATGGCACGGACGTAGAGGAGGAATGGTTTACCGGCGATTGGTGCCACCAGGACTGGCGGGCTCGTCAGGTAAGCTTTGATGTCATCGAAAGCTTTTTGGCACTCCTCTGTCCAGACATAAGAGACCTCCTTCTTCATGAGCTGAGTGAAGGGTTGACATTTGCCGAAATGGTTTACTATGAACCTCCGGATGTATGCCAGACGCCCCTGTAGGCCTCGAAGTTCTCGAAGGTTCTTCGGAGGGTCCATATCGAGGATGGCTTTGGTCTTCTCGGGATCGACATGAATGTCTTTCGCCGTGATGATGAAGCCCAAGAACTTTCCGAAAGAAACCCCTAGGAAGGATTTAGCGGGGTTCATCTTGAGTTGGTGCGCCCGCATGATATCGAAGACTGTCTTGAGGTCTTGCAGGTGATCTCCTTTGAGACGGCTCTTGACTGCGATGTCGTCAACATAGCATTCGACTGTCTTACGAAGATGCTGATGGAAAATGGTGCTCATAGCTCGTTGGTATGTCGCACCAGCGTTCTTCAAGCCGAAGGGCATCACTGTGTAGCAGAAAATGCCCTTTGGAGTCCTGAATGACATGTTTTTTGCGTCATCGGGGAACATCTTGATCTGGTTGTAGCCCGAATACCCGTCCATGAAAGACATGCTCTCGAAGCCACATGTGTTGTCGATCATCACGTCGGTGATCGGAAGCGGAAATTCGTCCTTCGGGCAAGCAGAGTTGAGGTCCCTGAAGTCGATACAAACTCGTATCTTCCCATTTTTCTTGGTGACGGGGACGATGTTGGCTACCCAATCTGGGTGTTGTTCTTCACGGATGAAGCCGCTGGTGACGGGGACGATGTTGGCTACCTCCGGACGGAAGCGCCGCTGTTGTTGTTTGATAGGCTTGGCATCGGGTAAGATGTTCAACCTATGTATCGCGATCTGGGGATCAAGTCCCGACATATCTTCGTAGCTCCAAGCGAAGACGTCGATATACTCTTTAGCCAGCTGGATTAGAGATTCTCGGTCTTCTCCTTTTAGGCTTTTGCTGACGAAGATGGGTTTGGAAGAAGATCCATCCCCAAGGTCGATCTGCTCAACCTCGTCTTCGGTGGGGGGTTCGCGTATGCTAGACTACCCCCAGCTATGTTCTGGGGAATATCCTCGTCTTGAGGGGCTTCTGGGAGGCTGACTTCGCTTCGAGGATGAAGATCCGCCCCAGCTGTGCTTTGGACACCCTCGTCTTCGGAAGGAGGCTCGACAAGGGTCTGACTACCCCCAGCTTCCTCCAAGATCTTCTTCCTCCCTCGAGTGCCTTCGAACACTCCGGAGGACGAGACAGCTGTCTTGGTTTTCCTCGGCTGGCTTTTGGACGAAGAATTGCCAGTCGCCTTTCGGACTGACGAGGAGTTGGAGATCACATTGCATGAAGCAACCCTTGGCTTTCTTTTGTTGACCCCTTCTTCCTGAGGCGACGTCGGAGAGGTGTCGATGATTGCAGCCGCTGGAACACTGACTGCCTTGGTGGGACTGCCGCCTTGCAACAGCAGTTGATGGTGACCACAGCACAAGTATGCCCCGTGAGAGGCACATCGTGCTTGTCTGTCGACTCTCCTGATCGGTGCTTGTGAATGATCACGTTACGCAGATCGTTGGAGGAGAGTTCCACCTTCACACCCCCTTCAGGCGCATGGCAAGGCCAAGCGCCGGGGTGGTCAAGTGAGTGCTGCGCCCCCTGATCTAAC
The DNA here is from genome assembly GCA_029216955.1 of Iris pallida. Taxonomy (NCBI): domain Eukaryota; kingdom Viridiplantae; phylum Streptophyta; class Magnoliopsida; order Asparagales; family Iridaceae; genus Iris; species Iris pallida. Next base: position 12,842,527 of record JANAVB010001399.1, read on the forward strand.
ACCAAACAGGCATCCTGATCAGTAGTGGGGGAACCACAACATTTGAAGTGACTTGAACGGACCTCAGACGCACAACCAGAGGAGGTGCGGGAGTTTAAGACCACTGAATTTGCCTCACTCGACTTGGTTGTGTACGCAATAGATGCGCCCAAGTGAGACGAGAACTTTGAAGGTCGGTTCGTTTCTGGCGCAGAAGCACCTGAGTCGACCTTGTACAGCTTACCATCAACAGCGCGCATGATTGTGAGCGCATGCTTATGGCTTGCTGCTGGCATAGCATGTTTGGGGCGCATGACCCGTGCCGCCTTAGATTTCTTCGTACCAGCCCGCTGGGGCGCATAGTACTCAGAATCCAAATTCTCCTTGCCATTACAGCGAGTGAGTCTGTCAAAGACAGAGACTTTCTATGGCGCATCAGAGGTGATGCACGGGGCATTGGCTGCGCCCCTGCTCCGTCGACGCATCTTCCTCGCCTGAGAAGGAGATGGCTGGGGAATGTGGTCAGCCGCACGTTTCCTCGAGAGATGCGCTGCACCGGTGGACGCATCTTGGTTGCTGAGGACGTCAGCAGGAAGGAAAGGCTGGATCGGAGCATCCCCTTCGGTTGTGGTGCCCGAGGCGTCGACCTTGCGCACCCAGACTTGGCGGGTCTTCTTCGGCTTCGACAGCCGCTTCGAAGGACTCGCACTACCTTCAGAGATAAACTCCTCATACGCCTGTTGATTGAGGCGTACGACCAGCATCTTATGGGAGGAGTCCACCTTCACATCGTCGGATTGTGACACAGCTTTCTCGGTGGAGGAGAAAGAGGTCCCCAGCAGAGTCGCCAGCTTGTTTGCTATTAAAATTCTTTTATTGCAAATTTCAATACAAATAGAACAATGTTACAATATAAGACTTAGATGTAGTCCTAGGAGTACACTTTTGTTTATCTGGGTCCCTTGTGCCGATGGAGTGAGTGGTAATGCGTTGACTCCGTTGACGATCTGACGACGGTTATCGGTTCTCTGAAGGTTCGGATTGCTCTGGATACTGGAGCTTGCTGAGAGGAGAAAGACGTTGAGTGTCTGTATATGCCCCTCTGGTGGTATGTTCGTCCATTTTCTGTGTGTTTGTTGTGTATGTGAGAAGGAAATAATCCCTCTATTTATAGCTTTGCAGGCTGGATGCTCATGCGTGCATGTAGGATGCGCCTGTACATGGGTACGCCACGTGGTGATTGCTGATGGAGGCGCATAGACGATGCGCCCTGATCGAGGGGTTGAATTCTTCATGCTGCTGTTGTGAGCCGGCACGTAGCAGAGAAGAGGATCTTTCTGTTGCTGAAATCTTGGGTGAGTTGAGTCAAAAGACACGTGTCGTCGACTCATGGCTCGGAGATCTCGGATTTGATGGGGGAATAATTTGGTAAGATGCACCTAGGACTGGGCGCATGAGGAGACTTTGGCTCGTAACTTTTAGGAGTCACGAACCGTTCTGGGCGCATGGCTTTTGAGGCGCATGCAGAGCTTTAATGGTGACTTTCCTTCTGTCTTTTGGGATCAGAGAGCAGTCTGGGGCGCATGGCTTTTGAGGCGCATGCAGAGCTTCAAATGGAGACTTTCCTTCTGTCTTTAGGGATCAGTGAAAAGTCTGAGACGCATGGCTTTTGAGGCGCATGCAGATTTGAGCGCATAGCTACGGAGGCACATGCGAGTAGTTGGGTGGCCACGTGGCAGTAGCCGTCGGAGTAAAGTAATGATGATGCTGACGTTGTCGACGTTTCGTCTTCTGAAAAAGCTGTCAACTGTTCAGACTTTGGGAGGTGTGCTGCCAACTCTGTCAGTTCAGCATTTAATGTTTCTGACATTCGAGGGACAGCTGAGTGGGGGCGTCGATTGGCGTTCCACTAGGCGTATGGGGACGCGTGGAGGTGCATCCTCTGTGATGCGCTTGGTGCTGAAGGGCACGTCTGTGTGATGCATGGACTGGCCGGCGCATCCGCTTCGTGACACATCTTTTAATGATGCGACTGTTATGATCTTCGAGTGCTTTAAATAGACGTTTTGACTTGGCTGAATACGAACCGTCTAGTTCATCCATTTAATACAAATTTATTGCACGGAATTCGGAGAGCCATCCACTTGGCGCATGGGTTTGATTTGCCCGGCCTATAAATAGTGGCATGGAGAGAGTTTGCTTCTCGTTCTCTCACGTTCTTCCGACATGAACTTGTTTACCCGGATGCATTCTATTGACAAGATGCTTCCAAGAGTGAAGATGCGACGCCATGTATTCATTGATGCACTTGAAGGTGCCTGTTGCATCCAAAGATCGGGTTGCTCGAGCCTTATCTTCGTTATGCAGGATGAGCTGCAGATCGGAATTACGGTGCTGCGGCTTTGGGGCTCTTTCTTCCTTCAAAGTGGGTATTGCCCACTATGGTTGTGTTGAAAGCTGCTCATTTAGCCGCAGTTTCAATTACGGTCTTCCTTGGTCTTTGGAGGCTCTTTGGAAGCCTCCCCTGGCCACAGGTTGGCTTGCGGTGCTCTTCTCTTCCTCAGCAAGAGGGTTAATTGCCACCCTCGTTCTGCTCAATAAATGCTTCATTAGTCGAAGCATTTCGACGGCGGTGAGCCTGGCTGGAAGAGCGGCATATAACTAGGCTGCTGAAGGGATGCACATAACTGAGCTGCTGAAAAGGATGCGCCCTGTTGAGGGCGCATGGTGGGATGCCCCTGACAGAGGGCGCATGGTGATTGCTGCGCCTATTTGAGGGCGTATGGTGGCTGCTGGCTGTATACTTAGGATCTTTTCTTTGTAGAAATTCTCCTTTGTACAACCTTTTCTAGACATGTAATAGACTTTTATATGTATAATAAGAAGTCCTCTTTCGATGTCTATATTGGCTGTTTTTGCTGTGAAGTACTTTATTCGAGCTCTGGCGCATGTAGTGTCTGGCGTATAGGCTTTCTGGTTCTGAAATTCCATGCTTCTACAGAGATAGGGTCCTGGATTCTGATACCTGATTTCCTGCTGGCCTCTGACATTCAATGAATGTTATGCTTTGAGGTCCCTGGTATCCTGGTGGGACCATACCTGAGTTTCCTGCCCATGTAGCCAGAGTGCCCATGCGTTGAAGGTTTTGTTCTTAACTGCATGAACATAGCAGAATGGTTAGGTAACCTTAGTCAATGTCATGTCACCCCCACTAGTAGCTTGGGACAATATCGCATCGCAGAATAGTGTGCTACCCCTTGTCCTTGTTTGGTTGTAGGGGTAGTCCACTGTTTCGATGATGAGATATTGGATCTTGTTATGAATGAGGCTATTTTACTTTACTTGTGATTGATGACATATTATATATATTCAGTTATGCGGCATGTTCTTTATGTATCTTGTTACGTCCCTCTGAAGACTTGATAAATTCTTCAGGTGTGTGCTTTTGTGACTTTTCGCAGGTGTTCTAGCCAAGGCCGTGATCTTCTCCATTCCTTCGAAGATGATTGCCCTTGGTTCGTCTTGTCATTTGCATCTATCATTTCCTTGTATATTTCTTTCTTTTAAAATAGTTGGTAGTGGATTTGTCTCCGCCCAACTACATGTGTAAATGACAAATTTCATAGTTAATTTATATTATTATTCTCATATTTGGTGGATAGGATTTAGTTGTCTTAGTTTATTGCATTTTACAGCTTATGGATACATATGAGGTTTCCATATATTATGGTATTCTTCGTATGTATGCAGCTGGCATGTCTACATACCTAGTCCTAAGTATTTTAGGATTGGGGCGTTACAAATATAATACCCATGTTAATCATGAGACAATCATTCAGGCATGGCCAATCAAGTCCTACGGCTTGCTATCATTAGCTAACTATAGTTATCACAAGCTTAGTTATTAACAAGATGCAATGAGATATTTCCGCAGTCACAAGCTCTACAGACTATCCAGGTTATCCAGGCGAGATTACAAGAGTTATCAAGAATCAAGAGAATTATTAAGTGACTTTGAGTGCAACACATGACAGTGTGCTAGAAAAGTGCCCTACTCGTCGGTAGGCTACTAGTCCACTGGTGTGGCCGGGCTAACGAGATCACCGGTAATTGGGAAAGTCTTTATATGTACTACTTGATTATTCTAGTTGTTAACCTAGTCAGATTCAGTATGAATCCCTAACCGTGGTAAACAAGAATCCATGTCCTAGACATGATACAAGACTGGACATGTAGCATTATATAGGCACAATCAAGAAAGTCAACCACGGTGTCAAGACAAGAGTTACACTAGCAAGACAGGAATAGCTGTCGCAACAGCAATCAAGATTATACATGTCGTGTCAGGTTTACTTGTTATATCAAGAGTACTTGTCAAGAGTACGCCTCGATGGACCACTATCACGAATATCAAGACGGATTTATGTTATCATGTCCAAGTCAAGTCAAGTTCAATACTAGCAAGTCGTAAACATGCTCAAATGCTATCGTGCTCAATATTAACAAGTTATCATACTGGGTAGCCGCAAGCCAAGCCAAGTACAAGATGCATGCATGGTCAAGACATTACACTAAGAACTATAAGAACAAGCATAGAGATATAGGACAAGGGGTATCATGGCAAGAATGGCGCTGGGCCAAATGATGCTGTGTGGTGCACGGCTAAAAGAGCTAGTAGCACGCGGCAAGTGGCGCTGGGCCAAGGGGCGCACGACCGAAGCGTGCGGCGCTAGGTGGCGCTCGGCCAGAAGTGCGGGGTGGCAAGTGGCGCTAGGTCAAGTGGCGCCAGGGATAGCGTGGCGCCAGGTGGCGCGCGCTCGCTAAGATGGCGAGGTGCCAAGGGGCGCGCGCAACCGAGATGGTGCGGCGCTAAGAAGCGCGCGCAACAGAGATGGCACGATGCTAAGGAGCGTGTGCAACCGAGATGGCACGACGCTAAGGAGCGCACGCAATCGAGATGGCGCGGTGCTAAGAAGCGCGTGCAACCGAGATGGCACGGCACTAAGGAGCGCGCGCAACCGAGATGGCACGGCGCTAAGGAGCGCGCGCAAACGAGATGGCACGGTGCTAATGAGCACCCGCAACCGAGATGGCACAACACTAATGAGCGCGCGCACACACTGTTCATCTTTTCCAACTAGCACTAGAAGCTTGGTTGAACCCATGAACTCCAAAGGCCATAACTCTCTAAAAACAAGTCAAAATCAAGACTTCTAAGGGTCCAAATTGTGTAGAATTGAATTTTCCACAACATAGAACCATTATATCTCGAAAATAACAAGGTTTAAAAGATCAAAACCAAGAAAAACTGAGAAAAATACAAACTTATATCTACAAAAATCCATCCATTAAAACTAAAAATGCCAAGTCTTAAAGAAGCTTAGAATCATACAAGGAAAAGAATAGAACAATAAGACTTGACATCCATCATGAAGCAAGTTGCACTTGCCTAGGGCTTCTATGTAGGTGGAGAGAAGTAAATGATGATGAAGAAGAAGAAGATAAAAAATGATAAGTAATGGAGGAGAGAGAGAGAGGAGTTGACTTATATATCAACCTCTCCATCTCAATCCAAACCAACTAAAGCCAAGCTAAGCCGAACCAAAATAAACCAAGCCAAAGTTAAGCAAGGCAAGTCAAAACATGGGTCACATGACAATGTCAAAAATTCGTACACGTATACTGGAAATACGTGTAACAGAAAATGGAAGTGACAATTTTGTATTGTCTTGTCATTTTTAACTTAACGGGCTATCTTTGAGCCATAGTCGATTATCGACTAGGTTGGCGACGGCATCCGTACAGCGTGGATAGCGAGCCCTATTATACGTCCCCGTCATACCTGTCACTAATCATTCTTGTTTTCTTTTATGCCTTTCTTTTCTTTTATTCATTCACTTATTCGATCGTTCATTCATACATTCATTCACTTACTCATTCGTTCATTTATAAATTCATTATGCAGTACCCTGTATGGGAACTGCCTTGGCGACCTAATGGTCCTGAAGCCTTTCGATATTTCTATTACTCTGCTCGAAATGACTATTTGATAGTCTTCCTGCCTTATTTCAGTAAACCATTTATTGTTTAGTGCTTCAAGTTGTAGTACGTTCTAAGTGACAATCAATTCATGTATTTATTGAGCACATAAGGAAATCTAACTGATCGTAAACTGTGTCTTGGCATGAGCGTAGAGTGTGGTGCAAGGGTTCAAGTAACATTCCAAGTTTATTTCCATGTTCTATGCAAGCATACAAGATAGGATTATTCCCTTAGCTAGGTGCATTCAGTTCTTTTATTAGCATACAGGAGTTATCGCCTAGCGATCTAGCAGTATTGTCCAAGTTCTTATGTATCTAGGTTAAGCAAAGGCAGTTTTATCAGAGCCACCCACCTTAGCAATGATCGCATCAGCCGAGCGAGACTCCGAGCGTGTCTTTGAAAGTCTAAGTCTGGATTCTTCTGAAGGGCCAAGTCTATTGCCTTCGCCTTAAGCGAGTCATTTTGTCGAGCAAGATAGGGTTCGAGTCGTTGCACTTGCGTCGTTTGAGTCAGCATTCCGCTAGGACAGCGGGTCATTACATAATACATCACTCAGAATAAGTTTAGTCCTCGAGACTTCCAGGGTACAAGTCATCCTACAATTTTTTAATCCATACCATGTGCGCATCTTAGGTAATTCCTATCGAACGACTATATCATTTGATGGCATCGAACTATGTTCAAGTATCATTCTAAATTTTGTGTCGTATGCACTTTGGCCAATTTTATCGAATTACTTTAATACTTATTCGAGTTGATGGTACTCACTCAATCATTGTGTTTCTATGACTTGGTTGCATATTTTGCCCTGGTACGGGAATATAATGGTCACATAAGGTACATTCTATTTTATCAGACATGGGGATCTTAGGCTGAGGCTAACTCACTCATCCATGCACATCTCAATATACCCATTTGTAGCCGCATTCGTGTTCATCATATCACTGAGTCTAGATCGTGCATATATTCAAGGCATCTTCGAATATATATATCTCAACCATGCTTAGCGATAGCGAGGTCGGACAAGCTATTCATGATAGTTTTGAATTACCGGTCATTTTTTACTTACTCGATTTAAAATCGAACTCCAGTTCGTTTTACTATCGTACATTTTGATCATTGAGATGACACAATTCATTTCTTAAGCATTTCCGTCTTATGAAATTAATACGATACTGCTAACGGAGTCGACCAAAATCTAAATAATTCTAGTTCGATTCAAGACCAAGTATTGCACTACCATCAAGTACGTCTATTCCACACTCACTTTGTTCGGGCCTGATATTAATGTCGTTAACGCACACTCCAAGTTCTACATCCTAAGTCTAAGTCTCGTTTCTCCAGATCTATCATCCGTCCGAATGATATTCCAAAGTCGATCACAGAGGTTCAATCACTCAGCGTAGTGTTGTCCACGTATCTGCTAGGTCAGCTCACAAGGTCATAATTATAACTCAAGTTCATAGTTTATCGTATAAACTCGTTGCACGATGCTCGCCCCAATCCTAAGATCAAACCATTAATCATTCATATGGGATATTCTACCCAAGCTTGCTTTACTCAAATTTTTAAACATCGAGCAGTGATCATTCTATTCACATCAAGACGTTCATCGTATGTGGTCTACGTTCGTTCAGCAAAACCACCCTACGATAAGTTCTTGCTCAACCAAATCCTTGACATATCAATATCGTACGTCCGAACTAGCAATTCACATAGTCTATCTCTTCAAACATTTTTGACATAATCCACCTATCCTTCCTATCCAATTCATGTATTCAATCATAAGGTCGTCTAGCACAACAATATGTCACACCCCAATCTCACGTAAGTCTGATTATCCTTGGTGGACATGAAATTACCATGCTAACGCTCCTACAGTGTAATCGTCCTCATCGAGGCATAACTCTTGCATTGAGTCTAGACTAATTCATTCTCGATACGCAGATTGGGTCTACTCAATCCCCAAGTTTACTTAATCGTCAAGATACAAGTCCGAAAAAGTCCTTGAATTCACCTTCGCATCAAACCATAAGTCGAAGCAATCCAAATTGCCATGCCTTGATCTTTCAAGTTCAATTATTTTCGCTGGGCATGAATTACCATGTCAGCTCTCACGCAGAATGATCGCCCCAAATTCGACGTATTGCATGTACGAGGCTGGAATTGTGCTTGCACAAGACAAGATCGTCAACATTGTGGTTATCAACTAACAATCAAGATACTTTCCTTTCATCCAAACATTCATTTCTATCAAAATTCCAAGCATATCATCCATTGAAACAATAACATTTTATACGATCATCATTCTTCGAATCATAGTACACCCAAGTTATCGTACATCGATCTTTGATACGCCTCAATTCCATCGATGATGTACATAACTTGACGATCTTCCTTTGCAATAAAATCTGAGTCGTGCAACATAATTCCTTAATTTGCATCGTTATATGCTAACTTATCGCATCGTTCTATGCTAACTCAAGTCATTGAGCAACATCTATTCTAAATCCTTAGTCATATTCGTATCTTCAAACCAATATTTTCATGCACGCTATCTTCCAATCATGCTATTTTTGTTCTCATCTATGAGTATTGCACATCCACTCAAGTTTCAACTCATTCGACTATATCCGATTTTGCACGTACGATCCACTAAGTTTCCTCGACCAAAACATCATTTGTTTCATCATTCTTGAATCCTTATTCAATACCGTCTTCTAGTTTGCACTATACATCCATCGAGTATCCGAACGACATCTCGTTCGAGGCCCTCAAAATCACGACCAACTAAGAGTTACTCATTCTAAGGCTTTGTGCGAGATCACACCACTTTATGACAAACTCTTTGCTACCCTTAAATCCTCAATTTTGTTCGATCAATTTCCAAGACGATCCATACACCACTCATGGTTCAATTCATTCAATTCAATCTTCAATCACGTTTGCATCATTTGCTTATACATTTCTCTGATTTATTCCCCAAAATTCCAGCGTGTTCTATCAAAATTCCAAGCATATCATCTATTGAAACAATAACATTTTATACGATCATCATTCTTCAAATCATAGTACACCCGAGTTATCGTACATCGATCTTTGATACGCCTCAATTCCATCGATGATGTACATACCTTGATGATCTTCCTTTGCAATAAAATCTGAGTCGTGCAATATAATTCCTTAATTTGTATCGTTATATGCTAACTTATCGCATCGTTCTATGCTAACTCAAGTCATTGAGCAACATCTATTCTAAATCCTTAGTCATTTTCGTATCTTCAAACCAATATTTTCATGCACGCTATCTTCCAATCATGCTATTTTTGTTCTCATCTATGAGTATTGCACATCCACTCAAGTTTCAACTCATTCGACTATATCCGATTTTGCACGTACGATCCACTAAGTTTCCTCGACCAAAACATCATTTGTTTTATCATTCTTGAATCCTTATTCAATACCGTCTTCTAGTTTGCACTATACATCCATCGAGTATCCGAACGACATCTCGTTCGAGGCCCTCAAAATTATGACCAACTAAGCGTTACTCATTCTAAGGCTTTGTGCGAGATCACACCGCTTTATGACAAACTCTTTGCTACCCTTAAATCCTTAATTTTGTTCGATCAATTTCCAAGATGATCCATACACCACTCATGGTTCAATTCATTCAATTCAATCTTCAATCACGTTTGCATCATTTGCTCATACATTTCTCTGATTTATTCCTCAAAATTCCAGCGTGTTCCCTGCGTCGTCTTAATAGTCTAAGTCTCGTATATCTCTATTGATAGTCCATTATGTAAATCAAAATTTTGATTCACACTCCTTGACAAATTAGCCTTCGAACTATTCTTCAAAACCTAAACACTATTCTCGGTATTTACTTAGTGTTGGTTTGATAGCATCTCTATCGATATAGACTCTAAGTCTTACTTATTCTCGATCGAGCGATATTCAATATCGCTCGCAAGCTCACTCGTACTAGAAAGTTTAGGTGTGCGATACTCGGCACAACTTAGCCAAAAGGCTGTGTGCATAGCCGTCCCATTCGGACTACACTCTAGTCTTGTACATTCGTTTACTAGTATTAGCGTAAGGTTATTCAGTCACGCACACCATTTGCTATCTCAATGCATGGGTTCCTTTCAACTCAAGCCCGACAAAGTTCGGCACAAAGGCCTTTGCATATCGATTCCGTTTATTTGAATACTTGTACGAGCTTTTGAAAATATTAGACTTATTGTATGGAACATCCCAAGGCCCAATAAGAGAGAGAGCGTACAATTCTTTTACTTCTAAATGAGCATTCAAAACTGAGAGAATCGATATGAAGTCTAAGGACATAAAGCCGTGCTCTGATACCAATCTGTTATACCCCGGTCCCGGAGGACCGATCATCCTAGCTAAGGCATGATGCCGCGTGAGGCTAGGTTGCGCTCACGCATGGCCAGGTTCTTAAATAGCCAATTGAAGGCCAGGCCACAAAGTCGCACAGAGTATCCCCATTTGCAGCATAAAGTAAATGAACACAAGTAGACACAAAATGAAGCTCTTTATTGATATTCAAGAAGTATTACAAGAGGCGCTAGGCCAAAATTTCAAATCGCTCAAACTCACTCTGTCGAAACGTAAAAGCCATGCCAAACGACTTCTAATAGATGATACGTAGCGATGTTCCAACACATTATGTCCTGTATATGGTGATTCAGCTCTTTTACGACCTTCCAAGGCTTCAGAGTTGGCTCTGCGTCTTAGCACACATGCGGGAAGACTCTGCACCTGACAAGGTTCTTCTGTCCCCTGCAGGTAGACTAAGTAGTTATCAGTACATTGTTATGCACTGGTGGGGAAGCTAGCTTGCCCAACTAGCTATCATTACCAAATATGATCGATTTAATTTTGTACACCATCTATCAGTTGTTGTCTTTCTAATATTGCCTTAGGATCATTTTCATGGCATATAATACAAAGCCTATCCCGTGTTACCGATATCAAGTGTCGCATATGAATAGCATTCGCAACTGACCATATTTACCATACGATCTTCCTTCTCCAAGGTAAACCAAATTAGCCAATATATTATATAAAAGGATTCGACGGAATTACATAAACATTTACGAGCGTCATGGGCGTATTTTAATCACAGTTGAACAAAGTACTCATGTTCTGTCGAGATATTTTAATCTTAAGTTTGGTTCAGACAAGTTTCATTCAGTTACTCTGTTGTTCAGATTTCTCAGATTACTTGTTTCAATGCAATATCTCGCACGTAGATTGCCACAATCGAGCCAACTTAATCTATATGTACCGGTTGCTGGCATCACAATCCATTTGGACTATCATCTTGGTATCATGGTTCCCTATCAGCCAGTGATGGCTAGTATACCCTGATAGGCCACGCAATACCCGACTTACGCCTTTTGGGTGCCCGAGGCTACACCCAAGCTGCTCGTAAGCCATGATTCCGCCTAGGCTGGCACGTGTTACTGATCCTTCCCTGGAATCCTTGTTCACTTCTTTCCCTCGTGCACATGAGTGTCCGCGACCATTTCGTATTGTCTTGTCATTTTTAACTTAACAGACTGTCTTTGAGCTATGGGCTATTTTTGAGCCATAGTCGATTACCTACTAGGTTGGTGGCGACATCCGTACAACATAGGTATCGAGCCCTATTGCACGTCCTTGTCATACCTGTCGCTAATCATTCTTATCTTTTCTTATACCTTTTTTTTCTTTCCTTTATTCACTTATTCGATCGTTCATTCATACATTCATTCACTTATTCATTTATTTATTCGTTCATTCATTCATTCCTTATGTAGTACCCTGTATGGGAACCGCTTTGGTGACCCAACGGTCCCGAAGCCTTTCGATATTTCTATTACTCTACTCGAAACGACTATTTAATAGTCTCCCTGCTTCATTTCAATGAACCATTTATTGTTTAATGCTTCAAGTTGTAGTACATTCTAAGTGACAAGAAATTCATGCATTTATTAAGCACTTAAGGAAATCTAACCGATTGTAAGTTGTGCCTTGGCATGAGCATGGAGTTTGGTACAAGGGTTTAAGTAATATTTCGAGTTTATTTTCATGTTCTATGCAAGTATACAAGATGGGATTATTCCCTTAGCTAGGTGCATTCATTTCTTTTATTAGCATGCAGGGGTTATCGCCTAGCGATCTAGCAGTATTGTATAAGTTATTATGTGTCTAGGCTAAGCAAAGATAGGTTCATCGGAGCCACCCACCTTAGCAATGATCGCATTGACTGAGTGAGACTCCGAGCGTGTCTTTGAAAGTCTAAGTCTAGATTCTTCTGAAGGGCCAAGTCCATTGCCTTTGCCTTAAGCGCATCGGGTCATTACAGTTTTACTTTTAGATGTTAATATTTTTTGTTTAAAATCAGTTCCAAATTGGAGAAAAACTCTATTTTTAAAACATAAAAAACCTTATAGGGAGTCCATCTTGATAATTCGGGCAAATTGGTCGCAAACCACTTGTATCGAAAGGTACGTATGGACTTCGTGCACGTGTGGAATTTGACAGAAGTCAAATTGGTTGCGTGTGCGCGATAAATTCGATGTGTATTCATCAAATTTTCCCGTATCGATGATTTTCCAATTTAGCTTAATTACTTTGTGCCGATCGTCACCTCGAGCTGAAACTTGCTGGACTCGTATAGTTTTTCTTGTCCTGTGTGCTAAGTTTGGTCTGATTCTGAGAAGGTCAAACAGAACACTATCTTGTTGGGCCCACGACCCGATCCAATAGGCAAATTTGTGTACGGCCCATCGGAATCCAACTTTGGGCATACAGTTGGGTTGGCATCATCAAACCGGACCCGTAGACATATAGTTTGATGACTTTAGAGATAGTAGATACTGGCACACTTTTCGGTACAAAGTGGATCCAAAGAGGGACATTGTTTTGACAAAAAATTATAATTTTTCCCCCGGATCTAGAATTGGACTTTTGGATAGGCATTTTTAGATTTTTTTTGTACAAAAAATGTTCATGATGTTTATTTCAGCATCCGAGGGCGTTTGTGGGATTTGACTTTTCATTGCTATTGATTCTGACGATCTGAGTGACTGGACTTTCAATTCTCTGCGCACACCTCAATGCAAGATACCTTGCTATATTTACTATTCAGTATAATTATTTTCAGCATTTATTTATTTTGTTTCATATTTTTTTTACTTGACATTTATTATAAAACTGCGCGTCCAAGTCATACTTGGGTGCAAACAACTGTGTTAGCCATTTTCAGTTGCTTTATTTATTTGATGCATATTAACCTAGTTTTAGCAGACTACCTTGTTATTGTGGAATATCATTATATCTCCATTGACTATGTTACATGTGTCCCATAAATTAGGAGTCTCATATAGGACATGATCTTGCATATTCGATTTACCATCGATACGTATAGGATATGTGACGGTTAGAACGTAACTGTTATGACTAGGGTGTTAGAGACTCATACAATTACAAACTGGACAAGTCATAAATACGACTTGGACAGTGACGTTCGGGAGGGAGATGACAGTTAGATGTATGGGCTACCGAATCCAAAGCCGCAGTAACTGTGTACTATGGTAGTCGTGTCACGACGGTCACTAGACTCAAGCTATGTGGACTGATGGGTCACGTGGGCCGCTAGCCTCAAGTATTGGTACTTGACGTGTGTATTATGAATTGTGAGCTAGTCATGGGAAAGTCAGCCTTTTTCTGCCCATACATCAAGATGTTGTCTAAATTGTACGTAGATGGTTAGGGATACCCTTTGTATGTCTATTGCCATGTCATTCCTTTGCACAATTATCTATCTATTACTATAATTTATATAGCATGTTTATATGTATCTTGTTATATTTCTCTGAGGACCTGATGATTTCTCTAGATATGTTTCTCCAGGTGTGTATTTCCTGTCTTTTCATAGGAGTCCTATCCAAGATCGTGGTCTTCTCGATCCTATCAAAGATGACTTACTCTTGGATCGTTCTTTGCTATTTTTGACACATTCTTTTAATTGTCATGTATTACTTCTCATTTAAAATAGTTGGTAGTGGATTTATCTCTGCCCAACAAAAATGTAAAATGATAATTGATAGTTGATTAATAATATTTGTATTCTTTCATTTATGGATGAGATTATTTGGCTATGATTATACTGTATTTACAGCTTACGTATATTTATTATACGACTGGCATATCTACGTACCTAGTCCTACGTATTTTGGGACTGGAGCATTACATATTTTTGTGGTGGTTCCATGCAGGTCTACGAATAAATTGTTTGGTTACATGACTGTAACAAGCAAGCCTGCATATAGTATTAGAGTCTAGGATCTCATCCACATACTTGATCTTCTTCCTTGATTCCATTTCTAACTCTCATTTGACTGCCTTGAATTGTATCTTGCTTGATTCCTTTCTACCATGAATCTTGTTTCTCGTGCTTAATAGAGGTTAGGGAGGTAACCCACACTAAATATATATGCTCCATTATTCCAATATACTGTTAGTTGAATTCTTGTAAGTTGGGTAGTATGCCTCCTATCCTAGCATCTCGTTGTCTTTATGACCTATTAACGAGGTAATTGAATAACACTAGTAGGTTTACCTAGACTATAGAGTTCAGAGGTCCCTAACCTATTTGGTCAACCAAGGCCTTAGACAAAAAGATAGTAGGACAACTGTAGAGGCACAAAGATCGAACACGACTTAGATTCTCAAGGAACTAGAACTATTTATACTTCCTTTCATCACAATCTCACATACTTATATTTTTGGATTATCTTGACTGATGCTGCTATTATAGCCTAGTTTTGTAAGCTTCCTCTTTATTAAGCTTTTTCAGGACATATGTTTATTAGTGACGCCCACTAACATATTGACTAATTAGAATCAGTGTATTATAGTCTGATCAACCTTAGTGCACTTTGTTTGCTCTTCATATGATTATTCAACGTGGATTGAGATATAGATAACAAATAAACTTGCTCTCTAGGATCTTATCCGCAACTGCCTTGACAACTCTCTTGGAATTATTCAATCACCTTTGGAACTCCGTATTTGTATTCGATACCATCTCCCTTGAACTCTTTATTATTTTTTGACTTTACCTATTTCCTAAAAACAAATGCTCGGGCTTGAGGAAGATAAACCCATAATGTCTCCCTTAGTTTGCTATATCACATATGGCCATGATAGCTTTATATACACAAGTATAGTTAGCCATCAACCGAGCCATGAGACTACATCCTATGCATCCTGATTGGCTTCGAGTCATTCTTTGAAATATTTTGACAAATTTCTTGTTTTGCTTGGTCATAACCTTGAATGATATGAGTTGAGCAACCTATCACGCCCCGCTCCCGTAGGAGCGATTGCCCTCGCTAAGGCGTGATGCCGTACGAGCCTAGATTGCGCTCGTGCAAGGCAGTTTCATAACGGACGATTACAGCGGCTGCGACGGGGTTGTCGTACAGAAGTCCCAAGTAGAAACATTGAACAGCAAGCAGAAATTTAGAAACAAAACACAAGTTATTCAAAAGTGCACTTTATTAATATTGAACAATAAGATTACAATGGGGCGCAAGGCCGTCATTACATGTCTCTCAAGCTCACTTTTCTCTCATTTTATAAGTCACTCTCCTCTCTCTCATCTCTCGATACAATACTTGAGCCAGCGAATGCTTCGGAAGGCAATGTCCATACATTATGTCCCGTATAAGTCTTGACTCCACGGGGCCGCACACTTCGAATCGCCAAGGAACTCTGTGCCTCGATGCATCCAAGCGAGCCCACACCACGAGCTTCTACCTGTACCTGCACATGAAAACTGTGTGGGTGTCAGCACTCAACTGTACTGGTGGAGTGAGCTCCTCGCCCACCCATACAAAACCGTCACATTCATTTATTTTGTGCAGCTTAATCCCTTTTTGATTATCTTTCTAGTCTTGCCTTAGGATCAATTTTAGGACAAAGATATCTTGGCCTATACTTAACAACGCAACGACAGGGTCGTGCTATACTTTATTTGTGGCTTCAGTACATATTCGAGGAAATGCCTCACCGAGTAGAAACTTATGCAACTCGACCGTGCCAAGACCTTCACTTGTTTTATGTGCCTCTAGACCATTCTCATGCCAATAATGTCAAAGGGATGACTCGTACTGGTCGTGCCACTAGACTTGATCGTGCCTTAAGATCGAGGCCGTGCCTCCCAGGGATCAACCAGATTTAACCAACTTGCCTTACGGCCCTTCCTGACTTAACTCGAGATGACGCCACATTCATGCCGAAGCACGTGCCCTTGCTATAGCCAACTCTTAGGCTCTATAATATTGATGCAACTGTGCACACCCTAACACGTGTCGATTCAAGGTTAGCGCTTACTATAAGCGTAACTTGTTAACCCAACTCGTAACTTGCTAGTACTTGACAAAATCCAAAGGCATACATGCGGATAGCCGCTCTTATGCCAACACATCTATATGAGTGGTCACTAGCAATTTTAAGCTATCCTGGATCTTTGCATACGGTGACCATCCGCGTGCGAGATACGAGCTCCCACCGAATGACCCGCAGCCTATATTGTAACCGTTCACTTCAATCGAGTCGTACCGTCGGTGAAGGCCGTACAATATCTGCAATTCCTCCTAGGCCGACACGAACTCGACGCCCCGGGATCGCTCGAGGAATTTACCCTTGCGTGCAAGTTGTCCAATGACCATGCAAGACTCAACTCGATCTACCGAGTCCTTCCATAGGCATGACCATGCTTTCCAACTTTCTATCGAGACTCCCAAGTAGCAGGACCGATCTCGGCGACAACCAGTGGCGTGGACTTCCTTATTGAGATTCCCAAGTAGCGGGACCGATCTCATGCACTTCCTTACCGAGACTTGTCAAGACTCCCAGGTAGCAGAATCGATCTCATGTACTTCCTTATCGAGACTCCCAAGTAGCGGGACCGATCTCGTGTGCTTTCTTATCGAGACTCCCAAGTAGCGGGACCGATCTTGCGTGCTTCCTTTGTCTGTGGCATGCTCTTCTAAACCAACCATGGCTCGTACCTTAGACAGACCTTGTTCTCTAGGTGATGTGATCGCTCCAGTCATATTCTTATATGACGAGCCTTGTTCTCGTGGGACTATATGACTTGGCAACCGTATAAAGAGCGGGACAGTGCTAGAAATGGCTTTGATAGACCAGCATAACTCTCGTCTAACATATTCGGGAAACGACTCGACGAGCAAAGGCTACGCCAAGCTTTGCATCGAGAGAAACGTGCCGTACATGCGTTCGACTTGATCAATCAAGTCCTTTGGTGCCTAGACTTAAGCCACGAGCCGTACAACCCGACTTACACCACAGGACGGACAAAGGCTATGCCAAGCCTTGGACGATGGGAACGTGCATGCTTATCAAGCATTCATGTGGGCGACGCCTATGACTTAGGCTAATTCTAGCATTTCGGCAACTTAGGCCAACTTCCTCCTCCTAAGCCATGGGACGAAGGACCGAATGTCATTTTGAAATCATGCTGAGCAAACTTCTAAGCAGACCGTGGGACCATTTTCCATGTTCTAACACATTTTGACCCGTCGGGATTATTTCCTTAGCTATGTGGATGCGTCTATTTTATTATCAAGCCTAACTTGTTCAGGTTGAAAACATGCGATTTATTATGTGAAGGCTAAGATGAGGCAAGTTCACCGACACTACCCCACCTGAGCGAGGAGTCGCCTCGACCGAGCTGGTCTTCGAGCAGCCATTGCAAGGCTAAATCTGAACGTCGTCAGCGTTTCGATTCCTCCGATTGACTGAGCGGGACGGGGCACTACATCATACACCACTCAGAAAAATTTTCGTCCTCAAAACTAACTGAGTACTTACTTTTAGACCACTTTGATCCAAAAAATCTCGTACACACTCTGCCTATGCATTTCTTCAATCCGAGCCACGCTCATACTATTATCAATCTTTCCTTTAACACGATTTCAAAATCCTCGACACTTTTCCATTCCTCAAGTCTTACTTGAATTCAATATATCACTTGGTTGGATCGTGCATGTATTCCAGGCGTCCCAAAAATATATGTATTTCAGCCACGCCGTATGATAGAGAATTCGCCATTCTTACTCGAGTCGCATTGTGCACATACTCAAGCGTCCCTAAAATATAGCATGTCAGCAGAATCTCGTGAGGGGTATTCCCATATTCTTGATTCACTCTATCCCTCCATACCAATCCTCAAGATCAATCTTTCGAATGATAACTCTTGAAATAGGGACGTCTTGCCTAACCGCTAGGCCATTTCTCAAGGCTAAAGTCAATGTCAGGATTGGAATCATAGTTCTCCAACAATAATGCCAACACTGACCCCAATCCTAGGGTTAAACCAAATCGATAATACGAGATTTTCTACCCAAGCTCGCATCACTCAGATTTCTAAACATCAAATATGATCACCTAATTCGCATCAAGGCATAGGTTGCGCAGATTCGAATTCGTTTAAATTACCAATTTGTATAGTCTATTTCTTCCGACATGTCGACATAATTCACATATCCATTCTAACCAATTCATGTATTCGATCACGAGGTCATCTAGCACAACAATTTGTCACGCCCCAATCTCACGCAAGTTGGATTATCTACGTTGGACATGAATCACCATGCCACGTTCTCGTAGGATAATCGTCCTTATTGGAGCGTAACTCTTACTTGAGTCTAGACTAATTCATTCTCTATACGTGGATTGGACCTACTCAATCCTCAAGTTCAATCATCAAGCACACTGAGTCATTCTCGAGTCCACCTTCGCGTCAAACCACAAGTCGAAGCAATCAAATTTCCATGCCATGTAAGTTCGATCACCCCCGCTGTATGAATCACCATACCAGTGCTCACACGGAATGATCGCCCTAATCCGACGTGACGCATGTGCGAGGCTGGGGTTGCGCTCGCATAAGACAAGAACGTACGTGTGGTTATCGTCGAAGCAATCTAAACATTTCATTTTCATCCAAGCCAAGATCTTAGTTCGATAGTCTATTCGTCATTCGTTCAACTAGAAAATCTTCGAGCCAAGTCTATCTTTTCCTCGACACATTTCAACATCCCGAGTATAACATCCATCAGAACAATAATTTTTTACACGATCATCGTTCCTCAAATCAGATTACCCCCGAGTTATCGCACATCGATCTTTGATACGCCTCAATACCATCGATGATGTACGTAACCTGACGATCTTCCTTTACAAAGAACTCCGAGTCGTGTAACTGATGCTATTGTCCGAATTGGATATACAACGATTCCACTCGACCAAATCCAAAATCATAAGTGCGATCTTCTTGGTTTCCTCGATCAAGACATTTTTTTTTATTCATCGTTCCGAATCCTGATTCAATATCGTTTCCTAACTCGTGTTGTCCATTCACAAGTTGTCCGAACGACATCTCGTTCGGGACATTCGAAGTCACAACCTACTAAGCATGATGCATTCTAAGGCTTTGTGCAATCGCATCGCCTCGCCAACATACTCGTTGTTACCTCTAATCCTCAATTTTTATTTGAATAATTTCCAAGACGAACCATACACCACTCAGGATTCGAGCTATCTGATTTAGTCCACAATCACGTTCGCATTATTCATTAATACATCTTTTCGATTTGTTCGACGGAACTCTAGCGTAATTGCTCACGTCGTCTCGTTAGTCTAAGTCTCGTATATTTCTATCGATATTCCACATGTAAATCATATTTATGATTCACGCGTCTCGACGTACTAAGTCGTTCGAACTATTCCTTAAAATCTAAACCAATCTTCCGTGCATGTCTAAGCGTTAGTCCGATAGTATTTATATCGATATACACTCTAAATATATCTCCGTTCCCGACCGAGCGGTACTTAACATCGCTCATAATTCGTTTGCACCAAAAAGTCTAGGTGTGCGACACGCGGCACAACTTAGCCAAAAGGCAGTATGCATAGCTATCTCGTACGGACTATACTCTGATTTTGTATGCTCATTTGCTAATGTCGACGTAGGACTATTTAGGCATGCACGCGACTTGCTAACTTTAGCATGTGTTTTCTATCAACTCAAGTTTGACATCGTTCGGCACAAAGACCATCGCCTAACGTTGCGTTCGATTGAACACTTGTACGAGCTTTTAAAAATATTTAGACTTATTGTATGGACATGCCGTGGGACATTTGAGAGAGGGCGCACACTTCTTTAACAACGAGGACCTTTCAAAACTGAGAGATTTGACTTGAAGTCCAAGGACGTAAAGCCGTGCTCTGATACCATTGTGTCACGCCCCGCTCCCGTACGAGCAATCGTCCTTGCTAAGGCGTGATGTCGTACGAGCCTAGATTACGCTCGTGTAAGGCAGTTTCATAACGGTCGATTACAGTGGCTGCGATGGGGTCGTCGTACAGAAGTCCCAAGCAGAAACATTGAACATGCAGCGAAAATTTAGAAGCAAAACACAAGTTATTCAAAAGTCTTTATTGATATTGAATAACAAGATTACAATGGGGCTCAAGGCTATGATTACAAGTCTCTCAAGCTCTCTCTCATCTCTCGATACAAGGCTTGAGCCAGCGGATGCTTAGGAAGGCAATGTCCATACATTATGTTCCGTATAAGTCTTGACTACATGCGGCCGCACGCTTCGAACCGCCAAGGAACTCTGTGCCTCGACGCATCCAAGCGAGCTCCACGCCACGAGCTTCTACATGTGTCTGCATATGAAAACTGTGTGAGGGTCAGTACTCAACTGTACTAGTGGAGTGAGCTCCTCGTCCACCCATACAAAACCGACACGTTCATTTACTTTGTGAAGCTTAATCCCTTTTTGATTGTCTTTCTAGTCTTGCCTTAGGATCAATTTTAGGATAAAGACGTCTTGGCCTATACTTGGCAACACAACGATAGGGTCGTGCTATACTCTATTCGTGGCTTCAATACATTCGAGGCAATACCTCACAGAGTAGAAACTTACATAACTCGACCGTGCTATCACGACCCGCACCCACTGTGAGGGTACGAGTACGTAACAGCGCCCAGCCTACGCCGCAGTATCGGCGGTAGAACGCTGTTCTAGGTCATGAACTATAACTAACATAATAGAATACTCTCCATAAGGAGGCCAACACAGAGGAATAACTCAATCAGAATCTATAGATATAATATAGCACGATGAAATAGATAAAGAAATCCTCAACTGAGGTACAACAGAAAAGAAATACAAGTCTTATCATCTCTAAAAATATACAACTCTGAATCAAGAACAACAACTAAACATAAAATGGAAACAGTCTAAGCTATCTATACTAAGCAAGGTATCGTCCTCAACAGCTGCCTGAACCTCGCCAGGGGTCCAGGTCGCGAGTGTCATCTAGGCAAACTCCAAGTAAGGGGTGCAGGGTTCCTCATCATCCTCTGTAAAATTTTCAACAGGTCCAGTCAGGACGGGAGCGAGCACAACACATCTCAACAGTTCATAGCAGGTTAGAAAATATAATCATACAGTAAAGTAAGATATAGATACTGAAGGAAATGCAGTATGTAAACAGAGAGAGAGCTATAATATAAATATCTACTATAAGTAGAGAACTACCAGTGACTAGTGATTTAGAGTACAAAGTCGACATGTGAACGGCTGGATTTGTACATGGCTATACTAAGAGGCGTACATGGCTATTCTACTTTGGAATTGTTCACATTGCTATTTATACTCCCCTGTACCCCCAACTAATACACAAGGATCCAACCAGGTTATGTTATGATTCTATGTAACGGCCCTCGAAGGGTGGTAAGCCCCCAAAGGGTGGTAAGCCCCCAAAGGGTGGTAAGCCCCCGAAGGGTGGTACATAGTAGTCCCATAAATGGGGATTATGGAAAACCCAATAAATGGGATAAGGATTCAAAGAAGACTCTATGATCATAAGGGTATATGTCACAAGTGATCAAAGAACCAAAGAAGCATATGATACGCCATGTAAGTGAAACGCACAGAACATAGAGTACCCGATGCTACCTGAAAGGATAATATCTCAGGGAGGGATCCATATTGTACTAATCCGTGTGACCAACGTGACAGTATCAAGTAAAGTAATTTAATGCAGGAAGTAATTCTAAGCAGGATATGAAATGATCAGAGAATGTACTCGCCTCGTATCTGAATGTCTGAAGTAAATGTACTGTCCGAGATGAGGTACCTGACTCCTAGTTTGAGCAACACAAGTCAAGATGTATATAGGGGATGATAAATATAATCTACGATACGTCTGTTTGCTGTCTAGGTCAAACTAGACTAAAGTCAACTCTGGTCAACTACACTAGTCAAACTAGGTCAACTAGGTCACTTCTAGCCCGAACAAGTCTAATAAGTCTCACTAGGCCTAACCAAGCCTAGGCTAACAACCAAGCACACTCACAAGTCACAGAGAACACACATACCATATCTAGAAGTATATATTCATCTATACATTCATATTTCACACATACATGCTTGCATTTATTTGGATATAATCATGCATATAACCTTGTATCTACCTTGCATCATACACTTTTCATTACACCATGTTCCATTGCAATCTATTGCCTATATGCATATATTCATCATAATATATGGATATATGAAGGCAGGTACCTTTCATTCATATTTCATAT
This sequence comes from Iris pallida, assembly GCA_029216955.1. Taxonomy (NCBI): domain Eukaryota; kingdom Viridiplantae; phylum Streptophyta; class Magnoliopsida; order Asparagales; family Iridaceae; genus Iris; species Iris pallida. The sequence goes on from JANAVB010001399.1 coordinate 12,865,259, forward strand.
ATACATAGATACATACATTTATGCATTCATACATAGATATATAGGTACATAGATATATAAATAGGCACATACCCACATAGGTATATATATATATATATATATATATATATATATATATATATATATATATACATAGAGAGTTACATACATACATATTTACATAGATTCATATATGTATACATACATATATATTCCCATAGATATAGAGAGAGGGTTAAGGGGCTAAAATGGTGTAAATGGAACTGGAATTTGGCATGTCATGGGGCTGTCATTGGGCTGTGCTTGTGAGGCAGTGGTGTCAAACATGGATGTGTGTGTAGGTAGGTATAGAAGAACACCATGTTCCCAGGTTTGCAATTGTGTGCGTGTGTGATAGTGTAGGAAGAATAGGGTGTCAATGTATGGCAAAAAGGAATCGGTGTATTCAAGGGAAAAAGGCTACATGTTTCCAGTTAACAGGGTTTAGTGCCTAGCAATGTACTCCCAGGTTTTTACAACTCAATTTTACATGACTAAAGCATACTCTAGAACTCAACCCTGTTAACATAGTCTCAACATGATGGGTTAATCCCAGTTATGATATATCATTAGAAAACCATTAAACTTAAGTATGGAAATCAACCCATCATTCAATCAACCAACCAATGCAAGTATGAAAGTTCAATAGGGACTCATTCGATTTCAGTTTAAGGGAGAAAATCAGTCACAGTTTTGAATCAAAACCCAGTTAAATATAGTAATCTCCTTGCAAATAAACCAATCAATCAATGAAACAAATGGCTTGGAAATTCTCAAGTTCTAACAGTGGAGTGTCAATGTGTCATGTGTGTGATAACACCATTACTCTGGAACCCAAAGACAGTACACTAACCAACAGTCCTTAGCAACTAGCAACCCATATTTGGAATTCGAAACTCATAGCTCAATCCTAGGTCATAATTTGATATGGACATCCCTCATACACATGTAGGTAAAGTATTTATCCATTTAAAATTATCTAAAACAGGTAAAATGCAATTTACAAATCAGAAAACCCATTTCAGTGAAGTAGTGTCTGTGTGTATCAGATCAAAATCGAAACCAAATACAAAAAACCCAAATCAGTGATTTCCTTCATTAACACAAATCGAAGTGAACATGTTTATCATTCGTCAAACATGTAGGTAAGCCTATCTTAACGTTTAACACCACAAAATCAGTTTAGCAAGAAGATTAAAATCAGAAAATGTAAATTAAACTCTAAAAAAAATCAGTTATGTCTCAGGTTAGTGACAGTTCAGTTTTATAAATGAGGAACATTTCAGTCTACAAACTCCAAACCCAAAACACATCTCCATTTGCAGTTAAACCCCCTCCCCCACATGAACCCTGATGCATTCTCAGATTTTGTCGCATGCACAAGACAGTGTATTGTGTCAAAAACAGTCTCAGTTTTGTCTAACCCAACTAACAGTGCAGGACATAACAGCTAGCAAGCTAAATTCGATTTCGAACACCCATAGCTTATTCATGAGTCACAATTTAACATGAAAATCAATCCTATACATGTAGGTAAACTAACTAACATTCAATCGCCTTAAAAAAACAGGTAAATAGCAATTCAACTCAGGGAAAAATCATTTCTGCCAAGTAGTATCAGTACATTAGGAATTTTCTGAATTCGAATAAAAAACAATTAAATAATTATATATAAAGGTTGGTAAACATTAACACATATGTGATAGTGTCATAGGTGTCCCCGTGTCCAAGAGACTGGACACATTCGTGTCTAAACATAACACAACACAGACACAAGCACTGTGCACTAGACAGTGTCGTGCACACGTGCACGTGTATGTAGAACACGACACACGACACGACACAACACGTGGACGTGCACACGTGTACGCCTAGACTAGGGGGACGTGTACATGTGTCTGTATCGTGTCCACGTGAGTCGTGTCAGGAGTAAAAGGGTCGTATCAGTGCAGATTTTTGCGACTGATACTGCACAGTGAAATCCCAATGTACGTGTCCGTGCTCCCTCGATACGACACGATCTCGTGTCAAACTCGGGGGGTGCACTGGCAGTCACTGCCCCCATCCTCACGCCAAATTACAGCTGTCCAAGTGGCGTGTGCAGCGAATACGAGGGGTGCGTGAGCAGGGGACTGTGCATGTGCGTCGTGCAGCGAGTTCGTGTCCGATTCGGACACGAACACGACTCGAATCCATGCTCAGTCTATACGAAACATGATGTACACATATAGATCTGTCATTCCATGCAATTGGTTCCACAAAAATCAGAAATAAATTCCTCACAGATATTTCATCAAATACATGCACATTATTCATGATACGTGTCCGATTCGAACACGTATTGGACACGAATCCTAACAATGCCTATACCAACAGAGAGAGGGCACCTAGGGCTTCCTAATCATGCAAAGAAAACGAAATTCTATAGAAGGAATAGGAAGTTACCTATATGTGCAATTTGCATGAAAAAGCTTCAAAAGAGGGTTTTCTCCTTGATGGCCAAGTGCTCCAAATTGGTCCAAACCTGAGATTCCACTCCATGAATAGCAAATAGTGGTGGATTACGAACTAATGCAAAAGACTAGAGGGAAAAAGGAATTAAAACAAAGAAACTAGGGCTTGAGGAAGATTCCTATACCTTTCCTTTCTTCAAAATGTTGAAACTCAATAAAGAGGCAAGAACCCTAAATGAAGAGATTATTTAAAGGAGAAAAATAGCCCTAGGTGGCTGCCATGGGCTGATTAGGGTTAGGGTTGGTTCATGGTGTGGACCTATGGGCTATTAAGCCTTAAGTCACAAGTCATGACTTGTGAAATCACAAGTCATTCCTTAAACAATTTAAATCCTATTTCCACCAAATTAATTCTATGGTTTAATTATCACTAACTTAAGTCAACCTAGGGTTCCATATCCTACTCACATAGTCATGACCTAGGTTAGCCACTAGGTTAGTCTCAAAAGTCAACATAAGTCAAAGTCAACTAAAATACCAAAATCAATTATACTAAAATCTCAAAAAATCATATAAATTCTAATGATTCTAAATAATACATAATAATTCCAAATAATTCCCAAAATTACAAAAATGACTAAAATACCCCTCAATCTAGAAATGATAAACAAAACACTAGCAAGACACCAATTCATAAGTCATGTTTTAAAATAGTTTTTAAAATGATTAAAATTAATAAAAATCATATAAAAATTTAGATACCATAATTATATAAATTAAAATACAATATTTCAAAATTACCCTCATCTGGAAAAACTGGGTATTACAATCCTACCCACCATATAAAAATTTTGTCCTCGAAATTAAGATGACCGCACCCTCTTCTAGGTCAAACATAGTCAAGGGTCAATCACTAGTCAATTTTTCAACATCCTAGTACTTGGTCATTAGCTGGTCAACTTCTTAGGATTTTACCTATGCTAGCTACCTAAGTGTTGGCAACTAGAATTTAGCAAAAGAGAAACTCTATAATAGGCTAGCTCTTAACCTTCCAAATCCTATCAAGTCACCAATAACTAAATACCCGCAAGCTAAGCACACCAATCCCAAATACTACGTATATATATGCTCAAGAACAACAATCCATCACATATATCCTAAGTATATCATCTATATATATAAACCTCTTAGTCTTAGGTGAACTACAACTTATACTCAAGGTCAGGCTCTGGTCACTGGGTGCCTCACTGGAAGGATAAGGGAAAACAATAAATAATCATCAAGGTTGTATGGCATACTAACATCCTATACGTAACTGGTTGGTATCATAATAACAGGGAATTATCTGCAATGGGTTACTATTCTAGCACCAAAGCTAACTATCACCTCTAGGGTACAGACACTCTACAAGTCACCATATCTATATACTATGAAGGAACTACCTATGAACAAGCTCTACAAACTAAATATCCCTACTCCTAAGTTATTACAACAACAGAAGGGTATGATGTTTTTTAAACCTTCTCGAGATGCAACCTGTTAATCATATGCGTGTCCTAGATCATGTTGTCCAGAGTCTTCATCATGCTAGTGAGCAAGGCTACGATAATCACAGAGTCCTTGACTAAGGTACGTACCCTTAGGTTCATGGTATTTAAAATTTTTGCATTTTCGCATGCGACGGCGAAAACCTTAAATTCCCATACCCAAGAAATACATCCGAAATCTGACTACATGTCCTCACTATGCCAACTAACACGACTATCGAAGATTCTAGATCCCATGATTTAGGTGACCTAGCCCATTTGATTTTGAAGAAAAACAACATAATAAAAGAACAACATGACAACTTAATCAATCAGCAAGGAACAGATGGAATCGGATTTCAAGGTAGTTATAAAAGACAATTTCGGGAATGGAATTGAGAAGAACGGAACTTGCAGCAAGATCTCCAATGGTCTGCGCATCCTTGACTGTCCTGACGATGGCTCGCACTGCTAGTTTCCCCTGGTCTGCTGCTGATGCTGCATGAATCACCGTTGCTGAGAGAAATCAGAAATGACGAGAGAAAATCTCTGTACAGATAGAGGTGCACCTTCAATATAGCAGAAACGCCAACCTGAGTCGGCACAACAGGAGCTGCGGTCTCGAGGCCCTGATGAACAGGACGATAGGTGGCCAGCCTCTCGATAGTTTCCCCCGAACCGAAGTGATGAGATCATGTCTTCATAACCATCATGAAGACAGATCAAAACAAGAAACAATTTCTGAGAATGAAGCAAAATTTCAAAGGAGATCAGTTTATATCCAAGGGAAATAACAAGCAGCAAATTTAGAAAAAGGGGATCTGATAAGGAGTTTTTCCTAATGTGATTGAGTACCTTCAATTATCCTAATCCTACTGCAGGCTGTAGTGATACTCTAGTTCGAATACCACTACATAAACTCGACCTGCATGGGCCACCACTAAAAACGTGTCACGACCCGCACCCACTGTGAGGGTACGAGTACGTAACAGCGCCCAGCCTACGTCGCAGTGTCGGCGGTAGAACGCTGTTCTAGGTTATGAACTATAACTAACATAATAGAATACTCTCCATAAGGAGGCCAACACAGAGGTATAACTCAATCACAATCTATAGATATAATATGGCACGATGAAATAGATAAAGAAATCCTCAACTGAGGTACAACAGAAAAGAAATACAAGTCTTATCATCTCTAAAAATATACAACTCTGAATCAAGAACAACAACTAAACATAAAATGGAAACAGTCTAAGCTATATATACTAAGCAAGGTATCGTCCTCAGCAGCTGCCTGAACCTTCCCAGGGGTCCAGCTCGCGAGTGTCATCTAGGCAAACTCCAAGTAAGGGGTGCAGGGTTCCTCATCATCCTCTGTAAAATTTTCAACAGATCCAGTCAGGACGGGAGCGAGCACAATACATCTCAACAGTTCATAGCAGGTTAGAAAATATAATCATGCAGCAAAGTAAGATATAGATACTGAAGGAAATACAGTATGTAAACAGAGAGAGAGCTGTAATATAAATATCTACTATAAGTAGAGAACTACCAGTGACTAGTAATTTAGAGTACAAAGTCGACATATGAACGGCTGAATTTGTACATGGCTATACTAAGAGGCGTACATGGCTATTCTACTTTGGAATTGTTCACATGGCTATTTGTACTCCCTCGTACCCCCAACTAATACACAAGGATCCTACCAGGTTATGTTATGATTCTATGTAACGGCCCCCGAAGGGTGGTAAGCCCCCAAAGGGTGGTAAGCCCCCAAAGGGTGGTAAGCCCCCGAAGGGTGGTACATAGTAGTCCCATAAATGGAGATTCTGGGAAACCTAATAAATGGGATAAGGATTCAAAGAAGACTCTATGATCATAAGGGTATATGTCACAAGTTATCAAAGAACCAAAGAAGCATATGATACGCCATGTAAGTGAAACGTACAGAACATAGAGTACCCGATGCTCCCTGAAGGGATAACATCTCAGGGAGGGATCCATATTATACTAATCCGTTTGACCAACGTGACAGTATCAAGTAAAGTAATTTAATGCAGGAAATAATTCTAAGCAGGATATGAAATGATCAGAGAATGTACTCGCCTCGTATCTGAATGTCTGAAGTAAATGTACTGTCCGAGATGAGGTACCTGACTCCTAGTTAGAGCAACACAAGTCAAGTTGTATACAGGAGATGATAAATGTAATCTACGATGCGTTTGTATGCTGTCTAGGTCAAACTAGACTAAAGTCAACTCTGGTCAACTCTGGTCAACTACACTGGTCAAACTAGGTCCACTAGGTCACTTCTAGCCCAAACAAGTCTAATAAGTCTCACTAGGCCTAACCAAGCCTAGGCTAACAACCAAGCACACTCACAAGTCACAGAGAACACACATACCATATCAAGAAGTATATATTCATCTATACATTCATATTTCACACATACATGCTTGCATTTATTTGGATATAATCATGCATATAACCTTGTATCTACCTTGTATCATACACTTTTCATTACACCATGTTCCAATGCAATCTATTGCCTATATGCATATATTCATCACAATATATGCATATATGAAGGCAGCTACCTTTCATTCATATTTCATATATACATAGATACATACATTTATGCATTCATACATAGATATATAGGTACGTAGATATATACATAGGCACATACCCACATAGGTATATAGATAGGTTTATACATAGATGCATATCTATATACATATATATATATATATATATATATAGATACATAGAGAGGTACATACATACATATTTACATAGATTCATATATGTATACATACATATATATTCCCATAGATATAGAGAGAGGGTTAAGGGGCTGAAATGGTATAAATGGAACTGAAATTTGGCATGTCATGGGGCTGTCATTGGGCTGTGTTTGTGAGGCAGTGGTGTCAAACATGGATGCGTGTGTAGGTAGGTATAAGAGAACACCATGTTCCCAGGTTTGCAAATGTGTGTGTGTGTGTGTGATAGTGTAGGAAGAATAGGGTGTCAATGTATGGCAAAAAGGAATAGGTGTATTCAAGGGAAAAAGGCTACATGTTTCCAGTTAACAGGGTTTAGTGCCTAGCAATGTACTCCCAGGTTTTTACAACTCAGTTTTACATGGCTAAAGCATACTCTAGAACTCAACCCTGTTAACATAGTCTCAACATGATGGGTTAATCCCAGTTATGATATATCATTAGAAAACCATTAAACTTAAGTATGGAAATCAACCCATCATTCAATCAACCAACCAATACAAGTATGAAAGTTTAATAGGGACTCATTCGATTTCAGTTTAAGGAAGGAAATCAGTCACAGTTTTGAATCAAAACCCAGTTAAATATAGGAATCTCCTTGCAAATAAACCAATCAATCAATGAAACAAATGGCTTGGAAATTCTCAAGTTCTAATAGTGGAGTGTCAATGTGTCATGTGTGTGATAACACCATTACTCGGAAACCCAAAGACAGTACACTAACCAACAGTCCTTAGCAACTAGCAACCCATATTTGGAATTCGAAACTAATAGCTCAATCCTATGTCATAATTTGATATGGACATCCCTCATACACATGTATGTAAAGTATTTATCCATTTAAAATTATCTAAAACAGGTAAAATACAATTTACAAATCAGAAAACCCATTTCAGAGAAGTAGTGTCTGTGTGTATCAGATCAAAATCCAAACCAAATGCAAAAAAACCCAAATCAGTGATTTCCTTCATTAACACAAATCGAAGTGAACATGTTTATCATTCATCAAACATGTAGGTAAGCCTATCTTAACGTTTAACACCACAAAATCAGTTTAGCAAGAAGATTAAAAATCAGAAAATGTAAATTAAACTCTGAAAAAAATCAGTTATGTCTCAGGTTAGTGACAGTTCAGTTTTATAAATGAGGAATATTTCAGTCTACAAACTACAAACCCAAAACACATCTCCATTTGCAGTTAAACCCCCTCCCCCATATGAACCCTGATGCATTCTCAGATTTTGTCGCGTGCACAAGACAGTGTATTGTGTCAAAAACAGTCTCAGTTTTGTCTAACCCAACTAACTATGCAGGACATAACAGCTAGCAAGCTAAATTCGATTTCGAACACCCATAGCTTATTCATGAGTCACAATTTAACATGAAAATCAATCCTATACATGTAGGTAAACTATCTAACATTCAATCGCCATAAAAAAATAGGTAGACAGCAATTCAACTCAGGAAAAAATCATTTCTGCCAAGTAGTATCAGTACATTAGGAATTTCTTGAATTCAAATAAAAAAAAATAAATAATTATATATAAAGGTTGGTAAACATCAACACATATGTGATAGTTTCATAGGTGTCCCCGTGTCCAAGAGACTGGACACATTCGTGTCTAAACACAACACAACACAGACACAAGCACTGTGCACTAGACAGTATCGTGCACGCGTGCACGTGTATGTAGAACACGACACACGACACGACACAACACGTGGACGTGCACACGTGTATGCCTAGACTAGGGGGACGTGTACATGTGTCTGTATCGTGTCCACGTTAGTCGTGTCAGGAGTAAAAGTGTTGTATCAGTACGGATTTTTGTGACTGATACTGCATAGTAAAATCCTAATGTGCGTGTCCGTGCTCCCTCGATACGACACGATCTCGTGTCAAACTCGGGGGGTGCACTGGTAGTCACTGCCCCCATCCTCACGCCAAATTGCAGCTGTCCATGTGGCGTGTGCAGCGAACACGAGGGGTACATGAGCAGGGGACTGTGCACGTGTGTCGTGCAGCGAGTTCGTGTCTGATTCGGACACGAACACAACTCGAATCCGTGCTCAGTCTATACGAAACATGATGTACATATATAGATCTGTCATTCCATGAAATTGGTTCCACAAAAATCAGAAATAAATTCCTCACAGACATTTTATCAAATACATGCACACTATTCATGATACGTGTCCGATTCGGACACGTATTGGACACGAATCCTAACAATGCCTATACCAACAGAGAGAGGGCACCTAGGGCTTCCTAATCATGCAAAGAAAACGAAATTCTATAGAAGGAATAGGAAGTTACCTATATGTGCAATTTGTATGAAAAAGCTTCAAAAGAGGGTTTTCTCCTTGATGGCCAAGTGCTCCAAATTGGTCCAAACTTGAGATTCCTCTCCATGAACAGCAAGTAGAGGTGGATTAGGAACTAATGCAAAAGACTAGAGGGAAAAAGGAATTAAAACAAAGAAACTAGGGCTTGAGGAAGATTCCTATACCTTTCCTTTCTTCAAAATGTTGAAACTCAATAAAGAGGCAAGAACCCTAAATGAAGAGATTACTTATAGGGGAAAAATTGCCCTAGGTGGCTGCCATGGGCTGATTAGGGTTAGGGTTGGTTCATGGTGTGGGCCTATGGGCTATTAAGCCTTAAGTCACAAGTCATGACTTGTGAAATCACAAGCCATTTCTTAAACAATTTAAATCCTATTTCCACCAAATTAATTCTATGGTTTAATTATCACTAACTTAAGTCAACCTAGGGTTCCATATCCTAATCACATAGTCATGACCTAGGTTAGCCACTAGGTTAGTCTCAAAAGTCAACATAAGTCAAAGTCAACTAAAACACCAAAATCAATTATACTAAAATCTATAAAAATCATATAAATTCTAATGATTCTAAATAATACATAATAATTCCAAATAATTCCCAAAATTACAAAAATGACTAAAATACCCCTCAATCTAGAAATGATAAACAAAATACTAGCAAGACACCAATTCATAAGTCATGTTTTAAAATAGTTTTTAAAATGATTAAAATTAATAAAAATCATATAAAAATTTAGATACCATAATTATATAAATTAAAATACAAAATTTCAAAATTACCCTCATCTGGAAAAATTGGGTGTTAAACGTGCCAAGACCTTCATTTGTTTTATGTGCCTCTTGACCATTTTCGTGCCAATAACGTCAAGGGGACGACTCGTGCTGGTCGTGTCACTAGACTTGATCGTGCCTTAAGATCGAGGCCGTGCCTCCCAGGGATCAACTAGATTTAACCAACTTTTCTTATGGCCCTTCTTGACTTAACTCGAGATGACGCTATATTCATGCCGAAGCACGTGCCCTTGCTATTGCCAACTCTTAGGCTCCAGAATGGTGCTGCAACCGTGCATACCCTAACCCGTGCCGATTCAAGGTTAGTGCTTACTATAAGCGTAACTTGTTAACCCAACTCATAACTTGCTAGTACTTGACGAAATCCAACGGTATATACGCGGATAGCCACTCTTATGCCGACACATCTATATGAGTGGTCACTAGCAATGTCAAGCTATCATGGATCTTTGTATACGGTGACCATCCGCGTGCGAGGTACGAGCTCCCACTGAATGACCCGCAACCTATATTGTAATGGTTCACTTCAATCGAGTCATATCATTGATGAAGGCTGTACAATATCTACAATTCCTCCTAGGCCGACACGAACTCGGTGCCTCGGGATCGCTCGAGGAATTTACCCTTGCGTACAAGTTGTCCAATGACCATGCAAGACTCAACTCGATCTACCAAGTCCTTCCTTAGTCATGACCATGCTTTCCAACTTTCTATCGAGACTCCTAAGTAGCGGGACCGATCTCGGCGACAACCAGTCGCATGGACTTCCTTATCGAGACTCCCAAGTAGCGAGACTGATCTCGTGCACTTCCTTACCGAGACTTGTCGAGACTCTCAAGTAGCGGGACCGATCTCGTATACTTCCTCATCGAGATTCCCAAGTAGCGGGACCGATCTTGTGTGCTTCCTTATCGAGACTCCCAAGTAGCGGGATCGATCTCGCGTGCTTCCTTTGTCTGTGGCATGCTTTTCTAAACCAATCATGGTTCGTGCCTTAGACAGACCTTGTTCTCTAGGCAACGCTATCGCTCCAGTCACATACTTATATGACGAGCCTTGTTCTCGTGGGACAATATGACTTGGCAACCGTAGAAAGAGCAGGACAGTGCTAGAAATGGCTTTGATAGACCAGCACAACTCTCGTCTAACTTATTCGGGCAAAGAATCGACGAGCAAAGGCTACGCCAAGCTTTGCATCGAAAGAAACGTACCGTGCACGCGCTCGACTTGATCAACCAAGCCTTTTGGTGCCTAGACTTAAGCCACGAGCCGTGCAACACTATTTAAACCACGGGACGGACAAAGGCTATGCCTAGCCTTGGACGAGGGACCGTGTATGCTTATCAAGCATTCATATGGGCGACGCCTGTGACTTAGGCTAATTCCAGTATTTCGACAACTTAGCAACTTAGGCCAACTTCCTTCTCCCAAGCCACGGGACGAAGGACCGAGTGTCATTTTGAAATCATGTTGAGCAAACTTCTAAGCAGACCGTGGGACCATTTTCCATGTTCTAACACATTCTGACCCGTCAGGATTATTCCCTTAGCTATGTGGATGCGTCTCTTTTATTATCAAGCCTATCTTGTGCAGGTTGAAAATATGTGATTTATTATGTGAAGGCTAAAATGAGGCAAGTTCACCGAAACTACCCCACCTGAGCGAGGAGTCGCCTCGACCGAGCAGGTCTTCGAGCAGCCGTTGCAAGGCTAAATCTGAACACGTCGGCATTTCGATTCCTCTGATTGACTGAGCGGGACGGGGCACTATATAACCCGACCCTAAATACTAGCTAGAATAAAACGAAACTAGTCTATTAGATATCCTATAGTACATCTGCAACGACAGAGGGTATTTACTATGGCCGTGGTAGGCATCCATCATGAGACTAGGGATACGGCATGCATTTTTTAGTTATGCCATTGAGAAACAATTTAATAATAGAGCCACACTTCCACTAGTTTAGTTGTCTTGCATAGTATAATTACCTTGGCCTCACCTAAGAATATTATGATTCACCAGTCAGCATCAGCATTGCATAAGTCCTACATTCACATCTTTAGCAGTCTTATAACTATAGCATAGATAAACTTGTCTAGAATAACAAATGAAGTACTTAGTCATTAGAAGATTTCCATGACGTGCCTTAGAGTTCGATACCCTTCTTTGCAAATCTTGTATATGCTATAAGGTGGGTGAAATAGCCTATGTCCTCGGGTCGTATGTCATCATAGCATTTCGTGCCAAGAGAATCCCCTTGGGAACGCAAGTATGACATCCACAATCATTTTCGTATGTTCGAAATCCGAGAACGATCTTCGAACTTGATTCATATCTACCGTATCACGTTAACTATTACATCATGTATATAATCAAAAGTCAAGGTACGGTAGCACGACTTGAATTTTTCTGACATCATTACTTATAGAACAGTATCACAGTTTAATTTCGAGAAAGGAATTTCTGAAGTGTATATATTGTAAGCCCCTCAAAATTTTAGGATTTATGAGGATGACCAATTGATTAGGATAAATTGGTTCCCACTAGGATGTTAAATTAGTGCCTCATGAACACCCACTTTCTATTTAGATCATTTGGTGTCCCCTACCGTGACATTGATATTCAGAGCGCAATACTAGTTGTTACCTTCTAACAAATTTCATATACAAGACCTAGACAAGTCAACACACATTTAGGCATATCATGTTCCACTCAAACACATCCCTTTGTACTCTATTTTTATGATGCGACTTTCGGGCCAAAAAGGCCAACCATAACCCTTACCATAATTACGGTACTTCCCGACCTCAATTAGAGATCCAATTTGACCCAATTCTTTTGACATAATATATGGTTATTATCAACTCGAAGCCTACTACACACATGCCACTAGTGTCCCACATTTGAGTTCTCTCATTCTAGTTACACACAAAAGTCACAAAAGAAGCATTTACGGGCCTTAGGAACCCAACTAGCCCACACCGACCCGAAACTAACCAAACTAGGCGTGGTAAAGCCTAATCTAGTTTCCCTAACCTAATGTGGCCATCCTTGATAAAAAAATTATTACCTTGTTCAGTCCAACAACAGATTCAGGCCAAAGATCGCATCCACTATTTGAATACTCCCCGAAATTTTTGATCCATCAAATCTTTCGACAGATTTTACCAATCATATATTTTAGCATGGGATCCATAAACCTACCGACCTACTTGTAACAGAAGCCACATCATCTCACGGCCATCTCCCTACCTACATTTCTGATTACCTAGTAATATAGAACTAGCCACCCTCACATCCCTAAAATGTCGCCCCTCTCATACACCAGTCAATATGACTTAAATAAATCATACTTTTGCCAGTTCATGCCTCATCTTCAATCCAAAAGCTAGAAAAGATTTTATGCACCTATCAATTTTTTTTACCTCTAGTATACAAATTCTCTTACTTCATAAATTCTTTCATCTTGTCTCCACGTCACATCTGATTACGTGGAGAACGAATTATATCCATGGCAACTCATTCAACCAAATTCTTATAATGCATTTTCTACCATCTTGCTAAAGCGTGACCTATATAGGCGCAACGTTGTATCGGTAATGAATCCCTTTGTACCAATATTAACCTGGAAGTGTAAACCCCTTCGACAAATTTAAAGTGTACTTTGCTTAGAGTAAGACCATGGTTGATTTATAGTTTATTAGGACTAGAAATTTGAGTTTATATTACTTCTTTAATTTTGTTACACTAGTTGTACCTTATCGTTGCAACGATAATTACAATATTACACTAGTTCTTGATGACCAACAACTTTCACATTCTTAATATAGACAGACCAATCTTAAATCTTGACCATTGTGTCACTTTTATACTCTCTTGTGCTATAATATAATTGCACAACATTCGTCACATAATTACACTTCAAACCTAAGCTTGAACATGTAACCTTCCCAATTGAATTTGGAAACTTAACTCGGCTTGTTCCTCACAACCACTATATGTACATGACACTAAATTAAGCTCACAACATCTAAGACATATGTGTCCCACCCAAATAGACTTCATCATATTTTTAATTCAACTACAAACCACACTTATACAAACCCTAGTCCTATTGAGCTACCGGTTGACTTCGTCCAAACCTAGTCCAAACTCAACCCAAATATCCCCATACCCCACATGGTTCATGCCAAATAATTTATACTATTGTCCTCTCTATAAAACACCAAATATAATGATATGACATCCAAAATCTAACACTTAACCTACTAGAAATAATTTCAGCCCTATTACGTTGGACTTGACACAACTATATAACTCACCATTTAACTACTATATGTTAGACTCAAGTATGGTCAAGTACACAAAATGGATATCCAATCCTTTCACTTATTCATCTTCCATAAACCCCAAGCACCCTTAACCTTTCCCTTTTCATAACCTATAAAAACCCCAACCATTAACTCTCCACTCAATCCTTCACCTCCCCCTTAATGGTTGGCTATATATAGACTTCTCCACAACTTATTACATCATAACATTTGAACCAAACTTCTTACTAACCCTTTTCTTAATATTTTCTCTTTACAAACCATCTCCAAAATCCTTCTCCATTTCACTCCAAACAACCATCTTTCCACCCCTATCCAGACTAAATCCGAATTCAGCAACAACCCACCAATCCGGCCAAAACTCCCTCCACACAAAGTATCTCTCTCTAAAAATTTGTATAGTTCTTTCTTCCTTTGTACTCAATATTTTCTTTTCAAACTTGCCGTCAAAACTCACTCTAACTTCCTCAAAATAGCCCCTCCATCAGAATCCAAATTTAGTCTATCCCCTTCTCAGGCCACTCCACCACCTCTACAGCCCCCAAACCATCACCAAACCACCCAAATCTCCTCTCCCTATCTATTCTCAATAAGTTTTATTTACAACCCAACACCTAAATCATCCTACAACTCATCCAAACACCTTCCACAAACCAAAGATACCCTGTTTAAACCCGCCAGCAATAGCACCACTTCAACACCTTGTTGCCACTACTTTCAGCACCAAATGTAAGCCCCTTGTTTTTTGGATTTTATTTGTAATTATTTTATATGGATATTTTAAATATTAAAGTCAATAATGACTATGATAGTAGTTTACCGTAGCTTTGATTTTTGAAGCACAACAAATATTATTTTCTCAAATCCAATTCTATATTAGAATTCTAGACTCGTCCACCTTCAGCTTGATATATCATGTCCCATCCAAATTTGCTTTTCAACATTCTTTTGGCTTCGCACAATTTCGGGTCAACTTAGGCCATTTGATCATTTATCGTAATTCTAGGCCCAACTTCTAAATTGATTTCGGGACTTGACATAGATCGAAACCGTATGACCTAATTTATGGTTTTTGATCCATTTTGAGTCTACAATGCACATACGTAGGGTGTACCACCAAATCGAGTTCCCATGTGCTACTTATTTGTAAATGGCACATGAGAAATAATAAATTAATTTTTAGGTCCAATTTGACTAATAATGCTACTCGGACCCTAACCTAGTCAACCCTACTAGTTAGAGCCTAACTAGGAGTACTAAAACCAAGTATACATATATTTAAGGAAATTTTAAGGATTAAATTGCAGCCATATGCAATATTCCCTTATATCTTTGACTTGGTCAAACTACTATCCAAATTAGGAAACCTATTACTAATAATATAATTTGGAGAACCAAATCATATCCTAATTAGATCAAACCAAAGCCCATGCCCTAATAATATAAATACAAACCCAACCCTAAAATTTTCTTCTCTCTTCATAACCACCAACACCCCATGTAGCCCCTACTTTTACACAGCCACAACCCCCAACCTGAAACCCTAGCCAAGCCCTTTTTCTTCACAAAATATGATTTTTTCTCAATTTTTGAGCCAACCACCACCACTCTTACGACCCCCTTGACATCCTCTTCCACCTTAGCAACTATAGGAGCAATCTTGCGGCCGTTAGAGATGTGCATGACACGTTACTTGGGCCGAAACTCAGCCGAATCGAAGTCTAAAATATCACAGCAGGTTAGTCGATTTGTAGATGATGTTTCACCCACTTTTTCTCGTCCGTTACTCCTCAAACCAAATTTGAGAGTTACCTTTGTATGTCTACTCCAACCTCTGGTTATCGGATCCCCTAGTTCCAAGCGGTTTGCCCATGGCATCGATTCAACGACAGGCTATCCAGAACCGACAAATTCTGTTGTGGGCCACTATTTGTCGATCTAAGTTCAGTTTCTAACATTTTTATATTTTTATTCAGAATTTAGATGTTGATACCTTTCGGGCACATATCTGAAAGTTAGGTTTTGCATCCGTTTACTATTTTAAAAAATTTATGACATTTGTCGTGTCATCGAACTCCAAAAAATTCTATTTTCCTTGTGTCCAAAAGTGTCAAAACTCCATGAATCCATATTATAGTTTATTTTGAGCTAGATTTAACATTATAAATACTATTTTAACTAATTTTTGGAATTTTTACAGAATTTATTTATTTTATTTTATCATTGTTTCGGAACTAAATTAATGGGTCAAATTGAGGAAGTCATATGTGGCATTGACATAAGACCTCTTGTGAAAGGGTTTCCCTATTAAAAATATCATTATAGCAATATATAAATATTTATAGATAAATTCTAGAATTTAAATATATTGTTTTGTTATAATTGTAAATTATTTACGAGAGGATTTGGTACCTTATGTACTTATATAATAGATGCAGTGTCGTACCAACATTATGACAACTATGTGGCATAGATACTCATATAATTTATATATGATATTTGATATAGAATATTAAGTATAATGTATTATTATAGGTGAGCTTGGGAGAATCGACATGGATACCGGAGTTGGTCAGACCTACCTGCAGACAGCAGTTACAGGCAAGCGTGCCTCGCCTTCGTTACAGATCTTTCTTTTCTATCTTTTTGTTCTTTTTTATTAGTATTCATGATGTAGGAAGTTGATACTTTGTGTTCATTTATAGACGGGTACCGATGTCATGATAGTGACATCGAGTATTGACATTAGGCATTACGTACATACTGATATATCTATTGACACAATTGACCATAGGACATCGACACATTCATGATACGAGGTTTACATGACTATTCGTGGTATTGACCTCGTGTTAGCATTTTAGATTTCTTTATCATTATTGCTATTACTTTCGAGATGACTGTACAAACTTGACATTGCTAGATTCTAGACATGGGGATTGGGGAGAACTTGACTACAATATCAGACCTATTATCGTGTGGTCCGTTGTTTAGTGACCTTTATCTCTGTAGCAGAGTAAGGGATTATCACTATCGAGAATTGATTATCCTCGGTGCTACGACACACGTACTGGGGACGATATCCTGCTGAGGTGCTAGTGAGCCTTAGTAAAAGGGGTCTGGTATTCTAAAAAAGTATCTCATTTGCATAGCACATAAACGGATACAGTAGATTGCCTTAGTTCATATTTTTATTTATGTACCTTGGCATGTATACTATGCACCTTGCTAGTCCCCTGAGGACCTGGCTATTTTCCAGGCTTAGACGAAACTGAAGACTACCGGGAGGTTTATGGTTCGGGAGCTGAGACCGGAGGCATACCGGCACAGGAAGACGAGATAGTGCCAGAGGATTTCTCTTGATCATGTTACCTTCATATTTAGTTTTGCTACATTATTCCATTTTCTTTTTATCAGACTTGTAGTTGATTTGTACTTTGTTTCTATCTCTGTGGTTTTGGGATATTTTACCCGCACAGACTTTATTACTTTTATTGCTGGATATTTGAGACATTTTTTTATTTATTCTTGATCTCTTTGTGGATTGCGGATGTGATTAGATGTATAACCTGTGGACTATATTGTATTTCTGGGTGTTGTCATGATTTATAGCTTAAGTATTTCACTAATGGGCTTATTGTGTAGCTTGGTCCTTTGGTGAAGTGCTGCTGGCATGTATTTATATACCTGTCCTACGTGTTTTGGGACTGGGACGTTACATATTTTTGTGGTGGCCCATGCAGGTCTACGTTAAATCACTTTGATTTTGTTACAGTACCGACATGAGCCTGCAATTAGAATAGAAAAGACCCATAGGATCACATCTACATGCTTGATACCTTCCTCGTCTTCATTTTGAACTCTCACTTGACATTTTAATTTGCATCCAGTTTGATTATGTTCTACCGTAATCCTTATTTATTCATGCTAGCAAGATAAATCTTCGTAATGGACGTATCTTTCCTTAATATAACATCAAAAAAGCAGGGGCATAGACATTAGAAGTCATAAGTGCATATGGAGTCTTCGCGAATTATGCGAAGTCATGGTGATACCTAGGATAGTCGTACTATTACAAGCCTGCAATCGATTGAGGAATAGGACTTGAGGATACATCTACAAACATGATTATAGATTCTCAAACTCTTCCGCATGATTGCTTTCATGTTATCTTCTTTTTTAACATGATTGCTTTTGTGTTCTTCCCTACTCGAGATTTGACTAAACCCTTCCATGTTGACTTCTTGAGTAATTCTTCCCGTTCTTTTTGTGCTAAGTTTTTGGAAAGTGCCTTATGGATTGGTCCAAGGAAAAGTTTAAGAAATTATATTTATCCATGTATTACGGAATCAAAGTTTTTGTAGCTAGAGAAATACTGGCGAGGCAGGACTTCAGATAACTTCATCATGGCTACATATGTTTCTCGAATTCTACTTGAACCATCTTCTATGCATGTTGACATTTTCTCCTATGTTTTCGTAAAAAGTTAATTTGAAAGTATTTCATAGATTTGGCTAAGATAAGCTCAAGAACCTGTATTACCTAGCATAACAGATGTACACTACAGTCATCCGTCGTATTATGGAACAAGGAAGTTATTTGCAGCCGGATGCACACTAGCGTGGCAGTAAATTCATGTGACATACTCATGGAAATATATGGTTTTTGATTCTTATCTAGACTACGTCTTATGCATCATGTGTGGCCTTATACCGTTCTTGGAAATGATTCGGGAAACCTTCCTTCTTGCTTGACCCTATCGTTGTTTGAAATTGGTTTATAGGTTTATTTGACCCAGCCATAGGTTCCTGTTACCTTCTACTTATTAAATGATTAAAATAGACAAACCTTAATGTTATATTATAGCATATAATTAAGCTAGATTATTGGTGTGATTGTGATATTGGATAGCTAGAAACGGGTAAGTTTCTTAGAGATGGATCCTAGTGAGATTATGAGTCGAGTATATGTGCCAGAATATCGGATGCGTAGAGCCTATTATGAGAAATTGCTAAGAGTGAACTGACGGGTATCATTGAGTAGGTTGATAATATTATACCTAAGATAGAATGGTACGACTAGTGGTATTAGAATTCTTCTACAGTAAACACTTTAATACCTTTTTCTTCCTAGCTTATTTTTGAGAAGCATATTAGAGTTGTGTTGGGAGTATTAAGGAAGGAGATATTGTATGTCAAGCTTAGCAAGTACGAATTCTGCCTTGATAGAGTTCCTTTCCTTGGACACGTTATCTCGGGAGAAGGACTTTCAGTTGATCCGAAAAAGATAGCTACCGTAGAGTCTTGGCCGACACCAACATCGGTTGCAAAATTTAGGAGTTTTTTGGGACTTGTCGAGTATTACCGGAGGTTCGTAGAGAATTTCTCACAGATCGCAGAACCAATGACACAGCTGACGCACAAGGATATGGAGTTCCAGTAGACATAAGATTGTCAGAAGGCTTTTGAAGGATTGAAGAAGCGGTTGACCTCAACACCTATTTTGACGCTTTCTTCTTGATCGGGAGGATTCGTTGTATACAGTGATATGTCGGGTAGTGGACTTGGATGTGTTTTGATGCAACACGGAAGGTCATAGCCTACGTATCGAGGCAACTAAGGGCACATGAGAAGAATTACCCTACTTATGATTTGGAGTTAGCAGTTGTGAATTTTGTATTAAAGATGTGGAGTTATTATTTGTACGGAGAGCTAGTGGAGATATTTACGGATCATAAGAGCTTGATGGATGTCTTCACGCAAAAGGTGTTGAATATGAGACAGAGGCGGTAGTTGGAGCCCATGATTGACTATGACATAGATTTGCAGTACCATCCTAGCAAGGCGAACGTAGTAGCGACTGCTTTGAGTAGGAAGCATACTGCATATTTCTTGATAGCTCAGCCACAGTTATTAGAGGATCTTCAGGAGCTTAGAATAGAAGTCATTATGCTGGGACAACAATGAGTACTTGCCAATCTTGAAGTATAGTCGTCACTTGCGGATAGAATCAAGGCAACATTACCTACAGATGCAAGATTTTGAAGACTTCGCAAGAGGACAGAGGTGAGAGAGGCAGATACTTAGACCAGAGCTTGTGACGCAGATAGTCGAGAAAGTGAAGCAGATTTAGAGTCATCTTCAAGTACCTCAAGACCGGCAAAAGCATTGGGCCGATACGAATCGTCGACCACTAGAATTCAAGGAGGGGGAGCATGTATTCTGAGAATTTCTCTGACTCGGGCACTATTAGATTCGGGGGTAGGAGGAAGTTGAGTCCAAGGCATATTGGACCGTCGATATCATTGAGCGTGTAAGAGAGGTGGCATATCGTCTTGTATTACCTCCATCACTAGAGTGAGTGCATGATGTATTCCATGTCTCACAGCTGAGGAGGTATGTGACTGATCCCAATCATGTGGTCGATCACTCTGAGATCACGGTGGGACCAAGTTTATCATACGAGGAACGGCCGATAGGTATCTTGGATACGAGTGAGAAGATGCTCAGAGGGCAGACGATTAGACTGGTTCGTGTTGCATGGAGGCACCATTTTCCGGAAGAATCAACTTGGGAGCGTGAAGATTCTATGCATGAGCGTTATCCCCACTAATATGATAAGATTTTTCTATATAATTATGTTATTTTTAATTTCGAGGATGAAATTTTCTTAGGTTGGTAGGTTGTAAGCCCCCTAATTTTTGGATTTTATTTTTAATTATTTTATATGGATATTTTAAATATTAAAGTCAATAATGACTATAATAGTAGTTTACCATAGCTTTGCCTTTTGAAGCACAACAAATATTATTTTCTCAAATCTAATTCCATATTGGAATTCTAGACTCGTCCACCTTCAGTTTGATATATCATGTCCCATCCAAATTTGATTTTCAACATTCTTTTGGCTTCGCACAATTTTGGGTCAACTTAGGTCATTTGACCATTTAACGTAATTTTAGGCCCAACTTCTAAATTGATTTTGGGACTTCACATAGATCGAAACCGTATGACCCAATATATGGTTTTGATCCATTTTGAGTCTAAAATGCACATGCCTAGGGTGTACCATCAAATCTAGTTCCCATGTGCTACTTATTTGTAAATGGCACATGAGACTTATTAAATTGATTTTTGGATCTAATTTGACTAATAATGCTATTTGGACCCTAACCTAGTCAACCCTACTAGTTAGAGCCTAACTAGGAGTACTAAAACCAAGTATACATATATTTAAGGGAATTTTAAGTATTAAATTGTAGCCATATTCAATATTCTCTTATATCTTTGACTTGGTCAAACAACTATCGAAATTAGGAAACCTATTACTAATAATATAATTTGGAGAACCAAATCATATCCAAATTAGATCAAACCAAAGCCCATGTCCTAATAATATAAATACAAACCCAACCCTAACCTTTTTCTCTCTCTTCATAACCACCAACACCCCACGTAGCCCCTACTTGCACGCGGCCACAATCCACAACCCGAAACCCTAGCTGACCCCTCTTTCTTCACAAAATATGATTTCTTCTCGATTTCTTCACCAACCACCACCACTCTTGTGACCCCTTTGACATCCTCTTCCACCCTAGAAACTGTAGGAGCAATCTTGCGGCCGTTAGAGATGTGCACGACGCGCTACTTGGGCCAAAACTCCGTCGAATCGAAGTCTGAAATATCACAGTAGGTTAGTCAATTTGTAGATGATCTTTCATCCACTTTTTCTCATCTGTTTCTCCTCAAACCAAATCTGAGAGTTACCTTTGCATGTCTACTCCAACCTTTGGTTGCCGTATCCCCTAGTTCCAAGCGGTTTGCCCATGGCGTCGATTCTATGATAGGGTGTCCAGAATCGATAAATTCTATTGCGAGCTACTTTTTGCCTATCTAAGGTCAGTTTCTAACCTTTTTATATTTTTATTCAGAATCTAGACATTGATACCTTTCTGACACATATCTGAAATTTATGTTTTGCATTCGTTTACTATTTTTAAAAATTCATGACATTTGCCGTGTCACCGAACTCCGAAAAATTCTGTTTTCCTTGTGTCCAAAAGTGTCAAAACTCCATGAATCCATATTATAGTTTATGTTGTGCAAGATTTAACATTATAAATACTATTTTAACTAATTTTTGAAATTTTTACAGAATTTATTTATTTTATTTTATCATTGTTTCGGAACTAAATTAATGGGTTGAATTGAGGAAGTCATATGTGGCATTGACATAAGACCCCTTGTGAAAGGATTTCTCTATTGAAAATATTATTGTAGAAATATATAAATATTTATAAATAAATTATAGAAATTAAATATATTATTTTTTTATAATTGTAAAGTATTTACGAGAGGATTTGGTACCTTATGTACTTATATAATAGATGCAGTGTCATAACAACATTATGACAACTAGGAGGCATAGATACTTATATAATTTATATATGGTAGGTTGATATAGAATATTAAGTATTATGTATTATTATAGGTGAGATTGGAAGAATCGACAAGGATACCGGAGTTGGTCAGGCCTACCTGCAGACAGCAGTTACAGGCAAGCGTACCTTGCCTTCATTACAGGTCTTTCTTTTCTGTCTTGTTGTTCTTTTTGATTAGCATTGCATGATGTTGGATTTGATACTTAGTATCCATTTATAGACGGGTACGATGTCATGATAGTGACATCGAGTATTGACATTAGGCATTACGTATATACTGATGTATCCATTGACATAATTGACCACAGGATATCGACACATTCATGAGACAAGGTTTACATTACTATTCGTGATATTGACCTCTATTAGTATTCTAGATTTCTTTATTAGTATTGCTATTACTTTCGAGATGACTATACAGACTTGACATTGCTAGATTCTAGGCATGTGGATTGGGGTGAACTTGACTACAATATCAGACCTATTATCGTGTGGCCCATTATTTAGTGACCTTTATCTCTGAAGTAGAGTAAGAGATTATCACTGTCGAGAATTGATTGTCCTTGGTGCCATGCCACAGGTACTGGAGACAATATCCTGCTGAGGTGCTAGTGTGCCTTAGTGGAAGGGGTCTGGTATTCTAGAAAAGTATCTCACTTGCATAGCACATAAACGGATACAGTAGATTATCTTAGTTCATATTTTCATTTATGTACCTTGGCAGGTGTATTATGCACCTTGCTAGTCCCCTGAGGACCTGGCTATTTCCCAGGCTTAGACGAAGCTGAAGACTACCCGGAGGTTTATGGTTCGGGAGCTAAGACCGGAGGCGTACCGGCACAGGAGGACAAGATAGTGACAGAGGATTTCTCGTGATTATGTTACCTTCATATTTAGTTTTGCTACATTATTCCATTTTTTTTCATCATACTTGTAGTTGATTTGTACTTTATTTCTATCTCTATGGTTTCGGGATGTTTTACCCGCACAGACTTTAT
The DNA here is from genome assembly GCA_029216955.1 of Iris pallida. Lineage (NCBI taxonomy): Eukaryota > Viridiplantae > Streptophyta > Magnoliopsida > Asparagales > Iridaceae > Iris > Iris pallida. The sequence goes on from JANAVB010001399.1 coordinate 12,888,949, forward strand.
TACTTTTATTGTTGGATATTTGAGACATTTTCCTATTTATTCTTGATCTTTTTGTGGACTCTGTGGATGTGATTAGATGTATATACCTGTGGACTGTGTTGTATTTCTGGGTATTATCATGATTTATAGCTTAAGTATTTCGCTAATGGGCTTGTTGTGTAACCTGGCCCATTGGTGAAGTGCTGCTGGCATGTATTCGTATGCATGGTCCTACGTATTTTGGGACTGGGACGTTATACCAAAAACCACAATAATCACCCTATCCTCTTTTCCTATTTCTCTCCTAACTTTTCTAAGCCCCGCAGCACTTGAATCAAAGTTTTGGAGTCCCGAACAACAGCTACGAGCCGAAGTGTCCAAATTTGGATAGATTTGTACAAGGAGAGCACACAATCCATTTCATCCCCATTTCCCTTTGGTAAATGATCAAACTCCTCATCTTCAAACCTATATTCATATTCTTCAACTTGCTCTTCATAAATTTTAACTTCTTCTTCATGAATATCATTATTTGTTGCATAAAATTCTAGCACTCATTTATTAAAAACTAGGAATGTCCTAATATAACTAGTTATTGTTTATCACTTTGTCATGAATATAACTTTTATAAACACTTGTCCATCATGGTATTAACTCCATTTATTACTAAAATTCAGAATATAAATGTTACATTTAAGGAGTTACATGCATAGTTACAATTGAATGAGACTTGGTAAAAGTTATGTACTTAATTGTACACATGTCTAGGTTTGTTTCTAGATAGTTATTTTGTATGTATAAATATTATGTTAGAAAAAAATGCCATGCTAGATAGTATTTAATTATGTGTTTATATATATTTGACAAGAATGTATATAGAATGATTTGTATGAAAATTGTGGTTGTGTTAACTTAGAAGTAGTTAGTGTTATATGCACTAGTTGTAGTTGATAATAGAAAACCTTAAACATGTGAAGGATATAATTATATATAATGTTGCATGTGATTGAGGATAGTATTAATGAGTTCCATTTACCCTTGAATTTGATGATGACATACTTTAAATGACTACTTAAGTTAGGTTAGCACTTGCCTTATGAGTATTGAGAATGTGTTTGTCATACTTATACAAGAAGACCCTAGTAGGTAGGACACCTAGTACCTACATATTTGTGAATCAACTTAGTAACTACATGGACCTTAGTTATGACCATGTTTATGATATATGAGAAATTGTACATTTAGAGGACTTAGAGATGTTATATGTCTAGTAGACTTGGTGATTACACACCTACTTGACACTTATTTGGTTAACCTTAGTCAACCCACCTAGTTAGAACCCTTGTTTGGTTTAGACTTTAATGACAAATATCGTTGCATTTGTTGTACTATTGTGTATGTTTAGTGAACCGTTTCATAGTGTCTGATCTGATATTATTGTATATATAGGCTCTTGGTATCGTTCAGACTTGAAAGCCGGAGTAGGATATTTACATTTCAGCTTGGAGATCCAGGCAAATGTACATTGTCTACATTTCATGTTTCTTTCATTTATTGTTGCTTTTATTTCTTGTTTATCATCATTTAGGACGTAGGAATAGTCGATACTTTGTGTCCATATTGTATTCAGAAGTCGATAATATCTTGTAGTCATCGAATATCGACTTTAGGCATTGTATGTACCTTATGTTAGGGTTATATACTAATAGCATCACTTTTGTATTAACTTTATTTCCTTAAATTTTGAATGAGAATCATATGGACAATGTTTGCATATTGTATTTGTTACAAGTGTTGATGCAAGTGTCTGATACTCTATATTATAGATAATATGGCGTGTGGTATCACACGGAATATCATATTATCATTTTACTATGGAATATATAAATGGTTCACAACCTAGATGGACTTAGAAAATCTATTGGAAAGGTTGTAGTATAATATGGTATTAGTCTATCTTGACTATAGGTCTACACTAGTACACTTTGTGTGTATTGAACATGACCACTTGAGGTTGTTCTTTTTGTACTGACTACATAAGAGAACATACACCTCTGTTATTATGGATGCTTGTGCTCTTAATCCGGATATAATAACAGACATGTATATGTAGTGTGTATTACTTTGACTCATAAAAGAGTGAGATTCATTATGGGTCAACAACCTCTATGAATTGGGTAATAACATTGTATGTATGATGGGCTATTTATTATAAAAGGAATCCATGTCCCGATACGTCGGGTTGATGATGTTCCCTTAAGGAGCTCATAAGGATTGTCATGTAAACCCTGCAGGTGGATTATATCCGACATGACAAATAAAGTTGAGTTGTACTACTTAAGGATAAAAGATGTCGATCAATATAGTTGTCAGTAACTTAATCTGATCGATGGACATTCGATATCTTAACATGGGGAGCCAAACGAGCATATGAGAGAAGGAGCTCACAAACATAATTTGGGATTAGAAAGGTAGTGCAACAGTAGCTCATTAGTGGACCGAGCTATTGTTAATGGGCCTGGGTTGTGTGTTCGGGCTGAACACAGGACACCCAGATCCTTTAGGAGACCTAACCCTAATTTTTCCTCATGGTCCCTGCCATAGCCTTATATATATCCTCTATTCTCCTGCCGCCAAATGATGATTAGAATGATTAGAACTAAGAAGCTTTCTCTAAATTCGTAAGGAGAGAAAGAAGGGGCTGCTAAGGAGAAGAAAAGGTTGGAAGATCATCGCCCATACAACATCCAATCCGAGGAAGGAATACGTGCAAAAGATCTTGGGGTCGTGACTGCTTGAGATTACTAGGAACTGTTGTCTTCTTTCCGCCGCAGGTATAATTCGTGAACCATAGTTTCCGCCTATGAAGGGTTAAAATACGTTTATATCAATTTAACTTTCTATCAATCAATCCGCACACCAAACTAGGGTCCTGGGAATCCCCAGTTCCATCAATTGGTATCAGAGCCACTTTGAATTTGCATATTGATTGATACGTCCATGTTGTCTAATAAAACTTGTGATGTGTAATAGTCGGTAGATGTATATATGTTCTAACTCGGTTTTGCAGGCATCTTAGGTCCAATGCACGTTTTTGTTTGTGTTGTTTTAAACCACGGACATGTCATGGATGTTGTTGTTATTCTGGATGTAATTAAAATCATAAGGGTTAATCGTGCTTATTATTTTAATTTTTCAATCTAGATTATGTGTGAACTCTTTCGGGAGGCATAGGATTGATGTAATTTTAATTATTTTTGAACAATCGTAATGGCGAAAGTGGCTGTTTCTGACGCCGGACGAGATGCTAAGTTTTAAGCAGTCCAGAGGTAGACGAATGATTTTCGATGAAGGAATCGACGGCCAAAACCAGAATAGATCTGCGCAGTGCCAGATTTTGGATTCGAATAGTTGAGGACGGAGCAGAAAAGAAGACCATAATAGTTGGATATTTTTCTGTTGTTTGTTGTCATTTTGCTTTTTCTGATTATGCATGTTTATTATTATGTGGATGTTTTTTTGAAAAACTAAGCCTACATTAATAATGGACAACATGGACATAATATCTAGTAGAAAAACCCTCATTGTTAAATAACTAAATGGGAGAGAAAATTTATTTAGCATAAATCAAATGGTCTACATTACTGGTTTGTTGGTGATGTAATTATACTTGCGTGTTGGCTTTAGTACTTTCCTCCATATCGGATGAGTATAATTATGGATCACCAGTACAAACTTCTTTAGGAATAATTGTACAAAGTTATCTAGTATGTGTACACTTCTCCATCTGAAGAAACTCATTACAAGGTAATGGACTTAGTATTAAGTAATGGTATAAACTTATATACAAATAATGGTATCCTCCCCATCGGAGTCACTGCTATTATTTGTATGACCAGAGCAAAACCAACAGATTAATTTTATTTGTCATAAAGTTATGTTGACATGATAGTCAAATTAATAGGAAGTACCTACTTGAACAACGTTGAATTTGTATACGTCCACACTATCGTGGTATGCTAAATTCATAATGTTCAAGGTGTTGGTAAATTTCTTATTATTGTTTTGAGGGAATAAATAATTAATTAATTCAAAAAGTTTTTTGCCCTACATAATTTTTATTTATGTGATTCTCAATATTTCAAAAATGGGTTCTTTTAGTCCACTTATGGTGATTCTTAAAGAAAACAAGCTTACTGGACCTAATTATATTGACTGGAAACGTAAATTGGATATTGTCCTAACTGCTGAGGGTACAAATATGTATTTGTTGAGAAATGTCCACCTAAGCCTGATGCTAACTCTGATGAAGAGATCAAAGAGACCTATAAGAAGTGGAAAAAGGCAGATGAGATGGCGCGATATTACATTCTGGTATCTATGTCAAATGTACTGCAACATCAGCATCATGCCATGGCCACAACTTATGACATGATGTACAACTTCAAGGAACTCTTCGGACATCAGAGTAGAGCAGCTAGGCAGTTTGCTATGAAGTGTTTGATGAATAAAAAAATGGCTGAGAGTACACCAGCAAGGGATCTTGTTCTCAAGATAATGGGTCATCTGAATGAGATGGAGATCCTTGGAGCTAAAATCGATGGGGAATCCTAGGTCGATATTATTCTCGGGACTCTGTCTAAAAGTTTTGATAATTTTTGCCTTAATTACAACATGAACAAAAGGTTGTAGAGTTTGGCAGAACTTGCAAAAGAGCTACAGGATGCTAAATCTCTCTTTAGACAGAGTGGTCATATTTTTGTTTCTGAAAAGGCTTCTACTTCTAAGCCAAAAGGCGGTAAGAAGAAGGACAACATTCAGAAACAGCCAAACTCAGCAAAGAAGGACATGGGACCTCAAGGTGCTGGAAAAAAAATCGAAAGACAAATATTTTAAGTGCAAAGGATCAGGACATTGGAAGACTAACTGTCCACTTCTCAAACAAGGGAACAAATAAGGTATATCTTATTTACTAGTAGTTGAAATATGTTTAGCGGTGTTATCTACCGGCACCTGGTGTGTAGATACAAGAGCCGCTAATCATGTCTGCAACACATTGTAGGGGTTCCAGAAATCAAACGACTCAGTAATGGAGAGATATGCTTGTTCATGGGTAACGCTACAAAAGTAGCGGTCGTTGCATTAGGAGATGTTACTTTATCTTTTGATAGAAATAAGTCTTTGACATTGAGAGATTGTCTTTATGCACCTTCACTTAGAAGGAATTTAATTTTTGTTTCTATGCTAGTTAAGGATGGATATTCAGTTTATTTTAATGACAATGTTGTTATTAAAAAATAAATATTTTATCTGTTCTGGTGCATTAGTTGATAATCTATATGTCATTAATCATATTTCGCCCACAATGTAACTTATAGAAATGAATAATATGTCATCTAACTTAAATAAGAGAAAGGAACGTTCTTATAAGAACCAAACATATCTTTGGCACTTGAGATTATGGCATATTAACCTAAGAAGGATTCAAAGACTAGTTGAAGATGGACCTTTGAGTTTATTGGAAGTGGAGGCACTACCAGTCTATGAATCCTACTTGGAAGGTAAAATGACCAAAAAGGACTTTTACGGCAAAGGGGTATAGGGCCAAAGATGTGTTGGAATTGGTTCATTCTGATTTGTGTGGACCCATGACTATCCAAGCTAGAGGTGGCTTTGAATATTTTGTCACATTTATTGATGATTATTCAAGGTATGGATACATTTATTTGATGCGTCGTAAGTCTGGGTGCTTTGAGAAATTCAAAGAGTACAAGGCTGAAACGAAAAAATGTCATAGAAAATATATCAAGTCATTACGATCAGATTGTGGTGGCGAGTACCTCTTTGGAGAGTTTAGGAATTATTTATCAGAGGCTGGAATTACATCCCAATTGACTGCACCTGGAACGCCCCTACAGAATGGTGTAGCCGAAAGAAGGAATAGAACTCTTATGAAGATGGTTAGGTCAATAATGAGTTATTCAGATTTACCAGATTCATTTTGAGGATATGCCTTAGAGACTGCAGCTTATATTCTGAACTTAGTTCCTTCTAAGTCAGTACCTCTTACTCCCACAGAGCTGCGGATTGGGCATAAGCCTAGTCTAAAACATGTTCGAATTTGGGGTAGTCCAGCGCATGTGCTGAATAGGAAAGCAGATAAGTTAAAATCTTGTACAGAAATATGCTTATTTGTCGGCTATCCAAGAGGAACAAAAGGAAGTTTATTTTATAGTCCTAAGGATCTGAAGGTCATTGTTAGCACCAATGCCCGATTCTTAGAGGAAAACTATGTGATGAACCATAAACCCATAAGTAGAGTTGTTCTAGAAGAACTGAAAGGTAAGACACCAAGTACTTCAGTACCAACAGTACAAGAGGATGAACCATAAATAACTGCACAACGTGTCACAAATGTTACACCACAACCGATAATGCCTCATCGCAGTGGGAGGATTATAATACAACCTGATAGATATATATTATTGGAAGAGTCGTCAGACTTCGTTCCTGAGGAACAAGATTATGATCCATGTACCTACAACGAAGCACTCCAAGATAAAGATGTAGAGTCTTGGCAAAAAGTAATGATATCTGAAATAGAGTCTATGGATTCCAATCAGGTCTGGGAGCTTGCAGAACCACCCGTTGGTGTAAAAGCTATTGGATGCAAGTGGGTCTATAAGAGAAAAAGAGGATTAGACGGTAAGGTTGAAACCTTTAAAGCTCGGCTTGTTGCAAAAGGTTTTACTCAAAGAGAGGGTATCGATTATGAGGAAACCTTTACTCCAGTAGCCATGCTTAAGTCTATCCAGATTCTTTTATCTATTGCAGCTCATCTCGATTATGAGATTTGGCAAATGGATGTCAAGACAGCTTTCCTTAATGGAAGTCTTGAGGAAGACATCTATATGAAGCAACCATACGGGTTCATTGAAAAGGACTAAGAGCATCTTGTTTGTAAGCTCAAGAAGTCCATTTATGGACTTAAGCAAGCTTCCAGATCTTGGAACCTATGTTTTGATCAATTAATAAAATCCTATGGATTTGATCAATGTCAAGATGAATCATGTGTATACACAAAGTATGACAGAAACGTGGTGGTATTCCTAGTACTTTACGTAAATGACATCTTGCTCATTAGAAACAATGTGAAGGTGTTATCTGATGTAAGGGTATGGTTATCGAAACAGTTTGATATGAAGGACTTGGGAGAAGTAGGTCACATCCTTTGGATCAAAGTTCTACGAGATCACAAGAAAAGGATGTTGGGCTTGTCCCAAGCTTCCTATGTCGATACTGTACTAACTCATTTTAGCATGCAAAATTCTAAGAAATGTTTCTTAGCTTTTAGGCATGGAATTGCTCTATCAAAGAAGCAGTATCCGAGGACACCAAAAAAGATAGAGAACATGAAAGCAATTCCTTATTCTTCAGCAGTAGGAAGCTTAATGTAAGCAATGCTATGTACGAGACCAGATATCTGCTTTGCCGTTGGCTTGGTCAGCAAATATCAGTCTAACCCAGGACAAGAGCACTGGACTGTCGTAAAGCATATTTTGAAGTACCTAAAAAGAACTAAAGAGTATATGCTAGTTTACCAGGCAGCTAATTTAGTTTCTTTGGGGTATACGGACTCAGATTTTCAGTCAGATAGGGATTCTAGAAAATCTACCTCAGGTTATCTATTTACTTTGGAAGGTGGAGCCTTTGTATAGAGGAGTATCAATCAAAATGTATTAATGATTCCACCATGGAAGCCGAGTATGTGGCAGCCTCTGAGGCAGCCAAAGAAGCGATTTGGCTCAGAAACTTCCTGTTGGACTTGGATGTGGTACCTAGTTTGCCTAAGGCTATTACACATTATTGTGATAATAGTGGTACAGTTGCAAACTCGTAGGAACCACGAGCCCATAAGACAGCTAAACACATTAGCGCAAGTACTACCTGATACGAGATTTCGTAAAGAAAAGAAAGGTTGTTGTGATCAAGATAGCATCAGCCGACAACCTAGCTGATCCCTTTACAAAGAACTTAACGACTAAGGCTTTTGATAGTCATGTTGAGGGAATGGGAGTCAGATGTGTAGCAGCAAGGCTTTAAATATAAGTGGTAGATTTGTAACAGTATACTGAAAAGCAATGATTTGAGTATAAGTGGTAGATTGTTAGAGTTATATACTAAAAGCATCAGTTTTGTATTAACTTTATTTTCTTAAATTTTGAATGAGAATCATATGGACAATGTTTGCATACTGTATTTATTACAAGTGTTGACGCAAGTGTCTGATACTCTATATTGTAGATAATATGGTGTGTGGTGTCACACAGAAGATCATATTATAATTTCCCTATAGAATATATAAATGGTTCACAACCTAGATGGACTTGGACAATCTATTGGAAATGTTGTAGTGTAATCTGGTATTAGTCTATCTTGACTATATGTTTATACTAGTACACTTTGTGTGTATCGAACAAGACCACTTGAGGTTGTTCTCTTTGTACTGACTACATAAGAGAACATACACCTCTGTTATTATAGATGCTTTTGTTGTTAATCTGGATATAATAACAGACATGTATATGTAGTGTACATTATTTTGACTCATAAAAGAGTGAGATTCATTATGGGTCAACAAGCTCTATGAATTGGGTAAAAACATTATATGTATGATGGGCTATTGATTATAAAAGGAATCTATGTCCCAATACGTCAGATTGATGATGTCCCCTTAAGGAGCTCATAAGGATTGTCGTGTAAATCCTACAGGTGGATTATATCTGACATGACAAATAAAGTTGAGTGGTACTACTTAAGGATAAAAGATGTCGATCAATCTAGTTGTCAGTAACTTAATCTGATCGATGGACATTCGATATCTTAATATGGGGAGCCAAACGAGCATATAATAGAAGGAGCCCACAATAATAATTTGGGATTAGGAAGGTAGTGCCACAATAGCTCATTAGTGGACCAAGCTATTATTAATGGGCATGGGTTGTGTGTTCGGGCTGAACACAGGATACCCAGATCCGTTAGGAGACCTAATCCTAATTTCTCCTCATGGTCCCTACCGTAGCCTTATATATATCCTCTATTCTCTGGCTGCCAAATGGTGATTAGAATGATTAGAACTAAGAAGCTTTCTCTAAATTCGTGATCCACGTAAGAAGAGAAAGAAGGGGCTGCCAAGGAGAAAAAAAGGTTGAGAGATCGTCGCCGACGCAACGTCCAACCCGAGGAAGAAATACGTGCAGAAGATCTTGGGGTCGTGACTGCTTAAGATTACTAGGAATTGTTGTCTTCTTCTCACCGCAGGTATAATTCGCGAACCCTAGTTTCTGCCTATGAAGGGTTAGAACATTTTTATATCCATTTAACTTTCTATCAATCAATACGCACACCAAACTAGGGTCCTGGGAATCCCTAGTTTCATCACTTTATTCGTGTTTTATTGACATGATAGACTACAGGACACCAACATGATTCATGATACGAATTTTACATGAGTATTCGTTGTTATGGACTTCATGATAGGATACTAGATTGATACTTACACTTGTGACTTGTTATACTGGACTTGACTTGCTAGTTCTAGACATGGGGTGGGGAGAACATTACCCCTATATCAGGCTGTATATATATACTATATATTTTTACTCCAATATCATCGTTTTCGTATATGGTATTTGGCTGTTATTCTACTAGTTTAGCCTCGTTTCCATATAGGGACTTGGATGATATTCTACTAGTATACCTTAGTCTCTATAGCAGAGCTTGGGTGGTTATCTACTTGATCTACTCGTGTACCCTTTGGTCCCACGACACGGTACCTAAGGGCAATAACCTACTGAGGAGCTTGTGAGCCTCAGTAGCTAAGTCTGATATCCGGAATATGTTCTCACGTGCATATCACTTGGACTGGTTAGGGTAGTATCCTTTAGTTCATATGTTTTCTTTGTTGTTTCAATAGCATGTTGTATGTACCTTGTAATGTCCCCTGAGGACCTGGTGATATCTCCAATTAGACGTTCATACAAGAGTAGTCCGACGACATGGTGCTTCTGCTATATTTGATTCAGGTATTTTATCGTGAATCCATATTTTACTCATTATTTATATATTTGCTCTTTAGCCTAGTTTTGTAGAACTATATTATTCTTCGGGTCTACTCAAACATATGTTTTATTGAGCTGCAGACCATAACACATATTTTTTTATTCTCTGTATTATATATTTTATAGATTGATATAGACATATGTTAGTTGATTTAATAGAAAGTTTTAGAAAACCAAGACAGCTTATACGTATTCGAGCTAGGCTGGAGTCCACTTGATATGTATCTGGCATTTATATGTATCCTAGTTGTATTTTGGGTTTAGGGCGTTACATGTTTTAGTAGTAGCCCATGTAGGTCAGAGCATATCGTTTCTGTTACATTACTGTACCGAACGAGCCTGCGAGTTAGGATTAATATTGAATAAGATGTTAATCCATAACTGATTTTAAAACTCCTCTTGTATTTGATTTATGCCCTTGGACTTCAAAATTGTATTCGTTCATTCCCCTCGATATTATTATCATTGTTTCTCATCTCCTCCTATTTTGGAGAGGTGGACGTTCGTGCATGGTGTTTCCTCCAGAAGCAGATCCTCGTCAAGACGGAAGAAGGCATGCTTTATATAAAGTTTTGAGAAGATAGTTACCCTTAGTAGGGTAGGTAGATAAGTTATTTCTAGATGCTAGAGCTAGTATAGATTGTAGCATGAGAATTGACCATAGAATTAGAGGCATAGAACTACTAAAACCCTAGCCTTACTTTAGGGTAGCAATAATTTGGAAGTATTAGAAGTTAAAAAGATAGTTTGTTCTAATGCTATGGAATACTTTATGGAATATATAGCTAGATTTCAGGGATTAGTTGTGACACATGGTGGTGATACAAGGATTGATATTATGACCTTAAGAAAATAGAATTTTACGTGGCAGACTACAGTAGTTAAAATCTCTAGTTGCCTTATGACTGTTAGTATCAAACCTAGATCTTACTACATCCTTGAATTATTGATGACTATAGGACTGGACTTAATAGATAGGTAGATTGCTAGATCTAAGGTTTAGATAATTAGATAACTTAAGTGCTATGGTATAGCTTTTAGAATCAAGTTAGATGTACTTAACTTATTTGGGTTGCCAGTGTTAATTGGACTCGTCAGTTCCACCATTGATAAATTGGGTAGATAAGCTAGTACCCATGAAGAGAGTTTCGATAGATATTATATTCTTGAGTTAGATACTGTAAATTGTCTATAATAGAAGGCAAGTTTTAATAAGATGGTACCCGTGTAGATTGGATGAAGGGTATACATCGAATAAACTAAAGAAACCTCAGGTTTGAGGTAAAGAAGGTATAATGGTGATAATAAGAGATTCACGAGGAGTACATGACTTGGAGAATTTTAAATTAAGAAGGATCTAGGAAAGACTGAAAATTTTATCACTCAGTAGTTTCCTAGAAGATATATACTACGGAGCAGAAAGTACTCGACCATGATTGGCGAACTTGTAGTTGAGAAAATGATTAAAGATATGAAGGTGTGTAGAAAATAAATGATAAGGGAAAGATATTATGGTCGCATAATGAAAGGAGAAGGAATTATGATACGGACTTGAAGGATAATAATTTTAGTATTTATGAATTATAATACATTTGGAATTTTTGAGAATTTAGTGTGAGTAGAAATTGTTGATCAATTTTGTAGTGATATAAATTTCAAGAAACTAAAATACAGGTTTCAAATCATATACTGACTCATTGGTCATTCTATAGAGGATTACCACAAGACCCTTAGATTTTAGATTGAAACATGGATAGGAGAGTGTAAATAGAAAATAGAAGTCTTATAGGAATGATAGCTAAATATTGTAGGTGTCACAACCCGCACCCAGTGTATATGCACGAGACTGTGGGTATGTCCAGCCTACGCCACAGTGTCGACAGTAGAACGCTGTCTTAGGTCTCAACAACTACTATTACACAGTATATTGTACCTGTCTAATATATATATATATATATATATATATATATATATAAAATAAAAAAATAAAAAAATAATATATACTCTCCATTCGGAGGACAATCTCAGAAAGATACAACTCAATCACAAAAAGCTAAGGATAAATAACATCACGATATCGATTATATAGATTTCAAAATACAATACAACCCAATAGAGATCATTTTAAGTATCAACCGAATATCTCAAAGTATATATGAATTAATATAACATCTCAGAAAATAACTAGAGGTAAATTCCAGACAAAAGTCCTAGCATTCTAATCTAGGCACTACTAGTGTCTCCTCTAAACTAGCAGGATCCTCCTGGTGATCAAGGTCACAAGTGTCGTCTAAGTCTGCGCCATATCAAGTGGTACAGAAGTCCTCCAAGTTCTCTGTAAAATTTTGTTAACATATTCAGTCAGAATTGGAGCAAAGTACATAACTCTGAAAGCAATTTCATTACATGGTAGGAAATATAGAACTAGCAATAGAATAAGATACATGACATGTTGTAATAGAAATACAGAAATATATAAAATACAGATAAGGTAACTAAGTACATGAATAGAATAGAAAGTATGTAATCTATAATAAATATAAGTAATTTAGAGCACAAAACAGTTATGTGATTGGTTTAGGTTGTACATGAGTATTCTACGGTAACTCTATTATACGTGAAGGTATAATCAACATATACATGAGTACACTAAAGAGATTTAATAACATAACTACTTCTACTCTCCCGTCCCAATCAATATACAAGGATCCGATCACGTTACGTTATGTACATGATTGTTAGTTTGAACATGAAGCACATATGAGCACATAAGAGTACATGAGAGCATATGAGAGTACATGAATAATACAAGTACAAGGAGTACACGATGTACACGATAAAGTATATAAATATGAAATATCTGATGCACCTGAAAATGAGATAACATCTCATGACAAGATCTATATAGTACCAATCCGTGTTAACAATTTGTTAGCATCAAGTAAAGTAGTCTAGAGCAGGTAATATAGATACTATTATAATAAAAACAAACAGAGAATATACTCGCCTGATAACCTGAACAACGGCTGTGTATTGGTATCTGAACTGGAGTCACAAAGACCTATTATGAAATTGTAGGGTTACAGAGTGTTCTAGATTAAACATTTGGTTTAAAAATGTTATTTACATGCTGCTAAGCCACTTCTAAGTCAGTAAAGTCAATTTGGGTCAACACTAGTCAAATTAGGTCAATTGGTCAACTCTGGGTCAACCTTAGTTGTTTAGCCTAATCTAGGGTTTTGACTAACTTGGGCTATTCTAGTGAGCTAGACTAAAGTGGTATCAAAAACCCATATCCTAAACATGGATTCAAACACAACCATTCATATTCATCTAACTTTCCTATAGTGAAGTTTATATTACCGCACTCAATCCTTATCATTAGAACATATATATACATATTTTTGTAATATGGGTGAATTTATTCCTCGCATATAGCGGAAAAGGTATTACAGTACATAATATCACAACTTCCCAAGCCCCAAATTATAGTATTATGGGGCCATTACTGATACATCAAATTCTATGTTATGTAGAATTCCAATAGGGGGTAGTCAAGCCCTCGAAAATACGTCTGTTCCGCTCCTTCCATATGTGCCAAACGGACGCGGCGAAACGAACTCTGGCTCTTCTGGCCCACCCCGGATCCCGGCCTCTGTGATCTCAGATCCAGCTGAGAATGCTCTGGAAGTCCCTATCCACCCCAACTCCTCCTCTTAGCTGCGCGTACTGCTCAGTCCAAATGTGCCAGGTCACCGGGCATACA